>OW387024.1:78667029-79292029 GCA_936439885.1 Nowickia ferox
TTTTCTACAGTTCTCTGAGCTTTTGCTTGCTTGCTTGTTTGTACAAATATACAGCAGCTATGGGAGTCCAAATTCGAAGTCTAGTAATTATTGTTTTCTATTACGTTTTTATTCCTAACTGTTGTTTATGGTTTTTGCTTTAATTTTTTTTCTATGTTTTGCCATAAACAATTTCTGTAAGACTCTTGAACAGAAACGTCTGAAATATGTGCTTTATCTGTAGCATACTTTAAGGAGCACACAAACATTTTAAAATGAAAAAAAATTGAGATAGAGAAAAAAGTAGAAACTTGAAAATCTCATTTGGAATGTTCAGATGTACATTGCATTTAATTATTTTCTATTTTCCAAAATGCTTTTTAGATAAAACATACAGGAATACTGTCTTGTGTTTCATTCACTTAATTATTTTCACATATTTTTTTTTCTTTTTTCTTTGTTTTGCTTTTTTTTTTTTGCTGGTTGTTGTTGTAGTAATAACAAAGAGTGTTAATTGTTACTCAGTTTTGTACAACTCAAGTGAAGGAAATGAAAAGGTAAGATGTTAAAGTTGATGTAAAAACTGCAATTGCTGAAGTGGAATAGTGAGAGAGGAAATAAAGAGTAAGTTTTATTTGAAATTTTAAAGAAATAATTAAATTAAATGCAGTTTTTACACTTATTTGAATTTTATATTAAAAAATCAGTTGGCTAATGTTTTTAATTAGTGTGTCAAGTTATTGCATATTAAATTTTTTCATGAAGGTATGCATATTAAAAAAGAAACTTTTACAAAGAGGGACTTATATAAATTGCATTTTGCAAATGTACCCAAAAGTTTTCTCAACAGTACAATTCGTAAAAGGTAAATTGTTTAAAATTATGTTTTTTTAATTACTTTTTGTTAAAAGTACGTTTTGTAAAAAGTATCTCTTATGAACAAAAACTCTTATAAAAAGCTTATAACATAAAAGGTACCTTTTGTAAAAGGTATTTTTTTTTTGTAAGAAAATTTTATGAAGTACAATTGGTTTTTTTTTTGGTAAAAAGTACCTTCTCCTAAACTTACCTTTAGTAACAACTAACTTTTGTAAAAAGCACGTTTTGTAAAAAGTACTTTATGTAAAAAGTACCTTTTGTAAACCGCAGTTTTTTCTTGTACAAAGTATTTTGTAAAAAGTAACTCTTATAAAAAAGTTATTACTTAAAAAGCACCTTTTTTAAAAAATTGTTTTGTAAGGAACCACTCAAAATACGAAATACACAAACAACTATTGTCTTATTATTATTTTTTTGCCGTTCTTAACTGTATATACGCAAGTGCAAAGAAACAACACTTTCGCATGCTTTGCTGGTATTGGTGTTGTATGTTTGGACTTTTACAACAAAAAAATATTCAATAAAAATTAGTTTTTCTTTTACACAGAAAAAAGTATTCACCAATTAATGTTTTCAATTAATAATTTAATTGATTCAATTAAATGTTTAATTGTATTAATTAATTTGAGTGGAAAAACTTAATTAATATTATCAAATTGTTTATAGGTGATAATTTAATTAATTTTTTAATTAATATTACAAATATTTTAATTAATATTACAAACTCATTCATATTACTTTTTTGTGTGTAATGTATTGCTGTTTGCTCATCCAAAAGGAATTTTTTATTTTCTATTTGCTTTAAACGAATTATAACTTATTTAAATTTTCCGTTGCCTTCCCCAGCCATTACTTATCTAATTGCCAATCTTGCAGGCAAATAAATAAATATGCAAAGTATTGACTAACTAAATAAAAATACAACAATTTCCTTTAACACCGCGATACTCTACACAAAGCCAACCTGCAGTCATTAGAAAATTACCATAAATTTCCTGTTCTACAAAATGATGGGGAAAAACTCCCAATAAAAATGAAAACTAAATGATATTTAAGGAAAATTTTGAAAAAAAAGCACAAAACTAGTAAACATGCTACCAAAAACTAAATGCTACCACAAATACATATAAACTCAAACGAAATTCTTTGCCACATAAATGCATATAACAAAATACATGATCACATAAACAATATTGCCACTGACCATTTAGTTTACATATAGAAATATACATACGTACATAGTGCTACACGTATGTACGTGTTTACGATAATCATGTATTTGTATGTATGGCTCGATAATATACGAAGGCAACAATGAAATACATATATGGAAAATTAAAAAAAAAAAATGTTGCATATACATAAATAATGCCTCAGAGCAGGCATAAAATTGCGCAAATATTTTAGAAATTTAATTTAAAACATGAGCCATCAACATTACCCGTACAACCAAGCATTCACTAATTTCTGTAGAAAGCAGATGGAGAGAGAAAAATGCAAAACAAAAAAGAAAAAAATCGCATAGAATTTTTTATGTCATATTTAAAATTGAAAGTCCAATGCAGCAGAAATGCAAATATGACCGTGTTGTGCATACAACTTGCACAGTGGGTTTTGACTTAAACACTTAAATATTTTTAAAGGTTTGTTTACTGACCGAGCGCTCTGTTTTATTGAGCCATTCATGTTGAAAGTAAAGAAATTCTGTTTTTAAAAAGTAAAGACAAAAGCATTTATCGATTAACCCCCATATGCAAAAAAAAAAAAAAAAAAAATAACGTGTGCTGGAAGTGTTCGTTAAAATGAAATTTCCATACAAATACCGCTTTTAACGTACACTTGAAGCACACGTTATTTTTTTTTTTTGCATATGGGGGTAAATTTTTTATCATTTATCTGTTAACTCTTGCTTTACCCGACTGTGCGAATTTTTGCAATTAAATAAAACCTGACCAGTGCACAATTCTTAGCAAATCATTATTATTTACTTAGAACTGATATTAAATACACAATGTTAAATTACTTACTGTTAAAATATCACGATGTTAACTTGGCTGTTCTTTACACAAGACTGTCCGCCTAGCTAATACATCGCCCTGTTTGCATACATATATATATTTAACATAAAGCTTACAAAAGTATGTTAGCTACATCCAGAAGGTCACTGCACTATCAGTAGCTTTCGATTGTGCACGTCTTGAGTGCGTGATGCAGTTCGCTTTGTTGGAAAAAGAGCTTGGCCACAGCGATCGGTTTGTATAGGCTGGTACTCTGTTCAAAGTTGTGAAAAATTTTCAGCACCATTGATTATTTCGCGTGAAAAGTTTGACATGTACTAAATGTAGCCCAACTCGCGGTTTTTTTTATAAATTTCTTGCTTTTATTGCTTGAAAGTATGCAACATTGTTAAAATTCCGTGAGAAAAAAGCACTGCTCATGTTGTTTCGCAGCTAAACTAAAATGATGCCAGAATAATTTTGCATGGAAAGACATGATTTTACGTGTTTTTCACAACAAGAACAGAGTACTACTTTTGCGAATTTATTTCGCAAATATTTCACACCAAATACTTTTATATGTAGCTTGACAGCATTTCGCACGAAATTGTGAACAGAGTACCAGGCTTATGGGCAAAATTTTGTCACATACAATTTTTTTAAGCTTTTTTAACTTTTTCTATTAAAGAAAACTCTAATATTTAGCCGTGGCAAACTAAATTTTGAGAAGCTTCGTACGGGCGTTACAGTATATTTATTTCTACAGGCTAAGCAGTTTAACAAGTTTTTAATTTTATTTGGAGACGCAACCACTCAGCAACAAAACTAAGGGCGACTTTTTGGGTTCGAGATTAAGATTAGTTTATTTCTCTAACTAACTAATTCGAAAATTAACTTAATCTCTCTTAATTGAGTTTGATGTTTTTGAGTGGTAGTTTAAACTTCTTATTATGTGTAGTATTACCATACTGATGAACAAAATAGTGGCAACATTTTATGTGCAAAAGTCATACATGTTATCAACGCACTTTGATTTTTTGTGGAAAGAAGAAGAAACTGCCATATTTTGTTATTTACAAGTAAAATATGGCGCGTGTTAAAAGAAATAGATGAATAATATCAAATATATTTATTTATTTATGTGTTTTTTAATTATTTTATCATATAGTTTTTACAAAAAGTTATATGTTGCACAAGTGTATGTTGTCAATATTCATGTAAGATTAAACCACCATGATTGGCCGCTTAAACTAGCAAGTAAAACCATATATTCGACTATCCAAAAATCACAAATGAAGATTAAGGTTAATTTAATCTTCAATCTTGAACTCAAAAAGTCGCCCTAAGTGTCAAATAATTGCACACTCTATTAAATGCCCAGCAATTCCATAAGTTTGTATTCTACTTGTATGTATTTTTTCATACATTACATTGCATTGTAAATATTTATGGTTTGCATACATAATTAGAAAAATTGTTATAATAAGTGTGATGCATTTAGATTTGATGGTAATTACCAGTCACCACCTGCAACGTTGGCAAATAATTATTTAATAAGCACTATTTTACTCCAAATACTCATCCACAAATACACTTTCATTTGCATAAATTTTTAATTTTTTTTTTTTTTTTGCAAAATACGTATTGAGGTTTCCAAACACCATTCGATAGCTTGCAAATGCAACATTAATATTAAGTGGATCACACTTAAGTACAGCTAAACTGGTTGACATTTTCAATAAAATCACTTCAAAAAATTGTTTGCATAATTTGCTGTAATTCACATTTATTTAATGAGTGCGAGTTGGGTTTGTTGAATATTTTAAGTTATGCATATAATAAAAAATAATATAGGATTTAAAGTGCGATGAAAAGGTTTCTTTGAATAAAAAAAAAAATAATTAGTTGCTGTTCGAAATTATTAAACTTCGACCAAAAAAGGGGAATTATAAGTTTTTCTGTGGCTGTGTATCTGTGTGCTTATAAACCAAACGTCTACACCGATTACGATTTAATTTTTTTTTTGTTTGAAAGGTGACTTTGTCGAGAGTGTTCTTAGCATTGACAAAATATTTGTCCAGCCAGTTTAGAAGATATCACATCTTTTCTAGATGTTAAGAATTTTTAAGATTTTTTAATTTTTTTTTTTTTAATCAGAAATAATTTCTTAATCTATTTAATTCTTAATTTTTGTTTCTTTGTTTGGTTTACGATAAGACTAAAATTTGTATTTTTAGGTAGCCAAATTGAGTGTGATAATTAATTGTTAATATTATGACTGAACACTAGCAGAACGGAACAACATGCTATTTTCGAAGGCCGCCACACCTGCATCATCGGTGTTCTTGAGTTTGGTCCACTGAGTGGGGTGTCTGTTGATTTAGATTTTTGCTCAGTTTTCAGTGCAAATAGAATATGTGAATTGCCTTGATTCATCGTATTACCATTTGTTGAAAGCTTTTTTGTAATAAAAGCTCAATTTTGCCATCTCTTAATTAAAACAGTCTTGCCATTGCCGTTTGTTCTTTACTAACCTGTTAGGTTAGGTTAGCAGGCTGCTGGTAAGGAAGAGTGAAATTTAGAGTCCAGCTCACTTGGGTCCAATACAATGATCCCTTTGTGCTGCCTGTTAGTTGAAGAGATGATAGTCAGAGAGGGTGATAGGGAAGAATAGTGATAGAGTAGACAGGTGATGAAGGAAGAAATGGAGAAGGAAAGCTTCATTCTTTTACAACTCTGCTTTTTTGCACGCTTTTTGATAATGCAATGTTGCAGCGCCTTCTGGTGTTAAATAATGCGTATTAAATTTTGAAGCTGTGTTTCGTAGCCATTTTTATTTGATTGGTTATTTTACTTCGTCAATGATTCTGCTACACAACGAAGGAGGGCGCTCTGATGTAACATTAGGATTAGTATCTGATGAAGTCGGTGTAGTTTTTAGTGACCAGTGCCTATGCCCTGCATCACTACAACTTTTCCCACAACACTAATGCTGTTATTTTTAATGACTGTCAGAGACCGGGCTCGAACCCAGCACCTTTGGTTTTGTAGTCAACGTGCTAACTACTTCAGCCAACGCCACAGTCCACAGGCCTGTTAGTTTGCTTATTTTTTTTTTTTGTACTTAAGGCAAACTTTTTTTAATTTGATATTATTATTAATATGCCAACGGTAAAAGTATTTTTAAATATAATTAATTTTTCTGCTTTCATTTGCATATTCTGTTCAGGTAATCATGAAGTTATATCACTCTAATGAAAATAAAAAATTGTATATATGGTACTAGAATGTCCAAAGGCTTAATTCATAAAAAATATTTTTGTTTTAGAAAAGCTATATTAATCAAATTGCCATAGAAAATTTGTTTTATAAAAACCTTTTATTAAACAGAAATATTTTTTATGAATAAGACAGTAAGTAAGAAAAGTTTCCTGCTTGAATTCAACATTCATAATAGTACAAATAAATACAATTAATATAATTTTAAACTGTCAACTAGGCAACTTATTTTAATTCCCAAGTCTTTTCTGTTTTATTTTTATATAATATTGCTGGTGGTGTTGTTAAACTTCTCAAGTCTTCTTCAATTTAATAATCTGTATTTTTTTTTTCATTTTATATATTTTCCTCTTGAGTGAACTACTTATTGAGTTTTATTTCAACCTTTGTTATAAGTGCAGTACTGAAAATTTTATTACTCACACAAAATATTCTTAATAAAATCAAAAGTTTTCTTTTTCTCTCTCTTAGAAACAAAAAAAAACTTTAAACAGTTTCTGGCTTCATTTGTTGGAAAAGTTTTTGTATTCAGATTTTTTTTGTTTCTTTTATATATGTATGTACTTTTTTTAGCAATCTTATGCAGGTATAACTTGCAAAAATACACTTGACTGTTTAACAATTGTTTTTATAGTCGTATCGTTACATATCATTTTTCTAGTTTCAAAAAGAAAAGCATTTAAATTTTTTAAGTTGGTATGAGCCAGCAAAACAAAAATCGGAATTAGTTCCAAAGGCTTACCACTTTCATTGCATACCATTCAGTTATTTAGATCACTTCTGTCCTATGTCAACCATGTGTTAAATTCATTTATGTTTAACTAATGATTTGTATGTTAATTTTTTGCTGGGTAATTTTATCAAAACAAGTAATGAGGACGAGTTCAATCCCTGGCCATACCCAGCCCTAAAAATATTATAGATTTTTCTGCTACGCATTAATGTCTATGACAATGCAAATCGCAGCGATGTAAAATAATTAAAGTAATGCGCCTACCTAACACTAGTTGCGCTGTAATGATGCTAGAAGAATTAACAGAACGCACAACAGCCGAGTTTTAAAATGGGTTAAACTTAATAATTTAATACTTCAGTATTTGTTCTCTGTTCATTATCCCTTTCCTAATGAAAATGTCACACATATACATACTCGTATGTACATATTAATAATAATTAATTGCTGGAGTCTTACTCATTTTGGATTTCATGTATTTTTTTTACTACTTAGGTTTGTTTCATAGTCTTACTTTCTATTGGCTGTTAGAATTTCCAAATTTCCTTACTTTTTTAGAGAAGAAGATGTAGTTTCCACCTTACAAAATGATTAAATGATTAAATAAATTGAGTTCTTTTTTTATAGTCTTTTTATAAAAGTTGCCCGTTTGTGACATGGAAACTGCACCTTAAGCTGGAAATAAATGTGCAGTTTTCATGAAAAAAAAATTTAAAAAAAAATCTAGCAACTCGAAAAATGTTGTAACATTTATGTAAAAGTTCCAGTTCAGTTAATTAGTTCAGATAATTAGTTTATAAAAATTTGTATGGAAATCACATTGAAAACAAAAACTAGTGTTTTTTATATAAATTTTCTACTTAAAACTTAATCAATTCGGGTTTTGTCTACTTTTAAAAGTCTTTTAATAACGTGTCTCACATTAAGCGCTTCCTGGTTCTAAATTTAAATTAAGCACAAGATAAGATATCATGGACATCTTTTATTCGTTTAAAAGTGTTATCGATGACATTTTGTTTAGACATCATCATTACAAATTTCCGGTGGGTGGCGCGCTTCCGAGGTGACCAATTTTCCATAACTCTGGGGGCATAAGTCGTGTAGAATGGATCAAAGGCATGGGCTAAGTTAGCCTTGAGGGACGCTGTGGTTACTAGCTGATTTATATAGACCTGCGACTTAAGAAAACCCAACCAAAACATTCTAAGGAGATAAAATGGCGTAAGCTGGGTTACCAGGCCAATCACCTATACATACGTGAGCTGAGCAGGTCCTCAAATCGTTGGTGCATAATATACAGCGTGGCATGAGTTGTGTGACACGTAGCGCCGTTCTGTTCAAATCGCATATTATTCATTTCTGGCTTAAAGAAGTTGGTAATCAGCAGCCTATATCAATTGCCGCTGACGGTGTTCGCCAAAGTAATATGGACCGATGAGTGGCTAATCCAAGATTTGCACTATATAGCGACTTTTTCGGAATGAATTTAACGCTCTTCAATATGAATTGGTATCATATGCTAACTTCGAAAATTTTCTTTGTTGACGTTTTCATTTATGTAGCAATGTATATCATCGCTGAACTTGCTTTTCCGTTAAAAATAGAGTCCAGTTTCTAAGTGCTCCGATTCAGCGAACACACGTTCTTCTCTATTGTCGCTTACCACCAACACTTAGATGAGTTGAATTTCCTACGGGTTCAGATTAAGGTCCTGATGCAAAATTCACTAGGTTGCGATTCAAAATAGGCAAACTGCTTTTGCCACAGATCCTCCTGCACATTATTATAGACAGGAACGATATTTTAAGCCGATCTTGTGTTTTAGCAAAGTTGGTTGATAAAATTACTTCACAAAATATGTTCAAACAAATGTTTTTATTTAAAATAAAATTTAGTTTTAGTAAATATTTTTTACTGTGCCAGTAAATTGTTTGTTCCAATAACAAGGGCACATCAGTACGTTGTAAGTGCCCTCTAGTCAGCCTAGAACCATATGTCTCTATGTCAACACTCTTTTCTATAGCGACAATTGCACTAGTTGAAATGTCGACAATTTTCCTTTTATGCGAGCGTAGAGATACGTTAGAGACAACAGTTCTAGTGTATTTCTGGTGACATTGTCAACTAACGCGTCAATAGTTTGGTTTTCTTTTTTATTATGCTGTCCAATATTGTTAAAATAAATACACATGTACATACATATGTATGTTTTTAAGTTTGTTGCGCTAACATGAAATTGTAGATGAGGGTCACTAAAATGTACTAGTGAATCTTTGGTTCAAATGTGTCCATATGGTCGTAAGAGAATAGTACTAAAGTCTATTGTAGACTAGAGAACCTAAAATTTACTAATGAATCTTTGGTGCCAATGTCTCCATGTGGTCTTAAAAGAAGTACTTAGTCAGTAGTGCTACAGTCTAGTGGTGGATTTTCAATGACAAGCTAATGTTAAATGTCAATAGATGATTACGTTGGCTGGCGTGGTCAGTAGTGCTACTGACAATGTCCCTAGTACGAGTAAATCACTACAATTTCACTATTCGCATTTCCTGCAGGGTGTCAACAAACAAAATAAACACCAACACACTTAAGCAACAAATTCCCTCAGCCGAACTCTGGTATATCATAATAAATTTATTTAAAAACTAAACAAAAATTGTTATCAAAAGTTACAAAATTATTTGCAGGTTCACAGTCATACAAAATAAATTTGGTTACTGAAAATGAAATTTGGATTTTATTAATTAACACACTGTGAATGCTACTCTCAGTAGGAAAGCAAAAGTCGGAGAAGGAAGCGGTACCGTGTTGCACGAGCGGAAAAGCAATTTTGCTAAAAATATTTTATTATTTGTATTGGGTGTTTTTTATTGAGGTATAGAACTTTAAGTTGGCATCACTTTTTTAACTGGCGGCCATTTTGTCAGCTGTCAAGTGATTAATATTTAGTTTGGTTTGCCATTTCATCATGAACAGGTTGACAAAAGAACAACGCTTGCAAATCGTGCAAATTTATTTCGAAAATAATGGTTCAGTTCGCGAAGTTTACCGCAAGCTCCGTCCATTTTATGGTCGACATAATCGTCCATCAGAGCAATTAATTCGGTTAACCATGGATCGTTTTCGCACTACGTTTACTCTATGTGATAAAACGCATCCGCAGAGACGTCGAACAGTGCGCACCGAAGAAACAATTGCCGCTGTAGAGCAAAGTGTTGAAGAGGACCCGAATGAATCGATTCGCCACCGTGCACAGCAATAACCGACTATTTTGTTCCCGAATTGGATGGCATGAATGTGGATGAGTTGTGGTTCCAACAAGACGGCGCTACATGCCACACAGCGCACGTCACAATCGATTTATTGAAGGAAACATTCTATGAGCGCATAATTTCGCGGAATGGACCTGTCAATTGGCCACCAAGATCGTGTGATTTGACACCATTGGATTATTTTCTTTGGGGATATGTGAAGTCGCTCGTCTATGCCAACAAACCAGAAACGTTAGGGGACTTGGAAGCCAACATTCGTGGCGTTATTGCCAACATACGGCCCCATATGCTCGAAAAAGTGGTTGAAAATTGGACCTGTAGAATTGGCTTTATTCGAGCCAGCCGCGGCGGCCACATGCCCGAAATCATATTTAAACGTTAATGGCATAAAATTATCCTTCCAATAAAAATCAAATTGATGGACATTAAAACGATTTTCTTGTGTTTTATTTCAATTCGAAGTTCTATACCTCTAAAAAACCACCCTGTACATGTTATTGAACAAAGTGTCTGTGCATGATGATTTACCGAAACAGACTAAAATAATGGCAGTTAATTCGACAGTTGTAGCTGCAGCAATATGACCGCTTTAAACTGTTAAAATTTTGGTGGTCCCTGTTGCAAGACCCTTTATATCATTTTTTTATGCATTTTGTAAATTGTGTGAAAATCTTGAGCTTATTGCCTAAGTTTATCTTAAAGTTATTATCATTGCTGCAGTAAAGTTTTGTAATGCATATCGAAAAAAGCTAAAAGAGCAAATAACACATAAATAAAATAAAAAATTAAATAAAAAGTAAAAGAAGCAAAGAAAGAAATAAGCAAATGAAGAAAAACTAAAGTTGTTTCATAAAGTAAGGAACACCAAATACAATATCGTAAATAAACAAGAGCTCTAAAACCAATCAAAAAAGCTCATAGCAACTATCATTGTTCACCCACAAGAACCAAGGGAGTTGCAGTACCGTTACTGCTCAAGAAAAAAAAAACAACAAAATGTTTAACAATAAAGAAAGTAAGAAAAAGAAGAAGAAGAAGAAGTAGAAACAAATGTTGGAAATATTTTTATAAAAATAAAACCTGCTAAATTCCACTTGTTTTGTTCTGTTTTTTCTCTTATTTTAGTATTTTAACTCTTCTATTATTTTTAGAGATGAAAGGCAAATAGCATTCGTTAGCAAATAACTAAAGGGCTGTGGCTGTTAAGGAATAAACGTTGCAAAAATATTTGGTTTAATTTAACTTATTTGTTCAGTGTTGTGGAAACTATAACAACAATTCTGTGGTACACAAAATGCTAGCAAAATGAAAATGAATGGCGTAAAACAAATAATAAAGAAAATCAGCTTAATTAAAAATTAAAATCAACCAAAAGCTGGTTAGCTGAATTTCCAAAAGGGGAAAAAATAGAAATTAAACAAAACAAAAAACAGAAATAGTAAATAGCTGCTTTAATTATGATTGCGGTAGAGAGATTGATGTCTTCTTAATGGCGTCAGCTGATTTTTGCGAGCAGAACTTAAATTTTCTATTTTCAGCTATTTAAGAAATCTCAATGAACCAGGATTGTTTGAAACTCAATTAAATTAGTCTCAAAGCCGGCGATAAGAAGTTTTATAATGAAATGCAGCTAAATGCATATTTGTGCCCTTAATTATGAAAGTGGTCTAAGTCATATATTTCTTTCGTTAAGATATTTAGTAGTTTACATTTGAACAAATTAAAAAATATTTTTATTTTTGGCAACATTTTAATTTAGAGTTATGCTAGTCTCGATTTATATAAATTTATTTAATATTTTTTAAATATTTATGGAAGTTTCTTTAAGATTTATTAATTTTTTTTATTTATTTACTTTCATAATTAAGGGCTTATTTATGCTTTTGTAAACAGAGAACTGCTGGAGTGATTATTTTTCCTTTTGAATTTTCTTAAAAGCGCTTGCTTTGCAATCTCTGCCGGTGTTTACAATACCGATGTATAATTAAGTATTGCTGCGCACATGCTACTACACACTGCCTTTAACGTTCTTTATTTTAATATATCGTTAGATAAAATGCAAATTGGTGTAACTAACAAAAAATTCAAAATAGAGTTTTTGATTGATTATTGTGAATGACATTAAACTACATGTCTTGACAAATATTTACATCTCAGCCATCAAAAATTATAAAAAAAGGGGACTTAACTAAAAGTTTAGTTTAGTTTTAGTTTTTTCTTCTCCTGCAGAATTAAATTTTTGTTAGTTACACCTTTTTTCATTTTAGTTATATCGTATATTGCTTTTTATTAAACGTTTACTCCCTATAAATATAAAAAAGACAAATTGTGTATGAGCTACAAAGGTGGTCCGAAAACTAGTTAAAAAAAATATACTCGGTTGAAAAATAGCAGCCTTAGGTCAAGAAGGGTGGCACTGCAACACTCCTACACAGGGAGACTCATTTGCTTTCAATGTGATTCTCTTCCATTAGTAACCCTAATTTGCACCCAGTAGAACACCTTGTATCTGTCATTAAGTCACTGAATTCCCATGATCCTCTGATGTGCTCCAGTTTATACTTTGCCGTATCACATATCACTTATGCTCTCATGGAAACGTCTGCTAAGCCTATGGCGTTGCAGTTTCGTGCAATGCCAGATAACATGTTCAATGGTTTTTGGTTTCTCTTCATCTTGGCACATTCTACAGAAATCTGGGGTGCCAGTATCGCCTTCCTATGCATATCCAGTAGCAGTTTGGATCTTTCTGAGTCAGGCTTTGGCCTCACAGCCCTCGAGACTCTACAATCCTCCCTATTTTCCCATGAATGGTTGGTACTGCACGTCGCAGCAGCAGCGTGGCAGCCTTATAAAACATTTGCTTTAACTCTCAAGGAGCCACGCTGTTTAAAATTTTCTTAGAGCCGTCAACAATAAGCAATCTCAATCAATTTTGTAAACTTGGAAAATTGGTCACCACTATGCAATTCAATACTTTAAATTTGAAAGGTCTGAGTTCAACCAATACTAAGGCCGAGTTAAATTTTTCTCAGGGGGTGTCTGCTACTTAGTGTAGCAGAGCTGCTAAAATAAACAGCGTAGTGATTAATCAATTGAGATGTCTACTCCAAAAATGGTTAAGAAAGTCCACAGAATGGTATTGTATGATCATCGACTGAAAGTGATGCTGTATGCATCGCATGTTCATCAAAAACTTCAAGATGAGAAAGCTGTTCGAAAGATGGGTAGCGCCTTAGCTCACAGTGGAATCAAAACAAAGTTGTAAAGATGTTTCAAAAAAGTGTTTGGCAATGTTACACCGCAATAAAGATGTGCTTTTGTGTCGTTTTGTAATGAGTGAAATAGTTCCACCACCTCACAAGTGAGACGAAGAGACAATCAAAAAATAGAAATACAATTTTTTTTTATTTTAGAAAATCATTTTTTCCCTTAACTGCTTTTAAAATTTAATTATAAAAATCTGCTATTTATATATATCCTTTCTTTTGCTAATCATTTCCGGTCATATTAAAATTGAAATTTATTGAGCAGTTTTATGTTCAAAGTCATGCAACCAAGTGGTTTAATGTCTATATGAGGTGTTTAGTTGCTTCACGTTTTAATTTCAATGTCTTAAAAAATAATTTCATTTAAAAGCGGATGTTTTTATTCTTAACGTAATACCTTTATACATTTAATTAACTTAGTTAACAGTAACTAAATGCTTTAGTTGTGAAAAATATAAGCTTTTCTGCGATGAGAAAATTCGAAAGTTGAAGTCTGCAAGCTTAAATTATAATCAGATTTTCTTAAGCAGTGAAAACTATGTTAATTTCGTTAGCATAATGCATACAAAAAGCAAATATTTTTTGTATATAAAAAATAACAAAACTCGAAGTACGAATAGTACGTTTTAATATATTAAACCTTTTTTTTTTTGTAAAAATTTTAACACGCACAATTACTTGAGTGTTATTTAATGTTTTTTCTTTCTTTAAGTTTTTGGCTTTTACCACCGTAATTTACAGTTGCTTAACTGCTTATAACTATTAATTGCTTTAAAATAGTTTGACAATAAAAATTTACGAGCTTTTAAAATACTGCAGCATTCGATTCCGGTTTTTTTTATGGAACTTTCCTTTTGGCACAACACACGAACTGCGTTTGCAACCCACAGAAATATTTAAGAGAATCATAGCGAAATTATATATATATTTTTTTTTCAATATAATTTTACTTTCAATCACTACTGGTAGTTTGGTTTGGTTTGGTTTGATTTTTTTTATATTTTTTGTTCAAGAAGCCTTGTGCCAGTAGCACAAGTACAAGTTATAAGTAGTGAGCTGAACTCGTTGTAGAGTAGTATTTTTTTAATGACTTTTGGCTTGCAGTTTTCAATGTAAATTACAATTTTACTATTTTTTGTTTGTTGTTTTTTTTTTGCATTTGCGAGTTTTTCAAATTGAACATTAAGTTGAATCATTTGGATGGGAATTTCAACGCAGTGAGCTTTTGTTTTCCTAATGGAGTTTTCATTTTCAAATTTAATTTCACGTTTGCCTTAATTTGCCAAAGTGTTAATAACAGTGTGAATGAAAATAAACACTACAGTTTCATACTTATTTTGCACTTAAGCAGCAATTCAAATACTATAAAAAGAAAGCAGAAAACTTTTTGGAATAAATTATTGTTTTTTAATTCTTAAAATACATTTATACTAAAGCAGGAGCAGTTTCTGTAAAATATGCGTGTGCGAGAGGATGGAGAGGACTTTTAGCTTAGTGTTTAGCAGTTATCTCCTGTTTTCACAACGCGGACAATCGACTTGAGTAGAAAATTTATATGAAAAGCAATAATTTTTTTTTAAGTTATTTTCATACAAATTTTCTAAACAAGTCAGTTATTTTAAGTGCGGAAAAAATTAGAATGAATTCAAATTTTTAATAAAATTTCATGAAATGTGCGCAATTAGCAAAATGGTGCACACTGGTCCTGCTTTGAAAAAGACGAATTTACGATTATTTTTTATCAAAAAAAATTTTTTTTTTAAGCTAATGGAAATAAATATCAATACAATCAACATTTATTAACTATAATTTTTTCGAAAAATAAATATTTAACAAAATAAACACAAATATGTTTTTTTTTTACTATGGAACGAAAACCAAGTTGCTCTAATGCTACAAGTCGGGAAAAGAACCAGTCTTCTCATCTCAAAAGTTTTATTGAATGGATGTTTAAATGTCATAAAGTGAAAAAATCACATTGAAGAAGGTTTAAGGTTGTTCGTTATGACACCTTGCATGTAGGCACTGGAATGGTGAATAGTGAAATAAAAAAATAAAAAATAATAAAAAAAGGAGAGCTGTGCTGTCTAGCTATATAAGACAAGTTTCATGTGTTAAATAACAATGCAACAAAATTATATTATATGATGATGTCAAATTCGCCGCAAATATTTCAAAACGTTTCTATTTATTTCCCATTTTTTTCTAAATGGGTACAATTAATGTATTGGCTTACAGCCAATCGGCTTTATTCTCTGGTTTGTGCTCATGTGCAAAACAACCCAGCGGGAAGAGCGGTCATAAATTACATAATAATGGGAGAAATGATGTATTATTTTCCAAAGCAAGACTATGCATGCCCTTAGAAACGAGAGGTTAATTTTATCGAACATAATAAATTCACATTGATTACCACGTGCATTAAAACATCAGCAGAAGAAGGAATATTTCATTACTTTTCTAGGACGTGTTCTGTGTTAACAGTAATGAATGCTGGAATGAAAATAATACATGCTGTGCATTACCTTTTTCTTTACTATTCATTACCTTTTCCCACTGAGAATACAAAAACAAATTGAGCATTCTTTATCATTGTTTTTATTTTGTTATTATTTCACTCACTTCAGAGAATAAAACAAAACAAAATCAAACATTTTGTTTCGTATATTTTCGTACTATGGTTTGAAGTACAAAGAAATCAGAACAAATATAATTTTATAACTGTAATTTTGTCGATTATTTTTGTTATGAAAATCACATCCTAACTCCTGTATCGCGCAATAAAGAGCATAGCTCCAAAAATGCATATTGAATCTATGAAGTACTTTCGTCATTTTTTGTTCAGATTTGTCATCTCCAAGCCATCTAATTACAATTGAAAAAAACAGTTTCATTCAATATATTTCGCGAATTTAATTTTTACGAAAATTAGGGACGTTTGGCTTGAGAGTAAAACAAATTTCTTAATAATAGAAAGCTTGCTTTCAACTTTAGAACCATTAAAATTTTGGGCATATTTTTTAATTATTTGTTAAAAAAAAACTAATAATAATGGTTCTTATCTCTCTTTTTTTAAATAAAAAATTAGTAGTTTTTTTAATTATGTATTTTTTTTTTTTAAGAAAAATATCTCTAAGTAGCTAATTGTGTGTTTTATCACTACTATGAAACCCTTTTCTGTTTTAAGGCATTTTATTTCTTAAAAAATACATTTAAGCCACTTGTAACTTGCTTTTAAGTCTGTTAAGATTAAAACGACTTTAATAATTTTTGCAGCTTTAAAACGAAGTAAAAAATATCAACGGGTATTAAATAAAAATTTGTCTCCTGCAAATAGTAAAAAAAAAACGGAAATCTGTCACTTACTTAAACAGAAACTATAAAAATATTTTATGCCAAACATAGAAGAAAAATATTCAATCCTCCTTTACAACAGCCGGTTTTTATTTCAATACGATTTTTCATTTACACGCACATTTGTACATCCGAACAAGTGAAATTTTGGCTCTACTTCAAATCCAAAGCACTATGGCAGATATTTTAAAACTAGTATGAGTGCATTTATGCGAATGATTGTATGTAGATTTACATCAGTGTGCCCCTTTTTTTATTATTTTTCAACGCCATATGCTTCAACTGCATTCCATACTGCCGTAATTACAGCAGCATGTACGAGCACCATGCCAAAAATCAAATCATATTTAAAATGAAACGCTGAACGGACGGAATAAACTAAATAGAAATTAATTTTAACAATTGAAAATCGTAAAAGGATTAAGTGTTAAAACACAAGTTTTTCTGAAATCCCAAATGAAATGTTAAATAAAGAAATGAGTTTTTTCCGTGTAGCTCCAACTTTAAACTTAACTAAGTCGTTTGTCTTTTTAATTTAAACTCTTATTCATTAAAAAAATTTATTCTTTCTTTAAATTTTTAGCTCTATTTGGCTCTTATCCAATTTTAAATATTTAAGTAGTTATTGTTTTATTTGAGTGTAATCTGACAAGTGAGTACCTCACTTATGTATTCTCAACAATGGGACTTATAAGGGTGGTCAAACACCTGGTTAAACCAGTTCAGTTGTTAATATCTTTAGAACGTTTAACTTAAATTAAATAAATGTTTGTAGATGGAATAAATTTTATCATAAAGTTCTAACAAATTTTTTATTGACGCTTTTAGCGAGATTATAAAATTTATAAATATATATTTTAATATTTATTTTACTATGCAGCAGTTGGAAACATAAATGATGGAAACAATTTTATTTTTTCAACTTTTATGAGAAAAACTTTATTTGGCGAGCTTATTTCAATTAAGATTTTTTAGCAATTGCTGGAGTGCAGTAAAGCAAATATCATGTTAATGATTTAGTGGAGGCAATTTTACATAAAATTTTAATTAAAGTTGGTTCGAACAATTTCAATTAATAATTGGTGTGAGTGTCCAAAAAATTTCATAGAAAATCTACTCTCTGCACCAAATTTTCATCACCAACTCTTGTGGTGTTTGGTGTTTGGGACTGTATGTTCTTGATAACTACACGAATTTATACTCGTATATTTCACATAGTCCTAAAGATAAAAGTCTAAAGGTATAAAACCTAGGGATGAAACGATACTACTAAGGTATCGATACTTTTACTTGATATGGCATCGGTTCAAAAGTATCGATACACGCTCAATATCGAATAAAAAGCATGGGTCAAGCTCTTCGTACGATTTAAAGTAGTGAAAACATATTTTACTGTTTTTTTTAGTTTCAGTTTAGTTGAAGCTTTCAAGTCGATTTTCAGAACTTTTTTATCTTTTACAAAGATAAATTGGGAAATTCGGTATTTATAAAATTTTTGTTAGAAAACATCATTCTACATATTATAAGTAAAACATTAAATTGAAATATACCAAAGTATAAGCTTAAATAAGCTATTATTCCCTACGAGATTATAAGTTGAAAAAAGATAATCTGCAAATTCTAGCGCTATAACTTCCTGAAAAATCACCCAAAATTATTGAGATTTTGGCTAGAGATACTTCCAAATATGGATATTACAGGGGTGACATTAATTCAAAATCAGCGTTTCTCGGCTTAAGCACTTTTTATTTTTTGTCAAAAAAAATAAAATAAATATTATAAAAATTTAGCAGCAAATCGCCTCAATTAGAAATAAAATTGCCAAATAAATTTTCTTGCCAATTTTTCTCCTAAAATATTCAAAACGCTTTAATTACTGTAATTAATATAAGAAGAAATAATTTGCTTTAATTTTTTGCAGACGAGTTTTGGTAAGATTTCGTTTTGAAGCTACTCCTCCAAAAGGAAAATTAGTTTCCTGAATTATAAAAATTTTGAAGTTGACTTTCACAAATTTATTTATCGATGGAAAAATCAACATGTCGCCAAATCAAAAATTGAGACGCCAAACAAAGTGGAAAAATCGCCACGTTTGGCAAGAAATGGCCAAAAGTTACCATGGGACTTAAAAGTTTAATAACTTTAGTTTATTAATTTTTTTTTATTTCTTTTTCTCAGATTATATAATATACAAAATGGAAATTTTTTTACACTAAGTATGAAAAATAATGTCTCTTAAATGACCATCGTTTTCAGCTGCGCACTGATGGGCTCGTTTTAGAGCATTTTCCATAACATCTTTCAAAATTTGTGGCTGTAGCGTTCGAATTTCTGCAACAATGTTTGCCTTGAGTTCAAGGATTGTTTCTGGCTTGTTTACATACACTCGCTACTTTAAATAACCCCAAAGAAAATAGTCGGGTGCTGTCAAAACTGGCGATCGCGCTGGGCCAAATTATTTCCGAATTTCTGGAAATTATTCGCTCTCCAAAAATTTGACTTAAAAGTGCCATTGTGCATCGGGCAGTGCGGGCAGTGGCTCCGTCCTGCTGAAACCACATACCAGGTATGTTTTCAAGAGCAAGACGTAAAAAATTTTTTTATCATAAACCGATACCGCTCTCCATTTACGGTTACAGCACTTCCATCTTCATTCTCGAAGAAGTAAGGCCCAATGATATTTTGAGATGTGATCCCACACCATATTGTACACCTATGGGGTGCAATTGGCGTTTATGAATGGCTCTTGGATTTTCAGAACCCCAGAACCTACAGTTCTGCTTATTAACAAAGCCATTCAAATGAAAATGAGCTTCATCACTCATAATCATAATCGCCCATCAGTGCGAAGCTGAAAACGGTGGTCATTTAAGAGACATTATTTTTCATACTTAGTGTAAAAAAAATTTCCATTTTGTATATTATATAATCTGAGAAAAGGAAATAAAAAAAAATTAATAAACGAAAAAGTTATTAAACTTTTAAACCCCCTGGTAACTTTTGGCCCACCCTGTATTAAAATCGTTCCTGCCATTTCAAAATATTATTATTAAAATGCTAGACGATAGATAACTATTATTAAAATGCTAGACGATAGATAACTCAATAAGAAATATTTTAAGACTGATATTTTTAGGAATACACTGACTTTAAGTTCACAATTTATGACTCTTTGCGCTCTTCTGAAAATTACAAATTCGCATATTGGATAGTTTGACATGGTAGAGACGATATGTTTGTGCAAATTCGTTATGTTCCCGCAATAAGGCATGATTGTAAAACAATTTTTGCAGCTCGCAATTTCTTCGTCTTTTTGAAATTTTTTTGGGGGTCCCATTTTCACGAACTTATTATTATTATAAATTTACATTTAATACGAACAAATTAAATTTTCTTAAACTGGTGTCATGATCAACAAGAAACGAGTATATTTGATCGATAGGAGTATTTTTTACCGATACATACTTGGTACTCAGAGTATCGATACTATTGTAGAGTACTACTTGTAGAGTATCGATACTAAAAGTACTTGGCTTTTAAGAAAAAGTATTGAGTATTTACTTGTCTTTACTCGCACTATTTCATTCCTAATTAAGTCACATAGGTTAACACCGCCGAGTGGAGTTGTCTTTCAAAAAGGAATCATCTAGATTCTAGACCATTAAATCACAAGATGTCGGTGGCAAATTGTGATCATCTTTTCGATTTTAGTACGTCCATCAAGTTGTAACTTGACTTGATTCAGAGCATTTGCTGAAATGGCGGGATACTAAAAATGAAATCTATACTTTTCCATTTGATTTGATTGTACGACAACTAGTATTACTCATTATTACAGTGTTGAACTCCAATCCCCAATCCTGTTTAACAAAGTAGTATACTACATCATTTGTTCTTTCTGTTGTTACATAGGCAGCCACAACAACAGGCTGTCTAGAGGTTAAGTTTTCCAACTGCTTGAATGCTATTTATTTCATAAATACACTTAGATTAGCAGCACTCTGTACAATGTCCCCGGTGGCTGAAACAACAGTGACAATTTCTAAAGGCTATTGTTCATTTTACTTCTTTAAACATTATTTATTTATTTTCAATTGTCACAGCTTCTCGTGCTTTACATTACAATGAATTATTATGCGCTCCTGGTAGCAAATATAATTTCCATTTCCACGTCTTGGGTAACAATAACAGTTAATTGCTTGTAATATTTCTAATAATTTCTTTTATCTTAGAATATAATGAGCGTCTCGTGATTGAATAGCAAAAGTTGACTAATGAATTGTTGAGTTTAATTATGAAAATCATGCTGCCCATTATTAAAATAAATTCCTTTGCTGAAGACAAAGAAACTGGAAATAATACAAAATTTCAATCGAATCATGATAATTAATGGAACATGACAGGATTTTCTAATTAACTTTAGGTTATGCGTATAAACATATGTATGATGAATGTAAGTGTGTGTGTGTTAGAAAAATAATTAGGATTGCAAAACGTATGTTTAACAGCAATAATGTTTTATTCAATCGAACGTAATTAAAGCAATTGATTAGTACTAATAATAGTGCCGCATTAAATGGGAAAACTTTTAAAATTATTTGCCATACACACACATTTGACAATGACAGTTAGTGGAAAAAAGTTGGCTAGTAGAAATTTTTATTCATATTGCCAAATAAAAAAAAAAAAAAGAAAAAAGAGGTGTCTTAGGACACCCGTTTATAGCCATGCTGCTAAGCTATATAAAACAAATTTAATGTGTTAAATAACAATGCAATACAATTATATAGGGTGTTTTTTTAGAGGTATAGAACTTCGAATTGAAATAAAACACAAGAAAATCATTTTAATGTCCATCAATTTGGCTTTATTGGAAGGATAATTTTATGCCATTAACGTTTAAATATGATTTCGGGCATGTGGCCGCCGCGGCTGGCTCGAATAAAGCCAATTCTACAGGTCCAATTTTCAACCACTTTTTCGAGCATATGGGGCCGTATGTTGGCAATAACGCCACGAATGTTGGCTTCCAAGTTCCCTAACGTTTCTGGTTTGTTGGCGTAGACGAGCGGCTTCACATATCCCCAAAGAAAATAATCCAATGGTGTCAAATCACACGATCTTGGTGGCCAATTGACCGGTTAACCGAATTAATTGCTCTGATGGACGATTATGTCGACCATAAAATGGACGGAGCTTGCGGTAAACTTCGCGAACTGAACCATTATTTTCGAAATAAATTTGCACGATTTGCAAGCGTTGTTCTTTTGTCAACCTGTTCATGATGAAATGGCAAACCAAACTAAATATTAATCACTTGACAGCTGGCAAAATGGCCGCCAGTTAAAAAAGTGATGCCAACTTAAAGTTCTATACCTCAATAAAAAACACCCTATATTATATGATGATGTCAAATTCGCCGCAAATATTTCAAAACGTTTCCATTTGTTTCCCATTATTTGCTTTTTTAGCGGCCTACGATTCAATTAATATATTGTTTGTTAGCCGGCTTACAGCCAATCAGCTGTAATCTCTGGTTTGTGCTCATGTGCAAAAACAATACAAAAACAAATTGAGCAATCCTTTTCATTGTTTTTGTTTTGTTTTTGTTTCATCCACTTCAAATAACGAAACAAAACAAAATCAAACTATTTGTTTCGTTTGATTTCGCACTCGGGTTTTAAGTGCAAAGAAATCAAAACAAAAATATATTTATAACTGTAATTAATATTGTCGATTATCTTTAAGTTTTTAATGGTTTAGTATTTTGATTCACCATAAGATGGAACAACAAAGTGGAGAGGGGAGCGGAGCGCTTGAAAGCAAAAAGAAGTACAATAGGTTCCGATGCAATTGTCGCTGTCAAAGTTTTTTATAATTTGTTCTTTGTTTTTTTTTTTTGGTGTCTGTCGAACAATGACGCCCTTGCGAATTTTTATTTTCTTCGACGTAAAAAGTAGTAGCAAGTTGGAATACTGTAACACCAGCGTACGAGGAAAACGTCAAAATTGCATGTATTGTATCTTTAACAAGAGCAGAAATAAAATAAATTATTTTAGTCATTCACCAAATAAATTACATTAAAGTTTTGCAATATATATCCAGCGGAAACCAGAAGAAGCAAGGATGCCTTTTAGAAAGCCTTTGTTCTCCTTCTTTTGCATGTACAAGGCCTGTTCGCTCCATTCCATATTCATTATTTTTTTTACACGCGTTGCTGCTCCTTCTCTTCACCCTTCATGGAAGGGAGTGTGAAATGTGTGAATCAAAAAAATTCTTAAACAGGCCTACACTAAGAAAGCCTTCTGAGTTTTCCGCTGGGTATGTACTTCTTTTTCAAGCGTCATCTGGATTCGAAGTCCGTTTAGATTCATAAAATACCTTCTGAATGAAAGTAAAACATATCAAATGAGTAAATACAGCTTCTGCCTTTTAGGCAGAAATATCGCGCGAAATATAAATTATTTTAAATCGACGCCTCTTTAAAGTTGTAACCCTCTAATTTTATAACACTTGTGGTATATAATAATTCATGTCTTACAGCCAATTCAAAATAAATTTAAGTCTCAAGCGTTACAAGTTTTTGCTATGCTACATAAAAAAATGTTTAACATGTTGTTTTTCATTTAACATGAAATATTGCTTTTCTATTTCAACTATTTGCCGTCCCCTCTATACATTAAATTTCTTAACTGAGTTCTTGGTATTTTATTTTTGGCAAAATTGTTAATATGTATACTTTAGATATTAAAGCTTGGGCCTAGCGAGGAGTTGAAAACATCGTATTAAATTTCAAAACATAAAAGAAATTTAACTGTCAAGAGATTTTTCATCTATTGCTGTCTTTCCATGTATAACACTTAATGTGTCGTTTGTAATAGGAGGCAACTTGTAACATCAAAGCTAGTGTTTTCATGTGTATCTTATCGTTAGTTATAAAAACAAGAATCTATACAAAATGCTGTTAGGCGCTTCATTTATAATGCTGCCCTGCCTGCCTCCTTGAGTATCTCTTGTAAAGCTAAAAGGAAAATAATTGTTGATTTTTTATTTTTTATGACGTGTTTATTTAGGCTCTAAAATGTAGTTTGTTTTTTATTTTTATTTTATTTTTACTGATTGTCTTTTGTTTTATTTTTGCTGGAACCTTATAGGCGGTTATTTTTACTGACATTTTTTATTCTTTTTTTTTTGATGGTAAAAAGGAAATGGAGTTTTTGTAAAAAAAAATTTTTTTTGAAGCTGTTGAAAAGAATATAAAATTTTGTTTTTATCCATAAAAAGCCAATGCTTGAAAAGGAGATCTTTGTAACGCTTTTGCCGCAGTATATTTTTAAGTAGAAGGATTGAAAATTTAGTGGAAGAAAAATTTTACAAATTATGGCAGGCCAGCATTTGGAGTTTTTCTTTCAATGTAAGCGGTGTTAAATATTAATTTTGTCGCCATTCACCGAAGGCAGAAGTGTTGGACATTTTATAGTTTTTAAGACTTAGGACTAAATTATGTTTGAATTCTAATGTTTTACTCGTATGCGAAATTCATATTGGTAATTTTAGAAAAAAAAATTTATTTTAATAGGGGTTTTTCCTGTCGGCTTTTAGTGGTCAACAATTCTTTGGCAATAAGCAAAAAGTGCTTAGGTATAATTTAGCAGTTTTTCCGGAAAACACAGGGAGCCCCTGTAGCTGAGTGGTAGTGATGATATCCTCTCAGTGCAGAGGTCGTGGGTTCGATTCCCGCCTTAGACCCTGGGTGTTTTCTGCAGACAAGCTAATCGCTTCGCGGGTTGTGTTTGTTAAACAAAAAAAAAAATAATTAAAACTCTTCCTATTTGTTTAAAAAATATAACATCCTTGCGGGACATTATTAATTGAAGGGTGTTAAATAAAAGTTTGCAATATATTAGATCAAAAGTCAATATTAAGTTTTTATTTTAAAGGAAATCCCGTATTGAAATAAAATTATCGAAAGTTGTTAATAATAAAGTGAATTTTTGCACAGGTGACGTTTTCAATAGGAAACTTATGTTTTCTTTGTTATCTGAATTTAGCTTAAGTCGATTTAACCATTTTTTCTTTTTCTTTTGCCACAGAATTTGTAACCTATCGAATTACACCACCACAATAATTTTAAACACTTATACGAATAGATAAAATCTTAAATAAACATAAACAGCAAAAACAACATTTAATTCTCTTTCTAGATTTTAAGACATGAAATAAAAATATGTCAAATGAGAATGTAGTGGCACTTTTTACACTTCTCTTATTGCCCAGCACACGCAAGGCCTCGCTTATCGTTCCATAATCGCCAAAAACGCGTGAGCGTTATATTATTCTATTTTACAATGCACAACCGTAAATAATCGATTAAAAAAAAAGAAGTTCAAAAAATATGTTGCTTGCACTTTTTGTTTTTGCCGGTATGGCTCGATATGTAGAATAAAAGCTATTTCAAAATAACAGGGAAAATATAATTCGTTCGCATTTATATAATTAATTAGAAAATTCCAAGTCAATTATAATTAAAACATCTGTTTATTGGGTTAATCCATTTTGCTTTCGTGTGTGTTTGAAGATGTTCTACATCTGTGCGTTTATGTGTGTGTGTGTGTCTTTATGTGTTTGTGTATGCCTGATTAGTTCGGGAAAAATCTAATGGCATATAAATACCCCATGTTAACTTTTTATTTTTGTTTTTCTAAGGGAAGGCTTTAAACTGTAATAAGTATGAGAAAAATAAAATAAAGATAAAAATAAATAAAACTGAATGTTTTTTTTTTATTTACAAAGTAGTAATCTCTTATTTTGCTATATCATAGAAAATAAATAAAAATACCCCTATAAATTTCAACCGTGTATGTATGGGTTTCTTTTAATACTTTCGTTTTGCAACTGCCGCAGCTTTATTTGCCTGAAGCACTCATTTATTTTATCTTTGAGAAGGTAATAAGAAATGATTTTAAATGGGCTGTGAGTAAGATAAGGTGTACATTGTACATACAAAAAGTTATATTTCAGTTTAAAGTCAGTGATAAACTTTGAAGCCTATTTAAAGTAAAATATTTACTTATTTTGTTTTCAAAAATATTAATATAAATTTTTTTCAAAACATATGTGCTAGACCGCGTTGATGTTGAAAGTTTTACTAAAATTTTATTTCCGCCAAAAAGTCAAAGTTTTTAACTTTTTATTTCAGCCAAGTGGTTTTTACCGCAGTAGACAAATATTAAGCGGAAACTTCAATAGAATTTGAGCACATAAAAGTTTTGGTGCTACTTTCTTTTATAGCTTTCTTTCTTTTCCTTCTTTCTTTTTAGCTTTAATACAACTTTGGAGTTTTTGTAGAGCTCATAGAAAAAATCACGTTAAATATTTTAAGATATTTGCTTTGCTTTGCAGTTTTGCAGCGAGAATGTTGACAAAATTGAGAATAAATATTTTTTAAACCCTGAGAAAAAAAAACTATTATGTAACATTTAAATTGTGAAATTATGCAATTTGCGCAAAATTTATTATTGAAAAAAAAAAATATATACTTATATGAATCATTGAAGCCTAGTGAACTTAAAAAAAAGCTAAAAATTTTCTAACTAAGAAGTAACCATAAAAAAGCACAAACTTGGCAGTTATGCTAGGAACACAACTCGGACGAACGACGAATTTCGTACGCGTCGACGAATTAGGTTAGGTTAGGTTAGCAGGCTGCTGGTAAGGAAGGGTGAAATTTGGAGTCCAGCTCACTTGGGTCCAATACAATGATCTCTTTGTACTGCCTGTTAGTTGAAGAGAATTTAGTGAGAGAGGGTGATAGGGAAGGGATAGTGAAAGAGAAGACAGGTGGAGAAGGAAAAGACGGAGGAAAGCTTCATTCTTTCACAACTCTGCGTTTTTGCACGCTTTTTCTTAATGCAGTGTTCCAGCGCCTCCTGGTATCAAATGAGGCATATTAAATTTTGAAGCTGTGTTTTAGTACCCATTTTAAGGAGGGCGCTCTGATGTTACATTAGGATTAGTATCTGATGAAGTCGCTATAGTTTAGAGCGACCAGTGCCTTATGCCTGCATCACTAGAATTTTTCAGACGACAACTGATACAAAGGACACTAATAGACATCAGAAAAATGCGTGGTGTTGTTATTTTTCGGTTTTGTAGTCAACGTGCTAACTACTTCAGCCAACGCAACCCTCTTCGCGACGAATTCGTCGATAAGAATTCGCCGAATTTACTCAACGAATTCTGCTCTTATAATTGATAAATTTGGTTATTACTTGTGCAAAGAGGGAGAAAATTGTTTTTTCGTCGTTCGTCGGCGTAGAAAATAGAAATAAATCTATTTCAGAGTTCATTTCCATATGCAAAAAAATAAAATACAAATGTAAAAATAAAATAAAATGTAAAAATAAAATAAAAAAATAAAATACAAATGTATTTTATTTTTTATGACAAAATTTCGCAACGAAAAATTCGTCGTTCGTCCCAGTTGTGTTCATAGCATTAAGCATGAACGATGGTTACGTATGACTAATATTGTATGATCGTATCAAGTATCCATTAAATAACTCTGCAAAAAATATGAAAACAAGTATTTATTAAAAAAAAATAAATCAAAAAACCCGACTGCGACCAACTTTGAACCGTTAAATATCCTAAATAATCATTCGAAATGAAATATCATAAGAGAAACCTAAAGATGATTTTCAAATACCTGTCGAATGATAATGCCATATTGAATTTTGACAACTGTTATATCTTTAGTGACACTACCGGGATTAAGACAAATCAATTGACGCAAGAATCATCAAAATCGGTCCATGAGTTCGGTTTATATAGTGCCGCAAAGAAACGCACATAAATACACATACACAGACTGATAAACACAGTACCCTTCTTTGCGTCGCGCAGTCGGTTAAAAAGAAAATATTATCATTTATCTTTAATGTGCACGGAATATCAGTTTTATTCGAATAAAAATCTAACAAAAATTCATTCCAATGTAAAATTAATACTAGAAATTATAAAAAGTAACTTACTAATAAGTATCAAATTAAAAAAAAAAATTTGAACAAAATTTAATCGATTAAAATTTTTTATTCGAATAATATTTTTTACATTTTTTCGAGATTTCAATCTTTGCGATTTTCTTTGATGAATAGTAAATAAACTAGACTTTTCTATTTAGGCCAGAAACGTTACAAAAAATAATAATAAAAGAGAAAATATTCTGGCGGAATTAATAACGATTAAAATAAAATTTGATTGATTACAACTATAGCGACTGGAAGAGTTTTATTCATTTAAATAACAAATGCAATTATGTAATAAAATATTTAACGACTCAAAAATATGTCTATTCGTAAAAGAAGGTATTGAAGAAACTACTCAATAAAATAACTAAAAAACTAATGAAAAGTTTTGTTCGAATACAAATAAGCAATAAAAAGTTTTGTTAATGAAAAGGAATAAAAACTGTCTAATAAATGCATAATAGAAATTTTATTAGTTCAAAACTTTCAAGTTTTTCATGATGTTCTATAACAAATACAATTTTTATTTGAAAAGATAACAAATAAAAAAACTGTATTTAGTAAAATAAGGCAGCAAATAATAATTTGTAAAATATATAAATTGTAAACCAAAACGATGAATTATCAAAATTGTTATTTTTATTTAAACAACTAACCATTAAGTTTGGAAACCTGTGACCGATTATTTTTTATTTTATTTTCCTCAATGGCAGCAGAAATAAAATTTCTTTTACAAATTCCTGAGTTCGGTAGCACAAGCAAAATAATATTGAAAGCTAAGCACTTAATGTTTGAAATACTCCATCTGCTTTGTGGTACCTAATCA
This sequence comes from Nowickia ferox, assembly GCA_936439885.1. Classification (NCBI taxonomy): domain Eukaryota; kingdom Metazoa; phylum Arthropoda; class Insecta; order Diptera; family Tachinidae; genus Nowickia; species Nowickia ferox. The sequence continues at coordinate 78,695,645 of OW387024.1, forward strand.
ATAAGGCCTTGCAGCTATTTTTCCCCAACACATTTTTTCCGACTTCCAGTTGTTTTCTTGTTTGTTTGCTTATTATCCACGTTGTTCAATAATATTTTTCTGTTCTTTCTCTAGTTTGTTTTCTTTTACCTATTTCCTAACAAGAAATTTCATAGATTTTTTTCGTTTTTGTTTTCTGTTTACCTCAGCAATTTGAATCATCTAACAAATACTGGAGACATGCATACTCGTATACGTAGTGACATGTCAGGTTATCTTTCAATGACTTACTTCCGCTTGTTGTTTTACCACAATTCCAATTCATGTTTAAGTCTAAAACATGAGTTCAAGAGTCTTTCGTGTTTGCGAAAATGTGTGTTTGACTTTGGCTGAAATCCTTATACATTTATGTATACGTGTAGGTGGGAGAGTTGTTGTTGTTGTCTATATGCTGTAGGTGTGAGTATTTAGTCATGGAAATGTGTGCTGATTGTACATGATTTCATTTTTACGACATTTTGATGGATATGCCACATTAGTTGATGTTTTTTCTTCTTCTCCAGCTCTTGCCTTTCGCTCTCATTCGTGTTTTCGAAAGCTTGTATTTTTATTTCTAGCATAACAAAAAGTGTTTTTTATTATTTTTGTTTCTCTGTGGTTTTTCATAGCACTCATAGCAGATCATTTGTCTTGGTATATGTGCCTGTTCGAAACATGAAAGTAAACAGTGTGACAATATATTTTTCATACAAAAACATTTATTTTTTATCTTGCTAAATTTTTGTTTTCTTTTGGTGCTTTGCAGTGTTGGTGGGATTGAAAGAATTAATACGCAATTTATATTTAGAGAATTTTTATTGCTCTAAAAATAATTAAAAAAGATTTGTTCCGGGTTAGAGAAGGGTGTTAAAAATCAGAAACGTAATATGTGAATTTAGGACCAAGTTAAAATGTTATTTCTTAACAATAGTGAAAAAAAAAACTTATTATCAGCCAACTTCACTTCTTAACGCGCTCTCAATATGGGATATTCCAATTACAAATGAGAAATTTTATCAGATAGAAATATTGGATAATTTCAAGTCTTACCTGCTGCACAATAAAGACAAATCTAAAAAATAAATTCTATATATTATAGTAGAATGTAAAAACTATTTTACTTCCCGAAAAAACCGGCCAAGACAGTAGTATAGATCTATCAACTAATCATCATAATTCACCTTCATCAGTCATAACTGAAGCAGACAATTTACTTAACAAATATCTTTCTTGTGTCTCCAAGATATAATTTCGTGACTGCTAGATTTCATTGCAGTCTTTAATATAATATTTTTTAAATGACCTGATTTTGTGTGAAAATTTTCCTTTTTTTTTTGTAAATAAAGATACAGACAACATTGGCTGGGGAAGCAACTATTTGTTGTTTACAGTTCGTTAGTTTTTCTAAATAAGTAAAAAAGTTAAATACTAAGTCATACATATTTAGATACTCACACAAGTATAAAGTTTTTTTTTTGTAACGGAAATGATAATATTTAAGTAATGAAAAAGGTGTTGTGTCACTCTGCAACCAAAAACATAATAAAGTCTTTGACTATTGTCGTCCCAACGGTAATCAACAGTGATATAAGTATGATATGGCGGAGTAGTTTTTAAAGCTTCAGACATGTTTGTTGGCTCTTCCGGGCTGAGAAAGATTAAACAATTTAACATTTTTTTCAACTTTAAATTTGCTATTCTTTGAGCATTAAATGAATTATTTTGGCGGTGTTGAGTTTTACAGATTGTCAAATTAGACAACAAAGTTAAAGGAAACCTTGACTTCATATTAAATTGTAAAAAATTTAAAATAAACAAAAGAAACTAAATAATTTCTAAAATACCGAAGTTTATTTATTTGAGATAAAGTCTTTATAAAAATGATTAAGCAGAATTATGGCATAAACACATGTTCCATACAAATTGACACAAAAAAGTAGTCCCAGAAAGCAACTGAGAGATATATAATCTATTTTATTTTGCAAGTGTTTTTTCTTAATGATTAAACAGAATTGCGGCATAAACACATTTTTCACATTGACACAGAAAAGAAGCCCCAGAAAGCAGTCGAGAAATAGAATTTATTTTATTTTGACAACGTTTTTTTTATATCCTCTCATATATAAATAAATATTCTCTCAACAATGCTACCATACTTTCAATAAATTTCATACATTAAAAAAAAACTACAAAGAAAAATAAGCACAAAAGGAAATAAAACAAAAATTAGGGAGCATTTAAAGCAAAGTTATATATTAGTGATAAAATGAAAGAGAGTAAAATGTATGCTGTGCCAAATGCTTATGAGAGATTGAATTGTTTTCTTCCTTACGTGTGTACGTGTACACGTAATGGTAGAATTAGTCGATTCGTATCGTGTTACTTTTGTAGTTGTCGTATCGTTGAAATCTGGATGTTAGTTACCAAATATGTGAGGCTGCAAGCGAATGTGTCAGCTGTTATGGTATTTCTCTTTGCTTTATACATGTGTGTGTATGTATGTGAGAGAGAAGTTAACGTTTGCTCTGTAAAAATCTATTTTCTGTAGATTTCTACCTCAAGTACGTTACGATACATATTAAATAAACAGCAACATGTTTAATTTATATTACACATTTTCTCAGCTGGTTCTGAATCTACTAATTCTACCATAAATCAGAGCATAACGTAGTGCTCACGGGCGGCCTTTTGCTTATCTCTGATTTAAAGTTACTGGCGTAGATATTATTATGGGCTTTATTAATTTGACAGCTATTTTTTTTTTGAAGTTGCAGACTTATTCTGTTTCATTATTAATTTGAAAATTTAGCTTTTTTTGGTTGCTTATTTTGTTGGGATTTTTGTTTGATGCTTTTAAACTTATTAGGTTTGTATGTTTGTGATTCTCAGTAATGTATTAAAAGTCTTACTATAAATGTACGAAGTTTTTTTTAAAGCTAATTTCAAAATCTTTTTGGTTAAAGTCTAATGAAGACTTTCGTGAAGCAGGAAAGAAATGCATATATACATACGTTTGTAATTTATTGCTTTCAGATATTAAAATGACTGCCTGGTTCAATGAACGATATAATGTTAGTCGACTCATTAAATTCGGTATAACTTTTGCTTTACTTTCATGCATAACAAGACAATTTTTTATATAAAATAAATGTATATATATATATATAATACAAATACTTTATTTTTATAAAAACTACACAAAAATGCCACAGCACAACAGAAAATAAAAATTTTTGTTACAGAAAATGTATATTAAAAAAAATTTATGAAGCACATTTTGATTTTGTTCTCCTTCAAGGGATTACCATATAAATTCCTTGATCTATATATATTTTTTTGTTCAGAAACAATTTATTAGAAAATTCGTTATATCTAGTACCAAATATTTTGGTTTATTCTTTATATAAGGTACTTAGTAAGAAAATTTTGCGCATATGTACGTTAAATAAATGATTTGTTAAACTGAGTATTCGTTCAAGCGGGATATGACTGTACTTTCAATATTTTGCAGTCTACTGTATGATCTTGAAGAAAATATTAATATAATATGGTATGGAGAATTACCTTATGCTTGAAAAAATACAGGCAAGTCTTGGTATAACGAACTATTTCTAAATTCAGTGTCAGCTCCAAAGACAAATTTATATTGCGAAATGTTTTTAAAGCTTTTTTGAGACTTTAATTTTTTACTAAAACAACTACTCACATTATAAATGCCTGCCTACTTAGTATCTATGTGTAATTAAAAAGTTAATCGTTATTTTTATTTTAACTTTTGGTACTAAAATGTTGCCTTATTCTTCGAAGTAAGAAAACCACAAAATGAACGATTGTAAGTCAAATGTATATTTTAGGGGGGGGGACATTTTTGAACTTATTTATCTTCATTAATTTGTTAACGAGAGAGGAAAAAAATTGTAGACTTCTCAGCGCTTTCTGAAAAAATTCTGCACCATCGGCAAAGGCTTATTTGAAAAAATATTTTGTGGCAAATTGGTCTTCAAATAATGTCACAATCGAGCAGATATTTAATTTTCGCTTACTTGGGAGATCTAAACTGTATTTTTTTTTTAAGAGAAGTAACACTCATGCAATGAATGCCTACTACTACTAGTAATAGGTGTTACCTGCTTTAGGAAAGGGCTAGTGACAGAGAAGACAGTTGGTGAAGGAAGAGATAGAGGAAAGCTTCATTCTTTTAGAAATCTGCGTTTTGCACGTCATAATGCAGAGTTGTAACGCCTATGGTGTAAATCCATTAAATTTTCGAAGCTGTGTTCAGTAGCCATTTTTAAAGGTTATTTTGCTTCGCCGATGATTCTGCTACTCAAAACCGACGAAGGAGGGCGCTCTAATGTTACATTAGAATTAGTATCCACTGAAGTAGGAGTAGTTCGGTGACTAGTAACTATGACTTCATCACTTGAACTTTCTCACAATAACTGATACAAAAGGACATGAATGCACATCAGAAAAATACTTGGTGTTGTTATTTTTAATGACTGTCGGATACCGGGCTCGAACCCAAGACCTGCGGCTTTGTAGTCAACGTGGTAACTACTTCAGCCAATGCATTCAGGGAAGCTACTGTCAAATACACATACATAGCTATATAAGTAGAAGATAAAGTCCTTATTTAGAGAGAATATTTTTTTTTTTTTTTTTTTTTTTTTTTAGAAGAGTTCGAACTCCATTTGTTCAGATTCGAAACCTTTTTAAATATCCTCAATCACTACTAAAATGATCTTGAACTATTTATTGGCATCAAAAAGTACTGAAAACAAGAGAATCTACGCTCTCAATTTAATTTGCTTTGAAGTTGTTTTAAGCCCATTAAGAGTTAATTTTTATGATTAGATAGAAAAAACTAGTAGCTCAACCTGCCATTTTTGGGGGCGTTGTTTGTTGTTTTTTTTTTGCCACATGCCTGTCTTAACACTCTTATTTTTGGCCTTAAACCATTTCCTTTACTTCAAACTAAATTTATTTAACTATTGGCATAAAATGCTTTTGAATAATCTTTCTCATCCATATTACTGTCCCTTTTTAATTCTGATTATTTCGTTTATTTCCCTTTTTTTCATGCACGCTAAATTATTTGTAACCCAAACCTCCTCATGCGCATATCAAAAACATACGTGAGACCTTACAATATTTTTTTTAAATAAAATTTTTAATTCTGTTTTTTTTTTCTTTGCATACAAATAAGGACCTTTTTCCTTATTGAATTTTTTTTGCAGCTAATATTATAAAAAGGTTAAAGTAAAGCAAACGTTAACATGCCTGATAACTATCAGTCTGTAGTCTAAACAATTTTGTTAATATATGCCCAGTTCGCTTTAAAGGATTAGTGAAGAACATTTAAACCTAAAATATATTCCTTAAGCATTATTTCCCTTTAAAATGAAAAAGTTTGTTTTATTAAATAAAGTAGTATGACGTTAACATGCCTGATAACTATCAGTCTGTAGTCTAAACAATTTTGTTAATATATGCCCAGTTCGCTTTAAAGGATTAGTGAAGAACCTTTAAACCTATAATATATTCCTTAAGCATTATTTCCCTTTAAAATGAAAAATTTTGTTTTATTAAATAAAGTAGTATGATTTTGAATTCTATGCTGCCTTCTGCAGCTTCATTACTTTTTTTCCTTTCTTGCAAACATTATTCTTGGGTTACCAGTAAGTAAAGAGAAAAATTTATGGAAAAAGAAGAAGGAGCAACAAGAAAACGAAAATCAAATTTTCTTTAAATTGCCAAAAATTTATCAAACCACGTTCGTATTGATTTAGATCGAAAGCGAGACAAAGAAAAATTATGTGCATTGAATATATTGACAAATAAGTTGTAATAAAATTTTGTTATTTATGATATTATTAATAGTATAATGAAACGTAATGCTGATAATCGTAATGGTTATAATGACTTATTTAATATGCTTAATAATACAAATATAATATGAGAAAAATAAAAGAGTTTTTTTCCGCTCTTTTCACAGTGTAGAGAAACGTGAAGTAAATTTGAAAAATGTTCTTCTAATAAAGACTTCCGAACTTTGGCAGTTGTAGCGTTCATAATGTTAAAGCTACAAATGTCATATTATCTGTCGTTTATTTTGTCTGCAATAATTGTCGTTTTCAAGCCACGTTCCACGTAATTCGCCCATTTTACGGTTGTGAGTGCTATAAGTCGACGATAAAAAATTTTCTTTTTGTCAGAATTGGTTGTTATGGATAACAACAGCATGTGATTTTAACTACATGGCACTACGTACTGTACAATTTATGGCATATAGCATATTCTGAGAGAGCAATTTGCTGGCTTTGTCATTTTTCGAGGAGGTGATTTCAACTGACGGGCTGCGAGATGTCTGCCATCCAAGGAAGCGGCGGTCATGGGTCCGATGTTTTACTTCGAACATAATGATATGGATATCTCTCTCAAATGAATGCAAATGTTCGATTTACACACTTTGTTTTATTTAAGCTTAGGGTCAGGAAGTGCTTATTGACAAACCCATTAGGCACCACATATTTTTAAAATGTGTTTTCGTATCAAATTGTAAACACTTTAAGTAATTGCATGCAATTTTGTATCTTTATAATTTTTAATTTCACTTTTGTAAATGTCAAAAAAGTTTACAAACAAATACGAATGGTTATTTTTTATATTTTTTATTTTAGTTAGACACTATTTTGTAAAAAGAGACAGCTTTTGTGCTGTTACGGTCTCTCGAAGCATATGCGAAAAATTCCTTTGAAGCAAAAAATTATTTTGGTTCCTCAATCGAGGGAGCTTTAATATTCACACGTATGGATAAATTCTCACAAACCAGTAATTTCACTTTGTTACTCAAATATGTCGTGAACTAATCGAATACAAATGTTTCCAAAACATAACAACAACTATAGTGTTATACATACTGCTTATTAAGAAATATACAGCCACACAAACACATAAGTAAATCCAGACACCAGGCACAAACAACAACAACTATAATGCTTCTGTATACACGCTCTGTTGTCAACGTACGAACGCACAAACTAACAAAAATGATTGCAACACTAACTATTCCCAGCTAGCATTTTGTATCACAATCGAATCTTTGCCGAATCAGCTTAACGGGAAAAATAACTGCATGTGAGCTCATTTTTCGATGATAAATGATACTGCCGTTGTGAGATAATGGTACCCAACAGATGAATCATGCCAAAGAATCATTTATAATACGATTTGCTGATTTATTTTTGAGCAGTTTTCTGATTGTACATATTTAAATCAGTGCGTTTCTTTTAGCGGTTTATTTGCATTTTGTTCCTCTATTTTCAAGAAACCATTATTTGATCATATAGATGAATCATAAGTGAATCCTTTTCCAACTACCCAATTGATATAAATCAGTTTTAAATCATCAAAAGTGATCTAAGGAGAATCATATAAGAGCATTGATTGAGAGCCTGCTCAATGTGCTGTATTGCTAACAATTGTTCTGTAAGTTTTATGTTAAGTATAAAATGGGCGGTGCATCTACTAATAGGAGTCAATAAGTCAGTTAAATGGAGTAAGTAAGGGCTTGTGTAAAAACAAAGCGCAGTCATTCCACTAGTTTTTTTAAGAAACAGCATAGTTAAGATCTTGGCATTCCAGCAGGCTCTTGATATTAATGTTGAGTAAATAAAGTCATCTCATTTGATAATTAATTTCGCATGAGAACTTTTTATTTAATTAAAAAAAAATTTTTTCACAGAAAAATAACGTTTTTAAAAGGTAAAAACGCGACAATACTTTTAATTTTCTTTCCATACCTTTAGAATGAAATTGCTTTAACAATAAATTTTGATAGAAACGCGTTCATTAGCGTTTACTCGTTTAAATGAACCACAATTTCAACAAACGATTAAAACAATTGCAAATCCCTAACAATTTAATATAAATGTCAGAGAATCAACAACAAATTGAAACACAGACAACGAAACGGAACGACTGCAGTTTGTCAGCCAGTCAACCATTTCATTTGCAGCACATACATACATGTACAATCACACCTAAACCAACACAGAAACATTTATTCCCACACACAACAAAGATGGGCAGAAAAAGAACAGCCATTTCCCAGTGGGAATTTGAGTTAACTCAAAACTATTGAATTATCAGCCAAAACTTAGTCAGAGATGGTTAAAATTCGCACTCATTCTGCATGTTAAAAGTGATCAGTTTTAGCACATTGAGTGGCCGCAGGACGAGTGCATCAGTGAGTTAGATCATTATTAGTTAGCTTGTGCCAAATCAAAAAAAAAAAAAAAATTCTTTTTTTAGTTAAATATGATTTAACTTACTGATAATTTAAATTATTTTTTTAAGAAACGAGAAGGGGTTTCGAACCGTGATCACTTACTTTGTTTGTCAGTCATCAACTTAACACTTTAAACGGCAAAGAGTTAAGATAAACATAAATTTTATGCTGACATCTTCTCGCTGAACTTTAACTCATCTCTGTATCAGTTTTGAGTTAGCTTAAAGTTAGTTCAATGCTTATCGGGAAGAAGAAGATAGTTGTGCAAAAAAACAACTGACTCACATCTCTAGCATTTATGAGTTAGTTCAGAAGCCAGTTGTAAATGAGTTAGCAAAAAGTCGCTTCTATTTTGAGGCAGCTAATAAAAATCCGACTGGGTCTAAGCAACACACTCACCCATATACGAATGTATATAGAGTGTGTGTATGCGTGCAAGCATGCGTGGGCTTGTTCGTTAAAAACCCTTTTCTATTGTTGAAGGACTTCATTGTTCCGAGAAATGCTAAACAAATAGAAAACTCTATTAATAATGACAGTTGTCGTGTCATTTTTGTGGCTCAAGTTTTTCCATTCATTTTTCCATTTCCAATTTTATTAAAATTTTCTGTGTATTTTTGTTTTCTATTTTCAATCTCTGCACAATAATGGTCAATGAACGGGCATATACGAGTATATTGTTCACATAAGTAAATGTTTGTTTGTTTATTATTATTTTAGAAAATTGTACACATAATACAAATGATTATAGAAACACTTTCGCTGTCTCAGAAATATGTCACAAATTTTGTAGTTTTTGTATAGTAATGACTAATTTATTATGCTTGGTTGACTATGTGTACATATTTTTGAATTATTGCAAAATTTTTGGCATATATCAGTTGCCTAATTGTTGCTTGAGAAGGACAGATACACAGATATGTATGTGCATATGCGCTACTACATTTAACTTTCTTAACGGTTTTTACATTCACAAAAGATATTCCTTTTTTAGTAGAGAAAAACTTTGGAGAAATATTTCCATTTTCTACATAAATTAAATAAATTTTTTTATGCTTAATATACTTAAAACATTTAATATACTTTCAACACTAAAACTGTGCTAAAGTAGCACTTATAATAGTAAAAATTTCAATAAAGTGCTTATACGATTGGAAAATAATGCTAAGGTAATACATACTATTATATTGTTACTACGAGCAGCTTAGGAATAACAATTTTTTTTTATTTATATTGATTTTTTGTTGCTTTTTTTACAATTTAAAGTTTTTTGGGCTTTAAAAACAAGTTTTATAATGTTAATTTAGTACCGGCTACTGGGAATGTAGTTCGAATATTATGCTAATATATTGCTACTGAAATGCTAACGTAATGCTAATATGATGCTAATGTAAGCTAAAAAAAATATAATGCTACAAGGATAATTCTATAGTTATTCTTATGTATATAAAATTAAAATTTTTATTAAAATTTTTAATCGCGTATCAGCCGAAATGCAAAACCAAGTACATATTTAACAAAATAGGACGCACCGTATCTTGAGACACCTTGCATATTACTTACCTTAAAATCGTGCCTAGCCCCCCTGGTGGGCTTATTTTGGATAAATAACATAGCGTTTGTTCCCTTCCAGACTCAGATCTATCCATGTTTTGAGTTTCATAAAAATCGGATAGATAGTTACTGAGAGACCGAAATTGCCGCCTACCTCCCCTCGTGCTTCTAGTTTTTAAAAATCATATAACTTATGTATCCAGCTAGATTTCGATCTATCTATGTTCTTAATTTCATTAGTGACGGTTCCGTCGTTTAGCAACAAACTAACAATAAATATATAGGGTGTTTTTTTTAGGGGTATAGAACTTCGAATTGAAATAAAACACAAGAAAATCGTTTTAATGTCCATCAATTTGGCTTTATTGGAAGGATAATTTTATGCCATTAACGTTTAAATATGATTTCGGGCATGTGGCCGCCGCGGCTGGCTCGAATAAAGCCAATTCTACAGGTCCAATTTTCAACCACTTTTTCGAGCATATGGGGCCGTATGTTGGCAATAACGCCACGAATGTTGGCTTCCAAGTCCCCTAACGTTTCTGGTTTGTTGGCGTAGACGAGCGACTTCACATATCCCCAAAGAAAATAATCCAATGGTGTCAAATCACACGATCTTGGTGGCCAATTGACAGGTCCATTCCATAATTGCTCTGATGGACGATTATGTCGACCATAAAATGGACGGAGCTTGCGGTAAACTTCGCGAACTGAACCATTATTTTCGAAATAAATTTGCACGATTTGCAAGCGTTGTTCTTTTGTCAACCTGTTCATGATGAAATGGCAAACCAAACTAAATATTAATCACTTGACAGCTGACAAAATGGCCGCCAGTTAAAAAAGTGATGCCAACTTAAAGTTCTATACCTCAATAAAAAACACCCTTTACTTTCGCATTTATATAAGTTAGCAGAGACACCTTTAGCTGTAACTGCCACGAACCATTTATCCAAGTCGCAAACTTTTGAGCAGATACACAACCCATATTGGAGATTTCCAAAAACTAGGCTACAATTCCCAAAATGCCAGGAGTACCCCGGCACTTCCCCGGAAAATTACGGCAACACTGGAAAAAAAAACATCCGCAATGACAGCACCATTATGCTATGTAGTTGTTACCAGTATTTGTAACCAGTATTCCCCAGTATTTTTTTCATTTCAAACATTTTTTTGTTTAACATGCATGGCGCGCCATAAGGAACTTGAGTTCCAAAAATTTTAAATAGAATTTTAAATTAATTATTGGGTATTACATCAAAATACATGCCTCTAAAGGTTTTGAAATATTTATCATAACAATCTAGAATAAGTTTGCTTAGTTCTTTTTTTTCTCCCATAACGATTAAGGGCCATTTTCACAACGATACAAAAGTAAACTTTAAGAATTTAAAACCAGTATTTTGTATTGAAATACTAGTTTAAAACTCTTAAAGTATACTTTTATTCGTTGTGTAAATGGCCCTAAAAATCTCAAATGCAAAATCATGGAACTAGATTTTGCACTTCAGCTAAAATTGTATGTATAAATTAATATAATTCAAATGTTATGAAAAATGTCTTGTTTGAAATTTCTACGACTCTGAGAGATAATAAAATGCAGCTTATTTGCAATCCTTAAAACTAAAAATAGGTACATGGGAAACATGTTCTTTGAACGATTGTCTTGAAAATTATAAATTTTCTTAACCCTTATAACTCTAACGTTTATCAATCTTCCATTATTGGCAAAAAAACTATTCAACAAAAAGAACTATGATTAACTCTATTTGAAAATTGTCTAAGTTTAAAGACACACATACAACTATTTCTGTGGCAATAAGGAAAAAGTGCTTTAGTCATATTTTACTGTTTTGCAAGAGAGCAGTTTTAAGCTTTCAAGTCGATTTTCAGAAATTTACTTCTTTTGCAGCTAATTTTTGAAATTAAGTATTTCCTTGAGTTTTTTTTTAGAAAAGCATCCTTCTACATACTGCAGCTAGTAAATTCAATTTGAAATAGTATCAAAGTATAAAGTAATTGAACTGTTATTCCGTATGAGATTATAAGTTGAAAAAAGATAAGCACCAATTTATTGGCTATAACTTTCTGAAAAATAACAAAATAATAGAAAATATGGTGCCACAAACTCAAAATGTGCTTATCTCAACTTAAACACTTTGCCTTTTTGGCACAGATTTATTTGTGCTATTTTAATAGTATTTTTTTTTTTATCATTTTACTAAAAACAATTCTCCAATTAACACTTTTACTTGAAGAGAAACCAATGATTAATTAAAAATTTAATTGAAAAAAAATCTAGTTTTCACAATTAAGTCTTAAATGTGTCAATTAAGTCTTTTAATTTATTAGGTATTTAAACAAAATTTTAATTGATTTGATTAAAAGTTTAATTAATTTTTTAAATTAAATTCTTAATTGTTTATTTGTACATTTTTTTGTAAAACAAGATAATTGAAGACAAACTTTTTTCCGTCAACACGAATTTTTGAATTTGATAAACTTTGACCCTCGTTAAAAATATTTACAGTAGTTCAGTTGAATTCTTAATGGATATAAGATTTTTTTCACCACGAGTTACAATCAAAAATAAATATTTTTGAACTTATTTAACTACCCTTACAGCCTCTTCTTTATTCTGTTTGCATTTTCCACTGTCTATTTACATTCTTACAATACAGCCAAAGTCATTTTTTAAAGCAACAAAAACTCTGCTGCATTGTAGAGCTTACAAGATAATTTCTATGCAATCGATTTTCCTCTAATCTTGCACTTTATGGCTAAAATATTTCTACTTGTTGACTTCTTTGCAAACTATTAGAGCAAGGGAAACAAATTTAAGCCAACACTGTTAATAATAGCAGCAACTTGCTTCATAACAATAGAGGCAAATACAAGTAAAGGAAATAACAAACAACAAAGTGGAAAAATATTGTGTTGCTATTGGTATTAAACAAAAATATACAAAGATGAAAAAAACACACAATATTCTAATTTAGCCCTTTACGTAACGTACTCGTTAACTCGTGCATGGATAAAGTGCTTGTACTCTTGAACACACTTGTTCGTTGCAGCATTGTTAGTTTATTGTTTGTCCCTGGAGACATTTTATAACTATTGCCAAACAATGTTAGTTCAGTTAAAACAAAAAAGAGCCTTAAGGCTTAAATGACTACCAAAACAGAAAGATTTTCTTTCTATTGTAATAAAAAGTAAGGATTTCATATTTTTGCTGGCTAATACACTGAGAAAATTCGCTTGTTTGTTCATATATATCTTAATTAAGTTGAATGTATTTGTCCAATAATTTTTAATTCGAATTATTATGAATTTTAGCTAAGGCATATTTTCTTAAACGCCCAGGAAGAAAAATTAATTTGGTACAAGTAAGCATTAAGACAAAAAGAAGCGCTTTGTAGTGCGGAAAAGCACACAGTGCATCTCCTCTACCTTACGAGGATGCAATAATGTAAGCGAATAACGAAATTTAACACAAACACTACGAAATTACTCGGCTGTTTATACAAAAATTCTCAAAGTCTTTTATAGTGCATCCTTTCTCGCTTACCTGGATTTTATTGTGTACGAAAATAAATTTGCGCTTCGGTGGTTCAATTGGCAGTGTTCGACTCCCGATTCAGCGCGCGAACAAAAGTGTTTAATTGATATTGTTTTAAATATTTAATAAATATAAAAGCAAAATAATGTATGGGAAGTTATAAAATTCTGCTCTAAAGAGCACATTTTTAAATGATCGTCTATGTTCTGTCTTCCATAACGTTTTCACACGTTTTCACACGTTTTCTTGTGAGTTCGGGTGCTACACCTGTTTAAGTTGAAATTTAGAAAATATTAATTAATAGTTAGTATGTGTTCTAGTATCCGAATTTAGAAGAAACCAATTTGGAAATTGATGATTTCTAACTTTTAGATTTTTTCGTTTTCACTTTTGAGCAAAAAAAAAACTCTCATTATTTTCACTTGTTAACAGTCTTGTGAAAACGATGTGGAAGATATAGATATGAAAAAGGCATGAAGTATGGCATTTATAAACTCATACCTGGAGAGCTACCAAGTGGGACATCATGAACAAAAATCATGTGATACCGAAGCAGGTTGATAAGCGAGACTTGTGCTCTCTCTCCCTTGCAAACCTGCTTCCAGGTAGATGAATTTTTTTGTTGGGCGGCCTCAAAAGTAGTGTTTTTAAACCATTTTTAGAAATTAAAATGCTTACTATTAATTAAAGCTATCTCCTGATAAAGATATTACTGCGTAGGTTAGGTGAGGTGAGGAAGGGGTGGCAGTCAGAAATCCGGACTCAGTTAGAACGTTTTGGTCCATTATGCTACCACGAAGACTCTGCTTATGCGGAGTTTACACCGTAGAACCAACCAGAGCTCAATATAAAGCTACTAATATCTTGCAGTTCAACTGTAGCAACGTCAGAAAGTTCCCTGTACTCAAGAGCGCTCATTGTGGCCATTCTCTTTCTTGCAAGTCCAGGACAGTGACAAAGACAATGTTCTACACTTTTTCTACGGCAAAAATCATTGTGTTTAACCTTTGTGCATGTCTACGTATGAGACAGTATTCAATTAGCACGGACACTAGAATCGAGATTTGTTTCCTATTCTTCAAAATTGAAGAATTCGAATTTTTCCTATTTAGATGAGTCCATAACTGCCCTGTAATCACGCAATAATTTTTTGTGACCCACCTTCTATTTGCTTCATCCTCTGTCCTGCGCCTAAGTCTGAGTTTGCAAGAGAACTTGTGGTGGAACTTGTAGGGTTATCCCAATTCTAGCAAGTTCCCCTGAAAGCCTCTATACTTCGCGATCCAGATGATCCTAATATCAAACTGCTCTGTCATCTCATTTAGAGATTATCGGCAGTCGAGCGCGATTCGAGGGCCGTAATAGCTGCTCGATTATCGGTGTATATGTTAATCAAAGTCGTTGAAGTGACATTCACTTTCAACCAATCCGCAACTTCCCTTATAGCAAGGATCTCTGCCTGAAAGACACTGCAGTGATCCGGAAGTCGCTTTGCAATGCGGAGACCTAAAGTCCCTGAAAAGACTCCATAGCCCACACCTGCTTGTGTTTTGAAGCCGTCCTTATAAAAATCAACACTTCTTCTACCTTCTACCTGGACTTAAATTCATCCACAATTCTGTGGATGGTATCCAGGTTTTATAAAGACGTATTACTTTGCTATGAATAATTGAATTTTTTAAATTTAAAAAAAAAATACTGACTTTTAGTTTCTTTGCAGTGTATTAAGACTTCTTTTTATTTACTTTTCATTTCATTATTTGCTTTATTTTTCCTACTGCTTGTCTTGGCCTTGTTTTAAGCAAAAAATTTCCATTGACAAAAAGAGATAAAAAAAGGAAAACAACTTACAATTTGATACGACAGACAATAAACGTAATAAAATAATAAAAACAAAGGTAAAGGTGTTACGGCCAAAACTATATTGTATTCCATTGTTGTAAAAACTTGAAATATTTAAAACCTTCGTTAGTGCTTGTTTATTTAAGATGTTGGCAGCAAAGTTTCTATCTTCAGCTTGCTTGCTGGCAGCTTAAAAGTTTCTTCAAAAACAATTTTCATACAAACTCTTACTCTTATTTTTTTTTTCCATCATTTATCGTGATTTAATTTTATTTAGGATCTCCTTGCAAAACTATTGCTTGTCACATGACGCTGTAGCTTGCTTGTTGGAAAATTTTTAAATTGTATCTTAAATAAAATTTTATTAAGCGAATATGAAAAGTTTTCAAAGATATTTTATTTTACAATATTTACCAAGGAGGCTAAGGAATATGCGAAACCATGATGTGAGATAAGGACGTGGCATGGGAAAATGTTTGAAACAATATACGGCTTATTATGCATAAAGGAAATTAAATAGGAAAGTTATATGTGTTTGAAATCCCTTTTCAGAAATTAACTGTGTGTATTCTTAGTCACATGAAATTTGTGAGTAAATAAAAAAGTTAAGTTGCGTCTTCAAAAAAAAAAAAAAAAAAAGAAACTAAATTAAGTGACTTAAGGCCCTGAAAATCCATGTAAGGCCCATTTTAAAGGAAATAATTAAGCATCAGAATAACTCATAAACTATTTTATTCAGCGAAACAATTAAAAAATGTTTTAACAAAATACCGGCGAAAATCTGTAAATAATTTGTCCTCGTTTAGATTTTTCTTTTGCTTTACAAATGGCCGAACAGTAAGATTGTCCTAGAAGTGGGAAGTTTAAAGTATATTTTTATATTTTCGTTCAGGAAAAATAATAAAATTTATGTAAAACTGTACAGGTTCCTTGATACCAATATTGCTTAACAAATATTTTATCGTAATTAAAAAAAAATGTTTCAAAAAGCATTCTTAAGAATATAAAAAGTCTTTTTCAAAAAACCGACGATGAGGAAATGAAAAATCAAGTATAAACTTTGACTATGTTTTGTAACTGGATTAATTGATTGCTAACAAAAAGAAAAAATTTATATTTGTCACGCCAGTCTTATCAAAATGACTTAACTGTAGTGTTCTTCAGACAATATTAGTTTGAGAAGCTTTGTAGCAAAATTTGTTATTCAAGTTTTGCTCATAACGAGCCTTTGCTGCAAGAGAGTCTGGCTAAAAAAAACTATTTTTTAAAGTTAATATCATAGAATTAATCGATATATTGTTCTTTACATTGTGTAACATTTTGATAGTAATATTTACCACTAAATGAGTTTTCTGTAAAACAAGAATTTTTTTTGTTCATTATGACTCTTTGGTAGCAAAAGCCCGATGTGAAATATGTGCGGATGCTTCAAAAAAAAAAATAAAAAATAAATCACTTGTGATGAAAAATTAGTCCTTAAATAGAACAATATTTTTTTTTTGTTCTATTGATAGAACAATAAATTTCAACATGCATATCCCTAATTTGCTTGAACAACGTCATAACTCAAAAAAATCAAATATTTAAGTTAAAAATACAGAATTAATCCTCATATCTTTATTTATAATATGTAAATAATTTCACACAAATTTGTGGTACAATCAACTCTACAAAGAAAAATAAAAGTTTTGTGACTCGTTTACTGAAAAACTTTTTTTTTTAATTATAACGTTTTGCAATCAAAAATAACACAAAATGTTGTCCAGCAAAATCGTTTAATTTTTCTATATAGAGACTACCCTAGCCGACATAATCTTCCATTTAATTACTTTTTCCAACCAAATAGCGTGATATTTAGCAAATCACTGTCTAATGAAAATAAATGGTTTAATAAAAACAATATAAATTTTCTGCACATAAATCACCACACTTTCATTTAAAAAAAAAATATTAATAGAATTTTCATTTAATTTCTGCAGCCATTAAAACTTTTCGCCACATATTTTTATAAACCCATGAGAGCAAAAATAAAAAAAAAAATAAAAAAAAAAACATTAATGACATTTTCCCCTGTCACACAGTGTGTGATGATTATGTTATAAACAATTTATGATAAAGAAAACGATTATTTATCAACGACATAGAAAAAATTGCAAACATTTTTTTTTTATTCATTAGTTTTACTACAAAATTTTATATAAAATTGAGGGTAAAGTGGAATATTTTAACTACAAGCATATAAAATAAAAATAAAAAATTAAAATTACAAAAAAATTACATGATGCCAGTCCTTCAAACGAGTATGATGAGCGAGTGACTGAAGTGTGTGTATGTGCGCCAAATAACAAACAACAACAACAAAAAAATTGATATAATCAACATATTTCAAACATTTTTGGTGTTGCTTTCGGTTGCATGGAATTTCACTGGAGCATTTATCAAACTGCATGATGATGAGTGGCTTGATTTTTTTTTTTTAAATTGTTTAGGTTCATGTGTGTGTTTTTTTTGCCTGTAGTGTAGCATGCGACAAAAAACAGCAACAGCTAAAGGAAAAAATATGAATTACTATTACGAAACTTCCTTACAAAACCATGTTTTATTTATTTTTTACTTTTACTTTTGATGACATACGAGTATATGTAACTAGTTAATATGTTAGTTTCATTTATGCATGAACATGTGGGTGAATTGATAAGGAGCCCGGAAAAAATTCTCTCTTTAACTTTTCCACTGTCTTTGCAAAGACGATGAAATTTTCTTGCAAAAAGTCTTACTTTATTGGCGAGAGGGTAAAAATGTACAGAAAGGTGTGTTGTTCGTTATTTCAAGCTGTTCAACACAGAAAAAAGTAATATGAATAATTTCGTAATATCAATTAAAAAATTAATTAAATTTTCACCTATAAGCAATTTGAAAATAACAATTAAATTAATATAATTTAAAAATTTAATTGAATCAATTAAATTCTTAATTGAAAACATTATTTGTTGAATACTTTTTTATGTGAACATTCACATACAAAACAAAAATTCTTAAACAAAATTTCCTTTATGTGAATACAAGTGCAAGTTTAAGGAATAAAATCAAAAGTTGCTACAAGAAAAATTTAATTTTCTAAGTTGGGACTTTGTAGGTTTATTGCCCACAAAGATGCACTTGTTTATGGATTATTTACCATATCAAAAATTTTTATAAATGAATAGTATGAAGCTTTTTTGACTCTTTAAAAGGTATTTTTAAACACGAGCAGCTTATCAAATTCTATTGTGTTTTATGCAGGAGTTTCCCTGGCCTTTCACCTGTAATAACATTGTTCCTCATATACTTTTTTATATCGTTACTTTAATATAGAAAGGCCCCAACTCTTTTTTTTTAACTTGTTTATTTTTAGGCCAGTTTTAGGCGCAACAGCTTGCACTGCATGAGTTTTAGTTAGGAGATAAGAGACAAATATCGTCGGCATCATCGACGTCTTCCAACCAATGTTTATTTTTATTGGTTCGCTGGTATAAACCTCGTGAAAAACGCTATATCTTGCATTGTTTCTTTGCAGTCTAGTGATTTCCAAATGGTTACGTGAAATAAGGTACCAAACAATTTCTTAAAGTCGATGAAGACCACATATAGAAGAGATCTCCATTCGACCTACTGTTCGATAATATTTTGAAGGCAATTGAATCAGTTCACCGCTGTTGTTTTTAATGACTCAAACAGTATGGCACTTATTTCTTTCCACTTAATACACTTTTATCTTGCCGTTCACTTCCTTCGACTTGCTTGTCGAAAGTTTGGTGCATGGAACGAAATTTTATTCGCCTCGCTTTTTAGGGAGTAAATTTTTTGTATGTCTTTTTACATAAATCTTCAGCTGAAACATACTAATTAATTATTGCGTAATATATCGAAACAAGTGTTGTTAGAAATTTTCTAAACCTTATCAAAAAATCAACCCAATTACAAATGATTATATAAAACTTCATTTCAGTCTGTTGAATAATTTTGATTAATTTCTCTCTCTTTCTCTCTCTTATGAAATTCAAAAATGTGTTGTTACGTGATTTTGCATTTCAGCTAGCGATATGATGTTTCTCCTTTTTAAATCTATATAATTTTTAAGTAAACAAACTGTTCTTAAATGTACTAAATTGGAAAACAGTATACAAATATTTTAAGCAATCTGAAATCATACAAGAATTTCTTCGATATAAAATACTCAAGTAAAACTGGCACCGAACATAACACTCTTACTTTCAATAAACGGTGGAGTAGTTGTAGGCTTATGCTAGAAACACAATGAAGAGGAACGACGACGAATTCGTCGATAAGAATTCGCTGCGTTAATTTATCGTGTGAAAGACAACAACGACGAATAAATAATAGCTCTTGTAATTTATAAAAATGGTTGTTATTAGTGCAAAGAGAGTGAAAATGGTTTTTCGTCGTTTGTCGGCGCAAAAAATAGAAATGAATCTATCTCAGAGTTCGTCACGTACGACGAATTTCGTTCGACAGCGGTGTTGTGTTCATTTTCATATGCAAATGTGTTTTATTTCTAATGACGAAAGTTCGTAACGAAAAATTCGTCGTTCGTCCCAGTTGTGTTTTCAGCATTAATTATGACAATTGTTAAGATTGCAAAATATAGAAAATGAATCGGTTAACCCAGCATAAAAAACTCTGATTTGGAAGCACTAACAACTGAGGGAAGCAATTTATTGCTTACTTGATAACAAAAGCTTCGAAAAATGCTTCTAAAAAGCACTAACGTAAGGCGGACGCTCCAATAAAGTAGAACGGAGAGTAAAAAAATTGTAACCCAGTAAATTTTACATCTGAGATGCTCTTTGGTAAGGCAAGATATTCAGAGCTTTTTGAAAGCTGAATGTATTGCTTTTAGCTGGCTCATCTCGAACAAAAAAAGAATGCCTTATTCACGCGCAACAGCAAGTTACAAAATGGTTTCTGGGAAGCAGTAGTTTTAGCTGGGCATGGCAACACCCTGTTGAAGTCTCCTTTACAGTGCAAACATTTTTATAACTTTCAACTAGTTATAAATCATAGTGGTTTAAAACGTTTCGTCTTGCCTTCTTTGCATGACATTGGTTGTAAGATTCAGATCCTAATGTCATCATCATCATCACACAGTATTCATGCATAACAACTTGTTTCTTTTTATTTATTTCATTTTTCATTTTTCATTTCTCCCCCATTCTATATTTTGCAGAGTTTAGTGGTAAACTGTGTATCATTTATTTAATTTTTGTTGACAGTTTTTTGTGCTACTGAATGAGGTAAAAATGAATTATTGTAATGATTAAAAATATAAGGAAACATAATCAAAAATTGTTTATGCTGAGTTCATGGCTATGCAACTATAAAGTGTTAAAATAATTTAATGCAAAGACGGAAATTTCTGTGAAGGAAGAGTTAATAGGAAAATTTTCTTGGAAATTTATGCTAAAAATTTAAATATGTAACATTTTGCTGTACATAATTTATTAAACGTTGCCCTAAGATTAATTGCAAAATTAGGTTTGCTTTTTGGGGAATTAAAATTTCAATTTTTTTTTCCAGCTGCAGTATTTTTCTGTTATCAAACTGCCGCATATTTAAAAAGGAAAGTAAAAAAGCCTCTGTCTATTGGTTTGGTTTTTCATAACTATTCTTTTTGTTTAACTTATTAAAAACTATTGGTTTCTTTTTAATTTCATTGTGTACAGGGTTATTTGCAAAAATTAAATGTTTATGGCAATCCAGAAGCCTTGTCCATAACATGTATACCTCCACCCAAAAATACGGTAAGTTAATTTTGATTTCTCAATTAAAAATGAAAATTTGAAAGCTAAAACATTTAATAAACTGAGTTGAGTTGCTTGTTTGTAAGTAATTTTTCAATTTAAAATTAAAATCGGCAAATATTTGTGCAAAGTTCAAAGCAAATGAAAATTTGAAAAACAAAAGAGAGAAATAATAATTATTGTGGTTTTAATATTTGCAAAAGTAGGGCTGCATACTTGTGTGCATGCCTGTGTGTATATACGCTTTCATATGTAATGGAGTAAATGTTTGTGTGTTAAACTAACCAGAATATTAATAATTTCCCAGCCAACAAACTGCTTTAAATATAAAACAGATTGGCAGAAGTGAAATTGTTTTGAAATAGGAAATAAGAAATTTTTAGAAAGAAAATTTAAAATTTTAAATATGTATAGTAAATTTCGATTAAACCGAACAGGAAATTTAATGAATAATCGTTAACAAGATCAACATTTTATACATATAAATAGAGTTACAACGAACTTTTTTAAATCAAATTTTCCGCTCATCACGAATGCTTGTAAAGGCCATGATTCACTATCCTACACAATCGCGCGATCTACGAAAAAATACAACCCTGATCTAATGAATTGTTTTTGTCTTTTGAAAATGTTCATAGACTCCATCATACCAGGGCTGTATTTTCTCAAAAATCGCACGATCGTGTAGGCTAGTGTATCACGGCCTTAAGGAACACAAAATGTTTCAAAGTTGGAAGGAATCGAATTCCATTGTGCTACTGTGCATTCCAGTGTTGTCAGATATGGCGATATCTCGCCAAACGCGGCGATGAAAATTTGGTTTTGGCGATGAAAATTTTGAAATGGCGATTGGTGATTTACTTGGCGATATTTGAACTTTTTGGCGATATTTTTGGCTATATTTCTACGATTTCAATGAAATAGAATAATGTTAAAAATATGAAATTTTTTTTGTAAGGAATTTTTTCTACAACATACTCGTAAATATTTCGTGCATGAAATTCTAAATGTTGTGACTCTTTATCTCAAACAAAATTTTCTGAAATTCAAGAAGTTTAAAAAAAATATGGCCCACAAAATCTCATTTGGTGTTTATGAAACAAGGTGGGGAAGAGTTTATTTTATTAATTAGAACCAATATTTTGATAATGAAGCACCAAAAAGCCTGCACAAGTTCTCGCCTAGAATTTATGAATACGACGATGCTGCCGGTACTTACCACTTCAAGGATATGATATGTGTACTTAAATACACATTTAAGTAACTGTTAATTCAGTTTTATCACAAGATTTAAATAATAACTTTTGTCTAGGTGTTCAAGCTGAGAGTAGCCTATTTAGATTGATATTTTGGAATAAGTTATTTTTAAGTATTTTTTGTACGCCATTATTAATATGTTAATGTGAACACTTTTCTTAATTTTTCTTAAATAATATAACTTTTATATTTTACGATAGACGTTACCTACTGAGTATAAAATTTAACACTATTTTTAATGTAATTACAAAATAAAAATATTTTTTTTAACTAAAACTTAATGTTTTTATCATATTGGCGATATTTGGCGATATTCGACAAGTCATTTGGCGAGGAGGCTGAAAATAAATCTGACAACACTGGTGCATTCTCTTCAATTATCCTCTAAAGCAAGTGCCACCAGACATCAATATTCAGCTGAAATATACATACATCAGAGATTTGCATGATTTCGAATCAAACGGCATAAGTTTGCATTTTCTAAAATGAATATTGAGCTAGCACTTAACATTAAAAAAATGAAAGATGCTATTGCATGATTCATATCAATGAGACAGTTACTAATAAATGCATGCCACTGCTTGCAATTTCTATGCATTCATATGATTCACTAAAGCAATGAAGCATTATGATTGTTTTGATAACTTCTTAAAACCCCTTCTGACAAGTATAATTTTATGTAATATTATAAAATAAAATAGCTAGGCTCATTTTATTTTATAAATTTTTAATTAATAGTTTTTATTAATTAATATTAAATTTTTTATTAACTTAAGACTTCATCTAGTCAACGTGCTTTTGTGGGTTATTTCATTACTATACAAAACAATCAAACAACAGTAAGACTTTTTTATTTATTTTTACTGACGGCACTAAAAAAAGAGTGAGTTAATGACAGTCAGTTGTTAGAGAGGTAACTCTGCAAGCAATATCATTAGTACATATTGATGTTAAAGAACAAAACAAAAGCATTGGAAAAATGAGTGGAGAGCGAAAGTGAATCAACTCATACAGTTCTCTGACATACATATGTTTTAGTTTTACTTTTTTTTTTGCAAAAAACAATTAAACATACAGAAGATATATGTATGTGTGTTTGTTTTTGAAAAGCAAACGCACACCACCACATATGTATATTGAAGCTGAATATTGACGTGTCATCACCATACACATGTACATATACATATATTGAGTCAAAGCTCTAGTTTTAGCGCATTTGCACCATGAATTAAAAAAACAAATCTATTAAAGTTGAAGCATGCAACTTTCTACATTTGCTAATAGATAGAAGCAGTGGAGAAAAAAAAGACAAGAAACAAATGGCTTGGCATACATATTGAGAGCATTTTTACTCATTTTTTATTCTTCTCCACGCCTTCTACCGAGAAATGAACAAACTTAATTTCAGGCAACAAATTTTATTTGAAAAAATTTCATTGTATACATTTAGTCTTTGCTGGGTATAATGACAATGAATTTAACAGGACCGTTATCTGCTTACACACACACACACTCATAAATGCACATGTCGACACACATGTACGTATGCTTTTTAATGCTTAAGCCAGAGATGCCATATTTTCGTGATTAATGAACACAAGAAATAATAAATAAAGAAATAGTATGTTGAAATTAAAAAATATTTCAACCAGAGCAAACAGTACAAGAGCTGTTGTTATTTTGGGAACTAATATAACAAAGATACCGAAGTATTTCATAGAAAGCAATAATATGCATTGACAAAATTGGTCTTCTTCGATGCTTAGTACATTTTCCTCTTTACTCTTTATCTGTACTTTGAATGTAAATAAAATCTTGCTTTTACGTTTTAATACAAAATATCCCACATTTATATCAACAGACAATGAAACCATTATCAAGGCCACAACCTACTTTTAATGCAAATATTTTTATTTTTACTTTTAATATACTCGTATGTACATACATGCATTTCTCAGGCTTTAATTAAAAACTGATTGTAAATACTGGCATAAGACTTTAATAAATTTTTGATTAATTTTCAAATAATTGTAAATATGCCCGCTCGATGGTTTATAATTGGAATAAGTTTAAAATTTGCAATAAATTTTAAATAATTTTTAATCTTAAAATAAATAGTTTTATTTCAATATCTATCTATGATTTAATTAGGATAAAGTTCGCAACGCCCAATTACATGTGATCACTTTTAAGGCACAAATAACACCAAAGTTAATTGTAAATATTTTAACAACCAGTAGCAGAACGGAACAACTATGTAGCTGGTTTTATTTTAATTTTTTTAAACTACGAGTATAAAACGTCAGAAACTTCGTAAAACATAAACTTAAGTTGTGCTTGGCCACATATCTTTACAAACAAAATTTAAAAGTAAGAATATCAAAATTTTTTGGAATATTTCAAGGAGTCTTAAATCGATTTTCAGAATTTACTCTTTTTTTTGAATTGAAATACTTGTTCAAATTTAACAAAAAATTATATATTATCGGTATAGTTCAAGAGATTTATTATTCGACATATTGTCATAATTATATTATAAGTGAAATTTATTTGCTGGTGGTTAAGCGATGTCTATATGCATTTCATTGTTGCTTTAACAAATCGTCAGTAGACTTCAACCACAAATTTTGAACAGTCACAAACCTCTTATCTTATGCACAGACTTTCATAAACTATTTGAGAATTCACAAATATTAATATTTTTGAAAATCACAAAAGAAAAATAAGCATAGTTTTGTATAAGTTACTAAGCCTACTATGCTTATTTTTCTTTTGTGATTTTCAAAAATATTAATATTTGTGAATTCTCAAATAGTTTATGAAAGTCTGTGCATAAGATAAGAGGTTTGTGACTGTTCAAAATTTGTGGTTGAAGTCTACTGACGATTTGTTAAAGCAACAATGAAATGCATATAGACATCGCTTAACCACCAGCAAATATATTTCACTTATCGGTATAATTCATAAAAAATATTTTAGGTTTATTACAGGTTTATTAAACCTGAAATATTTTTTATGAATATTTTTTATGAATATACTATATGCATGCATATGCATATGCTCAGAAAATAAGTTTTGGCGAAAAACGACTTCGTCAACAAGTTTATTTTGATGTGTTAGGTCGCTATTATGGCTCAAAACTCATTATCTGAGGGTTTTGGGCGCCGCTGATTGCAAATCTGGTACAAGATTTTGAAAATTCAAAATATCGGATATAATATGGCTGATTATTATTTGTAATATAACTGCATTAGCTGGAAACTCGTCACTCAGGGGTCTTGGGGTCGCTGATTGCGAATCTGGTACTGGATTTTGAAACTTAGTTTCTGACATTACAAAAGCCCATGATGTAGCACCACAACCCAAACAAATTTGGGCTTAAACAAAAAATAGAAAGATAAAAATTAGAAAATTTAGCAGTTTAAAGAAGATGCTCAGAATTAAAAGTTAAATTGAAGAAAAGAATATGTTAGATGCAGAATTAGTTTTAGTTAAGTTTTTTTATGTTATTGTGTTTAGTTTCAGTTTTTTTAAGTTATTGTGAGTTTTTAATTTTTAAAATAAATAGTAAAGTTACAATTCTGCTGTTCATTTCATTAAAAACATCGGATATACATATGTATATCTATTTAATTCATCCATCTTAAATTTTCAAAAGCTATCCCGACAAAGTAAAAAAAAACTAGTCCTCCAAATTATATCTGTCTTTTTGAATTTTTAAAATCTGTCTTTAAATTTATAATCAGCGACCGCAAAAACCTTTAGAGTAAAAATTTAAAAAAAAATCTGATAAATTAAAAAAAAAAAAAACTCATCCGCCATATTGCATTCCCCATTTTGGATTTTTAATATTTAATACCAGATTCGTAATCAGCGACGAGTTTCAAGCAAATTATATAAATTACAGAAAAGTTTGTCAATCAATAAATTAAGCTTTTTATAAAAAACAAAGCAATAAAAATTAAACAAAGCTACAACCGGAATAATCGTCGGCTGCATGGCTTTAAAAAATAAACGCTTTCCCCAGACACTTTTATTACAACTTTATTTATTAATTTTTGCGAAAGTGTTGGGTAAATATGTACGTATAAAATATTTAACAAATAACATCCTTTTTCACGTCTGTGGCAATAATTTATAACAAATACCATAAATAAATAAGGAAAAGATAATAAAGAACACATCCCTTCAAGCAGCAACTAAACGTAAACGTTTAGAAACACCACGCAGGCACAGTGGTTTCACTGCAATAAAATGTACATACGATTTTAACAAAACAAGCTTTTAAATCTTTTAAAAACCAATAAAAACTTTTTCCTTATTCGCAAACTGTTTCTGATTTCTGTCGTACAGTTTCTTTTTAGATCTCAAAATCGTTTATTTTTATTATATATTCAGCCCCACTGTTTTTTTTACAAACATTACCAAACTAATACCTGAGTTTGTTTTTCCACTTATTGTATTGTGCACAAGTGCTAGAAAGCAGGGACATAATACATATGTATCTGCTCTCCCCTCTTACCTTTTATCAACTATTAATGATTGTTGGTCTTTTGCTCTCAAACACAAGGGATAGAAGTGACGAAAAAGAAACTATTTGATAAAACGAAAACATAAGTGGAAAAGTTGAAAGGATAGAATATTGTTTTTAACAGCATCAACATCCCCATCAGCAACAATGTCCTCATTTTATTGCTCTTGTTGTCTTAGTCAGTTTGTGGTAGTACTTGTTGTTGTTGTTGTTGTTGTTGTTGTTTTTGTGTGTGCTTATTTACTACATTTTTAAATCCATAATAGGCGTTTTATACAATTATTGTTATAAATTGTAAGTATTATACAAATGGATGATATTTTTGCCATGAAAATACATACAAACATAAACATGATGTGTGTGAATTGGTTTCGTATAAAGATAATAACACTAGTGTATATTATCTATACATGAGGTTGTGTGCTCATACGTTTTTATTTGTTTGTGTGTGTGTGTGTGTGTCGGTGATATGCTTGTTATTTATTAATAACATGTAATATAAAAGTGTCAGTGAATATTCAAAGTGAATTTCATATGTTTTACAAATGGTTTTGCCCTTTAAGTCATACATGCCAACTAAAAAGGAAATAAGTGCTAAAAAAGAAAAAAACATTTTATAGTTTTCTACGAATTAAAATTTGTTTAAAGGGTAGATTTTGTAAATACAAACGATTTTTTCGTTTTGAAATTTGTATGGAAAAAATATTTTTTGGAACGAATTTTCGTTATTTTACATACAAATTTTAAACGTTTATACAGCATTTACATTGTCTCGAAATCTAGTATATTTGATTAGAAATTTTGAACGAAATCTATATCGTTTACACTAAGCTTTTTTGACATTTTCCAAGATTTTGTATCCGAGACAAAATCCTTTGTCTGAAATTTAGTCTTAAATTGTAGCGCAAAAAAATGCTGACTTAGTTCATTCACACACCTTCAATAGAAAATTTTGTAGAGCGTAGCTAATTCACTCACCTGTTGTACAGGGTAGTAAAAAAATAAATAAAAATATTATTTTTTTTAGTAGATTTCCTACAAATCTATTGAAAAATTAGATTTTTTTTTTGTATGGGGAATCTAATAAAAATCAACTAGATTAAGCTCTAAATCTCGTTAGTACTAGATTTTGAGACAATGTAAATGCCCTATTAGAAAATAAATTTCATACAAAATCTACGTATTATTGCAATGAAAAAATAATTCACTAAATAATATTTTCAACGAAAATATTACATGATTCAACTCAAGTGCAAATATTTTATTGATACGAGAAAAATTAAAAAAATTCACTATTTTATTAAACTATGTTTTAGCGAAATGCCAATTTCGCAATATATTGAGAGAGAAAAATGTTAAAGAAATTTTAAATTTATATAAAACAAAGAGTGAGTGAGATGTCATGAATTTTATTTTATTTGCTTGTAAGGTCTATCATTAACATAAAGTGTTCAATATAGCATCGTGCAAATGTCTGCCGCGGCTTTGGACCAGCATTTTTCTGGTCACATCACCTCCCATCAATATGACAAGTCTCTCAACTCGCTCGTTAAAAAAATAACCAGTGTAGCCATACTGTTGAAATGACTTGGCGAGGATATCCATTTCATCCAATTCGTCCCGACAGAAGCAATCATTGACCTATAGCGCTAGCCTCCGAAAAATTGGCGAAGCGCGCTGAATGTTGCCTCCAGAGAATAACAATTTTGAGAAAACAATGTTATCATTTGCATAACCTGTTGAACGCTATACTCATCCATGGTGACCTGGCAAAATGGAGTAGCTTCAACAACAGTTGATGGCTACATCAAGTGTCAAAGCTTTTTTATGCAGCGCCTAAAAACAAAACAAAAATTTAATGCAGCACTAGTTTTATGAAAATAAAGTAAAGCTAAAAGAGGCTGCCAAAATTTATACATATTTATAGCAAACGTTATGACAAGTTTTTGTTTTAAGAAACATGTTTTCGAAACTGATGTTAAGTTTTATTATTTTCCATATTAAGTTTGGTGAATTTATAGTAAATTAGTTTAGTAAAAAATAACTTAATTTTCATTTTATTAAACTTTTACGAGCTTTGCTTTTTAGTTTTACGAATTTTGTGTTAGGTCCTATTTTAGTAAAAATATTATTTGAGTTTTTGAATTTAGTTATTGAATGTACAACAAAGTTTTTTCTGGCTACAATTATGTAATATTTCTTAAACAAAATCCGTGACAGGTCTTGACTAAAATAGTTAAAAAAAGAAATAGCAAAGACCCACTGAAATTTTTTTTCTTCAAGTAACACTTTTATTAAAAAAAAAATCAATTAAAAAGTTCATAGAATCAATTAAATTTTGCATAAAAATTTAATTAAATTATATTTTTTATTATTTTAATTAAAGGGCTTCATTCATCAAAACTTAAAAAAATAAATGTTTTGTAGCACAGACACACAAAAGATTTTTTTTTCAATTGAAAAAGAAAATACATTTAATCAATTAAACAATTAATGGAGTCAATTTCACTTTTTTTCAAAATTTTGTTGATTATAAGTTCAATCAAAAATATACTTGAGCCAATTAAACTTTTGCTTAAAAATTTAATTAATTAAAAATTTTAATTGACACAATTAAATGATTTATTTATTTATTTTTTTTTGAAAAAATATTATTTTTTGTGTACTCAATATTTCGAATCAAAGATTTGCAAAATCGTTTAAAACAAAACGCTTTATTTTGCTATATTTAAAGCAATTTTTTTTAAGAAAGATTTGAAATAAAAAATTGAGTAAAATGTTTATGAAATTGATTAAACTTAATCGAAATATAGTGACTTTTTATAAATAAAATTTATATAAATTTGTTTGGTTTGATTTTGAATCCTTTTTTATTTAAATTTTTTTAATTAGGAATACTTAATTTTATTGCATCTCAAAATACTTTTAAATGCTGCTACTCCAAAAGAAAAACATTCAGAAAATTTATATTAAATAAATGTTAAGGAAAAAGTTGCTATAAATAAACTTAATGTTTACAACTGAACATACGTCTATATTTAAAAGCGTATATACAGTATAATACACATTGCAGATGCCCTGTAGGAAGCTTGTTGTTAGGAGTCTCTTCAAGTCATCGATTTAGTCTACCATTTTTGGGATTTTTTGATAACATTGTCAACAGATAAACGACATGTTGATGTTTGCTTTTAATAAGTAGAAAATATTTGGATGGTGGCGGCAGCTGAGTTATAATTTTTCTGCGGCATAATCTTTTCTATCCAAAGACAAAAGGCTAGTCCATAATAGCAACATCAGTAGTAGATTTTCAATGGCATGCAGATGTTAAATGTCTATCGCAAAAATTATTGTCTGGGGTATAATTCGTCAGTAGTACTATTGATACTACCTGGAGGGTGCTTAAATATATATACACACATGCTTATATGTATGCTTGTATGTAAATAATCTACTACTACTACACACTAAAATCAACTGCTCACACAAAACTTTAAATTTTATTTTCCCTGCATTTTTTTGTTGTTGCCATTTCTAAGTGTTAAAAACGAGGATTTTCCTAAAGTCGTAAAAATTATATAATAAAAAGCACAAAAATTAAATACTAGTGGTAGTAGTGACCATAATGATGATACAGACCAAGCTGTTAAAGATGTTTTCGGTGATGGTGATGGTGATGGCGATGGTGATGGAAATTAACTGTGATCATGCACAGCACATAAAACGTTAAATGGTTTTTACCATTATGGGCCACATAATGTTGTTTCATGCTACACATGCACACACATACACACAGACACACACATAAACCACTTTGAATTTTTTTGCTCCTTGTCTTGCTAGTTTTTGTAATTACTTTCGCATGTCAAGTTATATTTGGTTTTTTGTTGCCAAAAGCACATAAACTCTTGCCTGTCAATTGCTTTTCAAAATAAAGTGCTGTCATGCAGTCAAAGCGTTTGTTTGAGAGAAAAGACTCTAAAAATTAATTTTAATACAACTCTAGATATTCTTGAATTTAGAAGTATTCAAGATTTTGGTGTACAACGAAGGCGTTGAGGCTTTTCGGAAAGTTTTTAAAAATTGATTTTATTTACTGCCTGGTTATAGGAAAACAAGTAAGAATTTTCGTATGCCAAATTTGTTTCTGTTTTCAGTATAAAAAGGCATACGAGAAGTTTTACTTGTCTTCTATAAACTGTTAGTCAATTGATTTTTCATGATTTTTTCTTTTTGATAATAATTTTGTATGGTTTGTATATTTTGAGAAGTTTTATTTAATGAATTTTTTTATTATAATATTTTCATTTTAGTTATAATTTACGTTTAGTTTGATTTTTATTTCAATTTCATTGAATTTATTATATATTTATTTATTTTTTGTTTTTGTTTTTATTTTTTAAGGATTTACCTTTTGATTATAATGAAATTGATGTAGACGTCGGTGGTTCCGGCTTGGTATGTGTTTTATTTATTATTATTTTTATTATTTATTTTTTACATTATTATTTCATATTTTCTTTATTTTGTTTTTTAATGTGCAATATAAATTAGTTTCCAACTGAAGATGCCTCTGGTGATATATTTGACTGGGATGGTGTAAGTAAAAATAAATTGTTTTCAATAGCATCAAATAATAAACTAAAATAAGTATGAAAATTAAACGTTTTATAGAAGAATGTGGTACTAGTCATATATTGTTTGTCTCAAGATAAAAAAAGATTATAATATTACATTATTTAGTACGACTGATCGCTAGATCTAGCATAAGATAGCGACCTTTTTTATAGATTAGGACTTGGACGCCTGCAGTTGTATCTATCGAAATGGAATCGCACGATTCTACTTGAGTGCTTGTAGGTAGGAAGAAGCAGTGACGTAAACCCTCAAAGCTAAGCAGCCAAGAAGGCGTAACCTAGAGGGCTCGCTAACTCGTCAGATAATTTGGTAGTCTTTGCACCAATAAATCTACACAGAAAAAAGTATTCACCAATTAATATTTTCAATTAATAATTTAATTGATTCAATTAAATTTTTAATTTTATTAATTAATTTGAGTGGAAAAACTTAATTGATATTATCAAATTGTTTATAGGTGAAAATTTAATTAATTTTTTAATTAATATTACAAATATTTTAATTAATATTACAAACTCATTCATATTACTCTTTTGTGTGTATTGTTCTATTCGGCATATGGTAGACGGGTGAAAGCCTCCGTTTGATATTACATGTATGCCAGATCTTTATTTTACAGTACACAAGAATTTTAATATTAATTCCCTGTAGTGAAAAATACCTTAAAATAAATGTGCAGCTCTCAGTTAGACAATCTTATGGGAGCAAATCTATTTTTCCTTTTTTTATTAAAAAAAAATCATTTACCGGTATCACTTAAGATATGGACTTACATTTTTAGTGCTGGCGTTGTAATAAATTTTCATTTCTTAATAAAGATGGATTTTATTTTCAGGGGCAAACAATTTTGTCTTGTTTTTGGAAAAGAAAACACCGTTACATTATTTACTTGTGACACTTATGTATGTATATATACTCGTATACATATGTATGTGTATGTTTTTCTTACCTTTAATAAAAATATAGAAAAATAAAATCTTAAATGGTGGCATATTTTTTCAACATGTTTGTCATCTTGCCATCATTTTACTTTTTACGTAACAAGTAAAATATGTACGAATACATATTCTTGGTTTTCAAATATTGTATTTTCTTAAACTTTGTTTCGTGTTGTTAGCTTTTTTTTTGAGTTTGATTTTCTTGTAAATACTTTTAAATACAAGTGATTAAATATATTTTGTTGTTCTTTTGTTATGCTGTTTGCTCCACATGTAAGTGCATATATATATTTATGTACATATGTAGTGTAAGCATTACTCAAGGCTTTTTCAGGAAACTGAAGTTAAAATTAAAATATTTAGTTTAAGAAAAGCAGCAGGTTCCTTTTGTATAAAAATCAGATGTGTTATTGACATTTGTATTAAAGAGAAAAAAATATATATAAAAGTTTCTTGCTTATGTTTTTTTTATTTTGTTATTTTAAATATAGACATTTGGGGGGGGGAGTATATTCTGGCAAAATAAACTGGCAATTTAGTTAAGAAAAGTTTTAAACTTATTTTTGTCAAAGCAGGTTTTCTTTTCAATAAAACAAAAGTTATTTTATGTTATTGTAGACATACGAGCATATGTACTTTAAGCAAAAGCAACTACAACTTATTATAAAACTTTTATGATATTTAACCTTTGAAAGTAAAGTTTAAAGGCTGATGAATATTATCGCCAAATTCTTTAGTATTTTTCGTGTTTTCTTTACTTGCTTCTTGTAGAAAGTGAAAAAAAAAATTATTTCTAAATAGCGACTTAAAACAAACACAAAAGTCAAGTCTAGATAAAAGTATAGGATGTCGCAATAAAAAATATAATTCAGATTATAAGGAACAGCATTTCTAATGCTTTTTGTGGTTTTTAATGGATGGCAAATTTTAGCATTAATT
Source organism: Nowickia ferox (assembly GCA_936439885.1). Classification (NCBI taxonomy): domain Eukaryota; kingdom Metazoa; phylum Arthropoda; class Insecta; order Diptera; family Tachinidae; genus Nowickia; species Nowickia ferox. Next base: position 78,729,012 of record OW387024.1, read on the forward strand.
TAATTTTAGCATCGATTTCCAGATAAAATCATCTAATAATATATAAATTTTGAGTGTAATTGCCAAAAATTCCACGAAAGTTTTATGAAATAAACTGTAATGAGAGCTGTAGTAGCCATTTTCCAAATAAAAATTTAATCACATTTCGCTTAAAAGTGCCTCTTATAGCTCTAAATGAAAAAGTATGCTCTCATTGAAACAACTTTTAAGAAACATCCTTTAAAAAAAGGAAAAAATTATTGTAATTTATAATTTTTTTAAAGTTAATTTTAACCAAAAACTTTTGAAAAAAGTAAGACACTCTGCTAGCTGAAGTAGTTAGTAAGACTAATGACAGTTTTCGAAAGTCCCAGTTCGATCCCTGACCAGACACATCCCAGCAAAAATATTCGTCTATGATAAGGGCGAGAGAGCAAAACTCTCTCTTACCCACCTTCCTCGTTATCACATGATTTTTACTCGTGATGTGCCACTTGATAGCTTTCCAGGGATTAGCTTCTGAAAGCATCTACGATGTGCAGAAAGAAACCTATAGCTCATGCCCTCTTTTATATGTATATAATTTAAAAAAAATTTGCTCTTTAGACAAGAATTTTGTCTACTCTTAGATTAATTTCCAATACATTATATCTTGTTTTTATATTTATTTTATATTAAATATAATTGAAAACCTTATATACATTTATCAAACACTTTTTGTTCTTCCACTAAATTAAGTGTCAATCGCGGGATCTCCGTATGTTACAATGAAACACTACCCACTGACCTATCGAAGCACATATTTATTTTCGTCTGCTATTCAATTAAAAAATGTAAAATCAAAACACGAAGTAAAAATATCATTCGCTTCCAAATTTGTATCCAAGTAAGCGAGCGGGGATGCACTATTAAAAATATAGTATTTGAGTGTTAACAGCAGACCAAACTCGCAGTGCTTTTGTTAAATTTCATAATTTTCTTACGTTATTGCATCCTGGTAAGGCAGAGGGGATGCACTGTGTGCTTTTCTGCGCTTCCGAAGCGCTTCTTTTTAACTTAGTGCTTACTCTTCGCAGTTCTCCCCTTCGTCGATGTTTGTAACAAAATATGAGCTAAAAATTGCTACACAGCTTAACAAAATAATACGCCTACTGAACACCAGAGGCGCTGCAACAATATTATAATTATTAACAAAATGCACAACAGCAGAATTATAAAAACAAAAATAAAATAACTCTCGATCTATCTGAGAATTCTGCATCTAAGCTTGCATTATACCTTTCTTACGCTCAAATAACACAAATGCACCTGTTATTTAGATCCATGTAAGCTGAAAATATACTTTTGGCTCTTGGCAGTCTGTTATGCTTCTTAGACTTTCTACAGTAATTTTATCAGCAAAAATGGAATTGTGCTGTAAAATAATTTTTTAAATGACTAGAAGTTTATAGTTTTAAATGGATATGTGTATCTTTAAAATAATTTTCCCATACGTATGCAACCAAATATGCATCTGTTTTAAAAAAGGGTCTTTCATTAAGTCCTTCCTTAATGAAAATTTTAAAAATTTTTGCATAAGATATTAAAATTTTATATTTGAGCACATCCGTAATATTCAGTTTACATCACCTTCAGGTATAAAAAGTCCGATTTGTCACGCGTTGACTTGCTTAAAGCATCATCCTATTGAAACCACATATTTTTGGTGTCCATATTAACTATTTTGGAAGTGTGAAATGTGCCCGAAGAGAACATCTATTTTGATAATACAATTTCATCATTTGACCGATTTAGCTTCAACAATATATCCGTTATCAACTCCCAAAATTCAGAAATTCCTATTGGAAGACCCGTTATTACACCAGGACTGACTTCTAAAGTATTTATTTTATCATATCCTTGATTTTATATTTCCAATCACTGAAGATAATAATTACCAATACTGGCACATAAATATACTGACCTTTTAAACACTTACTAGTGGACATGCAGTTCTCTGCCATCCTACTCACACTCACTCTCTGGCTCACACTAACTACGTCAGGCATGGACAATTCACTGCACTCGTATTGAAATATAATGGAGATTTGCTTTTTAATGTAAAAAATAACAACCTTTATTTTTAATTATATACTTCTTATAAGTACAATTCGAGCTCAAATAGAGTCAGCTTATGTGAGAATGATAAGATAAGAAAATAAAAAACATGTTGGTTATTGGCATCTTGTTTCTAATTCTCATTTTGTTTTTGTTTCTAATTCTCATTTCTAATTCTCATTTGAATGAAAGTTTAAAATAATATCCTTAGTTCCTCTAAGAAACTTTTGAATAAAATATCTGTAATGATCTGCACTAGCAACAGTGAGTAAGGAACTCACTTATCGCTCAATAATCAATTTCAATGTATTTTTAAGAAACAATTAATATTTTACTGAATAAGTTAAACATTAATTTAGATAATATTACTAAATTTTTATTTATTTAATTTTTTTCGAAATTTTTTTGGTTTTATTTAATAATCGCCAGAAATCTTGCAATAAATATTCAGGAGGATAACGAATGACAAAATTCTAGCAAATTTATGAAACTCGTGCTACAAATGTTTCAATAAACACTTCAATTTTACATATTTTACTAACTTTTTTTCGCATTGCAATTATTACTCATATAGTCTTAAGTAATTTGTATGACTCACTATTTTATTGATTTATGTGACAATGAATGTCATACTCATTGTTTTTTGTTACGAATAATAAGCAACTTGCAGACATGCTTCTGAAAAAAACAAAGCTTTTTCGTTTGAATATGCTCTATTTTGTGGAACGAGAATCGAAACTGATATATTTACTTATATACATTTAATTATTTTTACATTTGTTTTCTGTTTTTTTTTTTTTCCATAATATATTGTGTAAATCCACATCTTAAAATGCAGACAAAATATTTACGAATTTAGATTTCATTTTGTAGGCAAAAAAAAATAGAAACATTTTCTTCTGTATAAGATAATTGGAGTGTTAATGTATCGTTATGTTTTAAATTATTTTAGTATAATTGTTTTTTTTTCAAAAATAAATTTTAAAACATTATGATACTATGACACTTAAGACAATCATTTGAATCCCCCAAATGTATTTATTGCAAATAAAGTATGCTGTAAACAGTAAAGTTTTTAATAATATGTATCCCATATGAATCGAGCAAAAAATTAATGGGACAAAAAATACCAATTTGTTTTGTATCTCACCCAGCTACGAGTAGACTTGTGTGTCCTTTATAAAAATTTAGTTATACAAATCAAGTATAAGAATTTCACTTTCTTATAGCTGTATATACATAAGTCATAAAAAAAGAAATACAACTTTGTTTTAACATTAAGAGTGAGTGTATCCTGTTAAAACAACGTATGTGAACATAAATAGTTGTCGTTCTTATAATCTGCAAAAATAAAATAAAAGTTATTTTTAGACGTGTCAAAAATAAAACAGACGTTCGCGTATCTGTGTTTTTTAAGAAATGCATGTCGACATAGTTTGTTAGTAGTAAAATGTATTTGCATAAAATTAATTAATTTAATATAATTTTTTATATAATTTCATTAGTTAATTTTTGACAACAATTTTTCAATAATTTTCTTATAATTTTTCGTTTTAATTACTACCATTCTTCCATTAAATATGCTGAAAGGCTTTTGTTAATGAAAACCTGCTCTCGATATTTTAATTTCACTACTATTCAAAAAACCTAAATTTTCCATGTCTGCTTCACTCTAAGCTTGTGCTGTGCTCTCTAATGATAGTTTTGTGGTATGTGGTATTATGTGAAAAATTGCTGTAGTAAAACCATTGTTGCTGTCATTTGAGGATTTACCGACTTTTTGCATAAGTGATTTTATTGGCATTTTGAGTTTATAGCCGCACACTCACACACGCACACACACACACAGGCACAGCTGACACATTCATTCATTTAAATACAGACAAGTAGTTGCAAATGTTCATATGTACCCAGCGGTAAAACTCAGAAGGCTTTCTTCGTGCAGGCCTTATTAAAGGGCTGCTTAGGAACTTTTCCCTTCTATGAGAAGGGAGAAGAGAAGGAGTAACATGTTTTGTTTTGTCTTTTTACCAAAGCAAAAGCAAAATCCATTAATTTGAAGACCTCCCAGGATCTCTGGCGCAAGAAGCAAGAACAATGCGTGTAAAAAAGATATTAGTATCGAATGGAGCGCGCAGGCCTTGTACATCCAAAAGAAGTAGTATAGAGGCCTTCTAGAAGGCATCCCTACTCCTTCTTGTGCAATAAAAATAGTTGGGTTATTGTTTATGCTTAACTGATATTTTGCATTTTAGTTTTCATTTATTTATTTTTTTTTTTTTTTTTTGTTATTGATTGGTGGTTACATTGTGAGTACTTTAACTTGTCCATGCTTTTAATAATGGATTTTGCTAGTACTTTATGAAAAAAAAAATACTTTTCATATTCGTTTACAGTCGCAAACATGTAGACACAAATACATACTTTGGGAGAAAGTAAGTTTAAACAAAATATTCATTCACATTTTATGGTAAGTTATTGACCTGCTGTTGTAAGCGATATTGCCAGCATTGGTATTTTAAACATTTAGTAGACTATATGGGAAACAAAAGACAAAAATTATATTAAGTTTAATTTAAAATTCCAACAATTTTAAATGTTAATAATTTATAATAGTAAATATGGATTCATTAAAGTGATTGGAGATTCAAATTTTTAGTTAAGCGAATATACATATACTTCTCTGGACTTTAATACGAGTACATTGTAATAATAATATCGCAGATATGTAATCATTAGCATTTATATTTTAATTTTGGCATAATAAAAAATTCAATAGCTAATATTTATCTTACTTCTTCTTTTACAGGCCACAAGCATTTACGATGGCAGTGGTATGCCGCCACCACAGTCACAATATCCCCATGAAAGACGTAAGTATTGCTCAAGTTAGACCGTGCATGTTTTTATTTTGAAATTTGGTAGCTTTATTTTGAAAAAATATTCACAATACTTTTGATTTCTTGGACCATATAAAATTATTTCTTCTTGAAAAAATAACATAAACTCACGGCCTGGCTCACGATGTCGACAAGAAATTATCTTTCGTTTATTTATATTGAAAACAAAAACAAAATAAGAAAATTTATTTTTGTTTTCAATATAAATAAGCGAAAGAAAATTTCTTGAGCCTGGCCGTTAATTAAAGTAAATTTTTGCTGCGCTTTAAATGCATACATACATATCGCTACCTTAATAAAGAAAGGCCCTAAGTCACTATTTCTTGGAAATCGAGGTTTTTGCATTTTTCGTTACATTAGATGTTCTTCTATCGAAATATACAAAAAACTCGATTTCAAAAAAATAATGAGTTAGGGCATTTCTATGTTAAGCTAACAATATATTAAGCCTTACATATTGACTCTGTACTAAATTTATTTATATCTCCAAGACAAAATATTTCCAATTATTTAGTGATATTTGAATTATTTGCATTAGTAAATATGTAAAGGCAATAAAATTTGTTGGATATTCTAGTTATACACGTATGTAGAAAAAAAAAAAAAAGAAAATCTGATTACATTTTCTGTATGGTAGAACATTCTTCTATAAATTTGCATAGCGAAAAAATGAAACTGCGCAGGAAAAAAAAAATTATGTGAAAAAAATGTATAAGCACTTTCGTATGAGTGCAAAATATATCTATAATACTTAGTCGTATGTACATTTGCATACAACAAGAACACAAAAGCACTGCACAGTGGGTTCGAAAGCAGTAGCAATGTTAGTGCATTTACTTCCTTGAGCTTTCAAGTTATTGATGCGTTTAAAAAAGTGGAATTAACAGAAGAGCATTAAAAAATTTTTAAGCTTTAAATAATGGTAATAATCACGTATTGTATTTCGACTTTGACTATAACAATTTTGTACTAGATTAAAAAAAAAAATCTTACAATATTCTTTAGTGTAGTACAAAATTGTCGTAGTCGAAGTAGAAATACGACACTCGTAATTAGTAATTAGAGCCAGTGTCTTTTATTTTCATTAACATTAGATAAGGCATTGAAAAATTTTTTTTAGCTCTTATGAAAATAAAGTCAAACAGGTTTATATGTAAATCGAAGTATTTAATTTATTTTAAAATGATTGATAACATCTCTCTTTATATTTTAGCACAATATCTTAAAGATGCTTGTTAACACACTTCTTCAGTGACATATTATATATTTAGTTTTTAGTAAATTCAAAACCTTAAATTTGTTTTTGAAAAAATAAACTTGTTTTGTGTTATGACCCTCTTGCAGCAAAGGTTCAATATATATACAGGGTGTTTTTTTAGAGGTATAGAACTTCGAATTGAAATAAAACACAAGAAAATCGTTTTAATGTCCATCAATTTGGCTTTATTGGAAGGATAATTTTATGCCATTAACGTTTAAATATAATTTCGGGCATGTGGCCGCCGCGGCTGGCTCGAATAAAGCCAATTCTACAGGTCCAATTTTCAACCACTTTTTCGAGCATATAGGGCCGTATGTTGGCAATAACGCCACGAATGTTGGCTTCCAAGTCCCCTAACGTTTCTGGTTTGTTGGCGTAGACGAGCGACTTCACATATCCCCAAAGAAAATAATCCAATGGTGTCAAATCACACGATCTTGGTGGCCAATTGACAGGTCCATTCCGCGAAATTATGCGCTCATCGAATGTTTCCTTCAATAAATCGATTGTGACGTGCGCTGTGTGGCATGTAGCGCCGTCTTGTTGGAACCACATTTCATCCACATTCATGCCATCCAATTCGGGAACAAAATAGTCGGTTATCATGGCTCTATACCGGTCTCCATTAACGGTAACTGACTCTCCAGCATCATTTCGGAAGAAGTATGGCCCAATGACTCCACCAGCCCATAGAGCACACCAAACAGTCAGTTTTTGTGGATGTAATGGCGTCTCAAGGGTCTCATGTGGATTCTCTTCACTCCAAATGCGGCAATTTTGCTTGTTGACGTAGCCATTCAACCAAAAATGAGCCTCATCACTGAACAAAATTTTGCGATGAAAATCAGCATCGAGATCAATCTCATTTTCGGCCCATACACCAAAATCACGACGCATTGCATGGTCTCGCGGCTTTAATTCTTGCACAAGCTGGATCTTGTAAGGTCGCAAGCCAAGATCTTTGCGCAAAATCTTCCATAAAGTTGATGGACAAAGCTCCAATTGCTGTGCACGGTGGCGAATCGATTCATTCGGGTCCTCTTCAACACTTTGCTCTACAGCGGCAATTGTTTCTTCGGTGCGCACTGTTCGACGTCTCTGCGGATGCGTATTATCACATAGAGTAAACGTAGTGCGAAAACGATCCATGGTTAACCGAATTAATTGCTCTGTCGACCATAAAATGGACGGAGCTTGCGGTAAACTTCGCGAACTGAACCATTATTTTCGAAATAAATTTGCACGATTTGCAAGCGTTGTTCTTTTGTCAACTTGTTCATGATGAAATGGCAAACCAAACTAAATATTAATCACTTGACAGCTGACAAAAAGGCCCCCAGTTAAAAAAGTGATACCAACTTGAAGTTCTATACCTCAATAAAAAACACCCAATATATGTATATATATATGAAAAAAGGATCCATTTAACTTATATTTCCATAATCGTTATATATATATGCCCGGTAATTAATTTAAAAAAAACTAACTTATTGTCATCATTCCCACTGTTCTCTGACAAGCATATGTGTACATAATGCTACTATATACATATAAGCCTGTAATAAGAGATGACCCTTCAATGTTTAAAAGTACGACGTTTGAAACATTTTCCCAATTAAATGAATTTGAAAGCATTAAGTGGGGAAAAGAAGGAAATTCTGTTTAACGTTTGGAGTATATTCTTGATATGTTTGCCAGCGAGCACATCAAACGAATTGCTTAAATTAAAAAAAAAAATAAAATTGTGTGATTACGTTGTCTAGTTTATAGACACACACAGTAGCACATTTAATTTAAACTGCTTTGTTCCAGAATTACACATCACATTATGTATTGTAAGTGTAAATGACATTAAAATGATGTGTGCTATAAATAATATAAATTTTTTCTCAAAAAAAAAAAAAAAAAAAAAAAATGTATTGCCTAGCGAGCTGGAAATTTTAGGGAAAGCTGCAAGTAATTATCGAGTTTGCTTTTTAATGTTTTTTGTGTTGTTAGATAATTATCACAACGAGAAACATATATAATTAATTTACTTAATGGTAACACCTTTCTATCAAAACATCAATTAAAGACCGAAAAAGTGTTGCTTTGTTCACAAAAGGTAACAGGCAAATGTTCTACCCCTTTTTGGGATAATTACTGACAAAATCTTGTTTATACAATTAAGTATATTAACAGCGTAGAAAAATAATTGTTAATTCCTGCATAACAATGCAGCATGATTATAGAGATTATACATCAAAGCTAGAAAGTAAGTGTAGGGAAAATTTTTATATGAAAGTTTTTATTATAAGTTTTAATATTGCTGTAAAAAAACAGGCGCAAAGAAAAAAAATCTTATAGCCATAAATTTTTTGAGTCCAAATTTCATATGTTGGATATTAAAGAAAATCGTACAAAAATAAAGAAAAAATAATAATTTGGTTACAAACATTGGAACCAGTGTATGCAAACAAACAAAATATTTCGCAAACGTTTCATGCAGAAGCAAAAGGTTTTACAAATTCCTGAATCCGTTTGAACATGAACAAGACCGAAACGAATTCGTTTCCAACCTCAAAAGAGAGCAAATAAAAATTGGAATTTTTGTTATCTTCGATTTACAATTGCCATCGTATGTTTGGAAGGATTTATTTAATTCTGTGGCAATAACGAAAAAGTGCTTAAGTAATATTTTACTGTTTTGCAGGAGAACAATTTTAAGCGTTCAAGTCGATTTTCAGAAATTTATTTCTTTTGCAGTTAAATTGGAAAATTTTCTGTTATTTTCCTTATTTTTTTAAGCAAACATCGTTCTACACACTATAAGTAATAAATTTAAGTTGGAATATACCAAAGTATAACCTAAATTAAATTATTCCAAATGAGATTAGAAGTCTAAAAATGAAAAGTCGCAAGTAATAGCGCTATAACTTCCTGAAAAATCACACAAACTATCTGAGAATTTGACCAAGAATACTTTCGAATATGCAAATGACGGAGGTATCATTAGCATAAAATCAGCCTATCTCGACTTATTACCACTGTAGCTTTAATTTTTATATTTAAAGAATTTATATTGACATGCGTTAAGAAAGAAATATTTAATTATTAAATAATAAATTTTTTAATATCCCTGCATAAAAAATAAATAGTTCACAGAGTTTTTAATTTTAAAATCTTCTATCATAATTTCAGCTAAAGTAACATGGCACAAATGGGGTTGTATCGTGAGCTCAAGTAATGACGAACTGCTTCCATTTGAAGAAATATGCATGATTTTTGAAATAGCGTGCCATTAGAGATCATGTGTTTGTGAAGGAATTTAAGGGCCTAATTTTGTAAAACTCAATGCTTAAGGCCATGATTCACTATCCTACACAATCGCGTGATCTACGAAAAAATACAACCCTGATCTGATGAATTGTTTTTGTCTTTTGAAAATTTCCATAGACTCCATCATACCAGGGCTGTATTTTCTCAAAAATCGCACGATCGTGTAGGCTAGTGTATCACGTATGTATTTTGTTTTTGTAATTTAAATTTTTTCCATACAAAATTTGTCAATGCTTGGCGTTGCGTTTTACAAAATTAGACCCTAAATAAATTGCTTTTCATTAAAATTAATAATTAGAACCAATGAATCTTCCCTAATTCAAAGATGTTTTTTAATAGGTTAAAAAAACTATAAATTATAAGTCGCAGATGAACCGCTACTTCTAGTCTACTTTTTTTTGGTAGTGATACCATATAGAAGCTATACTTTTCTACACAAAAAACTAATTTTTAAATCCTATATAGAAATTAATTAGTTGCGAAGTGACATTAAAACCAAAATACAGACAAATTGAGAACCTATTTTTTTTTACTTTTTATTAAAATTTTTAAGAAAATTATTATACTTTTATTTGTTAATAATGTTTCCCAAATATAATTCTCAAAGTAGAGTACTAATATTAACTTACTTTTTTATTTTAACTTTTTCAGCATATCGTACAATTAAAGGCGAGAAAGGTGAACGTGGCCCTAAAGGTCCTCCTGGTGATAGTATACGTGGTCCTCCTGGACCACCTGGTCCTGCTGGTCCTAAAGGTGAACCAAGTTCATACCCTCCCTTTATTGATATCGCTACAAATCCCGAGGCGGTAAGTACAATCTAAATAAACAAAACCAAAAAAAATCTATATAATACTTTAAGTAGCTAAATTTTGTGGAGGAGTTTTAATAGAAAATTCAAAAGACTTTTACAGTTTATTTCAGAACATGTCCTTCTGCCATAAATATGTAGTGTTTATCTCTTTAATTATTGTCATAAGATAACTGTGCAACTATAAGAGAAATGTCGTAAATGTCAAATGAATTAAATTCTAAAATTTTGAAAAATGCCAACATCTTATTAAAAATTTATAAAAATTAAACACTTTTACATATATATTGCTCATTTTAGTTAATAATGCAGAATTACTTTTCATATTGTTATTCATATTCTGTAAGAATTACATACAAATATTTTGTATACTAAACTCTTGAGAGAAAAATTAAATTTTCTTTTTTCATTCACAAAAAAAAATTATCCTGCAATAAACACGTTTAATTGGAAAAAAATGAATTAAACATTATATTGAGTCAATTAAACTTTTAATTTAATTTAATTTTTAAACAAAAGTCTAATTAACCCAAATAATTGATTTTTGGTTTTTTTGAATTAAACGCATTCATTGCAGAATTTTTTTTTCTGTATTAAGTTGTGTTTAAATTTAAAGCCTTAAACTCTTCTTGGCAAAACAGTCTTTTTTTAAGTTATAATTTTGTTTTATTAAATGACTAATATGTACTCTTATTTTAATAGCTTTTTTACTCTAAATCGTGTATTTTTACTTTAATAACAAAACTTTTTAAATTACTTAAATGAAAACAAAGAAATTAAAATAATTAATAATAATAATTATATAAGCATCTAAATTTAAATCATATTTGAATTAAAAGATGGAAGATTATATTTTACTTTATGTTAACTATATATTAAAAAAATAGACACAAAGTGACATGCACACACACATGCATACACACATGCATACACACACACACATAGATGCGTGTATGGAAAAAATTCTCCATGCAAAATTGATTTATTTTACAATTTACAAACAAATAGAAAAAGTTAATTTTCAATTATCAGTCGTAAAGCAGCTCTGGGCGAGTCAACATCAAGCGTCGTTGGCAATTATCTCTTAAGTGCAACCAGGCCACTGTTGTTTATTGGCCTTCGAGAGTTTTGCGTCTCACTCGCACTGGTTGACTGATCTGCCACGGATAACCGTATATTCTTGCGGTTCTTTTGTGGAATTTCTTTAACAACCACGTTGCTACTTCCTATGTGAAGGCATAGGTCGTGTACAGTCAGTCACAAAGCCTTTTTAAAAAACTGTTAATAACATCTTGGGCATATGGTCTAGCTACCCCGCCCATATTTGTGCAACAATACTTTGCAAATTTACTTTGTAAAGTATTTCTTAAATAAATAAATAAATAAATAATTTTCAATTATAAATGAAAATAGCATTATAATAAAAGAGAGGAAATGTATACAAGCACATTAAATAGAAAACATTCGCACATATACATAAATACATACACACGAACATATAAAGATACATGTAGTAACTATAAAATAAATATATTTATTAATTATTTCAACAGCAAAGTCCATAAAAGAAAAACAAAAAATATTATTTATAGGATAAGTTAATGCTATCAATATGCATATCGTTACTTTAATATAGAAAAGCCCTAACTCATTATTTTTTTGAATGGGAACTTTTTGTATATTTCGATAGAAGAACATCTAATGTATCGAAAAATGCAAAAATTTGGCTTTCAAAAAAAACAATGAGTTAGGGCCTTTCAATATTAAGGTAACGATATGTATGTTTGTGTTTATAAAACTCTTCATTTTCCCTTTGCCACTTGCCCACAGCGATGCCAACTATTTATAACCCAAACGCGCTGTTCCCCTTCGCAAAACGCGCTAGAACGCGCTAAGTTACAGCATTGTCAACTATTTATAGCCAAAACGCGCTATTTTCCTACGCGCTAAATTAAATTTTAATAAAATTCGATGTATGTACATGTGCATTAGTAAATACAATTAATTTTTTTTAGCAGCTCTTTTCTTTCTTTTAAATCATTCAACACAGAATCAGAATTGCTTCCAAATAATCGAAATCCTTTGTTTTTATTTTAGTTTTATTTGCCAAATTTTGTAGCAACTTATATAAATTGTCGAGTAGTTTTGCGATTCAAATGCTTTTTGTACTTCAACTAGAATGATGCTTAAGAAGTAATATAATTTCTTTTGGTCACGAGTACAAATTTTTAGTTGTGAAATTTCAAAATGTTTGCCATTTACAGTATTAAAATGCGTTTTTAATTCTAACCACAGTCAAGGGAATTTTATTTGCGACAGCTGAATCATTAACCAATTTAGAAAATATTGAGTTTTGAATACTAGAAAATTATTAAATTTATGCAAAAAAAGTAAAAAAATATATTGAACTGATGATAACTTTGTTCAAAACGCGCTAATTTAGCGCTTTTTTTAGTAAACGCGCTAAGACGAAAAAAAGCGCGTTTAGCATAGTTAAAACGCGCTAAATCTAGCGCGAAACGCGCTAAATTGGCATCGCTGCTTGCCCATCACGCTCTCTCTCTCTCTCTCTCTCACTCTCCTTTCCTTTTCATATGAGCTAGCGTCTGACTGTAAATGGACTTGTAATCATTTCCGCTTCGTGAAACTAAAATTCTATTAAATTTGTTTATTGTATTAGTGACGTTATTATAACATTCAACAACAACAACAACAACATTACCAGAAACTACAACAATATTTCTAAACACATTTTATTGAAAACTATCGTGGGGAATTGAACGAAAATGTAAAAAATAAATAAATGATAAATACGAGTAAAAGCAAATTTAATAAAACCGAAAACTACATCCGCATAATTTAAACATATTTTGTTAAATGTAAAACTATTCATATACAAATCGCACTCATAAATTCCTTTGAACATACATATGTTCACTAACGTGTGTGCGTTAGCATTGGATTGTAAGCAATTGGTGTGTGTGTATGTGTGTGATTGTGTGCCAGGTATTCCAGTGGGTGTATTGTTAGTACATGTTGTTAGAGAAAAGTGTTGGTAATTTAGGGAGCTTAACTACACGATTTTTTTTTATTTTATTTTATTTTTTCAAATGTTCACTGTGCTTGTCATGCACTATGGGTATGCTATTGATTTTTGAAACATGAAGTACAAAAACAAAAAAAGTGCTTCCAAAATAGGCAAAATGATCTATCTGGTGAGTGGCATCATTTTCGCATAATTTTTAATGATTTTTAAGCAAGCTTGTCCTTGAATAATTTTTGTTTTAATATTCGCTTTCCTCAGATTGAAAGTTTTGTTTAAAATGTGATCAAAAATGTAATTTTTTTTTAACGCAATTTGTTAGTCCAATTATTAAAGAATATCTTCTTAAGAAATTTCTGTCTTATAATTTAAATAAAACAAAGTGTGTGTGTGTGAGATGTTATCAACATTTTTTATTCTCTAGAAAGATCTATCAATGAAGTATAAAATTGTGCAAATGTTCGACGTGGATTTGTTGTATTTCGCTTATCTGAAATGTCTTGTTTGCTTTGATTCTAGTGCATAAATCATTCTGAGCTTGATCGATAGCTTGGATGATGCTGGCTTTGAAAACCCCTGTTATTTGTGATTTATTGGGATAGACCAGGGACTTAAGCAACATTTACAAGGAAGAGTTTACAAGTATGTGGCTCTTTATGTTCAGCTGCTGTGTTAATTGAGTTTTGTACGTCTGTAGGCCTAAACTATGAAATAAAATTCGCCAAGTTGTGTCCACGATAGGAATAAACTTTGTGAGCCACGCCAAATCGATGCTTAGGAATCACTGGCATACTCTTTTGCAAACAGCGGATATAATATTTTCAGATAATTGTTTCAATAGACCTTTCAATAGGACATCCGCAAAGCGCGTATTGTTGTCCGAGCAGAGCAGATAAAAAAACTTAATCAACATTATTATTAGTTGGCGACATCGACGTCACTTTAACAAAATACGAACAAATTGGGGCTTGTGCACCCGTTATCGAAAACAACTGACTGCTGTCAGCCGGTTTATGCTATTTTCTAGACCTAGGGAATGGAAATATATTGTCAGTAGTACATAATTTTTCTCGAGGGCGAGTAAACAAGACCCAATGTTTTGGTATTGTGTTAAAGTGACTTCGATGTCGACAACTGGAATAAGGGTGAATGACTTGCACCTCTGTTGATTGATCCAATTATGGTAATTTGGTACAACGGACTGACTAAATGACTGACAATTCGACACACGTATCTTCAACTGCCAAAGTCTCTATTGAAAAAAAGTATTATTTCAACAGAAGTCAAAGTACTATATCACAAAATTTTTAATTATTGAAAATTGCTTAAAATTGAAAACATGCATTAGTAACAGTCAGATGCGCATGAAAATTATGTCTGTAGACTCTCAATAACCAATTACAATTTATAATTTATTAAATTAATATTAATAAGTCTATTAAATCAGTAAAGCAATATTTAAGTATTAAAACTAATTTTGTGAGAGTTTTCAAAATAATTCTAGTTACTAAATTAAGAACTTCTTACTGCAATAGAAACAGTGTTGTCAATGATTGGTGAGAAATTGAGAGCACCGATCTTGTTTGCTTTCCATCGGAAATATAAATCTTATGTAATCAATATTTATAAAATAAAAATAAAATAAAACAAATTATATATCGACTCATGGTGCTCATTCGTTATATTGCATTATAGAAGATTTATGCATGTGTGAGTGCATTCATAAACACATGTACTGTTGACGCGCTTAGACAGACATATGGCCGGAAGCGAATACTTGATTTCCCCAGACAACAATGTGTAAGAACTAACGGATTTTCACTAGTGTTATTTATTTGTGTGTGATATTCAGCAGATACAGGGTGGGCCAAAAGTTACCTTGGGGTTTAAAAGTTTAATAACTTTTTCGTTTATTAATTTTTTTTTATTTTTTTCTCAGATTATATAATATACACTAAGTATGAAAAATAATGTCTCTTAAATTACCACTGTTTTCAGCTTCGCACTGATGGGCTCGTTTTAGAGCATTTTCCATAATATCTTACAAAATTTCTGCAACAATGTTTGCCTTGAGTTCAAGGATTGTCTCTGGCTTGTTCACATACACTCGCTACTTCAAATAACCCCAAAGAAAATAGTCGGGTGCTGTCAAAACTGGCGATCGCGCTGGGCCAAATTATTTCCGAATTTCTGGAAATTATTCGCTCTCCAAAAATTTGACTTAAAAGTGCCATTGTGTCTCGGGCAGTGCGGGCAGTGGCTCCGTCCTGCTGAAACCACATACCAGGTATGTTTTCAAGAGCAAGACGTAAAAAATTTTCTATCATAAACCGATACCACTCTCCATTTACGGTTACAGCACTTCCATCTTCATTCTCGAAGAAGTAAGGCCCAATGATATTTTCAGATGTGATCCCACACCATATTGTACACCTAATGGGGTGCAATTGGCGTTTATGAATGGCTCTTGGATTTTCAGAACCCCAGAACCTACAGTTCTGCTTATTAACAAAGCCATTCAAATGAAAATGAGCTTCATCACTCATAATCATAATCGCCCATCAGTGCGAAGCTGAAAACGGTGGTCATTTAAGAGACATTATTTTTATACTTAGTGTAAAAAAATTTTCCATTTTGTATATTATATAATCTGGGAAAAAAAATTTAAAAAAATTAATAAACGAAAAAGTTATTAAACTTTTAAACCCCATGGTAAATTTTTGGCCCACCCTGTACATACACATACATACATTCATATTGTTTGAATGAATGCGCTTCATATATAAATATGTACGAGTGTGTATGTATATGAAAATGTTTATTTTTCTATATTTTTGTCGCCAACTTTTGTGGCACTGCTACAAAGGCATTGGCAAGCATGCATAGCTGCATATACCGGCGCAAAACTCGTTGCAACAAATACATCACTTTTAAATTATTGTTTGTTATTTATTTACGGATGAGTGTTGATTTTTAGAAGTAACTGTGTATGAGTATCATATGCATATTTATACGAGTATATACATTGTATAACAACAAACCTAACATGACTGAAGTCTGCAGTTTGAAGAGCTAATGTTTGCTTTAACAGATAAATAGAAAAATACTTAAAACTTTTGTTGTTGTACCCATAGCTACAGCTGTTGTTTATACTCCTGTAGTGTTTTAGAAATACGTACAAATGATGCTTGATACAACAAAATATACAAACAAACATAACGTACAGTATACTGTACGTTAAATGAAATTGTTAAAAACCCATACATATATACATACTTACATACATATATCAGCTAAAAACTATATGAAAACTTTCATGCATGTATTACATACATACATATGTTTATCTGAGAGAGCGCTTATACAAATACTGGTAGGTATTCAATATAATATGTTAGGATTATAGAGCAATTTGTTCAAGTGGGCTTAGGGAAATACACTAAAAATACACAAGCAAAATCAGGGGTGCTTACAACTGCCGCTATTGCAGCTAACTACAATTTATGGTTGCATGTACATATGTACTCGTATGTAAGTAAGTTAATACATGTGCGTACACATTTTTGTTTGTTAGTGCAAGCTTTTATAACAATGTTTGGGTCAGCATGAATTCATTTAATATTTATTTTATTTGCTGTTTCGCTTCATATGGAGATTTTCGTAAATTTCGATGAAATCCAGCCAAAAGCAACAATCAATCGAATATTCTGGAGCTACAAAAACATAAGCAAAATAAAATTTTTCAACTCAATACCTTTAAGTGAAAAACGAAAATAGAAATCAATTAAAAGTTTAATTGTGCCAGTTATTTTTTTTTCACTAATTAAATTTTTAAAGAAAAACTCTATTGACTCAATAGCATTTTTATCCGACTGCGCGACGCAAAGAAGAGTATTGTGTTTATCAGCCTATGTATGTATGTGTGTATGTATGTATGTGTTCCTTTGCGGCCTTATATAAACAGAACGCAAACTCATTCAAGCAATATGAATGTAAAATGTACCCTGCAGAAAATGCGAATAGTGAAAATGTAGTGATTTACTAGTGACATTGTCAGTAGCACTACTGACCAGGTGTACTCCAGCCAATGTAATCGCCTATTGACATTTAACATTAGCTTGTCATTGAAAATCTACCACTAGACTGTTGCACTACTGACTAAGTAGTTTTTTTGGGACCACATGGAGACATTGGCACCAAAGATTCACTAGTAAATTTTATTGGCTCTAGTCTACAATATCGATATTTCCTTGCTCGATGTCCGTAGTAAGACTGTACTGATTCACTATAGACACTGTCACCACCTGCAGGAAATTGTTTGTCATTTATATTAAACTGTATGTAAAATTGTATGTTTCGCTGAATTAGTAAAGTCAAACACTTACGTATGGATCTTAAAATGTGACAAATCTTCACCTGATGGCACAAAATCTTCCACAGTGTCAAATAAAAATTTCCATAATTGGCACCTTTCACTTAAAACTCTTAAATTTTCACATTTTATATTTTTATACAATATTCATTGTTATTTTATTTGTTTTTTTATTTTTGTTTTGTGTATTATGTTTTTAATTATTGTTAAATACATTTATATATATTAACCTTATAATTCTATTTCTTAAGATAATTTTGCTTGACGTCACGTTTATTTTCAACAAACCAATAAAACATTAAGAAGAAGCATAGTTGTGTGTATCTGAAAAAATGTTTTCTACGCATTAAAACCATTATTAACAGACGCTCTGTTGACAACGTCACCAAAATAGTCGACAAAAGTGGTGACTTGGGGACACTTAATCCCATGTTTTCTGCAGGGTATCTACTGAATATCACACACAAATATATAACACTAGTGAAAATCCGTTAGTTCTTTCTTACACATTATTATCTGAGGAAATCAAGTATTTGCTTCCGCCCATATTTCTGTCGAACCTTATCAAAATGGGTATCATTCGACAGGTATTTTAAAATCATCCTTAGGTTTCTCTTATGATTTTTCATTTCGAATGACCGTTTAGGATATTGAACGGTTAAAAAATTGTGGTCACAGTCGGCTTCTTTGATTTTTATTAATTACTACTTGCTAATTAAAATTAATTAAACTTTAACTAAACCTTTTAGCAAATGTAACATTGATGCAATTAATTTTTTGATTAAACTTTTCATTATTTATGCTTTTAGCAAACGGTACATTTCATCAGTTAAATTTTAAGTTGATTATTTATTATTTTTTTTTTTAATTAAAGGTGTTAATTGAAAAAAAAAAATATTTTTGTGTACAATTATTTTTATAGAGCAGGGAGTCGAATAAAAATTAGAATTTAAGTTTGAAGAAAATATAGTTTAAATATAGAATATTGCCTTTAAAAAAAATGTTTTAAAATCTCAACTAAAAGAAAAAAAATATACACGTAAAATTTTCTTATTGAAATTTTTATAGATAATTTTATAGCATGTTCTGCTTCGAAATACAGGGTATCAGAAAAAATTTTATTTAAAAAATCAGTTAATCAGAGTAATAAAACATCAATTTAAATGAGCATTTTGAAAATTTATTTCCTAAAAATAATATCATGCAAATATAAGCCCTCGTATTTGCTGCTCTGAAAAAAATGTACGAGTTTGGTCACTTAAGCCAAATGCTAGATCTTCTGATGCTTGCTTTATGTAGGGGAAGTTCTCTTTGTTTACATTGCCGTTGAAACCAAAATCAGCTTTTCCTGAAAATAAGATGTTCGTTAGCGTTAAAAAGCGTTCAATTGCATAGTTTACGAAATGAAGCCTTTGAGTGGCAACCGAATTGAAATTTCTTGGAATTCAGCCTTAGTGGGTCTTTAAGTAAATTGCGATATATAGTGATGATCCCTGAACATATAAGACACTTGGACGCTTTCCAATAGAAAGATGATGTTCACCAACAAATTGATACTTTTCGGCTCGATTTTAGGTTTTCCAATGTTTTCTAATTCATTTGATGCATTTTTAAATGCCTGACGCACAATTGAAGCACTGCAAATTTCTTATACTGCCGAATCTTTTACACTCTGTATATATATTTTTCGTAAAATTCGCATTCACAGTTTTTTCAGGCCATACCATGCAGCCCTGAAAAAACAGCCCATAGTCACTAAATATCCAAAAGCCAAGCTACTGGTTTACGAAACTCACAGGCTGCCCAGATTCATTGTTTTCAATCATTAAGCTAATAAATAACAACTCACTATTGAGAGACCTTGTATTTAAAAATGCATTATAAAATTAAAATAAAAAGTACTTAAGTAACTTTTTTTAAAAGTACTTTTTACAATGTACTTTTTAAATGAAAAATGCAAAAAACACTATTCAGACAATACTTTTGAAATACTTTAATTCTTTAATTTTTAAAGGTACTTTTTTGAAAAGATACTTTTTAAAAAACCGCCTTAAGCGGTACTTTTCAACAGGTACTTTTTCCAATGCATTTTTAAAGTTATTTTTCTAAGAAGTAGTTGTTTGAGAGAAATTATTTTTAAAGGTATTTCTTAAAGGTGCTTTTTCAAAAGTTACTTCAAAAAATTATATATTTTCTTAAATTTTAAAGTCTTGCTTGGTAATTTTAAAAAGTAACGTGTTACTTTACAAATTGTTCTGCAGAGATGGTTTCCTAAAATAAAATTCTTTTGAAAATATATTTCAACCCTTTACATTATAAGGCCCTGGTTTAATTTACAAAAAAAAAACAAACAAACAAACAAACAAACAATTTAATTTTGAAAAACTATTTTTCAAACAAATGTCTACATGCACCAAGCTATCACATCTCTATGGAGTCACCTATACATCAGTTCATCCAATTTAAAACATTTTATTTGGTTTATTTTCAACACGTTTATTTTTGCGCTTTTCTGTGACATTAAAAACATTTCATTAACACGTTTGCATTAGCAACATATTGGAGATGACACCCAATTTATAGAGGATTTGCAGAAGCAAATTACCACACAGCTTAAACGCTCACAAGAGTAAGAGGCGTGTAAATAAAATTTAAAACCAAATCCCATGTAAATTTGTTTTTTCGTTGCCATTTGTTGTTATGTATGTACTCGTATTACAAATACTTTTGCATTAACAATTACAATATATTTATGTATAATTATTAATGAATTGATGTTTAGAAAACAATTGCAGTTTGTCTTTTTCGTTAATTACAATAAATAGCACACGTTGTGCAGTTTTAGGGCAGGCATGACATGAATAAATAAAGTGTTCATTAGTAAAGGGGGGTAATAAATTCTAACAAACATATTAGATTGTGTTTAATTTTCAGAAACAATTAAGCATTTGTCAGTCAGTTTTAATGAAAACTTATTTATATCTATGTATTACCAAAATAAATTTGAAAATATTGTAAACTTATTAGTTCATTACCTAGAATCTTAATTAATGATTGAAATATATTTTAGTTCTAAATGGAAACTTTGTTGAAGAATTTAATTAAGTTTTTACAAACAATTTATTATCGTATCAGTGTGGAGTTTATTTAATTTTTTTTAATATTTTTTTTTTTTTTTTTTGGAAAATACATCAATACTTAGTCAGCTGAAAGTTTTTCTGTCTGAAACTCAGCATTACAAGCAGTAGTAAGCTTAGACCTGCTCCCGTCCTAGACAGTTCTTTATAGTTTTCATAAATTTAATAGAAAGTTCGTTTACTTTTAAATCAAACCTTAACCAAAACAATTTTCGAAATTTAGTTAAAAGTAAATTGTTTAAAATTAAAATTTTGACGCCCTTTAAATTACTGGCCTAGGCCTAAATTTTTCACTGATTAGAAGCTAAATTCACATCTTAAAATAAACCGAAAATCGCCTGAGTTTTTTGCAACAGAATTTTAAGCGGAAATCTTTTAATTTGTTCGCAGAGCATTTTGAGTAAAAGGTTTAGAGGTGAGCATATTGATATGATTTCACATAGCCAGGTGTTCTTAAGATCTCTCTCTCTTCTTGAGGTTTCCGATCCAGGTTTGTTTTGGAGTGCTGTAATGCTTTTCAAAAGCTTGCCCCCTTCCCTTTACTGAATATGTGGTCACAATGGAAACCAGAGCAATGAAATAGAGGATGTATTTGTGAGGGGGGCCTCAGCGGCCCGATTAAGAAACTATTTCTGATTAAAATTCACTATAGTTTAATTCAAAATTCAAAATTGTCTCAGAAAAAAAAATAATTAAAGAAATTCCTACCGACTGTGTGAAGAGACTACTCTTCTTAATTTCTTAAGAAGACATTTTGCTTGTTTTTCAAAGCAGAAAAGTGGCAAAAAAGTCGTATTACTGTAACAGGAATTAATAGAGAATGAGAGAGATAAGCAAATTAAGTTTCTTTACGACAATCTGCAGACTGGTCTCACTTTAATCGGAATAATGTCACAATAAACTGCGTGACAAAATATTTTCACATCAAGTCTTAAATGATCACAAGTGGACTAAAATACATAAAAGTTGTCATTAAACATGCCTTTTTGACAGAACAGTTAACTTTTCGTTGGGCTGTTTAAAAAAGCATCTCAAATATTTAAAAAGAAGAAGAATTCATTTTAAATGTGAGTGACCTTAATTTACCAAAAAAAAAAAAAAAAAAAAAAAAAAAACTCTGAAACTATTACTAAAGGCAAATGGAAAGAATGTATAGCTTACACTGATATACATACATATCGTCACCTGAAATGCAAACGGACGTAACTACAAAATTACAAATTTTTTACAAGAGAAACAAAAAACGTTTTAAAATCAATAATAATAAAGTGTTCTTGAAATATTTCTTCGAAATTTACTTGCAGTATGAATACTTACATATATGTATGTTTTAATTTATTTATCTCCTTTTATATTTATTTAAGCTTTTATGTTAGTTACGTTCTTTGCAATTAAAAAAAAGATGCATTCGTAATTACGTCCGTTTGAATTTCTTTAATAAATTCGTCATTTTGATCGCAGATTCGCGTGAACGCGTATTTTGATAAAATGAACCATAATCAATCAAAAACTTGATTTCGAATTTTTGTGCAGTGACATACGTTTGCATTTAAAGTGACAATGTGTTCGCTTTTCCGAAAAAATAAATAAATAATTATAAATAAGAAAAATATAAACCAATATATTTATACAAATGTTAAAATGAAGCAGCTAATAGAAGTGTGATTTAATAATTGTTACACTAAAAAAAAAACAGAAATGTGTTTGTTTTTAACAACGTAAAATTAATAAAATAAATGTGTCTGTCTACTGTATTATGCATAAACACTTATTTAATTATTACTTATTATAATTTTTTTTTTATTATTAAATGTGACAAATACAATTACAAATTATACATTAACTTATTTTGACGAGCATAGTAACAAAGATCTTCACTCTTTTTAGTGAAATAGACCAGAGCCTTTAGTGGGAATCGAACTCATGATCCTTGCACAGTACCCACTAAGCCACCGGAAGACCCGCATACTTATATTGTTAGATATTGTATGGAAATTTTTTTAGCTGCTCGTAATTAATTACTTAGTGTTCCTTATTTTCAGTTTTGCTGGGCAAAGTTTCTATAATTCCCTGTTTTTTTTTGGATTCCCAGTAAAAAATAGCTTTCAAGTAGATCAATAAGATCCAAATTTGTGGTCCGGAAGTAGTGCAAATCTGGATAATTTGTCATGATTTTTACAAAAGATTATCATTGCAAGAAGTCATACTAAAGGCTTAATCCACCGCTCCACCAACTGTCCAAAATATTTATTTAAATTTTAAACTCCACATATCGAAAAAACTGATGTATTAAGCTTTTTGACTCTCCTGTAAAATTTAGGAATTATAAAACATATTTTCCTCCAAAGAATCAAAGTAGTGTAGAAAGATAGTAAAAGAGTAAACTAATTAAATTAACTTTAAAAGAAATGTTATAAATATTTAATATAAATTTTTTTGCATTTATATTTACAGAAATACACTGGCAAATGTACATGCAATGCGTCTGATATCCTAGAAGCCATCAAAGATAGTGACATACTACGAGAAACAATAAGAGGTCCACCAGGACTACCGGGTAAAGAAGGCAAAACCGGAGCTCCGGGGCGTACGGTAAGTGCAACTAAAAAGAAAGAACATAAAAATAAAATATTTATAATTATAATAATATAAAATAATTATAAGTTAAAATTAGAAAATATTCCAAGGTTTTAAGAAAGGTTCAAAAAATCCAATGCATATAATATAAAACTTCAAAGTTCATATTGTGTATACTCGTACACCTGATAGAGCTGGCGTTATGAAATAAGGCCCATAGAAATAACGCCCAAATACGAAAATGAAATAAGGCCCAACAAATTGAGGAAGTTTTAATTGGACTCTATTGCATATTTTGGGACTTATTTAATCTTGAGTTTGGTTGGGCTTTATTTAATTTTTTTTCTGGCTTTATTTTATCCTGAGTTTGGTTTCATTAAGTGTTTTTAATTCGGCTTTATTTCATTTATATTGGGGTGGTTTTTCATAAATTTTTTATGGGCCCTATTTAATCTATTTGGGTCTTATTTCATTTCTTATTCGCACGTTATTTCATAGCGCAAATAGAGATTTGATTGTGGCTTTGCTGTCGATACATATTCTAATATTTATATATGTCTGTCGGGTGCTATAGTATTTTAGCGAATTAAGCGACACTTTTTGTTGGAATTTTTTTAGCTTGAAACGTATATTCTGCTTGAAATAGTGAGATAAGGACTCTAACACATACATGCGTATAAGATCTTCTATCAGCCAATGGTTGGGATGAGCAGTAGTCTGTATATTCCACAAAATATCTTAATTATTATAATACCATAGCGTGGCCAGCAATCGCTGGAAGACCGTTCACTAAACTTAAAATTTTTTTTACTAAAAAAAAAGTGCAAATCGTCCAAAACAGCTAAATGAAGAAACGCCCAAAATTGTTGGGTGTTTAGTTATTGTGAAAAAATACAGAAAAATATAAAGATCGATCGCCCAAAAAAAGAGAAGAATGACTCAAAAGTGTTAAATGAATAATCGCCAGAGGGTTTTGGGTGTTTTTTCATTACGAACAATCACCCGAATTTGAAATGAATAATCGCCCAACAATTTCTTTTCGGCTTTTTTTTTGCGGAAATTTTACTATTATTCGTTATAAGCAAATATCCATAATTCTAAAAATTTTAAGTCGCCCAAAGTCGATGAACAATCACCCAATTTTTTTTATACTAATTTTTGGGCAATTCTTCACTTTTGTTTTTCGTGCGATTTGCACTTAAGCGATAATTCGCACAGCCGAGAAAATCATTTCATTCAAACAAAAGCATTTAATGACGATGAACCCTTAAATAAATTTTGTGAAAACAGCAATTTATTTTACCAAAAAAAAAAAAACAATATTTTTTCGTTTGTTTTGTACTCAATCAGAAGAACTTTGTTAAACTTTTAAATTAATTTCACACAAATGTTTGTATAAAAAATAAATAGTTTCTGCTGTATTAAAATTTAAGACAAATATTTGATGAAAACAAATTCTTGCACTAAGATAATTTGTATTAAAACATCTTCAAAAATTGCATTAATAGGAAATATTTGTTAAATATTTAATTTTTTATTTTTTTAATTCAAAGACGTACCATTGTAATGCAATTAATTGTCAAAAAACACATTTTTATTTATGTATGTCAAATACACACATACACAAGGATGCCTTCTAGAAGGCCTCTATAGCCACTCCTTTGGATGTACAAGGTCTGCTCTATTCCATACTCATATCTTTTTTAGACGCGTTGTCATTGCGGTGTAAACCTTCTGTTCTTGCTTCTTTCGCCAGAGATTCTAGAAGGCCTTCAAATTAATGGATTTTGCTTCTTCTTTGGTAAAAAAAAAACAAAACAAAACATGTAACTCCTTCTTTTCTTCCTTCTCATAGAAGAGAGTGTGGAAAGTGTGAATCAAAAAAATTTCTAAGCAGGCCTTTAATAACCTTCTGAGCTTTACCGCTGGAGATGTATACATACATATGTATGTATGTATAGTATTTTTAAATTACTACTTCAATAGTTTAAAATACCTTTTACATGACAAATTTATAAGACATAAATCCGGACAAAATGAAGGTTTAACTAAAACTGAGATTTGTTGACATTTTCCTTTTCTAATATTTTTATGCATTTTCCTTTTTCGAAATGCATTTTGTGTGGTATGAAATATTACTTGCATTTCATGTTGGATATAATCTTTAGTTAAGGTCTCCAAGCAAAAATTAATGTTGAATTTATTTTGTAAGTTACTTACTTTAAGAGAATAAATAGAAGTATTTGCATTTGCTACACAAGTAGATATAAATAAATGTACGTACTTACATATACAATGAAGACACATTTGAAGTTACTTTAAGAGGAAGTTTATAAAATCACAACTAGAAAATTTATTAAAGTTCTAGCCAGCAGTATTAGAATATACTAGGAAAGGAATACGATTTGGTACCGTTATGGAATCTTATACTGATTAGCAGTTATACACTTTTATACCAGCATATTTTAAAATTGTTCGTCTACTAAATGGCAATGGAGTTGTTAAGAAACTTTGTGATAAGATGTGGTGACCAGATCATACAATAGTTGAGTGAGATGGTTAATGCTTGTATTTGTTTAAAGAAAATTCAGTTTAAACCCCCCTGCCTTTTAGTGTTCATTTCATGACTAAGCCAAATGCTAATAAGCAAAATGCATCTACATTTATTAACATCATTTCGTATATGAAGATGGGCTAATTAATGCACATTACGTATACGAATTTTGTGTTGTCTCATTTTGTTGCAAAAAACATAAAAAGCCTGAGTACAAATTTTCTGGGCACTTCTGGCGCAGTTTTTTCTATGTTATTGCTCAAGAATTTATTATTTTATTTGTAATTTTAATGACAAAAGTCCATGAATTCTACTAAAAATTGTTCCCGTATTCTTCGGCCTTAAGTGGGGTACACATTATCGAATATGAGTGACAAAAAAAAAGTCAAAAATTCATAAGTTTTGAATGATAGTGTTAGCTGTTCAGACTATCGCACAGCTTCGACACTCAAACCTTCATCCAAGAAAAAAATTAGACACACAAACACAGAAAAAACACAAATTGGATGCGCATTATTGCTAACAACATTTTTCTTTGTAATGAATTATTTTAATATTTTCTTATCTTTAACAACTCCTTGTACGACGTTGTCTTAATATTTTGTCTTTAACATCACACACAGCCTTGCATTTCATAAAAATGTGTAAATTCTTAAAAAAAAAAATAATTTTCCGCGTCCATCTTGGGTTGTTTATGCTACAAAAATATCTCTTGACTGACGCTTTTTGGTACACACTATCATTCAAAAATCAATATGGTTTTTGGTCTGTGGTTGACTGTTGACTGACCAAATTCGTGTTCACACTATCGATCAATGTAAAATTTTAGCAAAACTGTCACTCATGTTAGATAAGGTGTACCCCACTTTAGCACCGTGTGACTATTTGTTGTTCCCAAAACGGAAGAAATGGTTCGGTGGGAAGAGATTGTACTCCAAAGATGATGCCATATAACGCACAAATACCTATTTTGTTGAGCTCAACAGATGTTACTTTTTGGAGCAGAAGAAATAATTGGAGAAATGTTGAAGAAAGTGTGAAGATCTATAGCAAGACTACATTGAAAAATATAATGATTTTTTATCCAAAGAAAGTCACAGATTGAATGCGTAGTAGTGCCCATATCGATATTTTTTGACACCGAATATGGTTATTTTTATTTATACGGACAATGCCAGATTTTTTCTGCGACAATTTCACCATACATTTTTTATAAAAAATTTAGAGTAGTCAATGTCATTTTATTATGTTTCTATATGAAAGTTTTTTTTTTTTAATATTTGGCTAATTCTCTCAAGTACATTTTTTTAGATTTGCTTTCTTTTATTTGTATTTACATACATCCAATTTTTTTGTATTTTTTCTAGCTGACGACTATGCAAACTTATCCATGTAAAAAAAATATAATTATAAAATATTATCTAGTATGTCAAAATAAAGTTGTATGTACTAGGAAGAGGAAACAATACACAATAGTAATGCGTAACTTAGTTTTTACATGCAGGCATGCATGTTTATCAATGTGTGTTAGTATGTATGTATGTGTTTGTGCTTGTATATTTTTTGTTTGCGGAAGTTATTTTTATTTCACACAAATCTGTCAGATTATGTGGCAAAGGGAAAAAGGGATGTTATTATAAAAATTGTAATAAAACTTTAAATGAAATCTGATTAACGGAATATAATATTAATTAACGAAAGCCTTATTCACATTAGTCTTGAAATTATATTCTCTTGAATAGGATTTATCACTGTGCTGGGCCATTGCCGCAAGTTTTTTTTTAACTCGGGGCTCGAATCATTACATATGTGATCAAAGCTACAATCATCATCATTGTGGTTGGCGTTTGTCCAGTTCGACGCTTTTGTAAAAGATTTAATAACATCGCAACATATTTTCTTTAATCTAGAACCAAAAGATCGTAGTGGAAGTCGAAGCTCAATTAAGTGACACTACAATTGTATGAATGTAGTACACCATATGATTGCAAACGAATCGTAATTTTCGTTAAAGATTCGCAATAGCATTTAAAATGCACTACACTTTGAATATTAAATTCAATTCACAGTAGATATAGAACTGTGAAAATATTTAAAGAAATATAAATGTATTTGATGTACAAATATGAAGCCGGGATTATTATTTGATTTAGGTTCTAGTGGTAGTGAAGAAGACTAAAAAAATAATACTCAAGCAGCTGGGGGGAGATTTTAAAAATGCGTTTGAACGAACAATTGTTTTAAATCTATTTTTGCAAAGTCTTGGTGTTCATTCATGAACTCCAATAGTATGTTTCCGCCGGCATGATTTAGACAAATCATGATGATTTGTGCAAATCATTTAATTTATACATGATTTACCATACATTTTGCATATGTATAAATCACCTCAAAGTAGTCGATTTATTTTAAATAATGTCAAAAATACTATTTTTCGAACTCAATTTATATATGCAACTTTGCGTTGCTTTTAATTTTATAAGCAACATACTCCATTGCTGGATCATCCATAAATAATGATTGACAATTTCGAAAAAATTACATTAAGGAATATTTAATCAATTTTAAATATCAACTACATGTGAATAAAATTTACATTACAGCTGCTGCGCCCATCTTGTAAAGCAGGTGCATAGATTGAACACAAAAATTCGAACAACAAATCACTCAAAAGCTCGGTGGAAACACTTTGAAGAGATTTACTTAAAACTACTTGATTTAAAGTCGGTGAAAACGTACTATAACATTGCTTTTTTTCGTCTTTGATTAAATTTATTAAAGCTAGCCTTAGAAACATATTTATTCACTTAATTTTAGTTTACTTACATTTTTAAGACATTTAAACAAGCATTTGTATGCACTCGTACTGATTTTTTTTTTAGCAGATGTCGCGGAAACCGGTAAGCGTTCGGTAAAGCTTCAATTAAACATGTCATAAACATAAACATACAAAAAAGCTAATTTACACAAACTGTATTTGTTTATAGGTGACTCGCCATAATGCCATAGTCATAGCCATAAATGGCTGTTTTCTGGTTAGACATATTGGCTTTGGACTTTTAAAATGTGTAAATAAACATAAGCAGCTGTTTATGGTTATGGCGGCACTAATAAGTGTAGCAACTATATTTTTGGTTATGATAATGGTTTATGGTTAGTATGGCACGTCTGATTGAAGTTTTATACGATCACGTCTGCCATAATGTAAATTTTTGTTTCGTAAAGTACGTTCAAGTGTGTAAGACATAATGCAAAATATTTATTTTTACGCAACGAGTTGAACGTTCACGGGTGTAACAATAACGAGCCTGCAGGAAATAGAACTAGTATAAGATAGGGACCAGTCCGACTTCTAACAATTCCTATGAAGCAAACCAGCCACTTTTACATGGGGATGGCCCAGGTATGGGGTTAATTTATACTTTGCATGACCCTTGTGACTTGTCACTAAACTATCTCATATGGAGATATTTGATGTAGAATATAATAAAATTGTATAAAAATGTCATTCCGACATTGAACTACAATAATAAAAGTTTATAATTTTTGTTTTTGTTACAAATGCAATGATATTTTATTTTTAATCAGAAATTTTTTGGAGTTTCGATTTGACAACCTCCTGCATGACAGGCTTGCACACTAGCCACTCGACCACAGGGCCACTCATATTTCAAAAGTATAAATACCACTTAAGCTTAGGTTAATATCCAAGTATAGTTACGGTACTGATTTTAAAGTCACATTGGAGGGAACAATTAACATTTTTACACTGAATTCAACCACATGAAACATGTTAAGTCCCGTTTAATACAATACTAGACCAATTTCCAATTAAATTCACTCAAGTTCAAGACGATTTATCACGAAAATGGTGAATGTGTAACCATTTAGTGAATATGACTTTTTTCATCATACACTACTCCGTACTTTTGGTAACACTCGCATTTTCTCAAGTCATAGGATAATTATGTTTGAATCAATTGTCACCATATTTTCTGCAGGGAATGACTCAAAAATTATTTCAATATAATTTGCAAAAATTGAAGATCTTTTAAATAAAAAATCTCATTATAAGATTTTCTCGTAAACCTAAATACCTTTGAATTGAAAGTTTTCCTGGTCAAGTATGTTAGACATTTGTGTTTATTTCTTTCATAAACAAGAACAATCATGCAATTTAAATCCTTTTAAACTAAGATATGCATATGGTTTTTATAAATTCTTAAATAATTTAAAAAAAATAAAATAAAAATTCCTGAGAAACAAGTTAAACATGTTAAATTTTAAGAATGCATCAGTGAATACTTTCTATTTTATCTCAATATTAAAAAATGCATACCAAACATACAGTAGCAGCTCTTATTATCATATATAGATGAAAAAAAAAAATTCAATGACAGACATAAATTCAGGTTTACGAATATCAACATGCGACAGTGTTCATTTTGTATTCTAAAATATTACAGGGTATGGCATTTTTCACGTGGTTAATATTTAAAAAAAAAATAAGCAAATTTCTATACCTAAAATGATTAAATAGCGATTTTTATTTTATTTTTTTGAATTTAGAACTTATTTATTACACCAAAAAATATATATATATATATCGAGCAAACGTTGTTACCCTGTTTTTAATAAATGTGTGCAAATAAAAATATTTTTATCTACATAACCAAATGTCAAGTAGAAGAATTTATATATAAAATCCTTATCGCAAAAAAAAAGAAGTTTTTCTCTCTTCTTTTTTTCTTAGTAAAAGAAATAGCATGAACAAATTGCTTAAAAGGAAATATTTTTCTATAGCTTAGAGTAGTAGAAGAGCTTCTCTCAAATGAAAGGATAGTACATGTGGTTTTTGGGTAAATATTTTAACATATAGTTTTTCTGCTACAACATGCACACAAAAACACTTGGAGCATCTTCAAAGAATGGCCTGCTTTTGTAAGAAAAAAAGGTGAAATTTATTTGCGATAAATAACGCCAGCAGGAGAAAGTTTAGTTAGATTAAGAAAGCATATGGCTGTTTAGTATTTCCAGCTGAAGTAAGTTATGAGTACTTAAAAAAAGATACTATAATTTGTTGAGCAAAAGCAAAGCAAAGACACATACTCGTACAACAAGGATTTTCATGAGAACTCTTAAAATTGCCATTTGTGCAATTGGGCAAACTAGCGGAGAGTTGTTTTGTGAAGCCCCTTTTGAACTTTTGCGCACAAGTTTATGTAAATTTGAAACAAACTACAAAAAAATCATTTAATAAAAATAAAATAAGAACATTTCTAGCAATTTTTAATTTAAAAACATATTTATATATTTCTTTAAACATATGTGTGTGTGTGTGCCTCTAGAAGTTGTTGTTTACAAAATGCAAAATTATTGGGCAAACTTAACAGGTTTGTGTAAATAAATTCCCATACAATTTGTGACATTTTATTTACCAGAGTGTAAAAATGCACAATTGCACAGTTTTCGAGACTTTGAACCTTCGCATGAAAACCCTTAATGGTTTCATTTCTTTATTAATGTGGTCTTGAAACATTTGTTATTTCATTTGTAACCACTAATTCATAGTGAATTTATATTTAAGAAAAATTATACTTAGTTTGAAGAAATAAATACACTGAAATTAATATAATTCACTCTAGGACTTTCTTTGAAAAATATATTTAATACACGAGAAGATAAACAAGCAAACAAGTGTTGAATTTTCGTGATTAACAAATTTTTATTGCAAAAAAACATATAGCTTTTGTGAATCTTAGCAAGAAGTTCCAAAATGAGTTCACTTCACACAGCTTTAAAGAACTATGTACAGCTAGGGACATCCATTTTAGAGAAGGTTTGAGTTTGTGTTCTTAAAAAATCTAAGCTGAGCAAAAAATAAAGCGATACAAACACCTCTCATGCCGTATATCTTGTGAGTGGGCTCAAAACAAAACTGTGTTGTTAGTCTCATACTTCTCTGGAACCGTAGACCAACTCGAAAATTAGGTGACCTTGTGAAGTCTTTAGTATCCACCAATAAAATAACGGCTTTAAAAGAAAACGAAGTGATAGATAATTGTATTTACCAACTGCAAAAATTATGTCTTCAGTTTTTGGTCAACAACTTACTCAGACTTAATGATATCTCTAAACTATATGTGACAATAAGGTAGTTAAGAGTCTACCAAACAAATCTTGTCGGCATTTTATGACAAAGAAATTATTTCTTAGTGCACTTTTTGCACTTTTGCACTTGCAGAGATGACACCATTTTTTGAGGACGCACTGATTTTCAAAATCTTTCAAGGTCCATAAAAAAAAAATTGGTCACCAAAATCTCCAAACTGAGTATAGGGTTTTATTACCCTTTAGTAGTACTATCCAGCCTATACAATCAAGACCGTATGGATTTTTCACTATTGCACAGTGTAATTTGTATTTCACAGCAGTTTAAAGCAGCATACTTCTCTCAAGAATTACGTTTATTTCAACTTTTAAATTTTACTACAATAATGAGCTGAGTACACATCTGTCATTTTGTGTGTTGACATTTTCAAAATGTGTACAACGCCATTCTCATTATGTTTTTTCATATAGACAGCAATGCCACACAACGAAAAATGTCGGAAATGACAAACGTTGCCATGTGTGTACTCGGCATAAGTTGTTATTTTTTTCCATAGAAAAAATAACATTAATTTATTTCCCAAAAGAAGAATTTATCATAAAAATTTATAAAAATTAAAATACCACAATGACATTTCAGCTGTTTTTAAAAGCGTAGTTTCTTTTGGAAATGTAAAAATTTTAGTTAATGTTTTTTCTTTGGAAATTGTTACAATTTAAATTTAACATTTGTTAACGTACCCAAATTAATATTTTACTTCATTAAAAATACATTGAATACATTGTTTATAAACTATATTTTAAAGCTATTTCTTTCTGCAAACCAGTTTTAACATACCAAAATCGTATGGAAAGCCAACTAATTTTTTAAGCAAGAAAAATAAAGTCTTAAATAAATGAATACAAGATACGACTTGGGTATGCCACTAAAGGGCCACTCAGACTATTATACATGTATAAAGACTTTCATCACACTTTACGAGAAAGAAATCTAAAGACATTTGTTTCGACTGTCAAAAAATCTAACGTAAAAGTCACATTTTGTGTTCACACCATCACACCTCATATTTTACATTAAAAACACATGTAGAAAGCAAACAGCTGTTGAGGATTAACATGCCTACATTATTCGTTGACTTCCTGCGGCAGAGCAGTCTCATGAAAGCTGTGGTCGTGCCGGTCCTTGAAAATAAGCGGCATTCAAAGTAGTTGATTTAAATAAGAAAAAAAAAAATTAAAATCAATAGTTTCGCCTATTTTCAGACATGGCTTACACGAAAAATTATTCAATACGATAAGCATAATCAATATTTATAGCCGATTTAAGACGAAGACATATGCCATAAACGACGGCACGGCAACGGCGTCGAAACAGACGACTTGTTGGTTTGTTTGTTAGTTGGTTTTGTAATAATGCAACTCTAATGAGATGAAAAGTATTATCGTTTAAAAAAATTTCAAAAAATGGTCAAGTCTTATGGGATGTCAAATTTTTATCGTATTATTTACCATTCGTCATGACATTTTGCATTCACAATATCGCACTTGCACGTATTATTTGAATTTTTGACATGTAGTAATACAAAGTATAATAGTCTGAGTGGCCCTTCAGCAACATTTGTAATCTTTTACCACTTAATATATCTATTTAAGAAACTTACAAATTAATCATATTTCTACGAAATTTCTCCCTCAATTCATTTAATGAACAAATTTTAATAATTCTCTACTTCAGTTGAGTTCTCCGCGGTTGCCACAAACAATCAACAACAGATACTTTATACCCCTGTTTGTGTTAACAAATATTTATTTCTGTATTATGATTGCGATTATATATTCTTGAAAATAAAGAAAGATATTATTCATTTTACTTTATTTATATGTATATTATTTATATTTGTTTTTTGTTTGTTTTGTTTTTAATCCAGCCTCTTGTGGAGAGAAGTCTCATGCAATATATTAAGCGTAAAACGGTTGGTAACTGAATTTCTGAATATCTTTTATTTATTTCTATACATACCTACATATATATTTTATTTTATTTTTGTATTATTTCTTTGCCTGTTTGTTGGTCAAAATTAAACCATAATCTTTACAAATTCTCCCCTATAAATCAAACTAAAATTTTAAGAAAAAAACATCTTAAAATAAAAAATTACAAAAATAAGAAAATAAAAAAAAATAAAAATGTGAAATGCTTCATCTAAGGGTTTTTGTTCATCTGCTTGAAAGTAGAGTATTTGAGGCGAACCATAAGTATGCCGCTAAATACATTCAACCATTGTGCTAAAAAAAAACTAAAACAACAAGAAAATTCTCGAAAACCACTAGAGAATAATGAGTGGCGAAACACTGTGCGATCCCATGAAATATGGGAAAAGAAATGTGCAAATAAAAAAGTACATAAATATTTAAAATAAAATATGGTTTATGCGTTCATAATCTCTAGACATTGAAGTAATCATAAGATGTTGTTACTAACATACATACATACATGTTTAAATGTAAAATAAATTGTAGTTTGTATAGCAAATGCAATGTAACTTGTAAAAATTCTTATGCTTTAAAAAAATAATTTCCTCTACATATACAAACATATGTACTCGTATGTGTAGTGAAAACCTTAAACTTAAGCGTGTCTTTTCCATTTCATGTAATAGCTTTTTTTAAATTTAATTTTAACCCTAAATAAAATTTATTCGTTAGACATATTTTATATCTAAGCATTGCCCTAATGCTCATTTATTTTCACACAGTTAGTTTTCATTACAGAGACTGATGAAATATGGCGAAATGTCGGAAATTCCGGTATGGCCACCATCGTACTAATTCCCTTTTTACTTATAGCAATTAATTTAATCCTATAAGTAAGAAAGAAAATACGCTTTGAATATGCAGAAGTAAGAAAAATAAAACTTAAGACACATTCACAGCACAAACACAATAAAAGCAACGAATGTAATGCTTACTGCTTGCTGCTTGCTGCTTTATGTATGTATGCAGTGATGGGGAATTTCATATTTTTAATTTATAAAAAGATTTTTGAAACAAATATTATTTATGAATTACAAGTATTTGGATACAAAAATATTGAATTAAATATTTCTTTTGCTGTTGTGCATCCTGTAATTTGTGTAAATTCAGTTTGTTCAGATTTTCACAAAATCTCACACATATTTTTTTAACCGACTTCAAAAAAAGCAGGAGGTTATCAATTCCTCTCTATTTTTTTTTTGGCGCTGTTACTTCATAGCTGGGTACATTTTAGACCGATTGCAAAAATTATTTTTTTGTCTGAGAGGGTATAGCTTGCCATTGGTCTTATTCTAAAAAAAGTGGGCAAAGACACTCCCACAACTTTGTAAATTAAATTTTATGAGACTTTACTTTTTTGGTTGCTGCGAAACCTATGAAACATCTTTGGTTCTTGTAATTACACAATTTGAAGCTTTAAAAAGTGAGCGTCGTCACGCCCATTAAAATTTATTGTAATGTTTCACGTGCATCTACGTAGTAAATTTTTACGAAACTTAACACACACCTTGAGCTCTAAAATATACACAATTCTTCATTAAAAAAAATGGGCGGAGTCAGGCCCATTATTTTACTTTACCGATTTTTACAAAACTCAACACGCACCCTTAGATCTGAAAAACACACAATCTTGCATTTAAAAAAATGGGCGGAGTCAGGCCCATTAAAATTTAATCTGATATTTCACGTACTTCTTTTTATTTTCTTCTATCATATCTTTGCATTGAAGTTGGTTTTTTTTTTTTGGAAGAATTATTATAGATAGAGAGGAGTGTTACTGTTTACTTTCACTGGTTTCCGACAGATGGCGTGAATTTTGATATAAAATAATTGCTCGTAATATGTTTTTTGAAAAACCAATTTATATCTTACCCTCACGCAAAAGTTATGGGTACAAAACTCGCAGAACAGGAGTGGGGCGAGGAATATACCATACAAAAGGAATGTGAAACTTATTTGCTGGTGGTTAAGCGATGTCTATATGCATTTCATTGTTGCTTTAACAAATCGTCAGTAGACTTCAACCACACATTTTGAACAGTCACAAACCTCTTATCTTATGCACAGACGATTTGTTAAAGCAGCAATGAAATGCATATAGACATCGCTTAACCACCAGCAAATAAATTTCACTTATAGTATAATTATGACAATATGTCGAATAATAAATCTCTTGAATACAAAGAGAATGTATTCTATATCTAGATAACTTTAGTGGTCTTTTGAAAAGCCAACTTATTATTTATATACTTCCTCGAAAAAATTTGCGGGTTAGTGAGTAGTATACCTCATACAAAAAAATATGAAATTATCTAATATCATCAGGAAATATAAGGGTCAGGAGGGGGAGAATGGTACTATTCATACAATATGTTTTACCTATAAAATATTTACTCGAGTCAATTAAAATTTTATTTTGAAATCGTTTTAATCAAAAAGTTGAAGTGACAGCATTAAGTTTTTAATTGTTGTTTTTTTTTTAATTAAAGATATTGATTGTTACTAGATGGTTTTGTTGAAGCAAGCTGCCTTGCCAAACTGCACTGTTTTTCTTTCGAAATTGGCTTTTGTTTCCGAAAGTTACGATTAAATCTAAAATAGTCAGGTTACACAGTGCACAGTGGACTAAATAAAAACGAAAAAACAAAAAACCAAATAAATCCGTAATTACTAAAAAGTTTCTGTAATTTTGAAAAACGCTTAATTATGAATGTATGACTTATATAAAAAATTTACTTTTCCTGACTTTTTAAAAGAAACTGCAGTAATTAATACAAATACTTTCTAGTAACAACGGATATCAAATACTGAATCAAAGAGCCTAACTAAGTAAAAAAAAATTATTCTGTGAATTAAAGAGTTTTCACTTTCTTTTGTATACTTAAATTATTATTATTTTAAGACATTGGTACAATAAAGTGTTAATCAAAGTATGGTCCATTATTTGCTTTGAACTTTTTTCATATTTCTGACAACATATGGTTTCCGTTCCAATAAAAACTAGTCTATTTTTTTAAATAAAGATTTAAGCCCGTTTTGGATATCCTATTCTGAAGAAAAGCGTAGAGCATTTTTCGCCAATCGAAACAAATGGGTAGCTAGACGGCTGAAAGACTGGGTGAGGCAAAATTTTCTAACCATGTTTTTTTATATACTTTTAAAAGGTCTTGCAATATCTGGACAAACGCTGCTGGCAAAATAAAATGTTTACGGCTTCATGTCTTGTTGAGTATTCCGGACATTTGCCAGCCAATGATCGCTTTACACGAATCTGTTGTACTCGGTGCGATTCCCATGTGACTGTGATAATAAATGGCACTCTTCTGATGGTCCAAATAAAAACAATCAATCTGGCATTAGCACTATTAAAATTGTTTAAACCATTATATTTTTCCTGCATTATACCGATTTTCGTAGGCCGACTGCCATAAAGTCATGAGTATTTAGTCAAAATGCCCTTACTCCCGGTTGCTATGTAAAAGCAAACTTAGTATGAAAGCCGACCACATTAGAAAATACTAAAAAGGCTAAATTATTACTAGAGGGCAATAGAAAAAATTAGTCTAAAAAAAATTATATTGGGTTAGTTAAAGGTTAAGAAAAATATTATATTGGCACAAGTAATAAAAATTGATATTAAAGTTCTGTTATACTAATTTGGCTATCCTAGTATTTAAATAACAAAACACCGGGCTTCATGAAAGGACTCTCAATAACTAACAATCTCAAATAAACATACAAAAACATATTTTGCATCCCCAAGTTAGTTTAAGTAAGCTAAAGCCCCTTTTATCATTGTTAATTATGCCTTAAATGGCCAATAAAATGAAACACCCCCTTTCAGGCACACAGCTGAACACCTTAACACAAACTTAGCACAACGAAGCACTTTTGCTGTAAAAGAGTTTCAAGTTTAATGCTTTAACACTTTAACAACAAAAAGATTAAAGAAAAACAATAACAAAAGAAATGTTGTAACACGCAATCATCAAGAAAACATGATTATTTCATGTATATATTTCTGCTCGTCCTTATTACTGGACATGAAAAATGTGTTGGTTGCTCCTGTTTTTTTATATATTTTTCTTGTCTTAGATAAATACTTTCCCCTCCCATTACCTGGCTGGCCATTGAAATCACTAAAACATCTGACAAGGAGTGTCAGTGAAGTGCAAAATTTTGGGACTGCGAAAAAGCTTTCGTGTAATTTTTTTTTTCTCATATTGTTGCCGCTTCTTTGTCGAGAAGGAAAACTAAAATTTGCCATTTTCAAGGCATATAAAATTCAAGAAAAAAAAATGACCTTTAATGGTATAAAATAAATTCAAAGCCACATTAAATTTAAGCATAATTTGTCTTTGTCTTTAAGCCATAAACACACCTTAGATAGCTGCTCATTCTTTGTAAAAGGTTATTTTAGTTAAGAGAATGTATTGCTATCAGATGCTTTAGGCCTTTAAATGTTACTAAAAAGGCTTTTTAGTTTTATTGCTAATAAATACTTGTATTTTGTTTTTTTTTATATTAGAAGCAATTTATTAATTTGATGTATTTTTCTCTCTATTTCTATTTCTTCTCTTCTTTTCCGCGTTTAGGGTGCTACTGGGGTGCCAGGTGAACGCGGTGCCCCCGGTCCTAAGGGAGACCGCGGCGAAAGGGGCGATCCTGGTCCTCGTGGTCCCGAAGGTCTGACCGGCAACAAAGGTGAACCAGGTGTTGATGGTATGCCTGGCGTGATGGGTCCGCCCGGACCGCCAGGTCCACCTGGTTTGCCAGAAAATTATGATGTAAGTATTAATAAATATTTGTTTGTTATACTTAACTACTACTCTTTTTTATTTTAATAAAAATGCATAATTTTCTTTGCTATGATGCATGTTAATACAAACATAAAATTTGGAAAATTTTCTCATTAGCCTTCTGCCATATATATTGTCTTAACTAGATTTAAAAATATATATCGGCATCTCTAGTTTTAAAGTTTAAGTCTGAATTTTACTTAAGAAGGATTTAAGTTCTCGCCAGTTGGCAGTTTTTTGTAGTGATTCGTCTTGGGAAACAATTTAACGCTTTTAGTTTAGGTCTAGAACGTCCGCAACATTTTCATGTAAAATTTCACAAAGAAAATTTTAATGAAATATTTTAATCCTTTAACCCTTTATAGTATGGGTATTTTTTCATCACTTACGAACAAGATAAATATATATACTTAAAATTAGCTTAAATGTTCTACAAATCACTCATTTTTTTGTGTGATTTTCATACATATTTTCGAGGCGAATCGCCTGCCTGACTTGTGCAAACAGGGTATACATTTTTAATACTTATAATTTATCGCTACTGAGTATGAAAATAAAATTTTCTTTTAAGCAATAGTGCAACTATTGATTGAATATATTTTTTGGATAAATAATTTGCAAATACCATTGAATTTTACTCTCAAGGTGATTGCTAAGACTTTCACTTAATCCTAAGTTATTGGGTAGCCCTTTAATTCCTTTATATCTTTAAGATCTTCAGCTTGAAATTTCGCCAAAAATCATTGCACTTATATTATCTAAGACTTTAATTTAAGTGAGTAATTGCTTTTTGTGATGCCATAAACTTACTAAAGTTCTCTGCATACTCTTAGTTTGAACTCGCTTCAATTTTATGTTACCACTTTGGCAATTGTCATAATTTTTAATAGCCACCATCAACACATC
Source organism: Nowickia ferox (assembly GCA_936439885.1). Lineage (NCBI taxonomy): Eukaryota > Metazoa > Arthropoda > Insecta > Diptera > Tachinidae > Nowickia > Nowickia ferox. The sequence goes on from OW387024.1 coordinate 78,768,911, forward strand.
ATCGCTGCGGGCAGTGTTTTCCATTAAAAAAGTAGTTTTTTTTATATTATTTTTATTTCTTTTAAACTTTCCTAAAGAAGTGCTAAAAATTTATTACCCTACATGTCTAGTCTAGCACCACTGCCTTTGCAAACGTGTCTTGCAAATGCCATGACAAACTTTTAAACACCCTCATTATCTCCGCAGAGGTGTGTGGGAAAATATTAAGAATTAACCAAACAAATTCACTTATCATGTCGCCTAGATTTTATGGCTGCCCAAAAGTGATATAAAAAAAATCTGTTTTTATGTTTTACGATTTTGTTTCTCTCTTTCTCAAGATAATGGGCGTAAACAATAAAAATGGCAGCGAAACAAAAAGTCTGAATTAAAATCGTTCAAATACACGAACAACAAGTCACACTATTAAAATCATAGCGAATAGAGAAAAAATTATAAAACGTGACTAAAATAGAAATTAAAACATACAACAATCAAATATATGAAGAAAAAAAGAAAAGCAACGAAAAAAAGGCATAAAGAGAATGAAGTCCATTAAAAACCTCATGATGGTTAAAATGAACAATAAAATTAGTCCTAGAAAAGCCTACGCGGCATCTATTTATAATGTTCCATCTTGATTTTATTTTGCTATTTTATACTCGTATCTTTCGTTTAACTATTTTCTTTCTTGGCCTCCGTTTATTCATAGTGTGTATAGATTTGCGCAATTATTTGTATATATATATATATATATGTGTGTGTATGTGTGTATGTAGGCTTGTGTTTTAGGCCACACAATTAACCTAAAAGGTTGAACATTATATTAAAGAAAAGTAAGGAGAAAACTTCTAAAAAAAAGTGTGACCCATATAAATCTTTTTTTGTTTTTGGGAAAGACAAGAAAAACTTTTTTTATGAAAAGTTAAGCGAAGTTCTAAACATACAGTAGAGCGAAAAGTTAGAGAGGGAAAGAAATCAAAACTTGTTAAAAAGTAAAAAGTGCAGAAAAATAAAACTTTATGTGTTTCGTTGACTTTTGCATAAAGTATTGAAGCAAAGTTTAAGCAAAGAATCGTTCTTATTACATGCTCAAAAAATTTATTTGTAAATAAATAAGAAAATAAAATACACCTGAAACTAAATTCCGGCTTTAGATATCAAAAAAAAAAAATTTAAAGATTTCCACTGAAATCCTTTTGAAATACAGTCTATCAAGAATGACTTTGCACATCGTAAATATTTAAAAAAAAATTAAATTTATCAATAACAGGGTATTCTAAGACACCTCTCTTCTTCTTTTTTCAATATTTATTTAATAGTTTGAAGTAAATGTGCATATAACTTTCACACAGAAAAAAGTATTCACCAATTAATGTTTTCAACAAAGAATTTAATAGATTCAATTAAACTTTTAATTGTATTAATTAATTTGAGTGGAAAAACTTAATTGATATTATCAAATTGATTATAGGTGAAATTTTAATTAATTTTTCAATTGATATTACAAAAATTTTAATTGATGATACAAAATTACTCATATTCACCCTTATTCTGCGTTTCGATTACGTTCCCGCATTCAGTTACGCACGGATCGAAAAATGGTATTCTGCAAAAAAAAACTGAATCGAAAGAAAAAGCAGAAGAGTAGAGTATGCTTAACCCAGCCGCTTTGCTTTGTGAAATAGGAACAGAAAAAAGCATTTTGCAAAATAAATTTATCAAAAAAGTTAAACTTAGTGCAAAAAAAGTAATTGAAAAATTAAAACAAATAATAATAATTAATAATTAGATATAGTGAACATTTTTATTAAATAACTTCTTGCAATTTTAAGTACAGAGAGATTAAAAACCACGAGATAAGCAAGAGGTATTTGCGGCCAAACTTATCCAGTGCAAAGAATCCTGTCTCACCGGAGGTGATATTTTCAGTTTTTATAGATAATTGTAGCACAAAAATAAAAATTATTTGCTTTAATGTAATTAAATCCGCAGAAAATATCGTTTTTCGTTGCAATCAAATTTGACAACTTTTTATACTGTTCGGTTGTTGTTGCTTTCTACCTGTAATAAATTAAATAAAAATCACATTTCAGTACAAAAAAGAAAAAAACCTTGTGTAGATCATTAATTAAACCTTCCTTTACATTTAATGCTTACATTATTTTTTGAATTGATCACTTTTTGAAGCTAAACAAACAAAAATCGAAAGACTCTCCGTCACTAAAATAACAACTTACAAAAACGTAGTTACGATCGCAATGCAGAATACATAGAATCGAAAAAGAAATCGAAGAACGGAACGCAGAATACCAAAGTTGCCAAATGGAGAAAATTTCGATTCGAATCGAAAGGCAGAATAGGGGTGATTACTTTGCATAATTATGGGCACATATTTAAAAATTTTCCTGCCAGTTTATACTTGGATCCAAAATGGGTTGATTTAACTATTCTGACAAACAACAGGGGGAGAGAAAACACGATCTTTCAAAGTCCATCGTGTGTGGTGCCAATTACTGCAAGCTTCAGCCTTATATGGCTATTTCCGCAGTAAAGTTCACTTTTGTCACGTTACGTTTTCTTTTGACACAGCCTGTTTTACAAAGAAAAACGTATGTTTTATATTATTTAATAAAAGATAGTAACAAATCGAACAGCATGACACTAAATCAAAAGCTTAATTGCTTGGAAATGTGGAAATGCCTTTTCAGTGAAAACGAAATACGTGAATTGTTTTAATTCTATGTAACAAAATTTGTAAAAAAAAGTATAGGTTTATTATAACATAAAATGTCATATCATGTCACGATAGAACAGCAAGTCTTAATAATAAAATTTATTATAAAAAACCATTATTTGTTCCAGCAAAAATCCGAGATGCATTTTAAGATGATTATAGAATTACAAAGTAAACCCTCCACTGCGTCACATAAAAATCGTTCTTTGGTTTATAGCAACACCAAAGGATATTTTAATGATGTCAAATTCCGTTCATAATGACTTTGAAAAAGAAATAGAATGGCTATAAAAATTTTATTGATATCGCGCACGCAATTCTTTGTACAACGTAGTTAGTTTTGTATTAAGAAACCCTTAATAATCCAAACTCCTTATTAAAAGTTAACAGTTAGAAAATATTCAAAAAAAAAAACAGAAATACTAATATTCATGCATCATTAACACAAAATATTGCTGTTCCATTAAAATACCTTAAAGTGTTTATTTTCCTACAAACCCAAATATTCAAGTTAAATTTTTGGTATAACAACATTTCTCTCTTGCTGATATCTTAAATACACAATCGCATTTAGGCTGATAGTGTTTAGCAAAAGTATTTGACTTGAGACTCAACCCTTTTCTGACACATTCAGCGTGCACGTTATTTACATAAGCGAGCATTCGCACGATAACAATGCGATAATGCCAGCAAACATGAAGACGAGGCAAGCAAATAAAAACTAAATTTAACAAAAAAAAATTAAAAAGAGGAAACCATCATTCTTCTTGTTTTCTGGATACTCTTAACTCTCTACCTTTGACTGATTTTTAAAAGGGGAAAAAAGTAAACAAATATTTATACTTACCTATATCTTCTTGTAACGGAGACTTTTTCTGGGGCAAAATAAAAAATAAATAAAAAAAGTAACGTTCTGCAGACAGAATATTACTTACAAACAACGTGCTTGCTTTCTCTAGGTAAAAAGTTGTATGCCCTTTTTCTATTAAAAGCACAAGCATTAAGTTCCGTGAAGGGCCTCAAGCTTAATAATAAGACGACAGTCTGATATGACTTGGCAAAAGATAAAAAATAAAATAAAAAGCAAACAGTGCAACCACTGAAGCAGGAACAAACAAGTGTACACTCTCGCTTGGTTAACATGTTACCAAACTGATAATATTAATAATGGCCACGAAACGCACAAATACAAGTGCGTTTACTTACGACGACACACCACATTGCAAGAATATATATGGCAAGAAAGAAGTTCGAGTCCTACAACAACTAGTCCATATTTTACATGCTTTTACGAGAGTGAATCGAAAATTCTTTAGGAATTATGCCATTAAAGCATTTAATTCAGATAATGTGTTGAAGTCATCTGTACAGTACCCTGCGATAAATGAAACTGATATACAACTAGTCATCTAACCAATACCCCAGTGATAGGGAGGGTTCAGTCCGAGTTCTCATGCTTTCTATGAAGCAGACCAGTCAAAAGTACATACATGGAGATGACCCAGGATAGGGTTAGGTTGAAAAGAGCTGCAATCACGCTCATGTCTGGGGGCATACTAATAAGCCAGTACAGGCCCGTTGTGCGCTTTCATGTAAATTAGAATAGGGTTAGTTGATTCAGTGTATTTTCTTAGAGTGTCACAATTTTGAGTTGGCATCACTGCTTTATTTGAGCACCCATTCAACAGCTGATAGTTGCTTTGTGCTTAGTTTACTTTGAAATTTCATTATGAATCGAGTTACATCAGAGCAACGCCTGCAAATTGTTGAAATTTTTAATCAAAATAGTTGTTCTATTTGTCAAACTCGTCGTGCACTTCTTCCATTTTATCGCGTACATAATTCTGCTTGAATGGATGCTTAAATAAGCAGAATTGTCGCATTTGGAGTGAGGAAAATCTACAAGCTTTTGCCGAACCACCATTACATCAACAGAAAATTACTTTTTGGTGCGCTTTATGGGCGTCATTGGCCTTTATGTCTTCAAAAACGATGATGTTCAGAATATTACTGTCAATTGTGAACGGTATTGGAAAATTATTCGACATATTTTCATATCTCCATTACGTGACATTAATATGGGGGATTACTCTCTACTGCGATGCGAAAGAAAAATGCTACGAAATTAAACGATTGGTACTCTCTAATGCGTTTGCGCATTTGGTTTTCGCATCCATTTTTCTTTTCTTTCACCGCACTCTATAATGCGAAAGTGTCTGTCAAAATCGTCCGATTATCGCAAGTATCTTGCAATAGGTATATATCAAACGCAAAGGGGGAAAAACATGTGAGTATGTTGAAAAAATATTTATATTTGATATTGAATTAGTTTTAGAAAAAAAAAATTACATTACATTTTGTGATCACATGGTGAAATATAATTAACCAAACCATAGCATTCATACTGTCCTGCAATTTTGTGCTGAAGTGTAAGTGTTTGTTTTTGACCGATCTAACTATCAAAACCATCATAAATCAAATTTGATATGGTTGGAACGTAGTATTCTTTCAATGCCGAGCGGACCTCTAAGCAATGTGAGACTGCTGCGATAGACCTAAGGTATGGTCCTGACCAATTTGATGTTGATATTCGCCTTGGCCAAGTAATTTTAATGTGGCAGCTAGTTTTATAATAGTTAGCATTGATCTGGATCTCCTTGTAAATCGAGTTGAATAGCCTTTAGAACATACAGAAACGCTTCCATATGCAAACGGAAATGTTGAAGAGAGTATATCGGATTTATCTCCTAAGACTCGTACTACACGGTCGTTTTCCTCGTCAAACACTATTTTACTTTCAATTAAAAACTGTTACACTTCACTTTTTCCTAACTTTCCTTTTCTGAAAAGACGTTTTTTTTACATATTTTGGCATTTCATTACTTTCATCTGTCACTGCTGCAACTTTATCAAAGAATGTCGCGAAAGGATTTGCGAAAGTGATAGAGAGTACCAAATTGGCATCTCATCGCATTTAGCTTTCGCATCACAATAGAAAGTAAGCCCCCTGGCTGATAAGTAGTTCCAACAGGACGTAGCCACATGCTGCACAACGGGTGCTACAATTGATTTACTCAAAGAAACTTTTGATGAAAAAATAATTTCACGTAATGGCCAACAATAACGTGTGATTTAACCATGGGATTATTTTCTTTAGGATTCTGTTAAATCACTTATCTACGTCGATGAAGCACATGCAATTGAACACCTGGAAATCAATATTCGAAGAGTTATGTGCGAAATACGGCCGCAAATCGCAAAACTTCGAATAGCCGCCTCAGAAGGTCGCCCAAAAAATTGAAGAAGTGCAAGTATGCACTTTCTTAACCGATTATGAATTTTGACAATAAAATACTTTAATCTGCAAGCGTTGTTTATTTGAAAGTCGATTCATGGTTCAATTGTAGACCAAACTGAACATGTTTAACAGTAACGTGATACACGAAAACAGCTGAGTTGCCAATCACAGTGTTGCCAAAAAGAAAATTGCTAAGAAATCACCCTTTAGTATCGACCAAATGGTTTCTTGATCTGAGATTCGTATATTTGTTTAATCTAACAGCAGGGTTAAAAAAACCTTTTCAGTTGGACTTCGCATAACACAAACAACATCGTCTGTAACTTTTGTAATTGTAAATATGTGTGTGTTAGGACTTTTACAACATGAAGTTGAAACTATATTCCCACCTCATTGTTGGAAGAATATGACTCTAAATTGGCATCGTACATTTGCAATATCTACTGCATATATTTACACTTGATATACATATGTATGTACTCGTATGTATGTATTGGCGTACATAGCTTAACTTATATTAAACATTCGCACTGATTCAGTTACTCAATCACATTTAAACGTGTGTACGTGTGCATAATACCACAAACGGTGGTATACGAGTACGTTTAAATGCACAATAATCGTTACTCGCAGCAGTATCCTGTGTCTGTCAGTATTTTTAGCTAAGTGTTGAGTGAGTGAGTGTGTATGTTTGAATAACTGTGTGTTTAGTTTGTTACTCTGGCTTTGTAAAAATTGACTTCTTGCAAACGAAGAAGGTTTTTGTGGTTTAGCATTTAGTTTTTAATATGTGTTTGTGTTTATTTTCTTGCTTACACATGGATGTATACTTGTCTGTCTATATGGCTGTGTGTGTAAGTGTGTGTGTGTGTGTGTGTGTGTGAGTGTGTGTGTAGAAGAGTGTGATACGCTGTGAATGGTGAATGAAAGTAGTAATGTCGTTCCTTGAGGTATTTCAGCATTTAGCAAGTGGCAGTTCTCATTTTCCTACTTTGTGGTTGTATGAGATTATTTTGCGGCTATATTTCTTGCTTACGGGGTTTTTATTACTTTTAGTCTGGATAATGTTTTATACAAGAATTTGCTTTTATTTATTTTTTATTTTCTGCTGAGCCCAAGTGGCCACATGCTTAGAAAAATTTATTTGTGTGAATCTCATGAAGTAGATTATTAAAAAGCCTTAAAGTTGATTAATAAAATTGAATTTGCAAATATTCCGGTACACACTGTTGAGCTTTGTTTTTATATTTGCGCTGGTCACTCTTTTCCCGCTGCAGCTAATGTAGCGGTTATTATTAGATTTCTTGTCGCGTAGTGAAGCACAGGAAGGAAATTAGTTTTCTTAGCAAATTGTTTTAGCGGCATATCCATCCAGTTATGCACACGCTTACATATATGTCGAGTACACATTATGGCATTTGGTGAAATCGCAATAGCTAGGCAACGTTTTTCATTTACATATAAAAAACATAATATGTACATAGTTTAACACATTTGGAAAATGACACCACAGAATGAGAACACAAGAAATGCCAGATGTGTACTCAGCATTATATTATATGTTTATGTATGTATTTGCTTTACCTTAATATTATCCAAGTATATCAGTTCTTTTCATTGTTGTTGCCATTCATTAAATTTCATTACCTAAAGACTAAACAAAAAGAAATGTGTGTGCATGAGGAACAACTGCACAAGTAAGCTGTCAAGTGTTCCAATTATGTCCTAATGAAGTTCGTTAACCTAATTTTAAGATTAAATTTAATGCAGCCAATGCAATACGGACAGCAGCTAAAAGCTAAAAAATAGAAGAAAAAAAGAAGCCAATAATCTATAGCTGAATTATTATTCGAGTATATTTTCTAGTAGCTTGTTGGCTTTTGTTTCCAACTCTATTTACTGTTCGTTGCTTTTAACGTTGCATTATATTTTAATGCATTATTCCTAAGATTCTTTTGTTTTTTACTTTTTTCCTGCTAATTTTTCAATTAGCAGATTCTAGTTTATTATCTTCTATAATATAAAGGTAACGCAAGGAAGGTTCAATTTATGTAGAAGGAATAATAAGTAGAATATTAATATGTATCGCCAGCTGATATGGAGCACAAACTGATAACTCTAGTTAGTACTTTCTGTTTATAATTTTTCTCTAACAAGAAAATAAAACCGCAATATATTAATATTTGGTTTAATAATACAGCTAACATTCCACATAGTGTTATTAAAAGTTTTGAATATGAAGTCAAAAGTGAAGGTAAAATATTCAGCATGGGTTAACACATTAAAAAAATGAGTTTTTAAACTGCTTAAGCGATAAAATTTTAACTTTTTAGCATTTATCTTTTTAATTTAATTTAATTTAATTATTTCTGTGGCAATAAGGAAAACGTGCTTAAGTCATATATGGGAGAACACTGTTAAGCTTTCAAGTCGATTTTCCGAAATATATTTCTTTTGCAATTAAGTTGGAGCTCACTTTTATTTTTGTTAACAAAACATCGTTCTATGCACTTTCCATAATACATTTAATTTAAAATATACCAAAGTAAATGCTAAGTTAAGCTATTATTCCATGTGAGATTATAATTCGAAAAAAGATAAGCAACAAATCATTGCACTGTAACTTTGTGAAAAATCTTACAAAATAATTGAGATTTTGCTCAGAGTTACTCATTGATCTTCAAATTACAGGCTTAGCTTATCTCGACTTAAGCATTTTTTCCTCTTTGCCACATATTTACGTACATATGTATAAATGTCGTAAACAAAAAGAAATTACAAATTTAGTTCAAAACAACTAAAAAGTTAAACAAAACCATATCCCAGAAAAAATTTAACACAACTGCAAGTATGTAGTTCTATTTTTGGTGAAACATCAATAAATTTAACACCTGGTTGTCATAGAAAGGAAGTGATCCAAATAACTACAGTCCTTATAGTGATTGCTATGCAATGAAAGTGGTAAATCTTTGGATTTAGTACCATTTTTGTTTTTGCTGGGATATTTTTCAAATATTGTTCAAAATTAAAAATTGAAGTCTATATTATGTGTAGTGATTAAAAACTACATGTTGTGTTTTTCTTTTTAATACTTTTTTCCGCCTTTGGCATTTACCACAAATTGAAAGCTCTTCTACGTGAACTTTTCCAGGACTTTAGTGACTCCATTTTATACCTCCATTGTCCCTTTGTTTTGTCATGTTGTGTTTTTCTTTTTAATACTTTTTTCCGCCTTTGGCATTTACCACAAATTGAAAGCTCTTCTACGTGAACTTTTCCAGGACTTTAGTGACTCCATTTTATATCTCCATTGTCCCTTTGTTTTGTCTTAACAAATCTATTCGTTCTTTTTGCGCTTTAATTCTATTTAATTAAAAAATTTTGCATTTTAACTTACCATATCTTCATCTTTTCACAAACTATTTTTAAGATTTTTCTTAATGATTACTTAATATAAATTTGATCCCCTTTTTTTTGTCAGAAATATTACAATGGAAAAATTGAGCAGGAGTCCCAGTTTATTGTGTTAATTAATTTTTGCTAATTTTGAATTTATTTGTTATCAGTGATGGCTACTGCAGTTAATAGGAGAGAAATTTCGACAAATAAAAGAAATAATAGGAGTTTAATAAGAGAAAATATATTCCAACTAAATTAGTAAAACTAAAATTATGAATATATTTTTAGTTTGTAATCCAATAATCACATAGTATCTGAAAGTTAAACAATAATAATAAAACTTTGTAATATTTGTTTTATTATTATTGTCTAACTTTCAGATACTATGTGGTTATCGAAATATAACAAGATAAAGTTATGATATGAGCTGATACATAAATGTCAAGGGTAAACAAAAATCGTATATATATTGTATATATTCAATTAATTAAGAAGCTTCCACTAGAAAATTACTGAGATAATATAATTGACTATTTGATTTGATGAATGCGAACTTTTGTACTGAATATGCGGCGCTCTGTTAGTCGTTATTTTTTTTAAAGCTATTTAAAAATCTTTCTTGTTTCAGTATAGCAAACAAAATTAAAATTTTGACATCAGTTCATACTTTGCATAAGTAAGAGTGTGAAAGCTTTGGGGAAGCAAAATTTCTAATAAATATTCTAATAAAATGGCAGCTGCTTAATAAAGAAATATGTTTATCTGCTATAGAGGATTGAAGAAATCATATAAAACAATAAAAAATTGTATTTCTAACAAGAAGTAGGGTAAAGAATATGTTAAGTTTTTCATTTAATTTGCATAAAAATACTGTATTTTAAAATTTTTTAACAAAGAATAATAACAATTTGGTTTAGAAAGCAAATAACGAAAACAACTGAAAGCTAAATCAGCTTCAACATCAGCGTAGAGGAATATAATCTATATATAACAAATAAACTAGATTACGACAAATAAAAATGTTATAAAAATCCAAAGTAATTTAGTTGGTGCAACTCTGACGGCTCAAAGTAAATGGAAATTTTAAAGTGCCTTGTCTGTGTTTGTAATATTTTCAAGTAAGTCTAAACCAATAGTTTTATTACATATAAAGGTTAAAAAACACGATTTTAAAAGCAGTCCCTAATAAATAAATACAGAATTTTTTTCTAATTTTTTAACATACAAAGAAAGATGTTGTACAATATATTATAAATTATAATTTCTTATAAATGGATATGAAAACCAAAATCTTTGTATTTGCGGGAAAATTTCGAATCTCTAGCTGATTCTCTCTTAAGCTCTATTTATAAATTGAAAATACATGAATATACATACATAGATACATTTCTTATCTCATAATGCCGCTAATAATGTTTAAAAACTTTTCAGCAGCAAAGTTTTTTTCATAATTTTATTCATTTATAATCTTAAAATGGGTTAAAAAAATATTGAATTTCTCGTAAAAATCAAACCTCCATTTAATTTTTTTTTCATCTTTTCTAAAGAGCATGTACATATATGCATTTTACAATTTCTGGTAACACTGCCCTTTACAAGTGCTGTGCTGTAATCTATATTAGTATGCTACACTTTTTAATTTTAATAATCTATGTAAGTGCGTATGAGCAATTTTGTATGTAGAGAAATTAAAGATTTTTCCATAACAATCATACGTCACACATCACAATTTATTCGTACGAAATGGGTTACTTTTATTTATGAATTAGTGGATTGATTGCTGCAAGTGAGCTAGATCGATTGGATGGTTTGTGGCAAGTGAGCTTAAAGTCTGTAGGATCTCTTGGGTCTTGATTTCAAACTATAACCCAGGTGGCTCGCTTATTTGGACGATTTTTTGCTGCATAAAATCACAAAGTCATCTATAAGTTGTGCGAATTGACGAGTTTTCTTTTCAAAGTAAATCTGGGTAATTTGGTAGCGTTGTTGAATCTGTTAAAATTAATATATATTATATAAACAGAGTATGAGAGTTAGTTTAACAGTTAATTATTTCGTAAGTCTGATGGGGCTCAAAAATTGCCCTCCTTAAAAATTTTAAAAACCCTTAAAATAATTTCACCCAATTTTAATTGAATGCTTTTAGCTCAATGCAAGGAAAATTGTGCATTTTTATTTCCCTATATTATTCATATATTTTTTTATTATTATTATTTTTTTTTTTTTAAATATATATAAATATTTTTTAATAATTTTAAATCTATAATATTTTCCTTAAAACTTTATAAATATTAAATTCATAACAAAAACGAATTTTCAATATCCGAAACTAAAAACAAAAAAGATCAATTGGAATCCTACAAGGACCTTCAAGGTATAAACATAAGTATTCTTCTATTGTAGATAATAATGAAATAAGGGTAAGAAATAAAAAATAAATAGTACAAGAGTTTTTAACCCTTGTGCAATACATAAATCCCCATATTTATAAAATTTAAAATGAGTTTGAAATGATTTTATTTAGAATTTTACGAAGAAAGTTTTATTATAAATAAGTTTCAAATACATTTTATATTTTTATGAATATAAGCCAAAATAAATAAAAGTAGAGACATAAAAATTTATGTATGTACATATGTACATATATGTATGTATGTATGTATGTATGTATGTATGTATGTATGTATGTAACATTATACATACATATATCTACAACTGAAATATTGTTGAAAGGTTTATTTATATTATTTTATTTATTTTTTATTCGATGTGGTAAATAATTTTCACTAATAAAATATAAGCAGGCGTGACGAGTTCTTTTATAAAATAACTTCTTTTGAGGCCACAATTGAGAAAGCAAATTGATTTGGTAAAAAGCACATCAATGTCAAGCTGGCACTAAGTCTTATTTACAACAACCATTTTATATTTTTTAGAACTCTAAAAAATAAAACAGTCTAAAAAGTCAGCATTTGCAATATAAAATCTGCATGTGTTACAAAAATATGTATATGATGAATAGAATAATTCTGTCATGTGTATTTCATTTATTTTGCCAGACGTACATGATATATTTTTTTATATTTATTATTATTTTTATGACTACAAGTATTTTTGGTGAACCACAATAGTAAACTGTAGATAAATAGCAAAATGAAGTAAAATGAAAGAAAAGAAAAGACATGAATAGATAAACAAGGTTATGAATGGCATTTCATTACTTTGTAAATGTCAAATAGAGAAGAAAAAAATTATAAAAACAACAGAGAGTTATTTAATAATTTGACAAATGAATCAAAGATAAATGATGTGTAATAAATTTATTCGCTTTAACTCGTTTATGCTGTGAATACGAATAGTTTCTCCAGCTCAATCTTGTTGCAGTTTTATTTAATGTGATTTTTTTTAAATATTCTCTTAAAAAGGTGAAAATGAAAAGATTTAAGAGGAGACTTTTATTAAAATCGTTTAAAGTCGTAAAATATTGGAAAACATTTAATGATTTATTGTGCATATTTGATTGTTTTAATGTATTTTCTTTCCTTTATGCATCACGAAAGAACTATTGAATGAAATTTCATGAAAGTTTTGCAATATTATAAAATGACACTTAGTTTTTGTTTACTTAAAAATTTAATGTACTTAAATAGATTATTTTGTAATTTTTAGGAAATTCTATTGCATTTAAAAGATAATTATTTAATTAAAATTTAATGGTAGATAGTCAAAATGCTTTAATTTCAAAGAAAATTTAAATGTAGAATCTTATTTTTTGTTTTGAAATATTATTGGGTAAGTGTAAAAATATTTTTTACCACAAAATCTTTTAATCGCCCACTGACACGAAAACACATCTATATCAGTGCTGTATCTTTTGCTTTTCTAATTTTTTTTAAGAAAATGTGTTTCAAATGTATTTAAAATGCATAATTTTTGTATGAATCACCCCTATCATGAACATTTGTTTCCCTTCTAAGATTTTACCTTTTCCCCAAATTTCAATCATTAATAAATTTTCCCCAGAAATATTTTCCATCTTATCATAAACATTAGTTTTCACAAGAATTAATTTTCCTTTATTTTGTTCACTTTTTCAGGCGAACTGAATTAAAACCTCACGTAGTTTCAATATAAATATTTACTTTTCGTACAATATCAGTAAATAAAGTTCACGATTGTTCAACAACAATGCCCTACAAACACATGGAGTATGAGATTCTTTGTAATTTCACATAATACAGTAAATTTTATGGCGATGGTATACTAAATAGTTTTTTTCCACTGCACAAGGAATATTTAAAATTGCAACATTTAAATTGAAAGACAAAAGTTGTGCATTTCTTATTATTAAAATTTAATTTGTTTGGTTTTAAATTAATTTCTAAGCTTTCCGCATTTAACATTCACTACATATTGATAGCGGAAAAGAGCATTCCCATGAAATTCACGATAGCACATTTCCCTTCTTGGGGAATAAAAATTTCGTGGGAAGAAATATTTCATATTTTATTCCTATTTTAAACTTAGTGTTTAAAGGATAATTTTAAAGTGTTTAAAGGCTTGTGTGTGTTGTTTGTCCTTCGAGAGTTTCTCATTTTGTTGACAACCACGTTGCTACTTCCTATGTGAGGGCATAGGTCGCATACAGTCAGTCACAAAAACTTTTTTTAAAAATATTGTTAATAACATCTTGGACATATGGTGCAGTTACTCCGCCCATATTTGTGCAATCATAGCCTGCAAATGTTCATTGCAGAATATGTATTAATAAATAAATAAATACTATCAATCATAAACACAATTCAGTAAACCAAGCATTTGTAGACCCTCTCTTATAGCACGGCTTCTCTAATTTAAAAAAATAAGGACGCAAACCTTAGGTTAACCGCTTAGTGGTAATCGTACTGTACCGGACAACTACCAAAATATAAATGAAAAGAAGAGCTCATAACACTTTTATTTTTACTTTTCTGTACTATCGAGCAGATTAATGGGTAGACGAATATTCGCTTGACTTTAGGAAACTGTAATGATTAGTTATTACTTTCACCTGGCCGGTTCTATGTGAGTTCACAAAGAACAAAAATTTCTAAGTGAATTATAGATTCTAACTGATAAGGGTATCTAAGCTTAACTACTAAAGACATTGTTTCATAGCGTCAAAACAGACCAGACTGGTTGAATAGCTTTGATTAGAATAACATGTTTAATATTCTATTACATTAAAACATTTCGCAAAAGTGTGCAATAAAAAAAGCTTAGACTTTAATATTCATAAAAATGTTCTAACCATAAATATTTAATCATGCAATCATATTTAGGTAATATTTGTGAATACTTAAGACTGCTCATTCACTAATCAATCCATCAATCACTCAATGTAAGCCAGCTAATCAGGATATTTATGGCGTTTGTTTAGTGCCATTATTGCATTAAACGTCAACTTAGAAGCAAATATGCCAGCAAGTAGACACAAATATTTATTTTGCTTAAGAAATCATTGGTTTTTTTTTTTAATTTTTTTTTTTTTTTTTTTTTTTTTGAAAAAGAAAACTTTTTGGCTTGCTTAAACAGATTTGTTTTTATGAAGAAGCAACGTCTATATGCAATTTATTCCTGCTTGTGGAACTCATTAGTAGACATCAACCTAAAAATGTTCGATACTTACTAAACTGTGTGACAAATTTTAATAAAATCGAAACACCCGGCACGTGTCACTATTTTCTGGTAGTTATTGTCGAGCATAACAACAATCTGTATTTGAAATTTTCCAAACACCCCCAAAATCTTGAGTTACTGACAAAACTCCGAATTTTCGCACCTGTATGCACTTATCAACCTCTAACTATCTTGAATATCAATACATTTTCAATTTGTAAACGTATTTAGAAAGAAGAGACAAAACTTTTTCAAAGAAAACTACTGTTTGATATACGTCTATAAAATTGTACTTTCATCATCCTGGAAGCTTAAATGCATAGAAAGTGCATAGTAGAAGGAAAAACATCGTGCAGGTAGTGTTTTAACAAAAAGTCTTGTAATAAAATACTTAATAACTCAGTCATTTTCTAAGAAATTGTTAAACACAAATCTGCAAATCGCTCTTAATCAATTATGTTTTATACATAAAGTCATAAACAATATGGATTTAGTACAAAAATATTGCCTAAGAACGAATCCAAAGTAGAAAAGTGATGAAGAAACCGACAAAATTATTACATTAATTAATTAAAATATTTCATTCAATAAGAATTGAAATTACTGAACTTGAGCCTGACTAAGAAATTATTTCTGATTAAAAAATTCACTATAGTTCAACTAAAAACCTTTATCACTTAAAACTCATCATGGGCACGTGACAAATATATGTTCACTTGGCAATCACAGTTTCATATACTGGAAAGTAAATGTAACATAATATCCACTACATTAATACTTACATGTATGTACCGACGGTACATCGAATAAGTAAAAATAATTAATGTGATGATCGTAAAAGATAAACAAGAATAGTTAAATATACTTAGGTAGAGTGACATAACTTCGTGCTAACCTGAATAGAAAAATGAAAAAACGGATAAACAGAAAATGAATAGTGATACTTACAAATGTGTTTGCCAAAGGTAAATCAATAATTGTATACACAATATTTCTCATATTCCATTTCATTGAAAATTTGCGTTAAATAGCTGATGTTAATAACAATCTCTACCCCAGTAGATAGACTTGGGTGCTGATGAAGTGCGTTGCTGCACAGAAAAATATCGGTATTTCCCCCAGCTTATAGTCTAATTTAATTTTTCTTCTCTTCTTTAGAAACTCACATTAATTAATTAAAATATTTCATTCAATAAGAATTGAAATTACTGAACTTGAGCCTGACTAAGAAATTATTTCTGATTAAAAAATTCACTATAGTTCAACTAAAAACCTTTATCACGACAAAATTATGTTTGGTGAAAAATTACACACATACATATATCTGAAATTTACTGAAACAAAATATATTTCGTTCCAATGGTCTTAGTCTTTTATTTCTAAATCCGTTTATGAGCTTAAAATCTGTTGATATTGAAGTTGGTTACAGGTTGATAAGTCCATACGGGTATGGAAACCCGGTTTTTTACCCGTAACTGAAGATTTTGGAGGTTTTTGGAAAATTTCAAAAATAGTAATACTTCACAGTTTTTTTTTTGTCACACAGTGTTATGTTACCGATACCTTTAAATTTTTTATTTTATATGATTGACAAAAGATTGCAAAGCTTTCATTACACTAACGATAATGTTGCGCATAATAAAATGAACAGGTACGTAATTCTGTGTCAGATATATGTATAAATTCAATGTATAGTTGAGTTAGCTTTTTTGGTAACAACAAAATTTATTAAATTTAAGAGGTTTTCAGAATAATTGAATACAATAATTCAGCAAAAAAAAAAAAAAAAAAGAATTAACAAACAAAATAAAAAGCGTCAAGTAATTTTATTTCGAAAGCCATTCATATTCCTGTAATGTGACGTCTAGAGCAGCATTAAACTAAATAAATAAAAAATTTGTACATGCAACTCAAATTTAAGATTATTTATGTATTTTGGCTTTTTGAGAAATTTAGAAAAGGTTAAAAAAAAGATATTAAAGCACTAACTTAAGCATTGTGACAAAACAGTTGAGTGACATTTTTACATGTACATATGTATATATTTTTTTTTCAAAGGAAATAATTCTGTTCCAAAGAAATATAAAAAAGTTCAACAGAACCAAAACGTAATCTGTCAAAAACACGCGAACAAAACCTTACGATAAAGTTCATTAATTTTTAAAAATCTGTAATTATGAGGCTTCTTCCATCAAATCAAAACTTTTTTTGCAAACGCAGCTTTTTTTCGTCCAAGAGTAAAAAAAAAACTCGCCTCTCAATTGGACCATTGTTTCGCGTGGTATGTGGTATGTGGCACCGTCCTGCTGAAACCACATGTCAGCCAAGTCTTCCATTTGTTGCAGAAAAAAAGCAGAGGCCCAAATACTGCGAATGGCTCTGAATCGATAATTCATGGCCATAACGAACACTGGCGAATACAGTTGCGATATTTTCCTCTCTCGATACTCTACATATGCGTGTTGGTGGTTTAATATTCAGTTATGTAATTTTGGTGCGAATGGCCGCCTGAGAAGGTCGCTCAAACTGACCATAAAATGGAAGAAGTGCATGGATGCATTTTCTTAACCGAGCATTAAATTTTGGCAATAAAATTTAATAATCTGTTTAAATTATACACCCAAGTGAGCACGTTTAACAGTAACATGACACATGAAAACAGCTGAGTTGCAAAACACAATGTTTCCAAAAAGAAACTTGCTAAAAAATCACCCTTTATAAAAAATGTGGTATAAAGACCAGCACTGCGAGACTGAGTGCAGCTCTTGTGCCATAGAGCTGTAAATTAAATCAAGCTCTGTAGGACTCACATTATGAAAATAAAGAAACTTAATACTTTAGTTTTAAATAAATTAAATTTATTGCAAAATTTAATCTATTAAATTCATTAATTTATGCATATTTGTAATCCTTTAAGTGGACTTTTTTGCAGATGGATTTATAAGGGGTACCCAAGATTTTTTGAACTTCTCAAACAAAAAAAAGTGATTATTTTAATAAAATTGTTAACACTTACAATTGCAGACCACATACACTTTTTGCATTCCCGTAACCAGAACTTGTTTCTAAGTATATTCAAAATAAATGAATATAGTGATTGAATTCAACATCTGAATTGAAATGTTGATGAGAGTAGTTTGCTTAAAACTTGTGCCAATAAACAATTAAGTATTTTTATTTTACAGGTTCTAATACCAGCTCATCATAAGCTTAATATTTTTTAATAAGAACTTTGAAATTATATTTATGGAATTACTAAATATCTTAAAATAATAATCTAAAAGGCTGCAAAAAAAGGACATTAGATGTATTTGGTTTCCATTCATTGAACCATTGAATCACTCAATAAATATCGAAAAATTTATTGAAAAATAACAAACTAATAATATTTTTTTATTTATTTCAATATCTAATTTTGATTTAATGAATACAAATTTAAAAATAAAATTATTGCTTTTGGCTTACCACGTCTAGGTGCCTAGTGCTGTCAGTAGAAAAACCATTTAGGCAACACATGCTAAATACTATTGTATTGTTGTTTTTGGAAAAAATTTCTTAGCCTACCATGACTGTAGTTTCATAATTCGGAATAATTTATTGAGACTATGTCTATAAACATTTTGAATTGTGATTAAATTATACTGAAGTGTTGCTTAGCAGCAACGAAGTGCATCTTGACGTGCTAAACCAACAACAGATATTTTTTAAAATATTTTTTGTTAGTATCTCAACTAAAAAAAAAAAATTACTGAATCAATTTATGATTTAATTAAAGTTAGACATTAATTGAAAAAATTAGCTGACGACAATTTTTGTTCCCTGCTAATTGGAAAACCATATTCCCGATAAGCAAAAAAGGCCAACAGTTTGTTGGCATGAAGCTTTATTTTATTTTATTTTTTTTTCATAAAAACATACAAAAGTTTCATGTAAAGAAACTTTTCAACGTTAATATACTATAAGCGCCAGTTTATTTTTTGGTCTTCACAATTTTATAATCTCTGCGTTACAAAGGTATTTTCGGATGTGCTCTTTTGTAAGTGCAAGTTTCTCAATTTTATTTTGAGTGTATTGAACTGGCATAAAAAATTTTAATTTATTTATATAATATTAATATCTTCGTCTCTACTATAAAGTGCTTCTTTACATTAGAAAAA
This sequence comes from Nowickia ferox, assembly GCA_936439885.1. Lineage (NCBI taxonomy): Eukaryota > Metazoa > Arthropoda > Insecta > Diptera > Tachinidae > Nowickia > Nowickia ferox. Next base: position 78,788,139 of record OW387024.1, read on the forward strand.
TATCCACTTCCATAAATTTGAATAGTTTTGTTGGGATGTCAAAACGTGACAAAGTCAATGCAATACACACAATATGTATACAAACACTAAGAGTGACATTTACCTACATGATCCACATCCATTTTTGTGTCGTATTCCTATCATCATTTAAAATGACATAAAGTATATTATACTCGTATACATACTTTATATCATTGTATATATACATTATAATAAATGTTAAATAGATACATTTTGCTAAATATTGACAACTTAACAAAGGTCACGAATTTAATTTTGAGTTTTTTTTTTTTTTTTTTGATGAGCAAGAATGACAGTAAACATTGAGGCTGTTTGCTTTTAGTGAAAATATTTACATAATGAAGGAAAGTTATACATATTTTTTGAAATTTTCATAACCCAAAGTTATATCCGGTTTAGAAGAAAGACTTTATAATTATAAATTTTTTTTTCATTTGACTTCTGCTCACTTTCGCATTTTCGCTTCAATTAGTATTTAAAGCTACAATTAGTTTGTATATCTCCTGACACTACCAACACGAAATCATTTTTTCATTTCTTTCTGCTTTGGAATTAAAAACATGGTGACATAGCCAATACCCATCAAATATTTATTTATAATTGGGAAAAAACTTAACTTTAAGGCGCTTAAACAAAAAAGTTTTCGTTTGATTGGAATGGCAGACATGTTCTTATTTATATTTTATACTCAAGCTCAAGCCCACTAAATTTACTTCTTCCGGGAAAAATGACAGAAAATAGTTGTGAACAAAGCTGAACAAAAAAAGGTTTCTTTGCTAAGAGTACAAAAAAAATAGTTCGCTGATGAAGTCTGTTCTTTCTTATGACTTTTAAAATTAAATCCAGACAGGTAGCAAAATTTTAATAAAAGCAATAACACCATTTTTTTATTGTGCATTTCTTTCGATGGCAGCCTGCTTTTACCTTAAATCTTGCATGAGTGTAACAGCGATTGTGAACCAATACACTGTTCTTTTAGAAAAGACTTATAACAGCATATTATAACAGAAAGCACGGTTGACTATGTGTGAGATAAAGATAAGTAGATGTGAGATAGCTCAAGGTTTTTATAGAATAAATGGCTGACTGTGGCACAGCACATTTTTCTAATAGAAAAGATGGATAACTTTGTGCAAGTAAAATGTTCCTATTTTATTAATATTTTCTTATAGAAAAGTTGTCTGTGTCACAGCACACTTTTCTTATAGGAAAGTTGTCTGTGTCACAGCACACTTTTCTTATAGGAAATTTTTCTGTGTCGCAGCACACTTTTCTTTTAGAAAAGCTGTCTATATCACAGCACACTCGTCTTATACAAAAGTTGTTTGTGTCACAGCACACATTTCTAATTGAAAATGTTTCTATGTAGCAGCCCACTTTTTTTATAGAAAAGTTGTCTGTGTCGCAGCACACTTTTCGCATAGAAAAGCTGTTGTGTTACAGTATACTTTTCTAATAAAAAAGTTGCCACAGTTGACTCTCTGGAACATTTTCGTTACATTTTCGAAATTTTTAAACAACAAAATGTTTTAAAATTTTTCCCATTTTGCTTAGTAAATAAATAGCAAATAGCAAAAAAAGTGTGAACTAGACTATTGATTATGCATACAATTTATAGTATTATATAATTCTGTGGCAATAAGGAAAAAGTGCTTAAGTCATATTTTATTGTTTTGCAGGAGAGCACTTTTAAGCGTTCACGTCGATTTTCAGAAATTTATTTCTTTTACAGTTATATTAGGAAATTGTCCATTAACCTTAATTTTTTAAACAAACATCGTTATATACACTATATAAATAATATATTTAAGTTGAAATATGCCAAAGCGTAACCTCAATTAAGCTTTTATTCCAAATGAAATAAGAAGTCTAAAAAAAATAAGCCGCAAGTCAATGTGCTATAACTTCTTGAAAAATCGCACAATTTTATTAAGATTTTGCACAAGGGTACTTTCAAATATGCAGATTACCGCAGTACGATTAACTCAAAATCAGCTTATCTCGACTTAAGCACTTTTTCCTTTTTGCCACAGAATTTTTTGGCACTTATATTTTCATTTAAATGGGAGTGTTAATTTCTAAAACGTAATAGTTTTATCATTATTATTATTATATCATGTTTATTCCCAAATTAACAATGAACGTTTTCAATGTCCGGTAGAAGATATAAAAAAGATATAGCCTTTCCTTTCTCTACCTTTTGTTGAACTTTCAAGTGTTTTTTTTTTTTTTTTTTTTTACTAACTTTTAAAACCAAATAGAACATTAATCAAAGTACAAAAAAGAACCTGGTGTACTTATCACTTAGTTACTGCAGTATTCAAGCCCAAACGATACTTAGAAATACTTTTGATACATAAACATACAATTTTAGAAGAAAAAAAAAACTTTCGCAATGTATTTACAGAATGTGCTGACAACAAAAACTATATAAATTTTTTATAATAAAATATTATTGTGTTTGTTAACATTTTTTGCTTAAGATTACTAAAGTATTCTGTAATCTCTAAATAAGAAATAAAATATATATTTGAAAACAAATTGCTAACAAATTCCATTTTTCTTTTTATTTTCTATTTTCCCCCCACAAAATATAATAACACAAACTCTTACATGTAAATGGTCAACAATAACAACTTAAACAACTACAACAACAACAACAACAACCACAACAACAACAACAACAATGATGACCTAAACAAATGCTAAATAATGATGGGGATGGGAAAATAAATAGGAATCCTTAATGGGCAATTCAATGGGAGCATTGCGCAGCAATTCACCAGGACCTAAAGGAGAGCCAGGTATTAAAGGTGAAATGGGCCATACTGGTGAAAGAGGTCAGCCAGGCCAAAAGGGTGAACGTGGTGATCCTGGCATGACGGGTGAAAAAGGCGACAGGGTAAGTTGTATATTTAAGGATAAGACATATGGGTGTAGAAATACTTACACACTTACGCACATGTACATACTTTCTCATTTAGATTTCCAAATATATAAAACTTTTTCTTGAATTATACTCATATATTTTGTTCATAAAAGATGGAATATAAATTAAAGACTTACACAGTTACACGTGCCGTAGCAAATGAATATGTATGCATATACACAGGTACAAATTGTGGGCACTAAAAAGCTTTACAATATTATTTACAGTGGGCGTAAAATATAAAAAATAAGTGTGCTAGGACACAATTGTTTACGTTTAATTAAATTTTATAGAAAAAAGTATTCACCAATTAATGTTTTCAATTAATAATTTAATTGATTCAATTAAAGTTTTAATTGTATTAATTAATTTGAGTGGAAAAACTTAATTGATATTATCAAATTGTTTATAGGTGAAAATTTAATTAGTTTTTTAATTAATATTACAAATATTTTAATTAATATTACAAACACATTCATATTACTTTTTTGTGTGTTATTACTAGAGCGACTTGTTGGCTTCCAAATAAATATCTTCATATAAACGGGTGTATTGAATTTAATTCACGGAAAAATAACGGCATTCGATATCGAACGAATTTGCATAAAATATTAATTGTATTTGTATGGAAATTTCGAACGATATCGAAAGAGGTAATTTGTCCCCAGATTAAGGTCGATAGCTCGCAGTGGTCTATCTGCTTAGTGCATAAAAGAAGTGTCAGATTTTTACTAAATATATAAGCGGTGCTACATATATAAACCACTCTGGTTAACATTATTAGCTAAATTTAAAAAAAAATATTTTTTCTAAAGTTGGTCAACTTTTTTGGTATTTTTAAAAGATTTATATAACTACTTCATACGAGTACACAGGTTTATTTTAGATAAAAAATTATTTTGTAGTTTTTTTATTTAGATTTAAAATTTTATTTTCACTGTAGAAAACATACACACTTTCATCACTTTTTTTTCAATACTCATATGCCCACATCACTCCCATTCCCTGTATGCTCGCACATAAAGTAGATAGAGAAATAAATTCATACCAACTCAAGTATTCATAAATAAGCACTGCAAAGATCTTGATGGTATTATACCCTTGCATATGTATGTGTTCGTGTGTGTGTGGGTGTGTATTAACTTTTGTTGTGGGAGTGTGTGTGTGAAAATAATTTCTGCTCTATTGATTACTTAATTGATTTGCAATAATAGATGTTGGATTTAACAAATAAAATGTCCTCTTTGCTCTTTTTCCCGCTCTGCTTCCATTTATATCTATACTTATATTTATTAAATAGACGTAAAGGGAAACAAAATAATTTATTAAATTATAGTTATTTCAACAAAAAAAGTATTTTTGATATTAAGTGAAGATAAATACAAATATTTTGCCCATGGAAACACACACATCAAACATCTACGACATACATACATTGTATGTATGTGTGTTTACATATATACATATATATGTATGTATGTGTATGCGTGACCGTGTGTGTATGTTTTTATGTTTACTCGATACGCACATGTAAATGCGTGAGTAGGAGTATGTGCGCGTCTCTTTTTGTATAATTTTCTTGAAAGTCATGATTAGCCAATTTCTATGACTTGATGAAATCTTAAATCCCTTCATTATGTGTGTCTTTAGTTTTGTTTCATTTCTTTGCATTTAATATATTTTTTTTTCTCTTTATTTCTGCTTAATAATGACACATAAAGTGTAGTCGTTATTAATTCTTGTTCTTGTTTAATTCTATCTAAATGAAAAGTGTTTGCGTGTGTTTGTTTGTTCTTGAAGTTAAGTAGCATGATTTGTAAAAGTTTCCCAATGTATGTATGTTAATAAAATCCTGCATATAAATTAGAGTTTTTTGTTCTAAATTGTGTGTGATAGTATTTGCTGATTTGTTGTCTGTCATTATGAGTTTTAATTTTTATATTATTGTATTGCAAGAGAGAAAAATTAAAAATACTAACTAATAAACAAGAATAAATTCTTATTAATGTTTTAATGACCAAGTACGTATAAAAAAATTTGCAACACACGTAACTAGCAATAATAAATTTTTTCGTTTGACACAGATAGAAAAAAAAAGTGTCATTTGAAGTAAAGTTCAAATTATAAACTACATAACGTTAGTTGAAATGAAAAATCACGTAACTACATTTTTTTTTAATTTTATAAAATAGAGAAAAAAATAAACTAAATTATTCAAGTAATTGAAGTAAAGTTAGTTTTAGCCTTGCAAAAAATTAACATACAAATCAGTGCTCTAACTATTGATGAACTCAGCTCCAAATATTTGCATGGTATGCGCTTAAAAGATTGTCTAGAATAATTTTTGATATATGAGTAAATAGAATATTAAAGTCAGTACTTGTAGGGATTGGTACGCAATGAAAATGGTAAACCTTTGGAACTAGTTCTGATTTTTTTTAAATATGTAGTCACATGTAATAACCAATAATTAATTAAATATGCCATTTGGATAAGGGATTCAAACTGCAGTCTTAATGGTCACAGTGTCCTAAGGTTTTCAATTATTTTAACATAATTATGTCTGCACATTGATTTATTTGTCATCATACCATAGCTGACACTTAAAATATAACAAAACTTTATGATGAAACTTGTCATCAGAATATTGTTAGTTTCGGTTTTATTGATTATATTGGGTGTTTTTTATTGAGGTATAGAACTTTAAGTTGGCATCACTTTTTTAACTGGCGGCCATTTTGTCAGCTGTCAAGTGATTAATATTTAGTTTGGTTTGCCATTTCATCATGAACAGGTTGACAAAAGAACAACGCTTGCAAATCGTGCAAATTTATTTCGAAAATAATGGTTCAGTTCGCGAAGTTTACCGCAAGCTCCGTCCATTTTATGGTCGACATAATCGTCCATCAGAGCAATTAATTCGGTTAACCATGGATCGTTTTCGCACTACGTTTACTCTATGTGATAATACGCATCCGCAGAGACGTCGAACAGTGCGCACCGAAGAAACAATTGCCGCTGTAGAGCAAAGTGTTGAAGAGGACCCGAATGAATCGATTCGCCACCGTGCACAGCAATTGGAGCTTTGTCCATCAACTTTATGGAAGATTTTGCGCAAAGATCTTGGCTTGCGACCTTACAAGATCCAGCTTGTGCAAGAATTAAAGCCGCGAGACCATGCAATGCGTCGTGATTTTGGTGTATGGGCCGAAAATGAGATTGATCTCGATGCTGATTTTCATCGCAAAATTTTGTTCAGTGATGAGGCTCATTTTTGGTTGAATGGCTATGTCAACAAGCAAAATTGCCGCATTTGGAGTGAAGAGAATCCACATGAGACCCTTGAGACGCCATTACATCCACAAAAACTGACTGTTTGGTGTGCTCTATGGGCTGGTGGAGTCATTGGGCCATACTTCTTCCGAAATAATGCTGGAGAGTCAGTTACCGTTAATGGAGACCGGTATAGAGCCATGATAACCGACTATTTTGTTCCCGAATTGGATGGCATGAATGTGGATGAGTTGTGGTTCCAACAAGACGGCGCTACATGCCCCACAGCGCACGTCACAATCGATTTATTGAAGGAAACATTCGATGAGCGCATAATTTCGCGGAATGGACCTGTCAATTGGCCACCAAGATCGTGTGATTTGACACCATTGGATTATTTTCTTTGGGGATATGTGAAGTCGCTCGTCTACGCCAACAAACCAGAAACGTTAGGGGACTTGGAAGCCAACATTCGTGGCGTTATTGCCAACATACGGCCCCATATGCTCGAAAAAGTGGTTGAAAATTGGACCTGTAGAATTCGCTTTATTCGAGCCAGCCGCGGCGGCCACATGCCTGACATCATATTTAAACGTTAATGGCATAAAATTATCCTTCCAATAAAGCCAAATTGATGGACATTAAAACGATTTTCTTGTGTTTTATTTCAATTCGAAGTTCTATACCTCTAAAAAAAACACCCTGTATTTGCCATAATATTGATGTCAGAAGTCCAACAGTTGAATGTTATAAACTCAAAGATGTGTTTTTTTTGCGGTTCACAAAGTCAAACATCGGCTTAAATAAAACCATGAACTTATAATTTTGCTTTTAATTTCAGTATTTGAAACTTTTGTTAGCAAAACTAAAACTTCAAAACTTTTTAATTTTTCATTTAATTTCGGGAGACTGTGTTCAACGAAGTACCAAAATACATCCTTCCTACTCTTATTTGTGAAGAATTTATTGCTTAGCAACAGCAACACACGAAACCAAGTTCCGGATTAAAAGCAAAAAAAAATAAAAAATAAGAAATAAAAAGAGTAGCGAAAATGTGTAGATATACAAAATATTTCGGTATGGTCAAATGTGACCAGAATTATTAAATACACACATACACACATGGTTACCTTAGCAAACATGTAATTTTTTATACACAACACTAATGTCCTTAAAGGCAACAAATCAACAAACAAAATCGAAGAATACATATTGCGTAATTGTCTAATAAGCGTATAAAAACCTGGTTATTTTATATCCTATTTCATTTAAGAAGTTGTCAGGCAGCCGGTGTGTGAGTGTGTGCTTGTGTGTCTAGTTTTATGGTGGCCATCAAGCCCCCGATTGTCTCACTCTGCCAATTCAAGCTGTAAAAAGAGGTCATAAAAGCAATCATGGTTGAGTGGCAAAAAAGTGCCAAACTTTAAGGAAAAATAACAAGAACCTTTTTTTATTTATATTTCCAATACTTTATTTATAGAAGTGTTTATCGCTACGACTGTCAGTCTTGTTGTCTTTGAGTGTGTGTGTGTGTGTTTTTTGTCTCTTTCATTTGTGTGCTCCCTCTATATGAAAATTTTTGTACAAACATAGTTGCTGATGATTTTAGGTTGTTGCTTTGTTGTTTGGTTTTGCCTTTTGGGATTTGAATTGTGTTGGCTTGCAACACATTTTCCCTTTTTAGGTTTTTTATTTTATTTAAGTAAAATTTGTTTCATAAGTAAAATGAATTTTGTTGTTCATTTTTTTATTAACAAAAAAAAACTTTTGCTGTAGGAGTTTTATACTTGTTTTTTTTTTTTTTTTTTTTGTTGAGCTGTCGTTAGGGATAATTTGGTAGTGGTTTTTGCTATGCTTTCACACGCACACACACACCCACACATGCTTACTTACACACATAATACCTTAAGTTTACTTGTTAAGGGTTTTTGTTATATTTCCATTTTACGAAGAAAAATCAACACAATAGTGCTCTCATGCAGGGCTTAGATTTTTATTTTTATTTCTTATATGAAAACTATTATGTGTTTTTGAGAAGACTGAACGAGACCGAAAGGACATAAATATCTAAAGCAAAGTTTTCTTTATATCTCAAATACACTCAAGAACTTTTTGTATCATTTGAAAATCACGGCTATTAGGGTTCTTTTTTAATACCAAAAATAGTTGGGCTAAATTTTACTCGAAATGAAATACAAAAAAAAACGTATTCATATATTGTAAGATTTTGTTATGTGGGTTTGTGTTCACCACACTTAACCACGTTCTCTTGTCCTTTAGCTTAAGCCACCATAAGTGTGTGGATACTTAAATGTGTATGCATGTCTATAGATGTGTACATTTAGAGTGTTGTATTGAATTTGGGAAATAATTGTAATATATTACATTTAAATAGCTTAATAGCCAATGCAGAGTTTTTAAAGCTCGTTAGCTGCCATTCTGGCAGATTAGTAATATGCAGTTGCTGCCAGCTTACTCTCTGAAAGTAACTGGTATGAGATTTTTATATTCCAAAATGCTAAATTGCGTATCGTTCGGCCCACAAAAAGAACCTCAATCTATCACCATTGCACAATTCTGCATTGTGAATTTTATACAAACAGATACCAAGCACCGCGTACCAAATTTATAAACGATGATTAGGAAGAAGTAGTACGCCTCGAAAATATCATGTTTTCCGTTCTGCTACTTTTTGCTTATTGATTAAACATTTCCTGATCGATTTTTTAACTTAACTTAAGTTAAAAATTTCAAATACACTGCGGAAAATGTTGCCAATGGCTTTTTAAGCTATACAGTAGACACTAGAGCCTAAATAGGAATTCTTGAAATTGTTTTAATTTTTTTAGCTAGATAGCATGAAGATATACACCTCAACAAAAGTGTTTTGTATGGAAAACTTTTAGAAACTAAAAATTGTGCATATATGGGCATGGTTTCCTCATTCTGATAATCTCCAACAATGACCCATGACAGCTGACAAAAATTTACAAACGTAAATACAACTTACTGGGGCATACGCTGCAAAAGCCAAGGAAAGGCCAGGCATAAGTAGACGTTGATTAGATGCCACAAGATAGATGAAGAATAGAAAGCGCCGCCCATTTCTGGAGAAGCAAAGTCGACATTGAAATTACTAATTATTTGCCAAGTTATACAACTTTTTATTCGATATAAATTTAATATAGCTGCTATGGGAGAATTTATTAAGTGAAGTACACACTCCCAAGCATTTTCTTTCAAATTTTCTAATTCTTTTCATATACGATGGCGGGATGTTAAACCAAATGCCGCATATATATGGCTTTAGAAAAACTTTAACATTTCAAGTACAAAATTCGAAAGCGAAAAAATTGTTTTCTCGCTAACTGTAAAAGCCCTGCCTATACACTAGTTTTTACTTCATATTCAATAGAAGGATACAAAAGAGTCAGCTCAACCGTATTTGTATTATTTTATATTTAGGTTAAGTGTATATTAAACTCCTAAGAAGCAAATAATAGAGAACTCTCATTTGCTTATTCACTTCTAGAATAATAAATATTTTGCTTCTTTTTTCAAGTGCTTTCTGCTGTGTCCTAAGCTGTTGTAGCGTATGATATCTTTTTATAGCAAATTTAGGAAAAAAGAAGATTTATTTGACCTTTGTCACATTATTTATCTTACTTTGGCTTGAATGTTTATTTATTGCCCTAAATAAAAACAGAAGCTATTTATTATACAAACACATACGTATATATTTATAAAAGCATAGACATAACTATAGGGTGTTTTTTTAGGGGTATAGAACTTCGAATTGAAATAAAACACAAGAAAATCGTTTTAATGTCCATCAATTTGGCTTTATTGGAAGGATAATTTTATGCCATTAACGTTTAAATATGATTTCGGGCATGTGGCCGCCGCGGCTGGCTCGAATAAAGCCAATTCTACAGGTCCAATTTTCAACCACTTTTTCGAGCATATGGGGCCGTATGTTGGCAATAACGCCACGAATGTTGGCTTCCAAGTCCACTAACGTTTCTGGTTTGTTGGCGTAGACGAGCGACTTCACATATCCGCAAAGAAAATAATCCAATGGTGTCAAATCACACGATCTTGGTGGCCAATCCATGGTTAACCGAATTAATTGCTCTGATGGACGATTATGTCGACCATAAAAGGGACGGAGCTTGCGGTAAACTTCGCGAACTGAACCATTATTTTCGAAATAAATTTGCACGATTTGCAAGCGTTGTTCTTTTGTCAACCTGTTCATGATGAAATGGCAAACCAAACTAAATATTAATCACTTGACAGCTGACAAAATGGCCGCCAGTTAAAAAAGTGATGCCAACTTAAAGTTCTATACCTCAATAAAAAACACCCTATATATACCTAAGCATGCAAAAGAAAAAAGGTCATGGTGTTTGCTGCTTTTCACACGCAGCCTACCCACCCAACAACAATTCAAGTTATTTGAAACCATAAACAAAATCTACGGTGACATGATGGTATCGTGGAACCTAACAGATGTTTGTTATCTCTATACGCATGAGAAACTAGACAGTTTTTATTGTTTACGAATTAACTTGTTTGAAAGAGATATTGGTTTATGGTAATAAGAAACATTAATTGTAGTGAATTTAATTCATATAAATTTAATTTCTAACACAGATTGTGTTCTTCTTAAATCTTTAATTTTTTTTTTTTTTTTGCAGTTTTATGTTTTACCTTAAATTTACATAAATGATGGCTAAATATGTTGATTTTAATAAAAGTTGGTTTAAATTAACTGTAAATTGAATTTGTTGCTTTATAGACTGCATTTCATTTAATGCCCTTAGATGAGTTTATGCTGCAAATATACGACCTCTTATTGCTAAAATTTAATCAAATTAATAGATTTAAGGAAATTTATTTTCGTTTGTTTACAAAATCAAAAAAATAAATAGCAATAATGAAGAGAAACAAACAAAAAGTTTCATGTTAGTGAATGAAACTGAAGATCAATCTTATCTAATGCCTATTCCACGATGTCAAAAGAAAACGTTTGATTGACAATTTATTTTGGAAAGAACCATAATTTTTTTTTTGTTTTCCTTTAATTTTTCCCCATTTGCTGCAACAGGCAAAATGTTTACTAAAGATTTCACAGTAAAAATTGCCCAAATTACAATAATTTTTGTTCAGCATAAATGATGATTTAATAATACGTCTCATTTTGAATAGGCCCTCATGACTCAGGCTGTAAAATTTACACCATGAATAAAAATAATCTTCAATAAAGTATTGAAATTAATAAAGTTCATTAAAAAAATGGTGGCAGTTCGCAAAACTGAAGCATTTTTAGGTCTTCGTAAAGCATCTTCTCGGCCAGCAATTGCGAAAGTAGTACAAAAAATTTGGCTGTTAGGACAAGTTATAGATGTGAAGAATCGAACTCGTGCACGACACTCAAAAACAATTAAGAATATTGCTGTTGAGAAAGATCCAGGTTTTTTCATTTCTCGTCTTCCATTTTAATTACTCATTGGTTGTAGTTTTTTGTCCGGCGGGGTCATTGGACCTTATTTTATTTTTTTTTTTTTGTAAATAAGGCTAGAAAAATTTTTATGTTGAATCGATTGTGCTATCAACGATGATTAATGATTTTGTATTTGCCGAAAGTAAAAGAAAGAAATTGATGTGAATGGCGCAACAAAAAAAAAACGACACCACAGCCCTTTTCCCTTAAAAGTTTCTTGACCATATGATTTTCCAAAGATTATCTTGTTTTAAACTTTTATACTTATTTCTTTAGAGCTGGGTGAAAGATGGAGTGGTATATTTAACACATCAAATATAGAATTCATCAAGCTTTCAATGACATATAGCGGTAAATGTGCAAATTGGTGTGATTAGACAGAAAACTTCATGAAGAGAATATGGTACTGAAAAAAAGACAAAAATTTAATAACTTGTTTAAGAATAAATTTATAAGATATAAGTGAATATAAAACTTTGCATGTTTGCATTTTTTCTTTTCAAATTTTTGTCACATCTGCTTTAACTCTCAATAATATTTTTATATCGTAAAGACTGAGTGGAACTAAAGAAAACTTAAATTAGTTACATTAAAGCCTTTATCTATATATTTACTTAAATGCATAACCAAAAGAAAACATTTTTTGGAATAAAGTGTTAATACCATAAGTGTTGGTTGATCACCGGAATAATTAATGAAATGCCCAAAATTGTTGAAGCAATTTAACTTCCTCCCTACACAAAATCATTGGTTTTTGGGAAACAAATGAACAAAGACACTTTTCTTAAAATAGTCATTGTCTATTGAATTAGGAAAACTAAATTGATGTCTGCAAACAATTTGTAATTCAAGTAGAAAAGCAGAAAAAATGGAAATTCTAGGTAAAATATAAGTAAAATATTCAAAAATCATTAAATACAAACAATTTAATAGATAGACTGCTGGGAGCGATTTGTATTACACTTTGAAATTCCTTAAACTTTAGTTTTTGGTTTTTCAAGCTCTACTTTTTAGATTTTTTTTAAGCTACACACATTACACATTACAGTTCAAGCCTGGCAATGTCAGGGTAAGTTCCCTGAACTCAGGAGCGCCCAGGGTTGACATTCTATTTCTTGCCAATGTGGGACTAGTATAGAGAAAATGTAATAAAGAAAATGTAATTCTTCGGCTCTATCTTGGCTGCAGCAGTAAAAGCTCGTTATGTTCAACCCTAAATCTCAAGTTCCGGTCAATACGTACACCAAACCGAGACTTGTTTTCTATTTCTTGAAATTTAAAAAACATTTATTTCTTATTGAAGTAAGTCCATAGCTGGTGATCATTCAGTCATATCTTGTGACCCAACTTCTATTGTTTTCTTCCTTGTCTTGTGACTAAGTCTGTAAGCCGTAATGTTGTGCGAACCCTTGCAAGGTCATCAGCTCTAGAAGAATTAAGATGATGATCTACTTGGTATTTTATTTATAAATGATTTCGATCTCTAGAATATTTAAACTCAACTCACCGATATATTTTGAACTGTTTGAAACTTTTATCTCCGTTAATGGTCGAAAATCAGGTATCTTATACTTCTTTACTTTGTGTTTCATTTGGAGATGAGCAGCAGTCGATATCTAGAATACTTATTTATAACTCAGCTTAGACTCCAAAATGACATCAAGATATTTTAAATTGTTAAAAACCTTTAACTCCGTTAGTGGACGAAAATCTTATACTTGTCCCTTCGCCTAATTTTATAGGTAAAAAAATCCGTCCCAAAGGAAATAGGAATTTTCCACTAACGGTTATTGCCATTTCATTAGCATAAGCAACAAGTTTTTGTCTATTAATTAGCTGCTAAATGATGTATGATGACATGTCCATATGTATTGCTTTAAACAAAAAAAAAAAAATAGCCTCAAATATGTTTGTATTGTCAAATGTATTCACCACTATACTGTTTTGCATATAAGTACGTATGAGTAATACTGATGAAGTGTAATGCATCATTCATACGTACTTATATGCAAAAAAAAATTAATTGTAATACGAACGTATTTGAGGCAATTTTTCCTATTACGTACATAAATGGATATGATATATTTCCTTTAGTAGGCAATTAATTACATTTTAAATTTTCGTAAAATTTTAGTCAGACATAGAAGAAAAATTAATTTTGTTACTAAAAATATTAAAAAAATTTTTTTTCCTGCACAGAAAAAAGTATTCACCTATTAATGTTTTCAATTAATAATTTAATTGATTCAATTAAATTTTTAATTGTATTAATTAATTTGAGTGGAAAACTTAATTGATATTATCAAATTGTTTGTAGGTGAAAATTTAATTAATTTTTTAATTAATATTACAAATATTTTAATTAATATTACAAACTCATTCATATTACTGTTTTGTGTGTGTCATATCGATTCATATTTTAATACATAAAATTCATAAAAAATTAGTCTTAGCAGGTACAGTTATGAATCTTAGGAATAACAAAAACGAATATTTATATCAATAATCAATTTCAATGTATTTTTAAGAAAAACATATTTTACTGAATTAATAAAATAATAATTTGGGATTATTAGTGCGTTAACAAACATTTTTCATTAAAAATACATTGAAATTGATTATTGCGGGTTTAGCTGGATCTTATGCGCATTTTACTGTTGCCAATGCAGATCATCGCTGGAACTATACCCTAAAACTCCTTAAAACAATTAGAGATGTTAAGTTTAACTTTCATTTAAACAAATGAGAAGTTCAACTGATATCAAAAATTAAACAAGAGCTCAATAATCAACGTGTTTTTATTTTCTTTCTTTACATTTTTTAGCTCGCAGGCTATTGTTAACTAATATAATTTTTTAACAATTTGTGCGACTAAAGCGGCCCATCCACTTACAATATAATTGCACAATTTTTCGTATTGTACAATAATATCGCCAATGTGTATGTCATATTTGAAGATGGCACAATGTATTGGCAAGTATCAAAAGACTTTTGATTTTTATTGTACAATCAAGACAATTGTGTAATGTGGTGGCAACATTGTTCAATGTTGTTTACTTTTTCGTTGCCAGGAAAATTGGGCAATATCTTGGGCAATATTTTCTTTAAAAAATTGTGCCATTTATGGCATAGTGTAGGTCAAAACAACAATAATATGTACAACAACATATGAAATAATATTGTATAATGGATGGGCCGCTTAATATTTGTTTACTTCTACATTGAAGCTTACATTTTTTACATACAAAATTTTATATTTATTTAAAACCCTTTTTACTATAGTCACTAGTAAATACTTGCCTGAAATTTCTTACAATGCAGCAAAACATATTTAACATTCTTTTTGTCATTAACTTAAAACTACACACACACATAGACGCAGCTGATTTTTAAGCTCTTAATATTTGCACAATTCAATATATTTTCTTTATTTACACTTATTTATACTCGTACCCAGCAGGACTCTCTTTAGGCCTATTTTAACTACTTAGCTATTCCAATTGATAAAAAATCTTAAACTCTTTTAAAATATTGTAAAAAAAAACATAAACTATATAATTATTTGCAATTTTTAAATATTATGGATTCGACCACTGTGGTCCCTTTATTCACTATAACGTGGCGAATTTTGTTTTCCTAAGTTTTAATCATAATTAACGTACACCAGAGATATCACAAGACCCCACAAAAAATTTCAATCGCATGATCTTTGGACACCAATTTAAAGGTCCTCTATTAGAAATAATTCGTCCACCCAACCCTTCCTTTACAAATCAATTGTACTAAACGCTCTTGCTGCCACATCAATTAACTATTTTTTAACTCTGTCTTGTACGAATAGAAATACTGCCTTTATGCCTAAAAGGTCAAAATAAGTTTATGTAGGAAAATGTATTACATACTCGTACCTACATACAAATATCCTTAATAAACATATTTTTGCAGGAACTTGTTCATACAGTGTAAGCAGACACACACACACACACACATAAACTCGAACCCTCTCATGTGTAACAACACTCTCTGAATAGAATATATTTAGATAAAAAAGGAAAAAAATCTTACGAGTGCCCGTAATGCGCCACTAACTTAAGAATTTATTATAGAGCGAAAAAATAATAATAATTTTATACTAAGAAAACACACGAAACGTAAACGCAACATTTGAGTACTTGAACTGTTTACACTTATCATTTTCTCTCTGTTGAGTTTTCCTTTTCCCATTTTATTTTAATAGGAAAAATGTGTATATTTAAAATTTTGCATATGCAAATTTTATACATACTCGTATGTACATATGAAAGGGAAAATGTGTTTCTGTATTTGTTTATATAGAGCCTTATGAGTGTGCTTGTGTTGGTAGAGATAATTTCAAGACAGTCGTGTACATAAAGTAAAAATGGTTAAATTGTTAAATATATTTACCACTCCTTTTTTTCTGATTTGTTTTCACGAAAATTTTGAAAATTTGACAATCCAAAGTGGAATGGAAAGTATGTGTATGTATACATATACATTGCCTTGTTTTTATCTGAAGAACACTATGGTTTAAATTTGTTGGCATACCAACTGCATCTTGTTTTATGGCTTACAATATATTGTTATTGGCTATTGAAAATTTCAGTACAAAAAGTTACAAAATGAAGCTTAAGAAGGTATTTTATGTACACGTATATGTAAGTATGATTATGCGCTCAGGATTAAATTGATTAGCACCATAACTAAAGTCAAATTGTCTTTCTGGAATAATTACTGACGTGAAATTGTTGATGAAAATCCTTAGTCAAGACTTATAGTTTAAAGTTAACAATTTGTGAGCAAAATATTCTCCGGTAACAACGATACTGGCCAAAATCCCACTCTGCTAAGTTTTGAACTTTTTTCAGAGTTTAAATAAAATGATTTTATCAAATAATACACTTTACATAATATGTAATATAATTTTTATATTAACATTTGCCTTATGGACCGTCTATTGTATTTGTGTACATAATATAAAAAGCTTCATGCTTATTAAATCCCTTCAAAAGAGCTTTGCTTCCCTTTTATAGATTTTTACATGCACAAAATAAATTGGAAAATTGAATTTCATTGTAGTTAAAAACAAAATCTTTTATTTATCGCTCTTTTAGATTGAATTTCAAACAGAAACCCAAGAAATATGTTAAAATGAAGAATAAAATTAAAATCTAATTTTTCCTAATGTTTTTTTTAAACATTATGAAATGTTTAACAAATTATTATATTCTCTTCTTTCTTGCAGGGTCACACAGGTGCTCATGGCCCCATTGGAATTAAGGGGGAACCAGGTCAGCCTGGTATACCTGGTATTTCAGGAGCACCAGGAGCTCCAGGTCTCAAAGGTGATCGTGGCTTGCCTGGAGAAATTGGCCCCATGGGACCACCCGGTCCCTCTGGACAAATCGTTTATGCCGATACTCCATTTGGCCTACAAAATACAACACAGTGTATGTGCCCCGCTGGACCAGCCGGTTCTATAGGCCCACGAGGACCACCTGGCTACGATGGTGCACCCGGTTTGAACGGTGAGCCGGGTCCAGCTGGCTCGATCGGTTTGACCGGCCTGCCTGGTGCAAAAGGCGAGAAAGGCGAAAAAGGTTTGCGTGGTTTGACAGGACCGAAAGGTGATCGCGGACCTGAGGGTCCACCAGGACAGGCCTTTTTCGCTGGTGGTTTCGAAGGCATGGCAATGAATGGCACCAAGGGTGACAAAGGTGATAAAGGTATGCGTGGTCGTCGCGGCAAACCGGGAACAGCTGGACCTATAGGACCTCCGGGCAAACCAGGTCCAATGGGCGAAATGGGACATGCGGTAAGTGTTTATACATTTTTATTAATTATAAAAACAATTTGAGAACCTAAAAGCTCACAATTTTTTAACTGGAAGAAATTGGCATATCTCCAAAAAGTCTCTTATGGAGTTAACAATGCAATAAAAATCATAATATCATAATTAATCTTGTGAAAAAGTTTCATATAAAACGTTTGTACAAGCACCTGTTGGGGGAAAAGATATGTTTATACCTTCATTGAGTTGTATATAAATTCAGTTATATCTCTGTTGCAATAAAGAGTGATATGTACGTAAGAGTGAGATACATTATTTTTCAAAGGGAGCAAATAATTGGGTATCTTTCAATACATCGAATTTGCCTTGTCTTTTTTTTTTTTTTTTTTTTGCTTAAGAATCAATCGAGTGTTATAAATCTTTGCGGGATTTACTTTGATCTCTTTTTGGTTTGTGATATTTTTCTGCAAGTTTCAAAAAAGGGTTAACGAAAATTAAAATAAGCATAATAATATCCATCATTTTGGTATGTTTATGCTCAAGTAGCTCCGAAAATTTCAAAAAGAAAAGATTAGAAGGTTTTTAGACAATCTTGACCATGATGCTAAATTTCTTTTGTTGTAATTATAAGTTATTAATTGTGATTAAAATGTATAATGTATAAGCTTATAAGGGTGTAGTATTTTCAGAGATAACAGTTTTTATTAAAGATATGAAACAAAATTAAGGAAAACGTCAAATAGAGACCAAATTTACAAAGAGCGAGAGTGAAGTGTTCAGTATATGTTTACTTCAGATCGTTTCCAAATTAATAAAAAATATGAAAGATTTAATTTTTAGAATTTATTTATGATAATAATTCTCTTATGGACATGAGTTGCGTGATTTTTATTAAAATTAAGTTAATAGTTTTTTCTTGTTGGGTCCACTCACATCGTAAAAACTTTTTCATTATATTTTTTTTTTATTTTTTTCTTCAATCTATCAAGCTCTGTTTGATTTTATATTTATTATTCTTATGCTGTACAAAGGGCTCATAAGAAACAAGCGCGAACAAATAAATTCATGTCATGTCATTTCTCTACACGTGTCGCTCACAAACAAAAATAGCACGCATTAAATTTCAGGAAAAATTTCTCAATGTAAATTCCTTCTATTCAATTGAATTCTATTCTATTGATTACTTACATTGAAAACAAGAATAAATCTTCTTATTTAATGGTTGTCGATCAAACGTTTTCTGTCGTCATCGTGGAATAGGCCGAAAGAAAAGTAATTTCTTGAATTAAAAATTCACTTGAAAATTTTGCTTGTTTTTATGGTTAAGCAATTGTCTATATGCATTTCGTTCCCGCCTTTGGAACTCATCAGTAGACTTTTAAACTCACTTTCTGGCGAACTAGTTTTTGAGTTATAACTACGTTGCAATAAAGGAGCCATATGTATGTATGTAGATAATTTTTTCTTTGCAAAATGTTGTATGAAGTGTGATGATACCTGTTAAGCGATTAAAATATTTAGGCCATAAATGCCTGGATCAAGAAACCAGAATAATATGAAAACAAAAACAAATTTTTAAAAATTATAAATACAAATACAAATTACAAAGCAAATAAATTTAGGTTTTGCTTGCGCTTTTATAATCTTTGGAATTTGTGTGAAACACAAAAACTAATTTTCAAAATACGAACAATTTTGGTAGGAATTTCGCGGAGACCCAAATCATTGATAAAAATCTAATGGCACGAGCCAATCAATATGTCTAGGTCCTCAGCAACTTCTCTAAAGCTGATTCGACGATTGGCCAATACCATTTTCTTCACTTCATCAATTTTTTCGTCTGTTGTTGAAGTGCTCGGGCGTCCAACACGCTCTTCGTCGTTCACATCTTCTTAGCCTTCTGAGAACATTTTATACTACTTATAAACATTGCTTCGGTCCAAGATGGCTTCTCCGTATGCCATAGTCAACATTCGGAATGCATCCGCGCACTTAATTTCGTTTTCCACAAAAAATTTGATACAAGTTCTTTGCTCCATTTTTTTTTTAATAGGTAAAAATCGAAGTCGAGCCAAAACACGTGCAAGCAAAGCAGCTGTCAACAATTAACTGAACCTTCAAAATGAGCGAAATTGTCGGCATAAGTGAGAGACATGAGTACCAACATAGCGCTACAAAAAAATCAAAATTCGTATATACGTAATCCGCGAAAATTCAAAGTTCGCGATACATTTTGAACACACCTCGTATAGCTTATTAAGTTTTTTGTATGTAAAATGGACGATGTTATAGTTTATTAAATTTTTTACGTGAAAAATTTACGATTTATAGTCCGTTAAATTTTTGTGTGGGTTGCCAAGTCTTTAGCACAGGTACATTGCCGGGAAGCAAATTAAGTGAAAAATAAATAATAATAAATTTATATTGCAAATCAATAATAAATCATATTTAATTACACGATCTTACTTTTTATATTTTAAACTAAAACATTAAAATTAAAATAAAATCCTTAAAGGTTAACAGTGTATTTGCTTTTGACAATTTACCAACATGCAAGTTAAAAATTCACTTGTAGTGAGAATCTCTTGCCAGTGAGCCCACAACTTGCAGCAGTATGATTGTATTAGCAAAAAAAAAAACATCAATGTATTGAGTAACTTGCACTTGCACTTGCATATGTAAACGGTAACTAAATAAATATTTTAATATTTATAGTAAAAAAATTAAAGCTTACTAAGTACTCAAATACTGTTGTATTAATTGAAACAATTTCATTAATTAAAATAATAATTTTATTTCAATTTGCATATCTTCACACAGGGTCGTCCAGGTATGCCTGGGCCAAAAGGTGATATGGGTGTTAAAGGACCAAAAGGAGATTCTGGAGGCAGAGAAGGGGTAAGTAATTGTTAAAGCAAAAAATATCTTATTTGAAACTATACCCGAAATTTAAATCTAATTGAAGCCGCTTTCAATAATTTAGTTTTTTTCAAACAACACTTATGACTTAAAAAATGACCATAAAATAATCAATTGAATTTTTAAAGCCTTTAGCAGAAGGAGCATTTAAATTTATGCCAAAATATATTTATTTTTTTCTACTTTACTTCATGGGACATTTGAGAGAAGAAAAATAATTGGAAGAAAAAATATAAAAATCATTTCAATCATGAAATATGCTCAATTGAGATTTGTTTAAGTTAATTCTAGCGTTATGAATGACAACTCTTAAAACTGAATTTAAAGTCTTGTATATGTATTAAAAGAGATGTTTTTTGTGTGCATAAAACACAGATATAGATTTATGAAGCCTTGTGCGCTCTAACTTACAACAAGCCCAATTTATCATCTGCAGAAATGCAGTAAGTACAAAAATAATTGGGATTAAAAAAATTATAAAATATAATGGAGAAGCAAATACTGCTTAGCTGGCAAATGTAAAATAAAACACTGAGGCCAAATAAAACAGCAAAGTTTCATTAGATATATTTTAATGGATTTGGAGAATTTTACGTAGGCGTGAAATTGCTATCAAAAATATTATAATAAATTAATTTAATCATCAATTAGGAATCCTCAATAAAACCTCTTATTAAAATAGATCCCAATTTTACGCAACTCCTCAAAGGGTTTTAGGTGTGTTAGCGATGGTATATTTCTGACTATTTCCACCCAAATTGCCGAAAATACTCACATATGTGTAGAAACTGCACTGATAGCGTGCAAATCGGCTGTTAGCAATGCACTTTTCATTGAAAAAATAATCTATCTTCACTATAAAAACTTTTAGCACCATAACCTTTAAATGCAGCGTTTTTCGGAAATTTTTTTTTTTACAATTAGCTGTTTCTGCGTCATAAGAGGGACACGTGTGTACACAGGTATTTTGACTATGCCTTTTTAAACACACAAAATTCAGCTGTAATGGAAGTAATAAAAAACAAACAAAAAAAAAACAGATTTGACAGCGATAGACAATTTGATACCTTTGACAAGAAATAGAGTGGAAATAGCAGCATACAGTTTTTAAAATAAAGTATCTTTTTATTTGATATAAAAGGCATAAATACAACTGAATAACATGCTCTATGTTGTTTCGTTTTCATAGTATTTGCCAAAATATTTACAATGAACTTTTTGTGTTATTTGTTGCTTAATGCCCTAATTCTGTTCGACGATTGCGTCTAGTCTATGGGCGAAAAAAAGCCGTAGTTTTGATTACTTAAAACAATTCTTATTTATTGTCCATGCTAGAAGGTTCGTGTATCAGCTTTATGATTTTGTTCTAAACACTATATCCAACACATATTTTTTCAAATATTTTTTAAACTATTGTACAATACTTTTTAATTAATAATACTGCATTTACATTATCTCGAAATCTACTATATTTGATAAGAAATCTTAAACGACATCTATATATATCGTTTACACTAAGGTTTTTTGACATTTTCCAAGATTTTGTATCCGAGACAAAATCCTTTGTCTAAAATTTAGTCTTAAATTGTAACGAAAAAAATGCCGACTTAGCTCATTCACTGACCTTCAATAGAAAATTGTATAGAGCATAGCTGATTCACACACCTTCTATATAACTTATGATGTCCAGGATAGTACATAAAACACAAATACAAATATTAGATTTTTAGTAGATTTCCTACAAATCTACTAAAAAATTAGATTTTGTTTTGTATAGGGAATCTAGTAAAAAGCAACTAGACTTAGCTCGGAATCTCGTAAGTACTAGATTTTGAGACAATGTAAATGCCCTATTTAATAATATTTTTATTTTTCATTGTCAAAGACAACAACCATCTTTGAAGAAAAATAATTTAGAGAATTCAAAAACAAGAACTCAAAAGTATTTTCAAACAAAATCTTCCCAAATCTTCTTACTGAATTAGGGCATAAAAATCACCACCACATGTAATTTAGCTTTTTAAAAGTGCGAACTATATTCGTATATAACCTAATCAAAACCAAACACATGAAAATAAGATAATTCTTATAGGTTTTCTAATATTTTTTTTTTTTGAATTTATAAAGAAATTCCATATTATTGAAATATTTTAATGTCAAATTATATTATCAATATAATAACATGCGGACCACTAAATTGTGTGAAAATCCAATGAATTTATTGCTTAGCATCCTTGCATGACTTTTAATTAAATTTTTCAAAATTATAAAACAATTTATCTAAGAAAAATCATAAATGCACATTTCTCTTCAAAACTCCGTAATGTAATTTTGGAAATTGAGTGGTCGAAGAATGGGTTATTGACACCCAGTATGTGTCTCACTGACGCATGTTATTGCTTTAGTTTGGAGTCTTATAGGACCGTCTGTTTCATTTTTGTACTTCACGTATATTTTTTCAATTCATTGTTTTATCAAAACAAAGGAACAGAGTGATTTTATTTAAATTCTTTTTATTTTGTATTTGTTTTTAAGAAAATTATATCAAAAATTTAGACAAAAATATACATTTTAAATTTTAACTTCCCTTCTAACTTTTCTTTGGCCTTTTGTTATTAAATAATAATTATTTTATTAAGCTTGAGGTGTTTTTTAAATAAAATTAACAATATCTTCTTCTATTTATATAAAATTGCAGTGTGTGTTTGCTCCTAACGCATGATCTCTGGAACTGTAAGACCTGTGGAGCTGAAATTTTCCACACAGGTTCCAGTCAATGCCGGTTAGGTTTTCGTTTTGTTTTTGACCCAACAAGTGACCACTATGTGAAGTAATTTGTTGTTAAAAAAATAATTGAGGGTAAGACAACGTTTGCGGGCTCATGTAGTTTATTTATAAAAAGTATTTCGAGTTTTCCTCATACTTCGACGTCCTAGGGTTAGAAGGAATGTATTTGGGATTTATGGATGTGTGTGTTTGAGTATGTATGTATAGATCTCATAACTTGAGAATGTGTCAACGAGTCGGAAGCCAATTTTCCGCATTCGAAAGAAAATTCTTAAAGCCAGAATTGAGTGATATGGATAAAATCGATATGTGGTTTCAACAGCAATGCGTTATGTAGCACTTATCTTATCTTAGCGATTAAAGGTTCTGTTAATCTTACTGAAGCTGATGTGAACTGACCACCGAGGTCTTGCGATAGGATCCCTTCAGATGTCTTATGTAATTAAGCCAAAAACCACAGCTACGCTTAGTGGAAAAATAATTTATACCGTTGGCCAATTTCAGTCTGATATATCGATAAGCCCTTAAAACCAAAAGAAAAGTTCTTTTGATGTCTCAGTCACAGTTTTTTATTTAAATTTAATGAAAAGGGTTTTAAAGAACTTTTTTTATTGCGAAAGTAATTTTTTAAATTAAATTTTTGTAATAGTATATCCTAAAAAATTTCCAACCACTATACGAGTATACCCCGGAAAAATAGTATATCTCTTGTTGAGAGTATTTTGGGACAGAAGTTATTTCTGAGATCGTTGTATATGCAGAAAATTTTTAGGATGGCCAAGCGGTCACCAACATTTCGCAGGGAAGAAAACTCTTGTGCTCGCATTATCGGTTTGCTTAAACCAAAAAAAGTGAACTTTTGGCATTTAGTCGAATCTGCGGTTTTTCAGATCTACTTTTTGTGTTTATATTTTGTTTTTAGCAAATATTGTATTGTATTGAGATAAGAAATTAATTCCCAAATAAATTTATAAATTCTTTCTTTAAACTGCGAGGAGTTGCTTTATTGTATTCAGTTATGCAGCCTTTTTTTAACTTTTCTGGCCTTTAATTTGCAACTAATAAAACCAAAAAACAGTGTTTCATAACATTTTTCCTGACAATCACAAACTTAGTGTGTTGAAAATTCATCTCTCAACTATAAACGTAGCTAGAGCTGAAAATGCATTTTGAATGCGTGCAGTGTAACCTGTTTTTAAATTTAGTGGGAGGATTTTATATTGTGTATGTGTGTGAAATACAATAACAACTGTAATAAGAATTTTATCCCACTTTATTCAAATATGAAATACAGCAGTTTTTTTGCAGCTAAGTACAAAGTTTGTCTTTAACCAACGTAGTTTAGTTCGCTGGAGTGCGAGAAGTTGTTGCCAGCACTACGTTTGAACTATTGTCAGAGTAGAAATAGTTGTGTTAGTTTTACTTTTGTTGTTCCAGAGAATGTTGTTTTCACAGTTATGGGGTCAGTTGCGTTGCTCTGTTGTGCTGGCAAACAATTTTTTTCCATTAAATATTTTGTCTAGTTTTTGTGATTTTTTTTTTGCTTGTTTGGTTTATTTTTTCCACAGTAAATAACACCAGTTACAGAGAGGCCATTGTCATAGTTAACTACTAAGCAGATTTTCACCACTAAGAATACTTTGTTGCTGGTGATATAAAAAAACTAAATAAAACTAAAAAATAATAATGAAATATGTGTGGAAAAAAATTTATAAAGATACATACAGGGTGGGCCAAAAGTTATATTGGGGTTTAAAAGTTTAATAACTTTTTCGTTTATTAATTTTTTTTTTATTTTTTTCTCAGATTATATAATATATAAAATGGAAAATTTTTTACACTAAGTATGAAAAATAATGTCTCTTAAATTACCACTATTACCACAGCTTCGCACTGATGGGCTCGTTTTAGAGCATTTTCCATAATATCTTCCAAAATTTCTGCAACAATGTTTGCCTTGAGTTCAAGGATTGTCTCTGGCTTGTTCACATACACTCGCTACTTCAAATAACCCCAAAGAAAATAGTCGGGTGCTGTCAAAACTGGCGATCGCGCTGGGCAAAATTATTTCCGAATTTCTGGAAATTATTCGCTCTCCAAAAATTTGACTTAAAAGTGCCATTGTGTCTCGGGCAGTGCGGGCAGTGGCTCCGTCCTGCTGAAACCACATACCAGGTCTGTTTTCAAGAGCAAGACGTACAAAATTTTCTATCATAAATCAATACCGCTCTCCATTTACGGTTACCGCACTTCCATCTTCATTCTCGAAGAAGTAAGGCCCAATGATATTTTCAGATGTGATCCCACACCATATTGTACACCTAATGGGGTGCAATTGGCGTTTATGAATGGCTCTTGGATTTTCAGAACCCCAGAACCTACAGTTCTGCTTATTAACGAAGCCATTCAAATGAAAATGAGCTTCATCACTCATAATCATAATCGCCCATCAGTGCGAAGCTGAAAACGGTGGTCATTTAAGAGACATTATTTTTCATACTTAGTGTAAAAAAATTTTCCATTTTGTATATTATATAATCTGAGAAAAAAAATTTAAAAAAATTAATAAACGAAAAAGTTATTAAACTTTTAAACCCCATGGTAACTTTTGGCCCACCCTGTATGTGAAGAGTATGAATAATACTTATTTTTGTAAGTGGGATTAAAAAACTGCTACTGTAAGAAAATATCTTATGTCTTTTAAGATTTAAAATATGTTTTTGTAAAAATATAAATACTTGTGTTTTATTATAAATAATCATTTTCTATATATTGTTGCTGGTATTATGGAAAATGTGTAAGATTTTTGCTAGTTTTGATTTTTTCTATAAGTACTAATAATTATTTTTATATTAGTGTAAAAGTCCATTTATAGAATAAGGCATCGTAAACGTAGGGATTTCATTGAGGAGGATCAAAAAATACATGCATCCATAATCCTGTGGCAAAAAGCAAAAAGTGCTTAAGTCGAGATAAGCTAAGTACCCCTGGTCAAAATCTCAACTAATTTGTGTGATTTTTCAGGAAGTTACAGCACTATGACTTGAGACTTAATAAAAATAAAATTAAAATAAAAGCTTAATTTACACTATACTTTGATACATTTTAACTTAAATGTGTTACTTATAAATAGTGTGTAGAACGATGTTTGTTAAAAGCATTTTTATTAATTACTAACAAAATCGCTTTAAAATTAAAAAAAAAAGTTTTTTCAATTCTCAATTTCGTCGTGTACGTTGTCTTATGGTTTAATTACACAATATTGAATATTTTGGGCTCAGACTACAAGTTTCATAAATTCAGGTTTGGCAGTTGTTTGTGGGTCATATCGTCAATTTTCTCCTCCTAAGAACAAAGGTTTATTTTTCTCTGGCAGCTTTTTTTTTTTGTTAAACATTACCAGCTGCCGCCTGTCATTTAAACTTGGTAGCACTGAATTTAGTATAGCGAAAACAAGGTTGCATTTTATAAAACCTGCTTAAAAGCAAGTCAAAAAAGCTTTTAAGTTGATTTTAACAAAATCATTTTGTATGGCAAAATGAGCAGTTGCTTTTAATGTTTAAACCAATATTTATTAAAACCATGTTAGTGTGAAAACACTAGTACGTTTGAATTTTGTATGTTTTTCAAATAGTTGCATTGAGTTAAGGTTTGGAAATATTATATTTGTTGCATTAATTTGTAAAAATCCCTTAACAAATATGTTTTAAATAACATCAGTATAAACTCAATATATATTTAATTAATTTCAATTTAATTTTCAAGCTCTTTTAATCAAAATTGCTTTAGCGAAAAACTCATAGAATTTTTTTTAGGAGAAGTAACACTCAGGCAATGAATGCCACAGGTGGTGAAGGAAGAGATGGAGGCCAGCTTTATTCTTTTACAACTCTGCTTTTTGCACATTTTTAATAATGCAGTGTTGCAGCGCCTCTGGTGTTAAATGAGGTGTATTAAATTATTTTGAACCTATGCTTAGTTTAGTAGCCACTTGGTTGGTTATTTTACTTTACCGATGATTCTGCTACTTAAAGAAGGAAAGCGCTCTTATGTTACATTAGAATTAGTATCTGCTGAAGTCGGTATAGCTCAGTGTCTTTATAACTTGAACTGTCCTTCAACAACTGATACAACAACACATCAGCAAAATGCGTGGTGTTGTTATTTAATGACTGTTGGATACCGGGCTCAAACTCAAAACCTTTGGTTTTGTAGTCAACGTGCTAACTACTTCAGCCAACGCCACCTTGCACCATGTTAAACCTTAAGGCTGAGCTTGTGCCTTGAACAATTTTATTAAGATAAATATGCCATTATAAAATCTTCTAATGACCCAAGTATTTAATATGAAACAAAAAGGCTAAAGTGAATTTGAACTAATTAAAAAAAATTCACTGTTGTACTTGTTAAAATATGTATACTTGACAAAATTATTCCTCTGAAACCTTTGTCTTATTATTATGGCCCGAAAAAATCTCAAATCTACATACAAGCATACAATAACAAAATACTGTTTTTATTGCTGCATAATTACCATCTCTCAAATGCATACTTTTATATTCTCTTGTGTTTGTAAGTATGTACATCCGATTGCTGATGTTTGTGAAAATACACATATGTACATATGTATGTATGCATGTATGTCTTAACATACAAATAAAGTTTATGTTTTAGTTCATGGATATGTGATAAGTCTTTAACTGCTAATAAAGCCTCTTGTACTTTTACAGCACTTGAAATGACTTTTCTTGACTACTTTAGAGACTCATTATGCCTAATACTCGGCTATACGAGTACACACCCAGCTACATACATGCAGCTACAAACAAAAGAAAGCAAACTTCAACAAACATAGTAAATACTCTAAAAAAAATATATAAAAAAATTGTACTCACATTGGCACACAGATTTGAATATACCCTGTAGGAAGTGTCAATAGTAACACAGTACTGTTTCACTATTGACTTTGTCACCAGTAGTACTGACGAATTATACCCCAGATAATGCTTTATGCTACAGACGCTTAACAAATGGAGCCATAACCACCAAAGAAGCTTAACCGACAAATTTTTTGTACCTTATTTTTTTACGAAAATCGTCAAAAAATCAAGTTCGAAAATTATGTCGCTTAAGCGTTTTAGGTGGTCATGACACGATATGTGCCGTCATTGAAAGTCTACTACTGACTAGGTGTTTGTTTTGGAACTATACGTAGAAACAGAGATTCAATAGTACCATTTAGTGACTTTATTCCACACTTATGAAGTTTGTTTTATTGACTAGCTAATTCTTTTGGAAAAAATACTCTGGGTAAAAAAATTATGCCGGCGACAAATTATCATTTAGCTGCCGCCACCGGAAATGTGTATCTGACAAAATATCTTCTACTCATCAACAGCAAATACATATTAATATGTAGATGCTCCGTTGACAATATCGTAAAACAAATACAAAATAATCGACAAAAGTGGTGACTTGGAGACAATTAACTCCAAGCTTCCTACACGATGTGTATAAACGCAAAAACACCCATGTATATACTGATATTAAACTGTAGTGATATATATCTTATCTTATCTTATTTGTTTTTCTCACACACACGCACATAAGTTCTGTTCTTCATGTGTGTGTGTTTTTTTTATCAGTGCGGATGAGCCGGCATCAATTTTGTTTAAGTTCAGTCCTTTAATGATTAATTTTTTTGTTGCAATTTTTTTGTCTTGTCACGTTAAACATTTCCCACTGATTTCATATGTAGAATTCGTTTTAATCTTTCTCCACTAGGCAATCTTACAACGTTGTAACATTTTCATAGATATGTATGTATTTATATTGGTGAGTTCGCGTTTATATGTGCCCGTGTGTGTGCCACTTTGTTGGTCCACTGAAGGCACGAAAAGGAGAATATGCTAAAGAAGCAATTTAAAGTGAAACTCATTACAATGTTTACAAAGTATAGTGAACGTAAAGCAAATGAGGTAAGAAGAAGTTAAGATCATAAATACATATTGTTGTTATAGCAAGTTATTTAGGCACTTGCTTTTAAAGTACCAAATGTCCCAGCAAACTCATATATGTATACTATGTAAGACAGCAAAGGAGAACGTGGTTTCAATTAAAAAATGTGATATTTTTTTTTAGTTTGAACTTAAAATTTCTTTAAAATTGTTTGGGAAATATTTAATTTTTTTTAAGAGAAGTAACACTCAAGCAATGAATGCCTACTACTATTACTAGGTGTTACCTTCTTTAGGAAAGGGATAGTGATATGGAAGACAGGTGGTGAAGAAAGAGATCGGGGAAAGCTTCATTCTTTTACAACTCTGCTTTTTTGCAGGTTTTTTTTTGTAATGCAGTGTTGCAACGCCTCTGGTGTTAAATGAGGCGTATTAAATTTATTTGAAACTGTGTTAAGTAGCCATTTTATTAGTTATTTTGCTTCACCGGTGACTCTGCTACACAACGAAGGAGTGAGCTCTGATGTTACATTAGGATTAGTATCTGTTTAAGCCGGTATAGTTTAGTGACCAGAGACTATGCCTTCATCACTTGCACTTTTCTACAACTACTGATGCAAAGGAACGCTAATGCCCATCAGAAAAATGTGTGGTATTGTTATTTAATGACTGTTGGATAGCTGGCTTACACACAAGGCTTTCGGTTTTGTAGTCAACGTGCTAACTTCTTCAGTCAACGCCACCCTTTGTTTTAATAGTTTGATTATTAAATTTTTCGTATTTTTAAATGGTGAACTTATCGGTACATGACATATAATTAAAACCTCATGACCCAACAACTTTTGCATCCTACGCTAAATAGTTTTATCAATTCTTTAACACTCATTCCATTTAATTTATTTGACACATCTGACATAAGCCAATCAAGACATCAATAACAAAAATGCGATTACAGAAAACAACATTAACGCAACACTGATTAGCAGGTATATTAAAGGCAACATGTCATTATTGCAAACTCAATGAGGTCTATATGGAATGTCTAAACATCTGACGTAAGCAAAAACACTTTCGACCCTTAATTTGTAGTCATACATACATACGTACGTATAAAATAAATGTTCATTCGTGTATTGTCACAGTTAACTACTTATCAGAAGTGACCAACTTGCACAGCAGTATTCTGGCATATTATTACTGTAGTTAAATTAGCTCAGCGTAAGCATTTGTGTTCAACACAGAAAATATGATTTCAAACAGTACGAGGAAGACAAAGAGAAACAAATAAATAAACCAGTAAATCAACGAACCAAAATGTCAGAAAATTTAGCAGGAAGTGTGCACAGAATTGCTAGTTAGTTGATTTGACAAAGATACAGCTGGAGTATTGTCAAAGGGAAGTGGGAATGAGTGGTGCTTCTTATAAACGACAGGCTAGAGACAAACAATAACCAACCATGCTTAACGAATCGTGGCCAAGACAATAACATAAACTGGTATAAACTCAAACTCTTACACTTGTTTAAATTATGGAATTTTATACATCTTTAATGACTTGTTCTTTTATATATTATTTTTATTATTTATGTATTTTGTTATATGTTTAAAATAGAACTGAAAGTATAAGCATTCAAGCTTTTCCAACTAAATTTTAATTTTAAGAAAAGCTTGTAAAGATAAACAAGAGGTTTTTTTTGGGAACCTTTGGGGCTTGACTTTAGCAAACTACTTATTCATGAATAGTATTTGGAAAGTCATTAAAATATCACTGGCATAAAAAACTTTAATTTTTGCTAACAAAAATAGTCTTGTTCCCAGAATGACTAATCGCTCAAAAAACTAAGTGCTTATTCATATAAATTTTCTACTCAAGTCATTGCGGAAAACGAAGAAGGCGGTTAATGAAGAATTATTTTTTAGTGCCCTAATTCTGCTCGACAATTGTGTCGTCTTGTTTATGGAGAAAACAAAAGCCGCAGTTGTGATTCTTTAAAACAATTTTTATTCATTGTCTATGCTAGATGGTTCGTGTATATGATTTATGATTTCCAAAGCCAAGCATTATGCCCAACACATATTTTTTCATATACTGCATTTACATTGGGTAGTGTGAATACAAAAAAACATTTGCTTTTTACTGCCTTTTTCTTTAAACAAATTTTTTTATTCACAGAAAATTGTAAGGGTTTAGAGGGTAGTAAAAAATAAATAAAAATATTAGATTTTTAGTAGATTTCCTACAAGTCTATTGAAATAGATTTTTTTTTGTATGGGGAATCAAGTAAAAATCAACTAGATTTAGCTCGAAATCTCGTAAATAGTAGATTTTGAGACAATGTTAATGTCATATTTTTCAAACTTTTGTATAATACTTTAACTTAATTTTTGTGTATAAAAAAATTGGTCATAATATTTTTATTTTTCATTATCAAAGTCAACAACCATTTTTGAAGAAAATATTTTCATAGACAAAACGAAACAATTGTCTAAGACAATAAGGGATAAGATAAATCCGTGACTTTTTGAATTTCCTACCTCTTCACTGAAAGGATAACATTGTTTGTGCAAACAAATTTTTTGTCAGTTGAATCCTGTCAAAATTTGAACAAGCTGCGTCATTTAGTTTGTGTTTAAAAGCCATTGAAAGCAAACTACTGCGCCACTTGAGGAAATATGCATTAATTTTCTGGAAAAAAACTTACGTTCACACTAAGGCTGAGCTTCATAAATACTCCGGCAGTGTTGAGCACAAATTTAAATGGTAAAAATGCGGTTAACTGTGGCCTTAATATTACGAAAGATGCCTAATGTTCAGGACGTGCAGTTGAGGTCTCTACACCCGAAAATTTTAAAAAAAGTCACTATATGGTGTTAGCTGATCGAAGACTAAAAGTAAAAGAGATTGTGAAAGCCATTAGCATCTTGCAAGGCTTAATAGTTTTAATTTTGAATGATCACTCGGGTGTGAGAAAGCTTTCTTGGCTCACAAATCGTATAAGAATTTTGTAGAAGTGTTTGAATTTGTTCCACGCAATATGGATGAGTTTTTGCATGGTTTCGGAACCGTGGACAATACGTGGACCAACTTTAAAACACCAGAGATTAAGCAGCAGTCAAACCAGGGTAAATCAGCGTCAAAGAAGGCCAAATGAGATTTTTAAGCCAATGAAGTCATGGCGACTCTTTTATCTTTACTGCACGCGGTATAAAACACCTTAAATATCTTTGGAAGGGTAAAACAGTCAATTGAGAATATTATGCCATTTTATTTGGTCGATATACTGAGGATTTTTAAAACAAACGACTAAATTTGGTCAAAAAAGATCTCTTTTCTACCAGATTAATTCTAGAGTTCACACATGTGCAGTTTCCATGGCAAAAATCCATCAATTGGACTAAGAATTGCTGCTTCGTCCTCCCTATTCCAAGAACTTAACGACCAGTAAAGGCAGAATTAGTTTGTACGTACTGTTCCGGTCTGAATCAGCTGTTTTGTTTCTGTTCAATTGAAAGCCTGTATGTGTGGTTTGTTTTTCCTTTTTCGTTTTGTTCTGTTGCGGACAAATCTGTAGAAAATAGAATTCAGCTTTAAGTGACAGCCAAAAGTGTGTATATATCAGTTTGTTGTGCAATTTTGTATACAACTGAAATCAGTTCTATAGCTTGCCAGCTGATTCCTTGTACAGAAAAAGTAATTGCAAAATATTTTATACAGAAAAGAACGACACAGAACGACAACGAAAAATAAAAACTAATGAGACCTTAACTATTTCTGGTTCCCGAGCATGAATAAATGGCTTGGCGGAAAAAATTTGACTGCGACGATGAAATCATCTCGCAAAAAATACCAACTAAATCTTACTGCAATGTTTTTTTTTTCTATAGTGATTTATGATTATTTAAAATATAAATTCAAAGATATATTTTAAAATGGTTAATAAAACAAAGCATTTAATGAAAATTAAAATTATTGTTGCTATTATTACTATTATTGCTAAACCTAAATTTCATTAATAAAATTAAAATATTGGTCGGCATCAATAAAAATAATTATTCCATTTCCTTTATTTTTAACTCACACTGAGCAAATGTAACCTTAAAATTACCCGCTGTTAATAGTTACTAATTGATGATGATATTCCAAGAAACACAAGCATACATACATACTTTTAATACAGACCCCCATGAGTATAAACAATTTTTGGCAGTTTGCTTTAACCAACCTTCGTCGTGGGAATTAAGCTTAAAATTATTTGATAAAGACGAAACATTGTTACAACACAAAATAGCTTTAATGAGTTTTATTGTTCTTAAGACTTAAGGAAAGTTTTTGGGAACTTTTTAAAATGTAAACAGGCTGCTTAAGGAAAGCTTCTGAGAAAATAAGCAAATAGTTTATTTTTTGCTCTCTACTCATTTTTTGATGATGATTTTAACTAAATGTAAAAAAAAAATTACTTCCTTTTTATTTTTATCTAAAGCCTAAAGGTGACAAGGGCGATAGAGGGCAGGATGGTCGCGATGGTCTACCGGGACCACCAGGTTTGCCAGCAGCTGCTGGCGAAGGTGTGCAATATGTTCCTATGCCAGGACCAGCAGGACCCCCAGGTCCACCCGGGGCACCTGGTATGCCTGGCCTAACAATTACTGGCCCAAAAGGAGAGCCAGGCATGGAAAACCGTAATGGCTATTACGGAGATGCCTCTTATTATGGGCGACCGGGTAAGTATAATTGAGTGAAGGTGTAAAACAAATAACAAGTGTATTTATGAATTGTGCAATATTAATCCTTTTGTGTAATACTTTATGTTCGCTCTAACCAAATCCCTTAAAAATCACAAAAATCCTCTAAACACATTTGAAAACATCCCTGATCACTTTAGATGAACTAAAAGCCTTGCGTGAACTTCAAGATTTAAGAGATCGCCCAGATGGCAGCTCGGGTAATGTTATTTTTCCTTCACTTATTCTTTTTTTCATCTGGATTTAATATTTTCCGATTTAATTTGTATCTTTTTGATTTCCCAAATACATTTTTCTTGCTGTTGTATTCAAGTGCATTCAATTTTATTTATTACGTTCTTCTGGTGATTGTGATTGAGTTTCAAATATTTCTTATTTTGCTTTATTTTTTTTTTTTTTTTTTTTGCACACTCTGGTTTATTATGAAAGAGTATTATGTATTTTCATTTGCAATTTGTCTCCTACTCTACTTGCATGGAATACAATTGCTTCTTTTCTTCATGGCCTGACTGTGAAAAGTAGTTGTTGTTATGGCATTTATTAGAATGAGCATAGAAAAATATTTGGTTTATTTTTCTTTATTTATTTAAAGACTCTAGATAAATATTTTCTTATATTTTAACTCGCAAATTGTAGAGTACTACGCGATTTGTTATTTGGTATAATTTTATTTATTTCTTTCGTCCAGTGAACTCACGTTCGTTTATATTTTGAAAATGCACTTTGTTTGTCATTATCTATGAAAAATTAAACTCTCTACAAAATATTTTTTGTTATTTTGTGTACGTATTTGTATTATTTTGTATTGTGACTCTATTGTTATGGTGTGGACGTCAGGAATAGAATGGGAATTTTATTTTAAACAGTCTTGAATTTAAATGAGTTTGCTTTCGAAAATAAGAAAGATAAGAAAACCATTTTAGAAATTATTATTTTTCGCTATTAAATGAGGAATTTCTATAACAAAAGGAACTTGATATTGTATGATATTTTAAGAGAATAATTTTTTTCGGTTAAATAATTAGCTTTTAATAAAATAGAAAAAAAAAATTTATTAATCAATTGTTAATTAATTAATTGTAGATTAAAAAAGGCAGGCACATACATACATATATCTGACGTCAAGTCTGTAACTTATTTATATGAAGAATTTGTTTTTTGTTGTTTTTCAAGACAATGTGGCATAACTTAAGAAAACTGTTAGATTTTCACACATAAAATCAAAGCCAAAGTACATGTGCTAATTATTAATGAACAAATAACACGAAAGTTAATTGTAAACATTCTGGCAAACACTAGCAGAACGGAACAACTAGCTGTTTTCAAAGGTCGCTGTACCTCCATCATCAGCGTTCTTTGTGTTTTGGTCCAGTGTGTAGGTCCAGTTCATGTAGATGTCTTTATATATATATATATACTTAGCTTTTTAATGCAAATGAACTCTGTAAATTGTTTTGATTCATCGCTTTTGTAATGAAAGCTCAATTTTCTTTATCCAAATTTACAATAGTTTTGAAATTGTTGTTTTTTTTTACTAATTATGCACATGTTAGTAAATTAAGCAAATTATTTTTTGTTCTACTTAGAACCAAATTTTTTTCGTTTGTTGCTATTTTAAAATTATTACGTAATAGTTTAACTAACAAAAAGTTTTTTTAAACATACAATTACTATGCGTAGTTATGTAATAGTTATAAACAATTATTTACCATTGCATTGAATTCTGAGTAAATATCTCTTGATAACACTTTTGCAGTTAATTCAATTAAAATAAGCACAGATTTAATTAAAGTATAAATCAGAAATATGCGGAAAGTAAATCATCAAAGTAGAACAAAAATAAGCAAATTAACTAACATGTGCATAATTAGTAATGAAAAAACGACAATGGTAGGACTGTTGTAAAATTAGAGATGGTAAATTTGGGCTTTCATTACAAAACACATTTCAGCAAATTGAAATACGATGAATCAAACCAATTCACATATTCCATTTGCAAGAAAGTTTCGTATATAAGGCAGAAATCTACATCAACTGACACCACACACAGTGGACCAAACACAGAAGAACGCTGATGATGAAGGTTTAGTGGCCTTCGAAAACGGCTGGCTGTTCCGTTCAACTATGTGTTGTCAGAATATTTACAACTAACTTTGATGTTATTTGTTCATTAATAATTATCACATGTAATTTGGCTTAAAAGGCGATACGAACATTAGCCTGTTCAATTCATTAAATATAGAATCAGCTCATAAATTTTTTTAAGTAAAATAATTCCTCTCATTGTTTTCTAAAATCTAAATATAAATCTAATATAATTTTTTACTTTAAATAAAAGCTCTCAAGCAGTCTTCAACATGTATTGCTTGATTTTAAACAAAAGCATTCAAGCAGTCCTTCATATAATTATATATATTGCTTAATTTTAAATTATTTTGATTAAGTAGAAAGAGAGAGAGAGAGAGAGACAAGCATAAACAGATCATAATCTCTCGACAATGAAACAAGAGAAAGGTTGATTACAATTGATAATATTTTTCGTTCGATAAAAAGCTTTGATAAATATTGAGCCTGCTTAATAAAATATTCCTTGATAAGGAAGGCTGAACTTTACATAAAAATTAATTTGAAAGCTGTATGTATGTATTTGCGTATGAAACTAAATGAAATGAAAACTAAGGAATGAAAATCAAGCATTGTGAAAGCAGCAGTTATACAGCCTGCCTACAAAAACCAAGTAAATACAGTACAGCAAAAATAAATAAATTTTCACTGAAGCAAAAGCGCAATATAATAAAAAATAAGCAGCTATATAAATGTCATATTTTTGTAAAATAGTTAATTGTGCTTTAAATCTAATGGAATCAAATGAAATAGATTATTCTTAAGCAAATGAAACCTTTTGGAACTGAAAAAGCAACTCCACTAGCTGATGTATCACTTCTGTTGTGGCGTACTGTATACCAACAGAAAATGAAATAAACAAAACTACCGTTTGGAAGAAGGGCATAGTCTTTCTTATACATATTAAACTAATATGGATACCAATATTACAAATGCCTGCCAAAAAAAGGGACACATAAATACTGATGAAATTTTTTATATTCAAAAAATAAACACAAGAAAAAGGATATTTAACATCCGTTTAGAAAATAAAGAGGAAAAAGCTTCTTTTATTTTCCAACACTTGAAAAAAGGATGATTGAAAATAAAATTAAATTGTTATTGTCTTAAAAGAAAACGATGTTATTTAATTTAAAAAATGAATACTACCTAAATTACTTATAAAGAACAAAAAGAAACTGATTTAATAGAAATTGACAGAATCAAGATGGAAACAAACCAGCCAATAGTTTTTTAAAAATTTCCAGATATGAAAAAAAAACAAATCAAACCATTTTTAAATTTAAGAATTTAATTATTTAATTCGAACATAATTTTTGTCCGGACAAAAAATATTTTTTATGTAGAAAGGAATTTCATACACTCAGAGAAAAGCTGCAACTTAAAAGTAAGAATGCGTCACATTAATTCAATAATCTTTACTATAATAGAAAATGTACATTGAAATACTTAAAAATAAATAAAATTAATAAAAAAACTTGCCTAAAACAATGTTTATGTATCGATAAAATAGGGCAGTCTTAATGAGATACTCGGCCTAATTATGAGAGTGTCATATTTCGACTGCAACATGTTTTCTTTAATCTATCAGTCGATTGTCGCACTCGAAATCCAAATACGACACTCGTAACTAGGTCCACTATGTAATTAAGAAAAATTAACTAACAAAAAACATTTGGCCACAAAAAATTAATTTTTTTTTTTATTAAAAAAAGCTGAAAGTGACACAACTCTTTCTCAATAGATTTGTGTTAGTTCATATATTCTGCTTTATTATTTTTCACACTCTTTGAAACACAATATTGCATATTTGTCCTTAAAATACATTAAAAATTTATAACATCCACTATAACTTTTAAATGCATAATTAAATACAAAATTATGTTCTCGTAGTTTTTTCTTTCTTTATATTCCATTGAACCGATTTTTTTTTTTTTTTTGTTGAAAAAAAAACAGACCGGAAATGGTGTTGTAGTTTTAATGTTTGTGTGTATATTATTTCTCATACTTTAATGGGGCTCGTCTTTTTTGTTTTTTTTTTTCTTGTATGCCATGTTTCATGCACTCTCTTTGTACATTATAGTCGTTTATAGTGTATTAAACAATTCATTGTTGTCGTGTATGCCAGACCATTAATGTTGCAGGCAATAAAAAACCCAGCGAAAATAAAATAAATATGGGGAAAGTAGCAGAAGTGGCACTAACAACTGCAACAATAATGATGTTATAGCCAACTCATCACTATATACAACAACAGCAACTCATATTTTCTGTTTGTTTTGTTACTCTATTTTTTGCACTTCCGTTTCCTGTTTTCAGCTACTGCCAGTATTAATGTTGTTCTCAGTCGGTATGCATTGCCGTATTTATTGTTGATGTTGATGATGATGTTGCCTGGTGCTGCTACAACATCATAATAATTTCTGTTTAATCTTTTTTCTCTCTTAGTTTTTCATATTTTATTTGCTTTGCACTATACTTCATGTTTTATGAAATTATGTTATGACTTATGCATTATTTCTTTTTTTATATATGAATGTTTTTATGTAATTTTTTGTTAAATAAGTTTTTTTCCATTTTGTTATTTAGTTGAACAAAAAAAATTGTAATTCTAATTTGCTGATTTTTACAAATTCCATTAACAGGACCCCCTGGTCCTCCTGGGCCACCAGGACCACCCGCCAGCAGTACTCGCCATCATGATCATGATGAGGAGGAAGACCCTCCTTATTATTCAGCCGCATCTTCTTGGAATATGCGTATTGTTCCGGGAGCTGTTACTTTTCCCAATATTGATGAAATGACAAAGGTAACTAGTCTGCCATTTAATTTTATTTTCCTTCTTTGCTTTTGCTTTTATACTACATTTTTCCTGCTTTTCAATTTAAAATAATAAATGCGTGTCACTTTTCTTTTTATTGTTTCTTTTAAACAGAAATCTGCCATGAATCCACCCGGCACTTTGGCATATATAACAGAAGAGGAAGCATTATTAGTGAGAGTCAACAAAGGTTGGCAATATATTGCGGTAAGTTATTTCTCTTTTATGTATTTTTGAAAACAAAAACTCAAAACTTTTTTAATAAGAAAACTGCGTATGGATTTAAAAGAAAATAAATTCTCTAAAAAAAAAAGATATAGATTTTGTATGATACGAATTAGTGTGAAAATTTTAATTTTATTTTATTTAAAATTAACAATGCAAATTCATATAAGGTGAACTCGACTCAACTCTTTTTAACGCCATCCGTTGCCACATGCAAGTGCAAGTGATGAAACTCCATGCAATCATATTTTTTTACTAACACATGCCACTTGCTAGTCAGCTTGCAATGAAATTATGAAACAAGTAACTCTACAAGAATAGTATCAGTCAATTGACCGATCAATTGACTGAAAGTCATGCACGATATATTCATCATTGCGTAGAACAAAGTTTCTATCACATTATTAAAGGCAAAATGAAATATGTGATGGAAACTTTTGTGTACGTGTGATGTTGCATCTCACTCTAATGACTATATAGTCGCACTGCTCACTCTACTGCTTTTGAATAATCAATGATAGCATAAATATTAGTCAAGTTTGAATGATCATAATGTACATATATATCCCCCACAATTTAGCAATGATACATGATTTATATATATAATTTTTATTATTTTAATTATTCATTTTTTATTACAAAAAGTAACTTAAAAATATAAAATTTAACAAAATATTAAAAACGAAAGATATAGTTCAGCAAAACAGAATAGCTTATGCGGTTATAGCCCTCTTCACATCTTTTCACCACCAACGCATCTTACTTTTTACAAATGTCTAAAATTTTTAAAAGAAATATACATATATTAAGTTGAATTTTGTAAATTTATTTTATTTTTTCTTTTTACTTATCTTTTTTAATAGTTATAAATTTTAATTTTCACAGACAGAATGAATTTTATTTTTTTTTAATAAAACTTGACGTTTTAAAAGTTCTGGAATATGTACATTAGATGTTTCACTCTAGCATATATGCTAGAGTAGAGCAACTATAATTAATAAATAAATCCATCATCACTTCCGATCAAATGACTAGTCAATTGACTGTCAATATTGATTTCAATGTAAAATTGTTGCAAATGTGTTAGTAAAGAAATTTTGTTTGTGTTAGTTTCAGTCATTCATTTCTTGTAGGGAAATTTCTACACTTGTCGCAAGTAAAGTGACAAAACGAAAAACAGTGTTGCCGAGTACAGGCTAATTTCACTAATTTGGCTAGTATTATTGCTGAATTTTTGTATCTTTAAAAAGAATATTGAGATATGACACAAAGGCTCATTTTGGAGCTAAGTTTGAACATAAATTTCATGTTTTAATAAAAGGACTATATTAACAATACAATTAAACTTCAATATTGAGTACTTGGCAACACTGCACTAACAGGTAAAGTAACGCCATTTTGGCAGAACTTTATTTGTTGATAACATTTTGAAAATGAACTTGCACTGTGCTGTGTAGACAATCAAAAAATGTTTGTGTTTTTTTGATGTTTCTCTTGATTTTCGTTAGTAACACATATACACTACTAGCAGGTAATTACTGGCATGTGACAACGGGGGGTAAAAAATTAAAAATGTGTTTTGACATCTAACGTATATTCACATTTCAAGCGGCGAAAATAGTCACCTGAGCAGTTGAGACGACATAATTTGGATTCGTCTTGAATATGAAGTTTCAAAAAACGTCGTCAATGTATTTAAATTTTTGAGGTAAAGAAATTATATCTATCACCATTCCTTCTTTAGGAAAGGGATAGTGATAGAGAAGACAGGTTCATCACATGAACTTTCCTACAACAACTGATACAAAGGGACACCAACGAGCATCAGAAAAATGCGTGCTGTTGTTATTTTTAATGACTGTTGGATACAGGGCTCGAAGCCAGGACCTTCGGTTTTGTACTCAACGTGCCAACTACTTCAGTCAGATGGCGTTGGCTTTTGTCGCCTGTTCAAGCAGCAATGTTCATGAGAATCATAAGCGTATGCGCAATATTCATTAATTGTATTAAGTAAACTCCAAACTACCTTTTGTGTTCACTCAATATCATCTTTGTTCATTTTAAAGAGTATTAAAAAAATATTTCTTATTTTATCAAGCATACATTTTTATTAAATCAAAGTTAATTATGTTTTAATGTTTTGGGTTATAATTCAAGAAATTTATTATTCGACATATTATATTGTAAGTGAAATTTATTTGCTTTTTTTGAGTTATAATTTTAGAAAGTATATCTTGCTATGGAGTTTTAATTTTAATTTAATTCTCCAACAAGTTAAAGGCAAAAAAAGATTCATTAATCAATTAAAAATGTGCTAATGCATTGCTGGAACTGTTTTAATCATTTTCTTTTCTTCTGCTTTATCTCTTTGCTATGTAAGCACTTTGTTTTCATTTCAAAAATACAAATTCTCTTCTCAGAGAAATCCCATAAATTTTGTTTAAATATATTTAATATCAAAGAATTTCCTTTGAGATTTATTATGTTAAATAGGGACGTATACAAAAGAAATTAAAAATAAATGGGATAGAATTGGATGATTTTTTTTTGTTTGTTTAAAGAAAAAGAAGAAACAAAAAATTTTAACACACAAATTACGAAGTACGTATTATTTAATTTATTTAATGCTAATTACAACTGGCAATAATTTATTAATACTTGTGTTATATTTATGTAATATGTATAAAATTAATTTTTTTGAGAAAGCTAATAAATTAACTACTTCTATAAAATTTTAAGTCTGCCTTCGTATACTTTATGCTGCAGTCTAATGTTTCCATATTTTTTCGAAAGTATTTGATATGCCCTAAATAAAACAGTAGTAGCATAGAAAATAAAAACTCAACCATATAATAGCGAACGTATTAAATCAAGAAAGGTTACTCCCTTAGGCAAAATTATTGTATTGACAATGATTTTAAGTTGTTTCTTAAGTGTTTTCTTATATACTTCCATCCTTTAATATTGCTTGATTTTAAGTAGATCATTATTACTAATAGATAACACACCTTTACGATGTCGAATATAACAAAATTGAAACAAATAGCAGCTAAACTCAAAGAAGACAATTTTAGGAATATTTTTCCAAAGAAATTGAAAACATTCCAAAGCACATAAAAATATGCCCTTCAACAACTAACAAATGCATACAGACGCAAAACTCGCAAGCACACAAATATCCTTGAATTGGTTAATAGTTGCAATTACAGTAACACAATCAAGCAAATCCATTTTGTGACAAGATCTAAACAGAGCAAAAGTGTGAGACACTGCTAGACAACCAAGCGAATTGCTCAAAAATTCCTGCTCAAAAAATGTGCACTTTTTTTTTAAGATAATTCAGAACATTTGTCCAAATTATTGTAACATTTTTATGAAGTTCCTCAGCTAAAAGGATTCACTTTCTATCTTGTCACTGACAGAATTCTGGCCGAATTCCTCGTAAACTGTTGACTGGGAAACACACGCACTCACAAC
Source organism: Nowickia ferox (assembly GCA_936439885.1). Classification (NCBI taxonomy): domain Eukaryota; kingdom Metazoa; phylum Arthropoda; class Insecta; order Diptera; family Tachinidae; genus Nowickia; species Nowickia ferox. The sequence goes on from OW387024.1 coordinate 78,830,730, forward strand.
CCACACATTACATGCAGCGATGCCAACTATTTATAACCCAAACGCGCTGTTCCCCTTCGCAAAACGCGCTAGAACGCGCTAAGTTACAGCATTGTCAACTATTTATAGCCAAAACGCGCTATTTTCCTACGCGCTAAATTAAATTTTAATAAAATTCGATGTATGTACATGTGCATTAGTAAATACAATTAATTTTTTTAGTAGCTCTTTTCTTTTTTTTAAATCATTCAACACAGAATCAGAATTGCTTCCAAATAATCGAAAACTTTTGTTTTTATTTTAGTTTTATTTGCCAAATTTTGTAGCAACTTATATAAATTGTCGAATAGTTTTGCGATTCAAATGCTTTTTGTACTTCAACTAGAATGATGCTTACGTAGTAATATAATTTCTTTTGGTCACGAGTATATATTTTTAGTTGTGAAATTTCAAAATGTTTGCCATTTACAGTATTAAAATGCGTTTTTAATTCTAACCACAGTCAAGGGAATTTTATTTGCGACAGCTGAATCATTAACCAATTTAGAAAATATTGAGTTTTGAATACTAGAAAATTATTAAATTTATGCAAAAAAAAGTAAAAAAATATATTGAACTGAAGTGATGATAACTTTGTTCAAAACGCGCTAATTTAGCGCTTTTTTTAGTAAACGCGCTAAGACGAAAAAAAGCGCGTTTAGCATAGTTAAAACGCGCTAAATCTAGCGCGAAACGCGCCAAATTGGCATCGCGATTACATGATCATGAATATTTGTCTCTCTTTCTCTCTTAAATGCTTGTTTTACCGATTGTCTTACAATGTTTTTTATTGCTTGTTTATTTTTCTTTTCGTTTTTCCTGCTTTAAAGTTCAATACAAATTCTTAAAAGCAAAATTAAAATAATACGAAAAAATACACGAATATTCACAAGAGCTTAATATCATGTCTAAAATGAAATAAACATAGAATGTTTATGCGATAAAAACATTTTTAAGAAAGTCAGTTTACACACATGCTATTTGTTTTAAAATCTTTTCTTTTTTTTTTTTTGCTTTTAGTTTCTTATGTCTTTTCTTATTTTTCTCGTTTACTGCACCAATAAAAATCATAAAATCTGCGAAAAAAAAATTATTTCCAGTTTCAATATTTTGTTTTGCTTTTTAACTCCACTGACATCATGGCAACTTGACATAATGTTCGCTTATCTGGAATTTTGTATTTTAACAAGCAAAAAAAATTTATATTTTCTATTTGGTGGATAGTTTAATCCCTTCGCTATTGTTATCTTTGCATAGAATATTCTGACAGACAGTGTGGGCTTGAGGCTTAAGGGTAAAATATTGTTTGTGCTATTTCCATTGCTTTTTATGTTTGAAAGCTAGTTTTTAAATTTCTTTTTTTTTGTTTTTTTTTTGTTGTTTTTCATGGAAACCTTAAAACATTGAATTTGAAAAGAAAAACTTGCCTTATCAGATAGTGCGTGTGTTGAATATGGCGTATCATTTGTCTGTAATGAAAGGAAGTTTTAGTTTATATTTTTCATAGAAAGTTAAAAGGGAAAACGAAAGTTTGTATCGCATACTTTTTTTGTTTTCTTATTTTCTTTATACATGCTTTTGACTAGAAATAGTCGTACAAAAAAAATATTTGATTTTTTTTTTTTTTTTTTTGTAAAATCTCGAACGTGAAATTTTTGTTATGTTAAACATGATGTCACTAATTTTTTAACTAATATTTTATTCATGCGATAAAATTTATAAAAAACGAAAGGTTATACTGGAGTTATTTTTTTTATTAGTATTACTTTTACTTTTACGCAAAAATTTATCTTCGAATCCGTCAAAAAATATCAGAAGCCAGACAACAGTTTGACCAAAAACAAAGTCAAAGAAAATTGTGCATCACTAACGTCAGTTGAATGAAGGCAAATATAAAAAATTAGTAATTCTTGATATTTTTATTTTTACTAATCTTAAACGTTTCGAAGGCTTTCTTCCGACGTCTTTAAAACAGCGTTTAAAAACTTCTCATTTGTGTATTTTCTTTTACCTCTGCTCATACTTCTGCTACTGAAATTCAAAGAGTCGCAGTAGAATTTAACAAAATAAACAAATAGCTGTACAAAACGAGCAGCTTCAGCTGTCGACATGTTCGACAAGTTTTCTGTTTGCCTGAATGCTGCTTTAAATAAATTCGAAAGTTAACTTATTAGAAAAGATGAGGTTTTTTCATTTTTTTTTTTTATTTTGCAGTTTCAATTGCATATTTATTTAATCGCTTGCTGGAAGCAATAATGTTGTTGTTTGTTTTACTTTATAATTGTGCATGCAGGAAAGACACTCATATACCCACAAAACACACATTCAAACACATAAATACAAACATTTTTCCTTCCTTAACTTCCTATTTATTTAAAGCAGCAGTCAGTCAAACCAAAAACTCTACGAACATGTCGATAGCTGCAGCTCTTCGTTATGTATATCCATTCGTTTATTGTGTTAACTTCGACTTCGACTCTTTGAATTTCAGTAGCAGAAGTATGAGCAACAGCTTGTGATTGGGCATTCAAAAAATAAAAGTCGAAGAAATAGCAAAATTTTACGAATTTTACGAATTTTGCTATTTCGAGTGCAGTTTTTTTAAAACTGCTTTGAAGTAATTTTTTTATTCTTAAATTGATATTGAGTTACATTTCATAATAAATTAAAAGAAAAACTGAACAGTACGAACAATTAAGTGCACAATTTTATTTAAAACTACATTATTTCATTGCAATAACCTGCCACATACTGCCACAGATATGCTCATCACACCCTCAACAATCGCAAGAGGGCAGCGTTGGGTGGATTAGTTAGCACGTGGACTTCAAAGCCGAAAGTCCTGCGGTCGAGTCCGGTATACCAAAGTCATTAAATAACAACACCACGTATTTTTCTGATGTGCATTAGCATCCCTTTGTATCAGTTATTGTAGGAAAGTTCAAGTGATGAAGACATAGTCAGTGGTTACTGAACTACACCGGCTTCAGCGGAATATCCTTCGTTGTAAGCAGAATCATCGGCGAAGTAAAATAAACAATAAAATGGCAACTAAACACAGCAAAAAAAAAAAAAAGTTCTGATTTGGAAGCAATAACAACTGAGAGAAGCAATGTATTGCTTATTTGATAACAAAACCTTCGAAAAATGCTTCTGAAAACAACTAACGTAAGACGGACTCTGACAAAAATTATATATTATTACTTCTGTGAAGCACTTTAGTAAGGCTTTTTGGAAGCTAAATGTATTGCTTCTAGCTGGCTCATCTCGAACAAAAAAATGCGTTATTAATGTGCAACAGTAAGCGGTTTTGTAAGATTGTCTCCCTTACAAAAACGCTTCTGGCAAGCAGTAATTTTTGCTGGTTAGTAGGAAGTCATTGTCTGAGTGAAAAAAAGAGTTTCTCAACAAAAATTGCTGTTTTGTGTTACAAGTAGTCAAACTGCATTTAGCATTTTGTCTTACAAACCTTTATTTTTAATATAAAAGAATTTCTAAAAATAAAAAGAATTTATCTATTCGTGCTGGCTTAATATTAAAGTTGAGTCTTTCTAAAGTAGTCTTCCACTGTCACACATTATTATGATATTATTAAAAAATGTTTAGCATTTTACCGCAACGCTTCTCATGTTAACCAGGAATAATTTCTAAATTAGGCTGAACTTTAGTATTTTTAACCCTTATTAAATGAAATATTTGTACTAATTAATGTGATTTTCTAGATTAAACTAGACTTTAGGTGGGGGAAAATATTGACCTTTTTTCTAATTTTCAGTTGTTTTAGTAGCGACAGAATTATATAAAAAAACTTTTACAAATCTTGCTGTTTCACTTTAATGATGACATACTTAAAAAGCTCATTTATTCACAGTCACCAAAAGTCATGTTCGCCCGTTATCTCCATTTAATGCATTTACTTATTTATTTGTACTGTTTCTTATACTGCGCCTCTGACTGTATCCTTTATAAAAAAAAATTATATATATTCCATAGTAATATATATTCCATAGTAATCCAGAATGCAATAAAATCGACATTTGCCACTTAAGTGCGGAAGTAGTATCTGCAGAGTACTTGCAAGTAGATACAGCTAAATAGAACGTTTATATTTCTTCTTTCTCATATCTCAATGATTTTTTAACACAATGTACTGGATATGTTTGTACTTAGAATGCAATTCATATCGAATGGTCATACAAATGCATTCTATATGTTTCTTTGTTTGACTTATTTTTCTGTTACACATGCACAGACTACTTGTATATTATATATTCAATTATACAATATAAGAAGAAAAGAGGAAAATTATTATTTTATTTTTTAAATAGAATAGAGCAATAGAATTATCACAAAATATTAAATGGATTAGAAGATTGTCATAAATTAAGTATGGCCTGCACAAAAAAAATAACTGGCACGTGTTCATATTTAATTTTAAATGGAGTTTAATACTGTCAATGTAAAAAAAACCATTACCAATTTATTGAAAAGGCTTGCTTAATAGATTTGGTGCGATTGGAAAAAGAGTAATTAATTAAACACCATCATGAAGCTTATTTAGCGAACTTAGTAAAAAAAAAACGTGTTAAAGATAAATATTTAATTCGAAATTTACAACTTTTCATTTCTTTGAGATTAAGCTATGGATTTATTTGTTTATTTTTTTTTTTTTAACAAATTAATTAAGACAGAGTACTTTAGAACATAAATACATAAATTAACAAGGAAAATGGGACAAAACAATGGAAAAGTTAAGAATTAAATAAAGTTTTTTTTGTATATACATATAATCTCTTAAAATATATTTTACCCTGTAATGATATTAATCTTGTTGAAATTTAAAGGGAATAACAGTTGGTGTGTTTTACTTGGAACTGTCGTAAAATGTCTAAGGAAAATAATAAGTAAAAAATTTTAATTGAATAGCAACGAAATTCTAGGAAACAAAAGAAAATAAAACATGTTAAGCAACACTAATAAAGGCAAGCAAAAGTAAATAAATTTTAATTGGCACATGAAAAATTGTTTTCGTAGTAAAACTCTTTTCTCACAACTTGAAAATAAACTTTTTTTACTACACAACAATTTTTTAAGATTTTCACAGAAATAAATTTTATATTGGCTTAGTTTTCTTTCTTGTACTTCCTAACACAGCTGGGAAGTTTGTCATTTCATTTGTAATTTATCAAAATTTTATTCGAAATGTTTGAGGAAGGAACTATAAATATAACTTTAAGGTTTTATGTTTTCTTTTTATGTAAATTAAAGGAAGAAATGTAACTTTCCTCATCTGTTTGTGTTTTGGTTTCCTCAACAAATATCTATTGAATTCGAATTAAAGTGGAGCTTTGAACATCAATTACATTTTATTTTTTATTTTTGTTTGGACTTTGTTTTCGTTTTTTTTTTATTTTATTTTTAAGGCTGTAGGTTCAATAATAATAATAATAATAATATTCAACGCCATAAATATAAAAATAATCTTAATTTTTGCACTTACGGCATTTTTTTCTAAGAAAAAATTTTACATTTATTGCACTTTTCAATGAAAATTTGCATTAAACTGTTTGTTTGTTTGTTTGTTTTTTTATAAACTAGTGTCAAAAAACTCACATCTAGTTTCTGGTATATTTGGCACAAATAAAATATTTCATTGCTTTCTAAAGTTATTCAAAATATGTTTTAAAAAGATTTATAATTTTTGTTTAAAGAAAAATACTGTCATAAGCCCATACCAATTTAAATTTGTGATTTTCAAAAATATTATTGTTTGTAAATTCTTAAATAGTTTTTGAAAGTCTGTACATAAGATAAGAGATTTGTGACAGTTCAAAATGCGGTTGAAGTCTACTGATGATTTGGTTAAGCACCAATGAAATATATAGACAATGCTTAACCACCAGCAAATAAATTTGAATTGGGAAAAATTCATTATTTATCTTTTGCTCTTTTAGTTTCTTTAAATGATTGAATATACTTACAAAGCCAAAACAAAATTACTAGAACCCACCGAATTCAGTATAAGCGAATTCCACTTTATAAGGACAACATATTTGATAAGAAGATAAGCTTAATATTGCGCTTTCAAAAATAAAAATATATAATAAAAATAATTTTTTTTGGAATTTATACCAAATTATTATACCTCCGTATTTCTTGGACCATCAATTTGGTTGTAGAAGTCAGCAGAGCACCATTGAACAACGCATAGATTGGTTTAAGTTATAAGAAGGACATTTGAAGAAGACAAGTATTGTGCTGCCCTCCTTATAGATACTTCTCAAGCATTTAATAAAGTGTGGCACAATAGCCAAATTTTAAAATTGAAGACATATTTACCAATGAACATTATAAAGCTTTTAGAAAGTTATATTCTAGCCCGAAAGTTCACTGTTGTGGAAGAAGACTTTATGAGAGTGCCCGTATCAATCTCAACCGATGTGCTATAGGGGAGTATACTGGGACCAGTTTTGTATTTGATTTATACTTGTGATATGCCTTTGAGCAGTAATATCCATAGATCTACATTTACCGATTATATAGTCTGCCATAGTTTGCACGAAAATCCTCACAAGACATCGGAATATCTTTAGGAGCATATTATGCAGCTGGAACTATAGTTGAACTTATGTAGAAGAAACGAACAAAATTATATTCAGGTCAAACTTATCCTACTAAGAGATGCTTGTTCCGCCATTCGAATCAACACTCAGAGGGGAAATACCTTGGTACATACCAGGATCGTAGACTTTCAGGGCAACATACCACATTGACTCAAAGCTTACACACATGAAATTGTGTGAAATTAAATTAACTCAGATACATTTGGCTGATTGGTAGAAATTCAAACCTCAGTCTAGATTGTAAACTTTTAATGTAAAAGTCAGTTTTGAAACATAAATGATGGTACGGAATTCAGCTTAGCGGCTTTGCTTCAGCTTCTAATGTAGAGAGAGAATCCAACAAAGGCGAAACAAAATTTGAAGGTCGAAAATTCAAATTAACATCGTGAATTATATATGCCACTAGTGACTTGTGACTGAAGAAATTGCAAAATACGCAGAAAAAATTTAACAATACTCGAATCCCATCCCAATCCGCTAATTGTTGTGATGTGATTTTTTTCTGTTTTAAAATCTCTTCGTTGCTGAAATTCATTTCAATCATAAACCTGAATACTTATCATTCAATGTAAAGTAAGCAAATTAAATAACAAATGAAATTATGCTTACGTCATGAAATGTGTTCATGACTTTTTTAACTGCATCTTGAAGTTACTTTAAAATTCATTATCTTGTTATATTTATTATAAAATTTACAAAATAATTTATTATGGTTATAATTATAATATAAAATGTTATATGATGTTCAGGAATCACCTCAAACTATAGCCCGTGATAGACATATTTCTCAACCCGCTTGCATCTATAAACTTCTTGACAACAACAAAATATTAATGAGACTAATTTTATAAAAAATTTGGTAATGTAAATTCAGTCTCAACTGTACTCGTAGCTTTTTTATTGCAACTTAGTCATAATTCAATAAATTTTTCTTAAAGAGAACTCATGTTCTCTTTTGATTTTGCACACAACTTTAAAATGAATTTCTTCTGTTAGACATGAGTGTACAAAGCAACTGTATAAATTTTTATATAAAATAAAATAACAAAAATTTTAAAATCCCCCTATATGTCAAGAAAATATATGATATCTTCTAAACGGCTGAACCGATTTTCTTCTAGCGTAGTTAAGTACACTCTCCATCGCCTCACCTTTGAAACAGAAAAAACTAAATCAAAATCGGTCCAGCAGTTTGGTCTGTACGTGGACTCGTACAGACACACAGTACAAACTTAAAACACCCCTTTTTTTGTCGGGGGTTAATAAGATATGAAAAATTATTATTTTGGGATTTAATTAAACAAGGACATTTAAATTTTTTACTAACTGCAACTGTAGAAATTTAAACAAAAAAAAAAAAAAGTAAACATTTCAAGAAATATTGGTCAGTAGCTGAAAATGAACAAAAAGTAATGAAAAAATAACAAACCAAAAGCAAACTAGTTGCTTGCAATTGAAAAATTTTAACATTTTACCAAATTTAAAAGCAGCAGGAAATAAAAGTAAACAAATTTCTTCTTCCTGGGTTTTGGTTCTATTTTTTTTGGGCCATTTTTTGACAAATAAAACTTTTTGTTGTGAGGTTGTGTATTACTTTTGGAGGTAATTAAGTTTTTAAGCTAATATTTATATATGATACAAGGTCTGGTTTATTTTATAGTAGACCTTAAAGTAAAATTTTTAAGAGGTTTCGGTGGGGTTTCGTTATACATAAGGCAATTTCACGCCAAAAAAAACTGCTCAGGAAAAAATTTATTCACTTATTTTGAATAAAACTCGTTCAATTAATGTCCATGAGAGAATAAAAATTATGGACAATTTAAAAAAATTTAAAAAATTTTAATTTTCTGACAATAAAAATATATATACCGAACACTCTCTCCTCTCCTTGTTGCCTGTGTGGTATTTATTTTATGTTTGCTTATATTCTTTCTCATACTTTTAGTAAAAACTGTTATTTCTGAAAAGAATATGCTCATGTTTGCTTTTTGATAAAGTTTCGGCTTTTTATATACAACAAATTTTTGTGTATTTTTTTAAATATTAATATTTTCGGCAACACCCGTCAAAAATTTAATAAATTTGTTACTCAACATAATTAACACTTGATACTTTCCAACCTTAAAAAATTGAGCATAACTAACAATAGAATAAGATTTTGTGAACGTTAAAAATAAAAAACGGAAACAAGGGAACAAACTTGAAAAATAAAGAAAAACATGAATTGCACTTAGCTTTAGAAAAAGAGTGAGAGAGAAAGAGTGGGGAAGGAAGCACAAAAAGAAAAAATGCGAAAAAGCAGACAACGAAAAAAGTACAAAAGTCAAATTGATGGATTGCTTAAATGTAGTCAATAAACGATTTTATTGCTTCCAACTTTTCAAATTTTAATACTCGGTTACACATGTCACATTTTTGAATAAGTTTTTTTATTAAGAAAAAATTTTTCTTAGGCAGTAGGTGTATTTTACGATAACAAAACTATTGTGTGCTTTTTACGCAAGATTTTACAGAATTATACTTGAAATAATAATTCACTAAAAACTGTGATTTATCAGGTCACACTCTTCTGATGTGTATTCTAAGCGGAAATCATGTTTTTTCACTGTCTATATATTTTTAAATGTTTTTAATATTAACATGCTTTAAACTATAAATTTTTTGTATTTGAATGGCAACAAAAAGACTTGAGTGTCCAGGTCACGCCCGTCACAATGGAACTATCCAATGACAGATTTCGTAAAGAAAATTTGTATATCAAAACTCTTGTTCAAGAAGCAAAAACTTACAAGACCTAATCGTAGATATATCACCATGCGCATCATATTTCTCAATGCAAATAATGGCAAAACTAATAATGGTCTAGAAGAATATTGTGCAGTGTATTTGGCACAAATAAGCCTAAAAGTACATCATATGTTATAGAATTGAACTGTGCCGATACTGACAAGTTTGGTACGTTGTGGTCTACTGCAATGCAGTTATAGATCAAGCCGTTGTCATGCAAGTCTTTAACGCTACATGACAGGTGCTTGTGTTTTAATAATTATTATGATTCTTCAAAAATTTTTACGAATTATATGTGACTGCTCATAATCATCTACTGCATGTATGGTAGTTTTGGAGTAAGTCCGATATCATACAAAATTTGAGCATGGCACACATCACCTAAAATTATCACAACTTTAAATCGACCATGTTTTTTATGTGGATTCAGGTTATCCTAAAACTAGTCCTTATTATTTATGGTATGAGTAATATGGCAAAACTGAAATACACACATGTTGAATTGCTTTCGAATTTGTACTTTGCAATACAAATGCTTTGCATTTTTGTTTAAGAAAATTTATTTTCAATCACTATAATTTGGCATTATACTTTAATGTAAAATAAATTTTCTTCACTCTGTTCAAATTAATTGTAAAATAAACACGTTTTATATAAAATCTAGAAAATATATTGTTGGTGTTTTTTTTTATTCGACAACAATACACACGTAAACATATAATGAAATTGGAACAAATAAATCAAACGTATAAAGAAGATATTAAATAAACATTGTACCCTTAGCCAACAATTAAACACCTTTTACTGCCGCAAACAAACTTCTACTTTAAAATTAAACTTTATCATACAAAAGCCATCTGATGTTCAAAGGAAAATTGATGATGTTGAAAATTACAAATTGAATAGAGTAGAAACCGTTCTTAACTTTCCAACGTGCTACTGTACCAGCAAAAAAAAATCCCGAAGTGGATAAAAGGAACACAAAACTGATTAAAGTTTACTAAATAAATATTTGATCACAGCCATTTCTTTTATTTTTCATTTTTTTTTTTTTTTGTTTCTATAAAATTCAATCTTGTGTGTGTCACGAGAAGAGAAAGATATTTATTTTTGACCATTTTTTACAAACACATTTAAATTGATGAAAATTTTTTAACGGAAGTAAATAAAACATGGGCGATGTAAAAAAATGAGATTTAATTTTGCCGAAAAAAAGGGTTTCAACAGTAAACAAATTTAAGTTAAACATGACGAAGAAAATCTGCCAAAAGCAGAAAGAGGAAAGTAGAGCTAGAAAAATTATGTAGAAAAAAAGTTCAAATTCAATCCTGGGGCAGAAATAGGAAATAACAATTTAAATTTTTTATTTTACGTGCTTGAAAAACTAAAATTTTGTTATTTATAGTTTACAAAAGCTTATAAAATTTGAAGTATTTTAGAGCAGATTTTCTGCATTAAAAACTTTTAAAGTAATTTGGATTATTGCAAACAAAAAGAATTAAAAAAAAAAGAAACGAAATCTCCTAAACACAAATTTTTTGAAGGCCGTAGCTTAAGATCTCAGCTGTACTGAAGAAGTCTTATTTCTTTTTAATAAAAGATATAAATATAACTAAGATATGATATTATTTTTAAAAAAAATATCTCCCATTTACAAGCAACTGGTTTCTTTCATAGAAAGAGACTGTAACTAATTCGTACCATTTGGGTACTAATCACGTGACTAGTATTTTTCTCTTAGGAAACTATAGAAGCTACGGTAGCCTAGGGGTGGTCTTAAAAGTCTGTGTTGTGACATAATATATATGAAAATTGTGCTGGGATGCAGTCATATTTTCTATAAGAAAATTGTGTTATCATGAAAACAACTTTTCTTTAAGAAAAGTGTGCTGTGACAAAATCAATCTTTTTATAAATAGTGTGCTGTGACAAAGTCAACTTTTCTGTAACAAAAAAAATTTTTTGTAACAGTAAATTTTTCTATAAAAAAATTGTGCTATATTCACACAATTGATTTCCCTGTAAAAAAAAGTGCACTGTGGTACAGTCAACTGTTCTGGAAGAAAAGTGTGCTGTAGTACAGTAAAATTTTCTACAACTAAAATGTGCTATAACAAAGTCGTCTTTTTTAACAAAAGCGTGCTGTGGTACCACATTCGATTTTATAAAATAAAGCATTCTCTGCGATGATGCAGTCGCCTTTTAAGTGAGATAAGTGTGCTGTTACAGACTTTATTTTGTTTGTAAGAAAAATGCCCTGTAAGGCAGTCAACCTACGTCAACTTTCGTGTTCTTTAGCAAATCCATTTATATTTTATACAATAAAAGTATGCTAAGACACATTTAACTTCTCTGTAAGAAAAGTTTGCCTAGGCCAAGTAAAATTGTTTTCTAAGCAGAGTGTTCTCTGATACAGTTATCCATATTTTATGTGTCTAAAAAATACGCTTCTATGTTATAGAAAAATGTGTTGTGACCCATTAAACTTTTCTTTAGGAAAAGTGCGTTGCGTGCCAGCCAATTTTTCTTAAAGAAAAGTGTGCTGTGGCATAGACAACTTTCATATTACAAAACTTTGCTGTGATATAGTCAAGTTTTCTTTAAGAAAAGTGTGCTGTGTGTGACCCAAACACAGACAACTTTTTAATATGTCTGATTTGACAGATAATTAGTTTTATCCTTCCGCTGAACGAATATGGTTGTGTATACGCTTGAACAACGCTGGGAAATATTGCCGATTTTGCCAAAAAAATCATCGTTTCAGATAAAGCTCATTTTGATCTTGGCGGGTATGTAAACAAGCAAACATACATTGAAAAGCCGACGCACCTAAAACGAGTCACTGTTTGGTGCGGATTTTGGTCCAGAGGCATAATTGGGCCAATGAGCAAGGAGTGGCCGTTACAGTCAATGGCGATCGTTATCGGGCCATGTTGAACGAATTTTTGTTCACAAAAATTGAAGAGGAGGACATTGGCAACATTTGGTTTCAACAGGACTGCGCTACGTGCCACACATCCGAAGCTAAACTCGGTGTTTTGCGCCCTGTTTTCAAAAAAAAAAAGTTATCTGGCGGACCCTATATTACGTTTCATATTTTCTATTAGAAAAGTTTGCTGGTACACCAATGTGTAGTTTCCACAATGCAGGCATATACATATAAATATATCATAAAATACTTTTATTTCTAGACTTTTGAATATAAAACTAAAAAATGTATTTGTTATTGGTAAAGCATATCTGCATGCACTTGGTTCCTGCTCAAAAAAATAGAAAACACTTGCTAAATAATATTATTTTTTTTTTAAGTTTCTTAACCTACAGTGATTTTAGTTTTGTAATCCTCAGAGTTTGTCTATAAGCATTGCGGCTTTGTAAGTTTTTTTGAATTGAAGTTGAAGTCTACTAATGTGTTTCTTGAGCAACAATGACACATACATAAATTTTTTTTATGCACAAGAAATTTTAATTTCCTTTCACCTTTGATATTTTATTCAAATAAAATTGCTTGATATCAAAGGAATTACTATTAATGATTAATTAACTAGAAAATTAAGTTACTCGATACCACCATACGATAAGATTTATTTCATTTGCCTAGATTTACATAAGCTCACCTAACCAAAAATACAAATACGTATACTCTCATAGGCACACATAAACAAATGTACATACAAAAGCATTACTGTCATAAGCACGCATACCAATTTATTTTCAATAACACATTGACACCAAACTAATGCATACATTCAAATAATTGTGTGTCTAGCTGTAGATCTTTGCAAGTTTCATGCAGCTGATAAGCAAACAACACACAAAAGCTTAATAGATAAACTACATTTACTAAATATTTAAATTACAGTAGTGTGACAGTTAAAGGGCAGGAGCGGTTGAGCTGAAATCAGATTGCCAGTATTAACTTTTTTTGTGTAAATAATAAATAAAATTATAATAGAAGCCATTACAGAATTGGGGAACTTTTTCTATTCATTAAGATTGTTTGACATAAATTAGGAACACTGTATGACAGTGAAAATATACGTTAATAGAAACCTATCTTAGATATAATAATTGAGTAAATAATTTTTTTTTTTTAGAGTACGAGTATATAAAATTTTTGGGGACTTTATGGACTCAAGTAATTTAATTTAGTCAGTTTTGCAATGTCTGTGAGGTTTTAAACATACTTGAAGAGAAGGACGTCTTCTTAATTAAATATATCTCAGCAATCGATCAACCTTTAAATAAAATATTTTTACGTTTTTACCCTCTAAAAACTCTTTTCTGTGGACTCGAAGATTTGCAAAGAATAAAAGACCGCAGTGTTCTAATTATGGTCAAGAATGACTTTTTATCTACTAATTACACTAATCTAATAAAATCAAGAGATTAAATTACACACACACAACTTAAATTACTTAAATGATTCACAACTTGTTGTCACGACGTCTATGCCGCTGTTTTATACAAATGTCTCTCAAAACTAGCTGCGCTGAACAGCATGAAATTAGGCGAAGTACTTCGCTAATGATCAATGACGTCAGTATGACATCGCAAGCGAGCAATCTAAGTACTTGGATTGTAATGTACGTGTAAACGAATATATCATTTGTTACTAATAACTTCGATTACCATGTAAGCAGAGATTCAGTTATTGTTTATTGTTTATAAAACAAAGAGTTTGTTATAAAAAAAAAATAAAATAGTGATCTACTTTTAGGCTAAATTTATTATCATGATCGCTTATATTTCTTGATGTAAGTGGCTTACTTTGTTAGTGAGAGCGCACCACTTACGCGTTCTATGAGACTTTCATTTTAAATCTACTCGTAAATAGCATAATAAGCTAACGAATCACTACTGACTGCTACTTAGTATTACTGATGTCATCAATTTCGTAATGTTTATTTTTACCACTGGGCAGTCTTGAAGGAATACCTTCTCTCCTCTCTGCTGTTCCCTACACAAGACTCACTCTGCCGACTAGACTTGTATCGCACTTTTTTTGTAGCTCGTTTTTGACACAAACCTATGATCAAACCCATTTAAATTACATGGGTTTCATCATTGGTTTATGTCAAAAACGAGCTACTGAAAGAGTTCGATTCAAATCTACTGCCGACGCTTACTGTTTGTACAACAATAATGACTCACTAATTTTGCTTTTACACACTTTCTTCACAATAATGAACTGAACTCTTAATAGAATACTCTTCGCAATCAACATCTTAACTTCAGAGTGACTTTATGATAGACTAAATTGCCAGCAGATGCGTCACCTTTTTTATACTTCACACAAGGCTTCCAGAATGTGACAGCAATGTCTAGACAATATCGGCAGCATCTCCAACGCTTGCTTTCGATCTCGTTATTAGTTCATGTACTAACTATATACATATGTGCGTATATACATATGTATATACAAACATTATTATAGAAGCATTTCATGATGGTTGTTGACTAGTGTATCTAATTTAATTTTTTCTGCACTACCATATATGTATGTGTTTTTGTATGTGTATATGCTTAATAAGCACAATATATTTCTTCATTGTTCTTGCTATAGTTTTTATGTTTATTTAGTCGTCTGCTTGTATGTACGTACGTGTGTGTATCGTATTTAGTTCTTTAGGTAAACAATTCTGTATAATTCTTTTTTTTTCGAAATACATACATATTTGCATTTAGTAGGTTTGTTCGTGTATTTTTGCTTAACAATGTTATCGAAAAACAGTTTTAAATAATCTTGAAAATTTATTTGTTAATATTTAAGCACGTCTAGATGCATTTCGTTAAATAATAATCAAATATTGAAATAAATTTTAAATAATTTTTTATAATATAAGAAATATCGAAGTGTATTTGTTTAGCACTGCCGTATTCATAAAAAATAATTAACGTTTAATAAATAAATTTTCATACAAACTTGGTGTTGTAAACCATGTGAAAACCAAAATTATTTCTTACGAATACGCCAGTCAGTACTTAATGTATTAGCAATTTTTGTTTTTTTTTTTTGTTTGTTGCTTCTGCACTTTATATACATAAGTATTTCGTTCTTGCTTAAAGAACTTTTCAGTAGTGTTCAAAGCAAAATTTATTTTGAAATAAGCTAAAAGACTTCATATGTAATTCTCAATAAAATACGAAGAGTCTTTCTATAAACACATCAACGTCATAACTCAAAAAAAAACAGGTTGCCAGAAAATTCTATTTTTCTCTCAAGAGTTGAGTAAACAAGACATTTGTATGAAATTTTTACATAATATGAAGAACGTTATGGGGATTAATTCTGCATCATTAACTTTAAAATTAAACTTTTTGAGTTATGACGTTCTTTGAACGATCAATATCTTTTTTTTATTGCAATAAAATAATTTTTTTTAAATTAATTCCGTTTTAAATTAAATTTTGCTCAAAAAAGGCTGAAAATTTTACAATGTTTTAAAATAAATTCCAAATCTAAAGTTAACAGAAAAAAATTATGTTTTTATAAACAGCAACAAAACTTGATTTTTTTTTAAAGAAGCTTTAAAACAATAATTTTTTTTTTGGCTCTAGAAAATGGCCTTCTATTCATAATAATTAATGATACTTGTATAATAATATAATTTAAGTAACATGTAATACGGATTAAATGAATTTGTGATACTGCAACAAACTTCGTTACTTAAATGTTAATATAGTAATTTCACCTACTATGTGTATTAAGGTGTGACAATAATGATTGCAAAAGCCCTGTCTTTCGTAAGAGTTAATGCTAGACTTATATGACATTGTTTGCCTAGCAGTTTGTGTGGCATGATTGACTATTGAGACATTATATTAAAGCTTTTATTTTTACTATTCTTGCAATTCTCCTTTTTTTCAAAAGTTTTAGAAGAACTTCTTAATTTAATGTATATAAAAAAGCCCTATCCTAAAACTCTGTTACATCAAACATATTCTTAGACTTCCTACTTAAGAAATATATTTTTTTTCCAAAAATTCTAGCTTCATTACATGCAGATATTAAAACTGAGTAAAATAAATCTTCAGAAGGTTGCCACTTTTCCCTAAAGAATTTTTTTTTTTCAAACTACTGCGCCGCCATCTATTTATATTGCAAGTATTTTAGTCTTGCTGTAGCCCTCATTCGTCTTTGCTACGCTTTTGCGGATTTATTCAAACGCTTTAAAAAAATTTACATATAATTTCTTAAACATATCGTTACTTCATCCCAACATAGCCATATCTTAAAAAATTAATTTTTTCATTCAGTATAGATTGTAAACTTTTGATACACAAGTCGTTTTGAAACCTATATGGTGCTACGGAATTCAACGATGAGGGGCACTGCTTCAGCTTCTAATGTACAGAAAATCCAATGAAGGCTAAACAAAATTTTAAGGTTAATCACATGGGCTCAATCGTACATTAAAAATTCAAAGTTACATCGTGATCAAAATATGCCACTAGTGACTGCAGAAATCTC
Source organism: Nowickia ferox (assembly GCA_936439885.1). NCBI lineage: Eukaryota > Metazoa > Arthropoda > Insecta > Diptera > Tachinidae > Nowickia > Nowickia ferox. The sequence goes on from OW387024.1 coordinate 78,847,632, forward strand.
AAAATACACAAGCAACTGTTTAAAAAAACTCGAGTCCCATGCTAATGTCTTTACTGGACACATTCGCTTGAAATAGAAGACACTAGGGCTCTAATACTCAACACCCCAGATAAGACTTCTTGAAAATATGTTTGTGCTTAGTACGACATTTATGTATTAGTAATTACTACCACACTAGTCAAGCTTAATAAATTTATCTATAGACTTAAGATCTGAAGACATAATAAATATATATATTTCCACGAGCAAGATCACTTTTTTATCGCATGCGACAGCAAGCAATTAAGCTTATATTTCAGAACAATGATACTCGATTTTGCTTAAAATTGTACCTTATGTAGAGCTCTGCTGAAAGTAAAAAAAGTTGCGTTTTCTTTGAAAAAAACAAACATATTTGTTTGGTGTCGAACGCTACAAAAAGTTGACATTCCTGTGGAAATGCCAATATGTACGAGTATATATACGAAATTTTTTGTTTTTCATATAGAATGCTTGAACACGCAGCTCTTGAGAAGTTAAAATATTTTTATATATTCATTGAGTCGTATGTAAATTTAAAACTTGTTTTCCACAAAACAAGCTGTTTTGTGTAATTGTTACTCTGTTACAACAAAGGAGCGATATGTTTAAAAAAAGAGTTTGTATTTGTAAGTTTTTCGTACTAAACTGTATTTCCTGATATCTTTTCGCAGTCTGAGGTTTCATAAGGTTTTGTGCACGCTACATTGACATGGAAGTTTTCAAGATTTTTTACACTTTGCAACATGTCAAAACAGCATGCGCAACCAACAATTAAACCACAGACGCATCTACGGTTCTGTATTTTGTTTAACATTTGGAGACACAAAGTTGTCACTTTTTGCTTTTCACAATTTTGGTAAATTTTTTATACATTAATAAAATTTTTATTTTTTCCACCGATACTTTTATTTTTTTCTGAAGTAAAAAAAATCATACACATTCTTAGTTTGGTTTGAACGAGTCAAACCAACACCAATAAACAACGATTCACTTTGTGCAACCAACATCAATGAAACCAGAAAATATCAATACATTGTAATGTATTTGAAACTTCGAATGCAACATAAAATTAAACTGTTAACACCAACAAAAAAACGTGCCGGTTTGCATAAACATGTTACAAAGTGTGTGTGCACCCATAATATCGAAATCTTAAAGAAAAGTTATGTATTTTAAATATAACTTAAGAGTATATTCTATTAAAAAAATCCTTTTTTATTTTATCGTTTGTTTTCGGGAAACTACTGGGCTTTTACTCCACCACCAGTACAAGTGTGTGCGCTTGTCAAACATCTAAAGAGTGTTGAGCAAGAGTATGGTAAGAGCATAACAAAGAGCAAAAATAGCAACAAAGTTAATTGAGTTATGCTTCACTAAATAAATTGAGGCTTTTCTAAAGGCGTTTTCTTAATTAAGTACATATTCAAATATAGACGTAAGTATACTTATGCACATGTGTTGATTACTTTCTAAAGACAGCTAAAGTGTTTTAACGTGTTTTTCTTAAGAAATTCTGATAATGAATGTAATTTGTTAAAATACAGTATTTAGTGTATTTTATGCGTATTATTTAGAATATGACTTACAGATCTCGTTAATTAAATAAACTGATAATTCAAACTGAATATTTAGTAATGTAGAAATATTGATAAAATTAACGGTAAATTTAGCGAAAGAGATGTGAGTCTTGAGGCTGCTAATTATCATTCGTTTACAACTACCCAGTGGTAAAAATATACATTACGTAATCGATGATATCAGTAATACTTAGTAGCAGGCAGTGGTGATTCGTTCGCTTATTTTGCTATTAGATTTAACATAAAAGTGTCATAGGGCACTCTCGCTTACAAAGTAAGCCACGATGTCAGTATGTGTCACTAGCATTGCACTTACATGTATTCTCATATTTTCTTATGTTTAACCTGTTTTCTTAAAAAAAATTAAAAACTTATGATATTCTTTAAAAAAAAAAAGTTTTAACTACTTTATAAATTTTACATTTTATCTTAGCTTATGCTGAATTTTAACAGAAAACAAATAGCCTTATCTTGAATACATTTAAAATTTTGTTTTATATATTTTTTTTTTTCTTGCCTTTAAGAAAGGATTTTCAAACTTGTGTTTATATATAGTTGTTACTGTTATTATTCAACAAAAAGTTTTCTTTTTGGCTTTTTTGTTCCAGTGGTTCGAGTGGTTTTTGTGGTTTCTTGCAAACCACTTACAGACACACACTCACACACTCACTATATGAAAAGCGCGTATACACGCTTTCACATGAAATGATTGTTTTAAATTTTCTTTAAACATTTAAATATCTTTATACGAAACTTAAATTAATTTTTATGTTATAAAAATCTTAAGAAAAACTTTTTTTGAAAAAAAAACTAAGATACTAATCATACTAATTTTTCCTTCTTTAGAGAGTTTTTAGCAACAACTTGACTTTTATGTGGTTATTTGTTTGGAAGTATATATTATAGGGGTTTTTAAAAACTACGCACATTTAGTTAAAAAGATTAAATTCTTTGAAACTGAGGAAACTGTATACAAAACTAATAAATACAAAAGTGTTCTTAGTGAACATTAAGCAGATTCTTAATAATTTTCAATATGCAAATGAACCGTGTAAAGCTGAATTTGGTACAGAAACCTAAATAAGTACATATTTTAGGTTGGAAACTATATTGCGGAAATTTATTGATATCTAAATGACTGATAATAAAAAAAAGGAGAGAGTTGTCTGAGGACACCCGATTATAGCTATGCTGCTTAGCTATGTAAAACAAACTAAATGTAAATTTTAAATAACAAATATTTCCCATTATTTTCTTTTTTAGCGGCATACGATTAAATTAATGTATTGTTTGTGGCCGACGGCGGCTATCGGCTTGCAACTGATCGGCTGTGTTTTCTGGTTTGTGCTCATGTGCAAAAACAATACAAAAACAAATTGGGCATTGTTTTTGTTTTGTTTTTGTTTCACTCACTTCAAAAAACGGAACAAAACAAAACCAAAAAATTTGCTTCGTTTATTTTCATACTCTGTGCCACGTTTCTTTAACTTGTGAGAAGTTCTCGCATCGAGAAAAATAAAATAATTATATTGTTTGTCCTATTTCACACAGGCTTAGTCACATAAAAACTTGTGTAAACTTATAAAAAATATGAACACATACAGTTTTTTTCCTACTCACTCTGTGTTTCACAGGATGATAACAATTTTTTTCGAAAAGTTCTCACATTCCTTACAGAAACGAAGCACTGGTTTTAAGTACAAAGAAATCAAAACAAAAATTAATTTATAACTTTAATAGTGTCAATTATTTTTGTTGAGAAAAATCACGTTCTAGCCCCTATGTCGTGACATAAATAGCATAGCTCTAAAAATCGTGATTGATTATTTATTTTAACATATTATTGATGTACTCAAGTTAAATGAAACATTACTGTGATATTAAGTTGTGTTTAAAAATTTTGTTTATGTTTTTTTTTAACGTTACCTTAATATAAAAAAGCCCTAACTCATTATATTTTTGAAATCCAATTTTTTGTATTTTTTTTAGAACAACATCTAAAGTATCAAAAAATTCTAAAATATCGATTAAAAAAATAATGAGTCTGGGTCTTTCTATATTAAGGTAACGATATGTTCTTATGTTTAGTATGATTATTTAATACATAAAATATTTATGTATGCAATTGGTTTTTCCATAAATTACAATACCTTGAAAAAAAAAAACAAAAATCTGTGAAAGGTCGAAAAAAAACTGAAAAAAAATTATTCAAATTGAAACATAAGACTTTAACCGAAATACTGGCAAAATTGAGACAGAAAATAGAGACAAATAAACACACATATGTATATGCATTGTACAGACTTAGTTATACTCGTATGTATGTATATATAAAGCTGCAATTTTTGCCATCTGTACCATTTCATGGTTTACATTTGATATTTTAGGAAATATTCAACATTTCTCAGAAGAAGTTAAGTGCACAACAACCGTAAACAAAAGTTGGAAAAGGCAACTTTTTCCCTTATTGTTTGCAAGCCATTTAGTGATTAAATTAAACATATTTGTGCAAAAAAATGTTCAAAACTTTATTTAATTTGTTAAGAGACTTTTGGCTACAAGAAACGACAAAAGAACTCATGCTTAATTTTTGAAAGTGTAAAAAGTTTGTAATTAGTTGAAATAAAAAAAAACATATTTACGAGTATATGCATATGAAAAATGTTAGTTAAATTTAAATCGACGAGTACTTTAATGAAAAAGTTTTAAAGTTTTGTAGCAAATTTTTTTCTTTGAAATAAGAAAGCCATTTAGTGATTAAATTAAACATATTTGTGCAAAAAAGTTCAAAACTTTTTTTTAATTTGATAAGAGACTTTTGGCTACAAGGAACGACAAAAGAACTCATGTTTAATTTTTGAAAGTGTAAAAGTGTTTGTCACTTTTATATAAAATGACTCAAAAAAATTTATATATCGAAAATGAGTTTATTTTCCGAAAAAAAATAAAACTTATTGTAAGTATTTTGGAAGAGTAAAAATTATCACAGATTTAGCATAAGTGAAATAACTTCTTCTTCTTCTGGATGTTGTTAATAATCAATTCCTGAAAATTTAAAAATACACACTTATTGATACTTTGGCAGTGGAGAAAATGTAGCTCTTGAATAGTAACTTTAAATATTTTCACTAGTATTGTAGCAATCTCTGCCGCAGCTATAAGTCAAGATGAATTTGATGGTTGGCATGAGATACGTTGGCTTCGATGGCCGCTAAATCCTGTGGCTTATTCGCATAGAGCTGTGACTTCAGAAATTTCATAAAATAAAGTTATCAAATCAGACGACCTTTGTGGGTAGTTCACATCACCTGCACGTTAGATGACCACAACCTCATATCACTTGTACAGAATGTCCTGGGTAAATGTGCAGTGCATCATGTAGCACCATCGTATTTAAAATACATGTCGTTTGTGTCAGTATCATCCAATTAAGAAGGAGAGTTACTGTATTATGCTATCGAGCTTAACTATTAGGAGTTATTTTGTTTCGGAGTTTCTTATTAAATCACAGAAGATACTTATAAGGGAAATATATTTGCTGGTGTTTTAAATATTGTCTCTATGCATTTCCTTGTTGCTTTAAAAAAAAAACTGTCAGTAGACTTTACCCACACACTTTGAACAGTCACAAACCTCTTATCTTACGCAGAGACTTTCAAAAACCATTTGAGAGTTCACAACTAATAATATTTTGGAAAATCACAAAAGAATAAAATAAACGGATTAATATGAAATTTTTATTCGATATGAATCCATTTTTTGCTTAACCATCAGCAAATAGATTTCGCTTATAATAGAATTATGACAATATGTCAAATAATAGATTTCTTAGAAGATCATTATGCAGTTATTTCATTAGCTGTGAAACACTATTCAAGCTTTGCTTAAATTCAACCAATTTTGCATCGATAAATTTAGCAACCCTTCCAAGCAATAATAAAAAAAATTACTAATAACACAACATTTATTATTCATCAATATCTTAATGTGGCAGTTTTTCCTTTCAAACTTCCGAATATTAAAACAACACATAAATTTTCACATTAAATATTATAATCACAACCTCCAGAAAACAAATATTAAAAATTCATATTTAACATTTTGCCATAAAACGTTAGATAACCAGCAGCAGAAATCTCTGTTGGCATAAAGACCCTATTTGCCTTATTTTATGACGGCATAAATAAATAAATAAAAAAAAAGCTCAACAAAGAAAAAGAAGCCAAAAACAGCACCGGCCTTCGTGTAGTTATTTTTAAAATTCAACCTTATTTAGTTCAACTTAATGTGAAGAAACATAAAAAAAAGGCTAAATAATATATGGCCGAGAGTGTTTTTTCTGCTGGAGTTTGTACCAAAATGATGACAAAACTTTTAATTAATATTTTGCCAAGTTAAGGCAGTTAACTCGTGCTCTGCAATCTAATTAGATTGCTTGACTTTAGTTCAGAAAATGATAAAAAAAAGAACAGCAGCAGCAGCTTTAACAGCTACTAAGCAGAATATTACAAGCCAAAATGAACGAAGTGAAATGAAGTGCACGTTGTCGTATGTTGTTGTAGTAAGTGTTTATGTTGCAACATGATGCTGGGAGCTTGATATGTAAATTTGCTACACTTCATGTTAATAAACTGTGAAACAGGAAAATAAATGCAACGGTGTTATTCCTTGGCTACAACGAAACGAAATGGTTTATTTGTTTTTGTCCTTTTTGTATGCACTTGTTCATTTATGTACGTGTTGTGCAATGTTGTGCTAGTGTTTGTAGAAGACGAGTGTTATAACCACCAAAACTTTTTGTTATCATTTGTTTAAAATATGCACTACCAGTTTTTCAATTTCTTTTTTTTTAAGTAAAACTTGCAGTGTACGCATCACTTTGTTAGTGGCAATGTTGCATATTTGGTTAGATTAGAATATACGAGTATAGAATATCCATATATTTTATTACCATCTGGTTTCATTCCATTCTGAAAGTCTGTCCCAAGTGCTTTCGATTAATTATATTCAAAATAATAATCAAATATGAGAATCAATGTTTATTTAAAAAAATAAGGAATACGTATCTTTGACCGATATCAATGTGCATTTCGTTTTTGCTGAAGAAACCCTTCAGAAGACTTCAACCAAACAATTAAAAAACTTCGAATTTATGTACATATATGCATACATATATATAAATATACATATATATAAATATATATAAATATACATATACAGTATTTTTCGTTTATAGCGAACCCGCTTAAAACGAACTTTCGCCTAAAACGAACCATTTTCGAAAGTACGAACTTTTATTTCTATAAAACCATGAAAATTTTTTCACTTATAACGAACCCGCTTAAAGCGAACTTTCGGTTATAACAAACTTTTTTTGCATGTAAATTGTTCTTTTTTTGCTTAAAAGGAACCAAGAAGTGTGTTGCCATGAACAATAAATTATATTTTTTAATTTGGTAACGCTGTCTTTTATTTGTCGTATGCTCTATAATCAGGTACTTCCCCCAGGTTTAATTGTTTTTTGTTTTTGTGTGAGGAAAGGCGATGTGAATTCAGCAGTTGAAAATTACAAAGCTAGAAGATGGCCGTAGCAGCGGTTGCAAAACAAAGAAAGTGTTTTTCTTTAAAAGAGAAATTTGATGTAATAAAACGCTTACAAGATGGGGTAAAACAAAAGCCAATATGCCAAGAAATGGGCATCAGCAAGTCAACAACAGCTACAATTTGGAAAAATAAGCAACTGGTGCTTAATAATTTTGAGCAAAACTCCACAAGTGTAAAGAAAGTTAAAAAAAGACATGTGCACACACAATTATGGTTTCTTGATGTCTTCACTTAAAACAAACTTCGCTTAAAACGAACAAATTTGATCAGTCCCTTGAAGTTCGCTTTAAGCGAAAAGCACTGTACATATATATATATAAAATCGCAGTGTGTGTTTGTTAGTAGTTAGTTTCTGGAACTATAAGACCTGTGGAGCAACATCAAAAATTGTATCTTAACAAACATGGAAACCATCAACGTGTAAAATACGGCCAAGGTAAGTTTGTCGGCCAATAATGTGATGGCAGCTTTTTTTTTTGGGATGCACGCGGGATAATCCACATCGATTACCTTCAAAAGGGAAAACCAATAAACGGCGAATATTATGCAGTATTACGTGTGCAGTCTCAATGGCGAAACTATATGAATTGGACTACGAATTGGTACCTCATCCGCCATTTTCTCCGGATTTGGCCCCTAGTGACTACTTGCTATTTCCAAACCTAAAGAATGGCTCGGTGCAAAGAGATTTAGCTTCAACGATACAATTATTGACCAAACAAATGCCTATTTTAAGGGCCCTGAAAAATTCTATTTTTTAGAAGGGATACAAAAACTGGAGAAACGTCGGACTAAGTGCATTGAGTTAAAAGGAGATTATGTTGAAAAATAAATTTTTGTTTTGCAAACAAAACTGTGTTTCATTCAAAAAGTCACGGACTTATTGATCCACCCTCGTATTCTGACAAACACTAGCAAAAGGGAACAACTAGCTGTTTTCGAAGCGTTATTTTTTTTTTTTTGTAGTTCCATATCTGTAAATTTGCATTTAAAATTTTTAAATCTAATTGATTTTCAATATTTCAATTATTAGCAATATTTCGATTTATTAGCATATATCCTGCTAATAGATTGAAATCAGCGCACAAGTGATGTAATCCACATTTCCTTTTATTGATTTTCCTTTTTTTTGGTATTTAAAAAGGAGATGGAGCTGAAAAATATTCTCTGCACAAAACATACTATAGCAAATTAAAAGATCAATTAAATAATTAAGTAATAAAACGTTTGGGCTTACACTAGTTTTGGGATGAAAACCTTATATTTACATGTACTTAAACCAGTTAATAAAATTTCTACTGAAGGTCAACATCTATTTAAAATTTTCTTAGAAAAATTAAACCTCAAACATTTTGAATGTCGTATTATTTGCTAATCAATGAAAGCAATAAAATAAAAATTTCTTAAAGATGAAATGTCAATACCAAAAGGTAAAACTTTCCACCCCTTAAAGACAGCTTAACTCATTAAAAAATGATGAGGACATAAATTTAAATTTTAAAAATGTGTCTGATATTAACCCACTTGTTGTTGTTATTGTTATTTTTTATTGTTCTTTATTGTTTTTTCTTTTGTAGCCGTTCACATGTACGTGTTTGAGGCCAATCGACATAAATATAATTATAAAAAATTCTAGCTCCCTCATATCTTTATTATTAAATGTTTCCACTCATACACAGACATGAAATTGAATACATAAAAAAATATAATGAGAATAATAAAAATATTGTAATTAAAATTAATGAATATTTTCTCTATTCTATTAATAACATAATAACACGAAACTCCTACACACATAAATAAATATTTACATTTTTATCATCATAACACTCACATGACACTAAATCTAAAGTACAACAAATTGGGGATAGTTTAATATTTAGATAAAAGTGCGAGAAGTGTGTCTAAATGACACACATTTTTATTTTAATTCGAATTAATAATAAACTGTGCATTTGTAATTTTTAATTGCTTTAATTACTTCTGTTCTGTTTTGTATTTTACAACTAACGGCCAGGGCAAGGAAGTAGAATGTTGCTGATACTCGCAAGTTTGTAAATAGTTACTCTTTTTTACCCTTAAGCACTCTTAAAGGGAGTTGTTCATTCATAATAGTGTATAATTACGATTTTAGGGCAAATTTAACTGGGGAAATGGGCTGAGATTTTTATGTGTTAAGTGCTGAAAACATGCTTAGGGACATGTAAAAAAATAGTCCTATTCAAAGCTTTTAATAGTTTGTGTAAATTGAACAAAAATATAAAAAAAAGAAATTTGAAAATCACTTAATATATTTTTATTATTTTTATTTTTTTTTTTTAATAGATCTAAACTAAATTTTGTGTGTTTGGGTTTTGTTGTTTTTATTCAGCTTCCTTTTTTAACAAACTCAAAGTACCTGACTTAAAATCGTTTATCATGTTTTGACAAATAATCTTAAAAAACTCAAAGATTACAGGAACATTACATCAAATTTTTAATGTTTGTACGTTTCTTTTTGATAAAACGCAACTTTATTTAAACACAAACAAGTGTCAAAAGTGTTTATGTGTTGAGGTACATATGTATATGTACATGCACAACGTCTTGAGGTTGCACATATTGTACATTTTTGTTGTTCTTTTTTCTGTTAAAACAGAAAACATCATTAATACAAATTTCGGGAAAAAAATTTATTTATTATATACATATATGTATATGCATATATCTGTGGCAAAGAGGAAAAAATGCTTAAATCGAGATAATCTAATTTTGAGTTAATGTCATCCCTTTAATCTTTATATTCAAAAGTTCTCCTGGACAAAATCTATATAATTAATAAGCAAACACTTTTTTTAAAAAGATTTTTATGGTTTTAATGTTTTTCTTTGCACAGTTGTGAACAATTTATATTTTATTGAAATCGGTTTAGTATTTTGGGAGCTGTAAGCGTTTAAAGTTGCTATGTGTGCATATAGTAGACACATAGTACACACGCTTTTATTAGCTTACACTTAAAAAAGACAAAACATGTGCGTGTGTGTGTTTGTAGTATTCTTGTTTTTCTGTTATTTGTTATTGTATGAAAGCCTGGATTTAATGTCAGGGAAATTCAATAGCAGATCTTCTTGCACCATCTATGGCGTAATTGCTCTAACCTATAATAACTCAGGGTCCGCGGGGTTGTTACTCCCGTTATCCTTGAGAAAGGATACCCTTGTGGTTTTATATATATATATAAGGTCTAATTCATAAAAAATATTTTAGATTTATTACAGGTTTATTTGACAAATTTCCCATAGAAATATGTTAAATAAGAGCTTAATAAACCTGAATTATTTTTTATGAATAAGGCAGATAGTACACACGCTTTTATTAGCTTACACTTAAAAAAGACAAAACATGTGCGTGTGCGTGTGTGTGTTTGTAGTATTCTGGTTTTCTGTTATTTGTTATTGTATGAAAGCTTGGATTTAATGTCAGGGAAATTCAATAGCAGACCTTCTTACAGCATCTATGGCGTAATTGCTCTAACCTATAATAACTCAGGGTCCGCGGGGTTGTTATCCTTGAGAAAGGATACCCTTGTGGTTATAGATATATATATATATATATATTGTATATATCCTGTCGGGAATTCCGTTAACTTTAAACTAACTTTAAGCTAACTATTTTGCAACTAGTACTGACTGACACTTTAATTACTTTTCAATGTAATCAACTGGCTATTATAACATTGCGATATCCTAATCGTTAGTCAATTGTCTCACTCTGCATTAATTTTCAACTAACTTAAAGTTGATTTTTTTAAATCACCTGTTAGTCAGTAAATTTAAAAAAAAAATTCTGGAGTTCGAACATGTATTATCACACGTTGTGAACTCAACGCACTACTACCCAGCTAACGTACCATCTAAAATAATAATAGCAGAATTTTAATATGAAACTAAAATGAATTTCAAAGTAGTATTCGATAACGTACTCAACTTATGAATTCATTTTTGATTTTTTCTGGATGACATTGCAGTTAGCTTTTAGTTAGTCTAAGAAAAGTTAACTATAAGTTAATTATTTTTGTAGTCAACCACACATTCTCCGACAAGGAGTTTCTTTTGCTCTTAAAATTTTTTTTTTCTCTTATGTGTTATTGTATGAAAGCTTGAATTTAATGTCAGGGAAACTCAAGGGAATATCGGAATCCTTGTATCAATTAAGAGGAACCACACTGAATAGCACATCTTCTTACAGCATCTATGGCGCAATTCCTCTAACCTATAATAACTCAGGGTCCGTTATCCTTGAGAAAGGATACCCTTATAGTTCTATATATATATATATATATATATATAGATATATATATATATTAGGGCGGGTCAAATTGTATGGAACGATTTTTTTTGATGAAGCGTATAGCAAAAAAGTAATCTATAAATTTTGCTCAAAAGACCATAGCTCTAAGTCGGATTTGGAGCCCCCCAAAATTTCAAAATAGATATTTTTCCATATATACATAGAATAATTTAATTAAATTCGTCACATTTTTTTTTATTTTTAAGTTTAGTGTGACACAATCAATGAGTGCAGTGATAATATCAAAGTTATTATGGATAATCAAGAAACATCAATTGAATTAAAAATGTAAAAATATTGTTTTTTTTTTTGTTGAAACCTTAAAAATGTTGATTTTTTCAGATCGATTTTCCTACAAAAAGGAGTTTGAAAACAAAAAAATTGATCGTAATAAAAGTTGTTGGAAATTATCTGAACTTTCATAATCTGCATAAAAAAATTTAAAAAAAAATCGAAGAAAATTCAGAATTTACTAGTTAAAAGTTCATTTTAGCCTATTTTTCGACAAAAAATTCCTAATATCTCTACTAAAAATAAAAAAAATATTGGTATCAATACAGATTCTAAAAGGTGATACAAATATCTTTCAAACAAGCCCAGATTGAGAAATCTACTATAATTCTATCTGATTTTATGACGAATTTAATTAAATTATTCTATGTATGTACAGGGTGTTTTTTTAGAGGTATAGAACTTCGAATTGAAATAAAACACAAGAAAATCGTTTTAATGTCCATCAATTTGGCTTTATTGGAAGGATAATTTTATGCCATTAACGTTTAAATATGATTTCGGGCATGTGGCCGCCGCGGCTGGCTCGAATAAAGCCAATTCTACAGGTCCAATTTTCAACCACTTTTTCGAGCATATGGGGCCGTATGTTGGCAATAACGCCACGAATGTTGGCTTCCAAGTCCCCTAACGTTTCTGGTTTGTTGGCGTAGACGAGCGACTTCACATATCCCCAAAGATAATAATCCAATGGTGTCAAATCACACGATCTTGGTGGCCAATTGACAGGTCCATTCTGCGAAATTATGCGCTCATCGAATGTTTCCTTCAATAAATCGATTGCGACGTGCGCTGTGTGGCATGTAGCGCCGTCTTGTTGGAACCACAACTCATCCACATTCATGCCATCCAATTCGGGAACAAAATAGTCGGTTATCATGGCTCTATACCGGTCTCCATTAACGGTAACTAACTCTCCAGCATTATTTCGGAAGAAGTATGGCCCAATGACTCCACCAGCCCATAGAGCACACCAAACAGTCAGTTTTTGTGGATGTAATGGCGTCTCAAGGGTCTCATGTGGATTCTCTTCACTCCAAATGCGGCAATTTTGCTTATTGACGTAGCCATTCAACCAAAAATGAGCCTCATCACTGAACAAAATTTTGCGATGAAAATCAGCATCGAGATCAATCTCATTTTCGGCCCATACACCAAAATCACGACGCATTGCATGGTCTCGCGGCTTTAATTCTTGCACAAGCTGGATCTTGTAAGGTCGCAAGCCAAGATCTTTGCGCAAAATCTTCCATAAAGTTGATGGACAAAGCTCCAATTGCTGTGCACGGTGGCGAATCGATTCATTTGGGTCCTCTTCAACACTTTGCTCTACAGCGGCAATTGTTTCTTCGGTGCGCACTGTTCGACGTCTCTGCGGATGCGTATTATCACATAGAGTAAACGTAGTGCGAAAACAATCCATGGTTAACCGAATTAATTGCTCTGATGGACGATTATGTCGACCATAAAATGGACGGAGCTTGCGGTAAACTTCGCGAACTGAACCATTATTTTCGAAATAAATTTGCACGATTTGCAAGCGTTGTTCTTTTGTCAACCTGTTCATGACGAAATGGCAAACCAAACTAAATATTAATCACTTGACAGCTCACAAAATGGCCGCCAGTTAAAAAAGTGATGCCAACTTAAAGTTCTATACCTCAATAAAAAACACCCAATATATACATTTACATATATGTGTGTGTTTTTGTGTGTGTATAAACCTCCTAAATAAATTCGTATATACTTACATACATAAGTATGTTTGTACGTAAGATTTTTTTTTTTTGCTTCATCTTTATTTCATGCATACCAACACGCACGATTTAAATGTGCAAAAAAAGCGATTTATCATCTACACAATTACGCATTCTGTTAGTAACGTTATTAACACTGACACACACATAATCAGTATACTCACACACACATACATACACACATACAATGTACATAATCTTGCTCAAAATGTTTTACGTAAAAACTTAACACTGCACAGTGCAATTATATTGAATATAAATGGTAATGAATATACATTCGCGAAATAGCCTCTCTTAAAATAATTAGGATTGTGACTATGAACAAATTCATCGTAATTTTTCAAGTTCCAAAATGTAAACTAATTCCGCAAATTAATTTGACAAAGACAAAATCTTCATTAACGATATTTCTCTAACAAAGCCATCGAATCTAAAAAAATTTGCGCAGTCTATGTAATTTTTTTTCAATTTGAGAGGTAATTAAATTGTGAATTTAATCATTTAATTGTTCTAAAAGTTATAAAAAAAATATTTTTCTATAAAATTATTTCCAAAAGATTTTGAAATCTACCGAACGAAATAAATTCGTTATCAGCAGAAATCTAAGCGATGTCGATATCTTCAGAGAGCCACAAATTTGACTCCATACACATACACACATACATTAATACATATATGTATGATGATTGATTCCCTTGATAGATTTCCCTGACTTTGTATACTTGATTTTGGAAAATAAATAATTTCGTCGTCTTAATAGCGGAATATCATGAATATCAATCAAATCAGCTGAATTACAAAAACAACATATACTTTGTGTCCTTAAAATAGTTTAGTTTAGTCCTTTAAAATATATTTGCTTTTACTGCCGGCTCCGCTTGCGTTCATCTGTTTAAAAAGCATATAACAATCAGTTTAAATGAAATGAAAGTTTAACATAATAACTCTAGTTGTTCTAAAAATTTGTTTGGGTAAAGGTTCCCTGATGATCTGCATTAGCAACAGTGAAATGCGCATAAGATCCAGCTAAGCCCCTCAATAATCAATTTCAATGTATTTTTAATGAAAAAATATTTTATTGAATAATTAAAATAATAATTTGGTATTATTAGTTCGTTAACAAATTTTTTTTTTTCGAAAAAAAATCCATACCAAATAACAAAAACCCGATTCCAAACCGAATAAAAATATTCTTTATTTGATGCTGGTAATACATCTCTTCATTGGTGAAAAAGTTTTCAAAATCAGTTCAACGGTTTGGGCGTGAAAGTGTCAGAAATAAACAAACTAACTCGCTTTACAATATTAGTGAGGACTAAATTTATTTCGCACTTCAGTTGTTACATATTTTTTTTTTTTTTTTGCTTTTTTGGTCACGAATTTCACTCAACTAAATTTAGCAACTGTTTGCGAATACATATTGCTCTTATATATACTTTAAAGTCCCACTGTGCACTGTTGAACTCACATTTTGACAGAGCTTATTGTGGCTCGAGCTATAATTTGAATTCATGTTACAAAAAATAAGGATTGTAACAATGAAAGAAATTTATTCACCCACCCGCACACACATGCCATTTCCAGAATCAGCGTATAAAATATTAAAATATAATCGCTCATCCTTGGCAATGGGCACCTTTACAACATTAAATATAATTTCAGCCAAAAGATTATCCTGAGAGCACTCAAACCCAAGTACATCATAAAACTCGTATAAAGGATTCTCTTTTTCGGTAAAAAAAAATACCCTTTTGTCACGCCAGCTGCCTTTTATATCTAATTTATATGCATTTAAAGTAGTAGCGATAACTTATTTTGCAAGTTGATGTTGATAATATTTCTATAAATCTTAAGTTTTTAAGGCTTTTATGTTCCCGATAAACAATATGTTTCAGATTGTACGCTTTCATATGGTAATTTTAAGCAATTTACGAAAAACAAAAATTTATTGATGCTGCAAATATGCTGTTAATATACTCGTACATAAGTGCCACTCATAAATATAAAATAAAAAAATAAAAGTTCAGCAAAGCAAAAAAAATAAAAAATTATATATTCAGCCGTGGCAAATGTAATATAAAGTTAATATGCATACAATTGGCGAAGTTATGGTTAGAGTTTTCAGTGATAGCGATACTTGTTTTGCAAAGTCGTAACTCAAAAAATAAGGAAAAAATTACAGAAACAGAGTTTAAGGTTTCTTTCAATTTAAATACAATTTCTTCTCCCAAAAATTGAGTGAACAAACCATTTGTGTATGAAATTTTTCAGCAAGAGTGTGGCATGGTGCACTTCTGTCAAAATGTATTGCCCCTGGTGTCGGTGATAATTTCTCTCAATTCTTATCGAGTTTCCTCAGGGATCGCACTATAAGAGTTGTTATAGATGGGATCCCATCAAGCGAGTTCAAGGTAAATTCACTCTATTACTTATTTTTTCTAAATGACCTTCTATGACAAACTTTCAACACTATTTATTCTTTCGCGGACGACAGCAGCATCTGCCATTCTTTCTCATTCAGCAAATAGACCAAACGTGCCAGAGGTTAAGGCTGTGCGACAAACAATGAATGAGACTTTGAACTATGACTTAGCACAAAACTTTTAATGGGGTCGTGCGAATAGGATCGATTTTAACGCCCGTAAGACCCAATGTTGTATGATTACTCATAGACACATGACAAAAAATGCAGCTGCCTATAAATATTAAGGAATCGGAAGCTCTTGATGTTCTTGAAATGAAAATTTAGTATTATGTTCGATGGACTGAACACATTATTCAAGTCTCAAAAGAAGCATTCAGGTGCCTCGGAATTTTGAAACGATGCAAGCGATACTTCACCCCATCTGATTTTCTTCCTATTTATACCACTTACATCCCACCGAAAATGGAACACAACTCTCATGTATGGGCTGGCGCTTGAGTCTATTTTGGGATTGCTCGACCGCGTACAGGAGAGGGCGAAGAAACGCATCGTTGACGGTAAGGTATCCAACTCTATTGATTCATTGGTGCATCGACGCAATGTGGGGTACATTTACTTGTTTTTTATCGTTACTACAATGGAATGTGTTCTAATGGAATTAGGGAACTTGTTCCTGCAATAGAACGAATTATGCTGCACTAGCAACTCCAAAAATTTGTTTTTTTTAGATATGATTATGTTAAAATAAAGCATAGATATGTGTTTTGCCGTTAGGTACTGAAGATTTTTAGGGTTCGAAGCATTTTAAAGCCCAGATATGTACTATGTCAAATATGTTTTCCATGGGTATTGAGTACAGATCAGATGGCCAATTCTCAGTCTGAAAATAGCCCGGAAAGTAAGTGTCGAAAAGGGTTCAAGGATCCTTCCTAAGTATTCCATGTGCATGGGTATTTTCCTATTTTTCTCATGTAAAGGACTTCTAAAATATTCTCGTTGTTTTCACAGAACAAATTTTTTCTAATTTTTGGTTTGTTTGATTTCACACAATGTTAGATACAAATTATATGTAAAATTGAGAACAAATTTTTCCCACGTGCGGCGTTTTAAGGATGCCTAATTTAAATATTTTTTTACTTTCACTTTCTTATGATATTTAACAAATAGTCGGATAATATTAAAAAAATAAGCTCGTATTAAGTATGATATTATCTTATAAACTTTCATTATTAACTGTAATGCCAAACATATTGATCAATTATTAAACTCATCAAAAATTCCGTTTTAAGAGATTTATATATATTTTTTTTAACTGACTGCGAGTTACCGTCTATGTGTCTGTATATACTTTAATAAAAATTAATCTGATGTAGTATGAAAAAAAAATAAAATATTTCATTTCAGTGTTGAGTACACATGGTCAGAATAACTTTAAGCTATGCAATGCTTTTTTTTTTAATTCAAATATTCTCAAATGTTGCGTTCATTCGTTATCTTTGCAGCTTGGAACGTTGGTACCAATCGCCACACCCGCCCCACCGACAACAATTGCACCGCCAGTACGTGTTGATATACAATCATCAAATTTATTAAATAATTTGCCACCACTACTCAATACACCTACGGTAAGTTTGATTTTCAAATAAATTTTTATATTTTTATATAGTTTATGTTTATATGTGTGCGTATGTATGAGTGAAATGTTATTTTCCATTTAATTTTTAATTTATTTTTTATGCTAACGAAGCAACGCAAATTAAATAATGCAGTACAGTGAAAATAATTGAAATGAAATGTATAAAAGTTAGAAAATTTTTACATCAATAACAAATGTTTCACAAGTATTTCAGTTTTATTCAATTCACGCTTATCATGAATAAAATTCCACATGGAAATTTTCGAACGTGTGAACACTTTGTTTCAGAAAACATTACACGATTGCGAAATATTTTGACAAATTGTGAAGAAAAGATTATTCACAAAGATTTGTGTGTTGTAAAATGTGGTAATATGTAAGTTTTTAATTATAATGGGATTGATGATACGAAATTAAAATCCGTGTGAACGAAAAGTTTCATTCGGAAATTTTCACATGTGGAATTCATGATAAGCGTAATTATTTAATAAAAATAATAGTTATACATGTGTTATAAGAAAAAAAAATTACTTGTCCAGTTTTTCTAAGAAATTTACATGCTGCAATATTTCTAAGTGTATATGTTTGCAATAAAATTTAAACAAATTGTTTCACAATAGTTTATTATATTTTGATTTACTTTGCTGAAATATTTATTTGAAATTTTTGTGTTTATTTAAATGTCCTTATTTTTAATACAAACAAAATAATTAAATATTAACACACAAAAATCATAATAAAAATCTTGTACACTTGCATTTCCACAAATGATTTTGGTAACAAATTTGGGGAAAACATTTGAGTAAATAACTTTATGGTTACATTTATTTTTTTTCCAAATTTTCCTGAGATAAAATTTCTGCATATTTTTTCAGTTTTCTCTTACAACGTTCAATTTCAAGGCGTCATTACAAAAGCATCGTTAGCTATGTGATATTTATTTTCTGCCTAATCATGTAGAATTTTGTGCACTTTAATCGAATACTTTCAGTTTTCACGGTACTTGATCTTTTGCTTATGATTTAATCCGTAAAATGACCGTCTTTGTGCGCTGGTGGCATCATTGGACCTTCATAAATTGTGCCGGGGCTAGCGTAGTGGTTTCGCTATTGACCATAACGCGAGCCTTCACACTATTATCAATAGTTTTTTTTTAATAATTGAAATTTATTTGCTGGTGGTGTAGCATGTCTTTATACGTATTTCATTGGCGCTTCAGCCAAATCATCAGTAAACTTCAAACACAAATTTTGAAGTGTCACAAACCTCTTACTTTATGCACAGACTTTCCAAAACTATTAGAGAATTCACAAATATTAATATTTTTAGAAATCACTAAAGAAAAAATTAATTCAATAGGCTTTGAAACTGATACAAAAACCAGCAAATAATTTATATTCAGATCAACTCATTTTTTATTATTTTTTTTATGGATGACAATGGTTCGTGCTTGTAGTGGTTTCCATAGGATGGCGTTTGTGTCATACTGCAACTGCAACCATCGGCTTATTGCAATCAAAAATTTACCCATAAGTTAAACGATTTGATACCTCTAGATTATGTCCTTTGGAGCCGCATGAAATCGCTGGCTTATGCTAATATAGGCCAACGATTTGAAGCAACTTCCAAGGGTGGAAGTACAGAATGCGCTTCGTTAGGATCACACGCTGTTACTTTATGCCCGATTTGAAGTTTACCTTTTCTATTTAAGTTGTTTTTAAGAAAAATAATTTTTTGAAAATTTCAGTTTCGAAAAATTTTAATTCTACTTCTACTTCTACATCTTTCGAACGTGGCAACTTCGCTGGCGATCGGTTCAGCCGTTTTTAAGCTATAAATTGTTTACATAAATATATAACACACACACACACATACACGCTGCATACATACATCCAACGAAACCTCGAAAATTCGATTTTCAAAAATTTTGTTAAAATCAGCATCTTCTTACAGCAGAAATTAAAAAAAAACTAATACTGTTTTTTTCAAAACCTTGCTCATAATCAAGTGTTTATGAATTAATTCCCCACAATTAGTACTACAAATTTTTTAACCACCTCCAATCTTTGCCCAAGAATCGCCTTATGAGAAATTTACATTTTTCAAAAATACAAAATTGGCGGTAAAGCCACTTTTCTAATAATTTCTCTTATATGAAAATGCAAAATTTCGATAGTAAGTATTTCAAAAATTATAGGACCACGGCTTATTTTAGGTTAATTTTAAAACTCTTTCCAACTATCACACCCTCTTGATTTTAACACTAAAAATACGCTCATAAAAATATTTTACAACAGCACAAAAAATATTTTCATTCAAAAACACTAAATTTAAACAATTGTTTATTTTTCTAAATTAATTTTTTCGATAACTAATTTATTTTTCGATATAAATAATAAAAAAAATATGAGTTTGAATAATTATTAATACCTACACACGTAATTATATTATGTAAAAGTTATATTTTCATAGGAAATTATTATCGTTTTTTTATATAAAAGAAATTTTAAATTCACACATTCAAATGTAAAATAAAAAAATTTTCAATGGAGTTTAAAGCAATTTAAAAAAATCCTTTTTGTTTTTTTTTTGTTTTTCTATTTTTACTTCCTGTAATTTCTGGCAATTGAAATTTAATAGTTTACAACAGCTCCGGAATATGAAACGGTAAATACATTTTTTGAGTTCCATTTTCATTGTTGGCAATTTTTATTCTTTGTTAAATAAACGTTTGCAAATAAATAAAATTTAAATAAACAAATAATAAATATTATGTATGTGCATGTAATGAAAATAAATTTTTGCAGTTCAAATATTTGTTGAGACTATTTCATGTGCTTATATTTTTCATATTTATTTACTTTATTCTATATACAATTAATTTTATTAAGTCTTTTTGTGATAGAGTAAAATATTAAAAACCAAAAATTTTATAAGAATTTGTATGCTGTTAGGGTGTGATGAAAAATAAATAGAATAAGCAAATTATTAAATTTCGAAGAAAAAATTCAGTTTGTCAGTCGAGTTAAAAATAGAAGCATACCATGAACTTTTATGATAAAGTTCATTTATATTTATATATATATATATATATATATATTTTTTAATTTATTGACATTTAGCATGCTTTTCATATAAATTTTAAATGCTTTACATACATATCTTTCAAAATACATAAATATGAGTTGCACGAGTTACTGTTTACTGATTTTTAACTATGTGTTGTTATTTTATTTATGCATATCTGACAGAAAAAATTTTTCATATCATATTCCTATGATAAAATTATTTTATTTATAATATTTAAAGTGAATTCAGCCATCGCTTTGGCACAAAATTTTTATCTTTTTATTTTTTGTTTCGAGAAAAAATTTTTAGCTGTTAGCTTTTTGCAAAACGATTCATCCATTTCCAAAATTTTGTCTGGAAAATCAAACTACCAAATGTAATGCGTGTGTAAACAATGCGTATTAGTTTTACAAGTGGCAGCACAGCGATAAATGATTACAATTTGTTGTGTCACACAAATCTTTTTTATTGTTTAATGCAATTGTTTTGCTCAACTACATGTGTATATACTTTTTTTAAAATTTCCTTTTTTTTCTATTCTAAAAAAGGGTGGTTTTTATAGAGCGACAGAAGTTTAAATCATAATAAAACAAGGAAATATATTTTTGATATCAATGAAAGAAAATGGAAAGAAAATTTTATGAAATTAATACTTAAACATGATTTCTGACATGTAACCGCCACGGCTGGCGCGTAGAAGGCGTGATCTGGAACACCAATTTTCAACAACTTTTCGCAGCATTTGCGGCCGTATTTCGCCGATAACTCCTCGAATGTTAATTTCCAGGTTTCCATTTTTTTTTTTTTTGTTTATCCACGTAGACAAGTGACTTAACACAATCCCAAAGAAAATAATCCAACCGGGTTAAATCACACAATCTTGGTGGCCAATTAATTGGGCTATTACGTAAAATTATTTTTTTATCAGTTGTAGCGCCAGCTGTGGGGCTCCATCCTGTTGGAACCATATATCAGCAAGACTAATGTCACGTAATTGAGGTACGAAACAATTTCGAATCACGTTCCTTTACCGTTCACCATTGACAGTAACATTCTGACCATCATCGTTTTTGCCGACATATGGGCCAATGAATCCGGCAGCCCATAAAGCGCACGAAACAGTAATTTTCTGTGGATGTAATGATGTTTGACAAAAGCTTGTTTATTCTCCTCACTCCAAATGCGACAATTCTGCTTATTTTCGTACCAATTCAACCAAAAGTGAAGGAGCATTATGAACGCTATAAAATGGAAGAATAGCCGCGATGAGTTTGACGAATAGAACAATTATTTTGATACAATATTTTAAACAATTTGCACGCTTTGCTCTGGTGTAAGTCGATTCATAAAGAAATTTCAAAGCAAACTAAACAAAAAGCAACTATAAGCTGTTAAATGGGTGCTCATATAAATCAGTGATGCCAACTTAAAGTTGTAACACTCTAAAAAAAAAACTCTCTTTATAAACAAATATACTCTGTGTTTCTATTGTTCATATAATATGATATGGCAGCTTAGTTCATTTTTGGCTGAAAAATTAATTAAAAATAGTTGGCAACTCAGTTCGACAAAAATAAAAATTAATTCATTTCAAGCAGAAAATGTTCGGAACAATATTCCCAGCTGGAAAAGTAGGCATTAATTACATAAATAATGGGAGAAATGAAAGGTATTATTTTTAAATCAAGTTAATGCATTCCCTTAGAAACGAGAGAGTAATTTGATCAAACACAATAATCACACATTGATTACCACATGCAGAAGAAGAATGTATAATTTTTGCTTGTGACGAGTTTTATGAATTATAGAATTCATTTTTCGGACGTATTAAAATAATTCATTACTGTTAACACAGTAATGAATTCTGGAAAGAAAAATTATACATGCTGTGCATTGCCTTCTCCTTTAAGGTAGAGGTCCATAGCTCGCTTTTTGCGCGTTACGCTTTCTATGCATCTGTCAAAAAAGTAGAATCAATGTAATAGTATGTGACAAGTTACATTGCAAAAAGCGCAGAACGCGTAGGCGCTTTCAAAGCAAAAAGTAGGTCTACTTTCTACTTTTGTACGCGTTACAAGCACCATGAAAGAAAGTCAGCTGTTCTTGAATGCTAAAGATGTTAAATAGTACTTTATTTCTTACGTTATCGATAAATATTATTTTGCCGTGGATAATTTTTTTCTTTTTTTTCAATAAAAAAAATTGCTTAGTGAAAAAAACTTATAAAATATGTGAATATTTTCATTATTGCGATGTATTTTAATTAACTTTTCACCACACTTTTCTCAGTAACAAATTTTGCATATTAGTGTCTTCTCCGCTAAATCTGTATTAAATAGCTGCGTAGAAAAGTTATTGCTTAAGCCAATAATGTGCATACATTTATATGTAATTTTCAATTTACTTACATTAAAGTCAACAACAGCCGAAAAACTGCTGGAATAGCCCTGGCCGAGTTCTTCTCAAGACTATCTTTTAAAATGCTGAATAAATAGTCAAAGACAACTGCAGACATTCTTTTCGCGGTTCGAAATTGCTCAGGGTCAGAAGTTTTAATTTTTTAAATGTGGTTTCAAAAAACCCACTTAAATTCCGTTCTAAATACAACGGCCGTACCTAAACCTTTTCTTTTTTGAAATTGTTCATAGGCATTTTTTGCACATAAAATTAAATACATATATTCTTTATAAGTATTTATAAACAAACGCACACAGCTGATCAAAATAAAAATAAAATGGCGCATGAAAAGCAGTGCATGTAACTCAACGCGAACAAAGTATAGAATGAAACAAGAGGATGAAACGCCTGTAAAGCATAACGCGCAAAAAGCGAGCTATGGACCTCTACCTTTACATTTCATTACCTTTTCCCAACTGGGTTTGTTTTCTTTCTCTCTCTCTCTCTCTCTCAAAGAGAGAAACGTCAAACTCCATATCAGGGATGAGAAATCAGATTTAGAAATTGTACTAATTTTCAAGAAAAATTGTACTTTTTTCAGTGCGATTGTACCAAATTCTTTAGTTTTAATTTTTTAATACTTCTATTAATTAACTAAAAAGGCACACATAGTATATGTGTAAAAGCTTAACAATTGACAAAAAGGCACTTTGAAGTTCAATGATTATATTATTAATTAATACTATTAATTAATATTATTCTTTAATGTCAGAATGTATAAAAAAGATTATTAGTTGCTGAGATCTGAATATAAAAGTAACATTTAGGATATACTTTTCCATTCTTTGGAAATATATTTTTCACATTTTGCAGATGAATTTGGAATAGATAACATTCCTCCAACATATTTTTGAAATATCGGAAAACATTGCTTCATTTACCTAATTTTTCATTTATAATACCTTCGAGTAAAAGGTACATACATAGCCTGTCGTTTCTTAAGGACTTAATAACTTCTACATCAACCCGCGCTCGAAACTGATTACTTATATATTCTATATTTTTAATGCTATTTGTATTTATATTACATAATAGAAAAAAAAATCAATAGTGCTAAAATGTTCATTGGGGTGCTACGGTACTTTTGGCATTCAAATAGTGCTAAAAATGGTACAATTGTACCAACTTTTTCATCCCTGCTCCATATAAAAAACATTTTTCTGAGAACCAAAATTTTGTTCCGAGACAATGGGTTAATCCACCTTTATTGCTTTCAATCAAAACTGCAAATATTATTAAATCTAATTGAGATTTTTGTTCGATTCGGTTAGTAGAGACAGTTTGTTTCTTTTTTATGTTATATTATTAGTTTTTAAAGCAAAAAACTTTCCCTATCTAAAGCGACAATCCGAAGCTATTAAAAAAAATTAATACTTAAACCAAATTTTTGTGACATTGAACCGATTTAATACCAAAATACCTATAGAGATTATTACAAATATATCTACATAAATTAATACAAAAATACCTTTGTGTATAAAAAGTCAAATACACATACATACATATATTTCATAAATTAATGCCCAGGTTTTGTCCAGTATTTTACAGCTGTCAATGACTAGTCAATCGTCTGCCTATTCTTTTATGACTTTTTATAGAGTCTCATAAATAATTTTTTGACACCTTGTTGTTGTGATTTTGTTTCTACGTCATTTTATTTTGATTAAATATTTCATTTAGTTTATATACAGGGTGGGCCAAAAGTTACCTTGGGGTTTAAAAGTTTAATAACTTTTTCGTTTATTAATTTTTTTTTTATTTTTTTCTCAGATTATATAATATATAAAATGAAAAATTTTTTACACTAAGTATGAAAAATAATGTATCTTAAATTACCACTGTTTTCCATTTTCCATAATATCTTCCATAATATCTTCCAAAATTTCTGCAACAATATTTGCCTTGAGTTCAAGGATTGTCTCTGGCTTGTTCACATACACTCGCTACTTCAAATAACCCCAAAGAAAATAGTTGGGTGCTGTCAAAAATGGCGATCGCGCTGGGCCAAATTATTTCCGAATTTCTGGAAATTATTCGCTTTCCAAAAATTTGACTTAAAAGTGCCATTGTGTCTCGGGCAGTGCGGGCAGTGGCTCCGTCCTGCTGAAACCACATACCAGGTATGTTTTCAAGAGCAAGACGTAAAAAATTTTCTATCATAAACCGATACCGCTCTCCATTTACGGTTACAGCACTTCCATCTTCATTCTCGAAGAAGTAAGGCCCAATGATATTTTCAGATGTGATCCCACACCATATTGTACACCTAATGGGGTGCAATTGGCGTTTATGAATGGCTCTTGGATTTTCAGAACCCCAGAACCTACAGTTCTGCTTATTAACAAAGCCATTCAAATGAAAATGAGCTTCATCACTCATAATCATAATCGCCCATCAGTGCGAAGCTGAAAACGGTGGTCATTTAAGAGACATTATTTTTCATACTTAGTGTAAAAAAATTTTCCATTTTGTATATTATATAATCTGAGAAAAAAATTTAAAAAAATTAATAAACGAAAAAGTTATTAAACTTTTAAACCCCATGGTAACTTTTGGCCCACCCTGTATATATCTATACATATTTTTTTTATAAGTTTTTTGTTATTTTTGTTAAATTTGTCACATCCGCACAAGCAGGTGTCAATATTCCCAAATGATAACAAATATTTAGCAATCACATTTATTTTATATAAATATTTATATATGTATGTCTGTCTGTAACCAATGCAAACATACATATTATTCATGATAAATTGTAATACTTACAATTTGTTGAATGTAATTTAAGTTCAAAAAAATATGGTGTGGAGATGGAGCAAATAAATAAATAAAGCAAATAAAAAGTATTAAAAAATACTTTTTCCGTCAAATGAGTTTTTTTTTTTTCTTTTTGAAAAAGAGCACAAGAAAATATGGAAAACCAAAGAACTTGTTTTAATATTTTATGAAACTTTAGCCGTAGAATGTATGTACTTATATCTATATCGTTACTTTAAAACGCTATAACTAATAATTTTTTAGATAGATATTTTCTATCGCAATTTTCAAACAATTCG
The DNA here is from genome assembly GCA_936439885.1 of Nowickia ferox. Taxonomy (NCBI): domain Eukaryota; kingdom Metazoa; phylum Arthropoda; class Insecta; order Diptera; family Tachinidae; genus Nowickia; species Nowickia ferox. The sequence continues at coordinate 78,873,854 of OW387024.1, forward strand.
ATTTAAAAAATTATAATGAGTTAAGGCCTTTCGGCATGGAAAATTTTTGACTTTAAAATTTAATTTTGTAAATTTTCTCCTCATCAAACTTTCATTTATTTCATATTTTTTTATTTACTTTTAAAGCTGACTGACAAAAGAATTTAATCGGCAATTTTTTGTTTAATGGCTTTTAGGAATTTAATGTCTTTAAACTACTGATTCTGCTTTTATAACGACATCATGAATTTTTTTAAACGCAAAAAGTTTCTATTAAATCCTATCCCGCTGTAATTTTTCATCACTCCTACGTGTTCAAAAGATATATTTTTAAAGTTTTTTCTTTTCTTTTTGTCTTCCGAAAAAAAATGAATTTTAAACATTAATTGTATCATGTTCCAAAAAAATGCAAATGCTTAATTTTATTTGATAGCAGGCGTCATAAGCAAAGACTAATAAAACAATTACAACATCATTTGTTCTAAGGATTTTACAGCTGTTACATACATATTTAGATTTTATTTTCTGTTCAGTGACATTAGATTTTTGTTAACCTTTTAACTTTTGGGCAAGCACTTAAGCCAGCAACAAAGTTGCTGCCACATAATTCTAATATAATTTTTAGCATAAAATCGCGATTTATAAAAATGATACCGGAAAACGTGTTAACAATGTATTATGTATTTTTTAAAGCCCACTAGTCTTGTGTTACAGAGAATAGTAGAGTCATTTAATATTAAAAACTTGGGTTACCTGGAATGTTATCCGAAAGTTTTAGAAATTTTTAAAGATTTTCGAGTTTTAGCTTTGTCCAACAATAATGGATAAATACAAATGTTTACAACATATTTTTGCCATGCAAAATCAAATTTCCAATAATCTTTATCTCAGCAATTAGTTTCGTTTAGTCAATAGTAAAGAGTTACGAGCTCTGCTAGTGGAAGACTCTTCGTAATGAAATGATCATATCCAAAAAAAATTTCTGTTGTTGGCTCTCGTGCTCACTTTTGCGAGAACTTACAACAAAAATAAGTTCACAATGACTCAAGTCAAGTAATACCTAAAAGCTTTGAATTAATTTTTAATTATTATTCGTTCAAACTTCATTTGTTTCTATATGCAAGTTCTTATCGCTTTAAAAGCCAAATTACATGTGATAATTTGGCTTACAAAGCGATACGTACTTTAGCTTAATCTCAAAGCATGCATAGAGAATTTAATTTAATATACATAAGTAGCATCTGCTTTAAAAATACTTAAAAAATCGTAGTTTTTATAGAATAAAGCATTGTTGGTAGTACGAATTGTAAAGTTTAAAGAATCACTGGCGGCTGAAAAAATCTTTCAAATGAAATGGGATAAAATAGGAAAATATGCACACACAAAAAACAACTACAAAAATAGACCTTTTGTAGGCACGGTCCAGCTCACGCTAGACCCCTAAAATTTTTTGCGAATCCTCATTAAAAAAATCGAACTTTAATTTGAGGGTGGTAACAAAAACTTCTTTTTCTGTGAGTTGCTATAATAAAAGTGCATACATATATAAAGGGTTATCCATTTTTCGCTTTCAGAAGTAAAGTAAAATAAAACACACCTAAAACTATGATTTTGATGTAACTTTTTCTTTCATTTAAATGCTTGGATCTAGTCATTGCGTACGAAATAGAATAACATTTAAATGACCGCCTCTAGATTAGATGCAGCAATCGGTCTTTTGTGGTAATTTTCGACCCCTTTTTCGTAGATTTCGAGCGATATCTCGGCAATTACTTGACGAATTTTGGTTTTCAAATGCTTCAACATTATGGGATTATGCGCGTGGACATGGTATTTTTCGTAATATTTTTCTAAAAAAAAAACAACAAACAAAATGGAAGAAAAATAACTCAACAACTCGACAACAACTTAATTGTGAATAACACAATAATTTTAATTGGAAATAATTGAATTGATTTTATTTTCTTATGTCACAGATATCGTGTTTGTATTCACAAAATACCTTAATTGTAATTTTCAAAAATAATTATTGTATTTACAAATATTTTTTTCTGTGTGCGCACATTGCGATGATGACCACATCTGTAGCGCTTCTAGTCTCTTGAAATTTCTTTATAATATTGCCTATTCCTTGCACAATAAGTCGCTTATTACGAGCATAACAACCCGCATTGCCTAAACACCACTTTTGAAACACAAGTTTTTTAATATGCTTTAAGGTGTTCTTCGGTTTTTAAACGAGATTCCCAAATCTAAAACCTTTCACTAAATAAATTACACTTCAGTACATGGAACTTGCTATGCAGTAACATATTTTAACAATATTCGCTGTCGTTTAAAGTAGAAAAAGTAAAATAATGAGCTCAAATTCATTTAGTTTTTCTTCAATTCTTCTTTATTATATTATTATGTTGATATTTTGTATGCAAGGATGCCACATGGTAATTTTAATTAAATGGCGAGTAAAATACAGATGTACACTAACGTAAAAAAGAAATTACTGAATCACATTAGCATTATCGCAATCTAATTAAATATATCGATAAATATTACGATTTTAGGTTTGCAAAAAGTTTTTTAGTCCAGGAACAGATGGCAGATATTTAATAGCTGACAGTCTTGCCAGACAGGGATGTTTTGAAAGCACTAAATGGATAACCCTGTAGCATTTTGTGTTTGGCTTTATGTCCAATAATTCTGTTAAAATCTTTTGTTCAAAGCATATCAATCTTAAGGGCATTTTATTAATTATTACACATGTCAAAAACTTCCAGCCTTAACATCTTAGATTATCATTAAATCATTTTTATATACTCGTACACTTCAAAGTTAACAAAGAAAAAACAAATATGCTGAAAAATCATTTACGCACATAAACACACATGCAAACATACACACATACACACATGCATATGCAGGCAGCCATTGTCTGGAATCCCTGCAAACATATTTTATGTGTAAATAATTGGGTCTATCAATTTGATATTGTGTTTCATTTTATTTTTTCATTGTGCTGAAGCATGTGTTACAAGTACAAAGTATAATCAATTATCGAATGCCATGATGATTTATATTATATTTATGTTATGCATGAACATACAAGTGGCATGTTTAACAAACATATATTGTCCCAGTACACGGATAAATAGGACGATGGAGGCTATAGGTGAAAGTGTGTGATTAACATACAACCCTGGATAATGTATGTACATAACGTACGTACTCCTACATCCGTTATATAAGTTTTTATTAACATATTTACATAATATACATGCATACTTGTACATGCATTTGTATTTATTGTATATTTCTACCAAGAGAGCGAAATTTATTATGAATTTAAGTACAATATTTTTGAAACGAGTGTAACGTATAAGATTGCTTAGTTCTGCTTTTAATTGGGGATAAACTAAGATTTTCATATTAAGCTGTTGGTTTTTTTCTCAAATTCTTTTCTTTTTGTCTAGTATATATTAAAATTTTTTTTTTCAGCCGACTAGACCCTTTTCTCTCCACCTCCTTACAGAATAAATGAAGTAATAGACATATGTGACGTAATTGTGCTGTTACTCTAATGTGTGTGTGTGTGTGTGTTTATGTTATCTTTGTTTGCATTACAAATGTTTACATGTATTTGTTTTTATTAAAATAGATTTTATTGCTTAATTTTTGTTTATATTTTTTAAGATAATATTGTTATATTTTATAAACAAATTTAATTTTAAAAAAAAAAAGTAAAAAAATGTTTAAAGAGCACAAACTTTAATGAAATTCAATAATATAAGTAAAGGGTGTTTTTCTAAGTGTCACAACTTTGATTTGGCATCACTGTGTTATTTGAACACCTATTTAACAGCTGATACTTGCTTTTTGTTTAGTTTGCTTTGAAATTTCATTATGAATCGACTTACACCAGAGCAAAGCGTGCAAATTGTTGAAATTTTTAATCACAATAATTGTTCTATTCGTCAAAGTCGTCATACATTTCTTCCATTCAAAATTTTATTTTCCGATTAAGCCCATTTCTGGTTGAATGGGTACGTAAATAAGCAGAATTGTCGCATTTGGAGTGAGGAGAATCCACAAGCTTTTGTCAAAACACCATTACATGCACAAAAAAATACTGTTTGGTGGAGTTTATCAGCTGGCAAAGTCATTGGCCCCTATGTCTTCAAAAAAAATTGGTGTTCCAGAAATCATATTTAAACACTAATTTCATAAAATTTTCTTTCCAATAAAGCCCGATTCATTGATATTAAAAATATATTTTCTTGTTTTATTATGATTTAAACTTGTGTCACTCTACAAAAAAAACACCCTTTATAAAGTAAAGAAGACAGACAAATGGTGGGACAAATAGAAAAATGACAGATTGAAAATGTGTCAAATGAATGGAAACCTTTTTTTAATTTTCTTTTAAATATTCAGTGGATACATGTGGGAAATCAAAACTTGTTTGCAAATAAGAAGAAAATTTATATATTTTGCAGTGGTCACCATGGAATAACTAATCCATGTTTGTTAAGGGAATCTTAGTAAAATAGATGATTTTGGGAAAAAAATTAATGTTTACAAAAATATGCCTATACATACATACACATATGTAAGTACATACATCTACATACATACACATATGTATACACAAGCACATGTGAATTTTCTGGCAAATCATTTAAAAGGGATTTCATTTACAGCAGAATAAATAAATTTAAGTTGTGTCACAGTAGACCCATTTATGGCATGTGTACCATTTTTGTGACTTGTGGGTACCATATGTACGAGTATAATGAAAAAGATATGCATACAAGACCATAAAACAGAACGAAGATCTTTCTGAATTTTCATTATTTCAATTTTCTCAAAGAATTTTTATAGAAAATTACACAAGCATAATTCGAACAAATCTTCTCAGGGAATTCACACTTTGGCTTTCAAAGAAAATACAAAAGATTGCTGCTAAGCATCCCTGTCATCTCTATGTTTAAGAGATGAATAAAACAAATTTATAGCCCACAAAAGAGTTGGGTTAAAGGTATAACAAGCTGGTTATTAAATGTCTATCGCTTCATTTAAGGAAATCTTCCATAGACGGCTTTTACACACGCAAAATTTACTTTGCAAAGTCTTGAGTTTGTTTACTAGAAGAGAGAAAAGAGCTTTGTGCTCTTAACAAAATGTTTGAATAAGAATGTAAAAAGGTAAAGGTGTCATGTTAAATATAAAAAGGTGTAACATAAGTAGCACAACAGAAAATAACATAAAGTAAGGAACTACGTATCTATACAGAGTTACGAGACACTGTGCGTTGTGATTTTAATTATTGGGTGTTACTGGGTTTCCTTCTGGAACATAAAGGGTGCTTTTTTAAGACAGATAGAACTTTAAATTGTAAAAGATAATATTAAAAATTTTAAATGATTTTGGACATATGGCCAATTTTTTTTAAATTAAATTTTTTATGACGGCTTGGCGTGAATTCACCTGATGGTTGTCATTTGCATATTTGTGATGCATATTTTCTTCAAAAGCTTTAAGCAAATCATTTTATATACGAAAACTAAATTTGAAAAAAGGACAATTTCTTCTGAAGTCCAATATTCCACGAAAGTCAAGCCCCTTTCCGTCTTCCTATTGTTTAAATTTTTCACTACTTAAAGTAGAGATAAAGAAAAATATTTAAATCTTTCTGCAAAATGCTCTATTGAAATTACGTGGGTGCTTTCTAATTGAAATATCAGGATCGTCACGCACACTTTCATTGTGCGGTTCTTCATAACCTCAGTCATTGAGATTTTTATTTTTCTACTTGCGAATGAGAGATATTCTTGGCGTATAATCAACGTGAAACAAATCAAATCTAACCTAAATCTACAAAGATCTAAAGAGCTAAAAGCGATATTTTGTTTATTAATTAAGTGTTTATTTGAGTTCAAAGTGGAACTAGTTTGTTCTTGTTATACGCCCCAATCATTAGCTTTGCATACCTCAATCGAGAAAGATTTGACCAGAGATGTTTCCAAACGATCCGAGCTCACAAAACGGGTTCGGTGTGTTTATTGTTGCTCAATTTGTTTTTTAAGGCTTGAAAAAATTTATCTCGCTGCAAATAATGTTCTGATCCAACTAAATAAAAAACTTCAGCTAAGTGAGGTGAGGTGAAACAACAGTTCAATCAAAAGAGCAGACAAACACACAGTAGAGCCAAATGATCCGATACCTAAGATTTGTTGCTTTATATCGTCGCCTTAAAGTAGTGTAAACCTGTTAAATCCCCATTTTATAAAAAATTACATTTTAATGTCATTCAAAACAGAAAGAGAAGTCGATTCGACTGGCTAAAATATTTATTTTAATTTTAAACTCTAAGGGTCAATTTCACCAACTCTATTTAAATATCAATTCATATATAAATGTCGATTTTATTTTATTTTTGTATGGAAAAATGGCATTTAAATATGAATTGATATTTAAATAAGTTGGTGAAATGGGCTCTAAATGTCAAAAAAAAATTATTGTATTAAGCTTGTTTCTTAAGCATTTCCTCTCACCTATAGTTATTTTGTTGAAGTTTTACACTCTATGCCCACTGTATTTTTTTATTATTATTATTTTTTTTTTTTGTTAGAAAGTTTTTCATTATATTTGAAACTTAAAAACAGAAAGGTACGGCCTAAAAAGATTTTTCATTCCATATATTAACGGAACAATAAAAAATTTTGACCACAATGTTGTAAATCCAACTGCAAAGTTAATGCCGTTGATTTTTAATATTATTAGTTTAATTTCTGCTTTTTGTTTATGAATACTTGAACATTTTTTTTTTAATATATGCTTGCATATAAAATAATTTTCTTTTTTTCACCATCGAAAATTTCTTTAAAATTAATTCCTATTTAAAAACTTTCTTCTCTTTCATTCTATCAAAATCGCTTTAATCTATAATTAAATAGTGGTATCCACGTATGGTAAGTTATTTCAATATAAATATATGGTTTCAAACACATAAAAATTATTAATTTTTACAAACACAGAAAAAAAATTTCACCATTTAAAACTTCTTAATAAAAAACTATAAGAAATCAATTAAAAATTTAATTACTTTAATTAACTTTTGTTTAAAAATTTAATCGGCAAACAATTTAATTAAAAATTTTAAGTTTAAATATTTGTTTGAAAATCTTTAATTGCATAAAAGCTTAATGGAAAACTTAGTTGCATCCAATAAATTATTGTTTTAAAATAATAAACAAAATAAAAAAGTTTAATTGACACAGTTAAATTATTCAATGATCTTACTTTTTTAAACAAAAGTGTTGATTAATATTTTTATTGAGAACTTTCAAATACATGTTTAGCAATGCATACAATTAAACTCTTGTTTAAGGATTTAATTGACTAAAAGTTCAATTGAATTAAATAAGCTTCGGTTTAAAAAATCATTTCAAAAGTTATTTTGACACATTTAAATTTTTAGTGACTTTTGTTTTTTTTTTTAGTTAAAAGTCTTGATTAACGATACAAACATATATTTTTTATTGCAAACTTTCAAACTTTCAAATACATTTTTATCAAGGCATTAAAATGAAAAAAAAAATTGCCATGTTCAACATTCTACTTTAAATTGCATCATCTTTTTGTATCCCACAAGTACAAGTCATTTGCAGTTTTTAAATTATAATTAAAAAGAAAATATTCAAAAGATCCAGCCTTATCTAATGCGGATTATTTTCTTGCTTAAAAATTAGCTCATATCCGGAAATATTACGAATATTGAAGATTTGTGTGAATAGTTTTTTTTTTTCTTAGAATCTCATTAGCATAATTACCAGTAAAAATTTCGTTCTCTCTTTGTACTTTGCAACTTTTTAATAAAATATAAAAAATCTAATTAATGTGCCCAAAAGATCCACTTAAAAACTTAATTTTGAAGTTATTTTATACTTTTACAACCAAATGAAGATAACTTGAAAATTTTCTACTGCCGCTTTTAAATTCAAAGTATTCAGTCGAAAAATCAAAGAAAATTTTAATACATTTTCAGAAAGGAAATTCGGCAAATTCCGCAAAGGAATTCCTTAACGTTCCCCCAAAGTAAATGAAGTTGCAAACACTTTTTTATTTAAATAATTAAATGCTTTAAAATGAAATTAAAAATTAAGTGCCTTAGATTTTTAAATAATATAATTTTATTTTTATCATTTTCATTTAGTTACGAGTGGCTGCCTTAAATGAGCCATACATTGGAGATTTGCAAGGTATACGCGGTGCTGACTTTGCCTGCTATCGCCAGGGCAGACGAGCTGGCTTACTGGGAACATTTAAAGCCTTCCTGTCATCAAGGTATGTTACAATTTCATTAATTTTATCTTAATAATTAATTTAGTGAATTAATAAATATGTTGTTGCGAAGCTACAAATATTCAAGTTTTATAAACAGCCAAATCAAATTTCTGTTAAATTAATAATTTAAAGTAAAAGTTGGTGACACTGCTTTGAAATTTATTTTAAATTGTTTTGTTAATTAAGCGGAAAAAGAAAGTGTTGGTTTACTTACCAAAGGGACTAAGCAAGAATTTTATTTATTTTTATGGCCAGTAATATTATTTGTTATGCATCCCTATTCTCTTCAAAGGCCAACAGAATTAACCTTACAATATTGTTTATATTTTATAAACATTGTAACATAATATCGCCTATTGCAAAGAAGTGTTATCTAATTAATAGAGCTCAAGTTACGATTATAATATATATTTGATCTCCAGCAGAACACGGACAGCCTTTTGTATAAAGTGAAACTTCATGGCTGTAAGCAGAAGTGGCAAAACTGAATACGGTCTTAATGAGTTATACAATATAATTTTACGGATGGGCTTAAATCCTTCTTCGAAATTATTCTTGTTACACTGTGGATGGTGGTACCCATAACAAGGGAGATAATATAATGTCCTTTGATGACCCGGGGCATGCATGAACTTCTGTTTTTATATTGTCTACCTCACAGCTTGTTCATCTGCTTTTAAGCATGTGACTTATTTACCTTCCTACATAAATGAATATAATACACCCTTGCTATGTAAATGACTAAATCGAAAACTCTTTACATATTGTATACAACTTCTTGCAGGGTTCTCTCAGAAGATCTAATATGCTGTTTAAATTTTAATATATCGTGTGATATTCTCTCCTTCAACACTATATTCACAGTTCGTTTAAATTTTTTCAGTAAGAATAAGGTTAAGCTTATTGGTCTGTTTGTTTAACTTTCCTTGACTGGAATATGTGATTGCTTGTTGGTTATGCTCAGGGATCTCGTCAGTAGACTTCAATCAAAATATTTTTGAAGCAAGCTTAAACATTTCACGTCTTTATAAAAAGACTCTCAATATTATTCACCCTTATTCTAACAACAACATCGACTTCACGTCAGTACAATACCAAAACATTGGGGCTTCTCTCTGGGGTTTTTCGAGAACAATTTTTGTCTATTGACTGTGTCTATTTCTGTTCTACGGCAGTGACTTCAAATGTTCGTTAAATTTTGTTTTATTTTCTTATGTGATTTTTTCTCTTTGTAGCTTGGTTCATTGAAAGTATGGTAGTATTGTTGAGAGAAGGAGTATTTATATGTGAGAGCATAGAAAAAAAAACGCACTCAAAATAGACTAGATTCTATACCACGACTGATTGCTGGTGCTACTTTTTTGTATGGAAAATGTATTCACAACGCAATTCTCTTTGGTCATTAAAGGTCAAATAAATCTGTGGCAAAAAGGCAAAAGTGCTTAAGTCGAGATAAGCTGATTTTAAGTCACTGGTACCCCCGTAATCTGCATATTTAAAAGTACTCTTGGTCAAAATCTCAATTAATTTGTTTGATTTTTCAACAAGTTATAGCACTATTACTTGCGACTTATCTTTTTTAGACGTCTAATCTGATTTGGAGTAATAGCTTAATTTATATTACACTTTGCTATATTTCAATTTGAATGTATTATTTACGGTGTGTAGAACGGTGTTTGTTTAAAAAAATTAAGATTAATTGAGAATTTCCTAATTTAACTGTAAAAGAAATAAATTTCTGAAAATCGGCTTGAACGCCTAAAAGTGCTCTCCTGCAAAACAGTAAAGTATGACTTAAGCACTTTTTCCTTGTGGCCACAGATATATTTGTATTACTTGGCTAGTTTTTTTTTGGAATAAAAACAACTTTTTTTTTATCCCCGTGTCATTGGTAAAGATGGTGAAAGAGATGCAGGAAAGTACCATCAGGCGCAGCTGCTTTATGATTGTATATTCAGTTAAAAACCTTCTAAAACGTCTTCAATATTAATTGTAACTCCCACACTAATATTTGTTTAGCACTTAGAAATACTTCATTTCAAGCTCTCTTTTGTTTTTTTTTCTTAGTTAATTAAAAGCACAAGACATTTCAAAAATATTAAGCATTTTTTTAAGTTTTGACTTAATGAACAAAATTAAAAAGTTTCTACATCTATTATGGTAATAAACTTTATTACGAAGGTTTTTTATAAAAAAAAATATTAATAAACATAATAAAAACACATTTTTGACACTCATACTAATTTATACGATTATGTTCTCAAGAAAATCTTATTTTTGTTTTATTAATAAGATGGAAAATAAATTTAAGTAATTTTGTTTTAAACTTTCAAAAGTTTTAAAGATAATTTTTCTTTCTTTTTTATTATGGAAAAAAGAAACTTTAATAAGAGCTTTTGCAACTACGATCTTGTATAGAAATTTATATAGGAGCCCACTCCAATAACAACAAAATGTACTACCAAAAACATTTTATTACTTTTAGTAAGGAGTTCAACATAAACACAAGCACAACAGGTGCTCATAATGATTGTGGCAGGGACAGGGCCAACGAGAGCGCGAGCAGTGGAAAGTAGCACAAGGTACAAGCAAAAATAAATTTAAAGATTTTTCTGCTATGACAAAAGAAAAAAAAGCGGTTGATAAGAAAGAAAAAATAATGATAAACAAACGAAAAAGTTTTTATAAGCTTAACTACAAATATAAGCGGTCACTAAAATGAAACATGAGGTTTTTGCGGATAAGAACAAAAGCTATTTCAGTAATACTATAAGTGCAATACGAATTTAAGAATTTTTTTTAAGAAGGCCAAATTAAATGAATTTTCTTCAGACAAACGGATAAAATATAAAATGTTCAGTCAATTCAAAAATATTTCAAAACAAAATAACTTTAAACCAAAAATACAATTTAAGGCAATTTCATATCGGGTGGTCTCAATCAAAGCGAAGCCATAAAAAAGATTTCAACTGCTCAGGTGACTGTTTTCACCGATTGTAATTTAAACATTCCTGAACTGTCAACTCACATTTTTCAAAAAGAAATAGATTTTTGCTTTCGTATTTCTCTTCACATTAATTTCAGTTCGTGTTGTTACTGCAGAGCAGAATTAAAATTGAAAAATTAGATATGTAACCAACCAAAAGCCATGGTATGCTTACAAATAATTTTTGGCAGCAACTTCAAAAGGAAATTAAGATTAAAAGACTTAACAAATTTCATTGTGTGGAATAGGTGTTTGTTAAATGTTTTATAAACAAAAATCGTTTATACTCGTACAAGGACTTTAGCCATTATTGCTAAAGTTTTAATTATCGAACAAGCTTTAAAATAAAGACAATTATATTTTTCCCCAAGCCAGCATAAATTTTATAAAGTTCTACTACTCTTATGTACTTGCTTACTTTATTGTCTGTTATTTCCTTGGGTCCTTTGCGTTATGTTTTTTTTTTATCTGACTATGCGTGTTATTGTTGGTGGAGAAAAAAAAGTAAACTTTTCATAATGAGGAAGTTTATTAAAATTAAAACGGTTACAATATACACACAGCAACAAGAATTAAAAAAGAAAGTAATAATAAAAAGACAACAAAACAAAAAAACCGAAATCGCACTTACCAGCATTTCACTGTATACACACACACACACACACATTCACATTCACACACACGCACACTCATACACTCATGTTCCGGCTTAGAAAATCTGGTTTTGCCAGTAATGTCAACATTAAACATTTGTCGCCAAAACTAATGGGTCCAACAAAGGAAACCCAATAAAATTGAGAGAAGTACATATCCTTCTACCTGGATACGTACTTTTTCCAGTCATATTCAGTAGCGTCAGTACCCTGTTTATGGTAAGAACTGTCTATCTCCTTAAAATAGCAATCAACCGCCTACTCTACCTCTTGCTTGTTGGCAAATCTTTTCCCATCGAGCATTTTTTCATATTTTGAAAATACACAATAGTCCGAAAAAGTTAAATTTGGCTAATAAGATGCATGGTAAAGCAATTAAAATTTTAATGCACTGATTTTCGCCCGCCAGAGAAAGAGTAAATAAGTGAACTGGTCATTGTCTGGATGAAATATCAATTTATTTTTCCTTTTTTTTTTCTTAAATTTCATCACTCTATAGCTGCAATAAATTTAAAGAAAGCTTACTGTTAATTAGTTTTTCTTTTTGAAGTTAATCTAACAAAATTATCCAACATGTATTCCAAAAAAAAACAGACGCCATTACCTTGCGTGCAGATGGAACTGTCGATTGTTTTCCTTGTTCTTTTGCGCCATAAGTCTTTTTCTTCAACTCTGATATCCTTTGTGGTTTAAGCTCTGCTAGTCAATGCTTTACAGGCGTAAGCAAAGGAGCAGACTCAAACAGAGTAAAATCTATCTTGGCTTTAATATTGGTTAAACTGGGATTTTTCAACTGAGAGACCAATTTTTTCCATGTTAAAACATTCAACTTTTTTTGTTTGTTACTTAATAGTAACAAACCAAAAAATTTTGTCTTAAGTAGAACAAAAATAAGCAAATTAACTAACATGTGCATAATTAGTAATGAAAAAAAACGACAATGGTAAGACTGTTGTAAATTTAGAGATGGTAAATTTGGGCCTTCATTACAAAACACATTTTCAGCAAATTGAAATACGATGAATCAAACCAATTCACATATTCCATTTGCAGAAAAGTTTCGTATATAAGGCAGAAATCTACATCAACTGACACCACACACAGTGGACCAAACACAGAAGAGCGCTGATGATGAAGGTTTAGTGGCCTTCGAAAACGGGTGGCTGTTCCGTTCAACTATGTGTTGTCAGAATATTTACAACTAACTTTGATGTTATTTGTTCATTAATAATTATCACATGTAATTTGGCTTAAAAGCCTGTTCAATTCATTAAATATAGAAACAAATGCAGTTCGAATAATAATAATTAAATTCACTGAGATCGTTTATTTTTGATGGCCCTAAAAAAATAAAACTAAGCAACATGGCACCTTGAAATTTAAAACACAAATTTGATTGCTAATGTATACGAAATTTACATTTTTTTCATACCACTGCCGCCATCTACATGTCAGATGAACTAGTTTTAGAACCACCTTCTCCCCCAGGAATTTTTGATATTCCAACACTTTTTAGGGAAGAATACTGTCTTTCTTAGTACGATGACTTTGATTCGGGTGCCCCTGTGGCTGATAGCGATGCTATCCTCTCTGTCCAGAGGTCGTGGGTTCGATTCCCGCTTTAGACCCTGCATGTTTTCTGCAGACAAGCATAATTTGTTACACTATAAGTTCGGCAAAAAATATAACGATTGTCAAAACTCTCAAACGTTTAACATATTAAACTATTGAGCTAAATTTTATTGCGTTTATTGAATATCAGCTCTGTTTGGCTCCACTGTAGGAATTGTGACTATAAAGGTTTGCTTTGTATCGCTCTTATTTCGATATAATTCTAGCTATGCATATCACTTTTATTTCTTTGTAGTCAATAATTTCCATACAAGAATTTGTTTAACTCCAAAGTCCCAGATCAGCCATTCTCATAATTAATTATGTTTTCTCACTTCTTGAGATCTAAATGTGCTTTGTGATTTTAACCTATTGGTATCACTGTTTGCCATTTCTTCTGCTTTGTTTATTTTTACTTGCTAAAAACTTTTTTGTAGTTGTTGCTCTTGCTGTTCATATTGTTTCTATTGCCATTGCTATTGTTTCTACTTCCATAACAATAACAACTGTAATAATTTGGGTCAAGTTAAAGCAGTAAACTTGATATGTGAATGCACTGGCTTATAGAATCTGCCCAACAAACTTATTGTCAAAAGAAACAGAGACTGATTATTTTATATTCAATGGCATTGATTGATTTTGATATTGACAATTAAATCCTAGTCCCTTCAAATATTATATACATAAAAAATATTATATACATAAAAAAGGACATTGCCAAGAAGTCATGGAAATGTAGAACTTGCATTCCGGAAGTAGAGCAAATTTATATTATTTCTAATGAATTTTACACATAATCGTCATTAGAAAAAGTTCTGCTTTATGACAACTAATGATCGAATTGAAAGAAAAATTTAATTTTTTACGTACTATAGGTAATATCCTTTAAATGTTTATGCATTGCAAGACAAATATGTGTAAGTGACTTCATAAATAGTTTATAATAGTTATTTGTAAAAATTATTAATGCTTTATTAAGGCTTAATAATAAAGGTTTTGTATGAAAATCTGTTTTATAAACAATTTATAAAGCCTTAATAGTTACGAGTATTACAAATAACACTGTTAGTTTTTAATTATGACTTATCTGATTCTTCATTCTCTGATTCGATTAAACTAAGGTTAATACCGCCCAAATTACATGAGCTAGTTTTTAAAGACAAAAATTGGTACTTGAGACAATTGTTAATCGTTATAACAAACACTAGCCGAACGAAGAATGTCACAAACTCATCATTGACTCTATTTGTTTCATTGTGTGTGGTCTCAATTGGCGTAAAATTCAGCCCTACGTACATATTTTCCAATGCAAATGGAATATGTACATTGTTTTCAATCACCGTACTACAATTTGTTGAAAATTTTTTATGCGCAACAGTCTTGTCGTTGTGTTGTTTGTACTTTAATAATCATGCACTGACTTATAATTTGCGTATTTTTGTTTGGCAACAGCACAAATGATCCCAAACACAAACTCAGACTTAAGCAATGTAAAAAAAAACTTAATTTCTTAAAAAATATCTGGAAGGTCTCTATGTCATACCAGCCTCTAATTACTCCTCGTGGTGCGTTGCTAGAAATCTTAAGAAACGCATTGACTTTAAACCATCTCTGCTCACTGTAACCGGAGCTTGGGCGATCCTAAAAAAAAGTTACATATTCACCCCCACAAAAACATGCACTGGTGTTGTTTGTTGCTCTACCTCCTCGACCATTACGCCATATGCAAAAAATAAAAAATAACGTGTACTTAAATAAAATTCCCATAGAAAGCCTCATCTCATCACGTAAAAACACCATTTTTGGATTATGACATACGTGAACGTGCTGAAATCCCAAAACAAATTAAGTGACGCGATTGACGTATCACTAAATCTGTTTTCGTACGATTATCGATACGATCACGGGTGTGACGATTCGAGCCCTGCTTTTAAAACAGACTTCAAACACACTTTATTTATCTATTTTTTTTACAAAAACTAATTGCTAAACTCAACCCGAAGAAAGCTCCAGGTATTAATGGAATTATAAACAACATGATGCCGCTGAAACTACTTCATATTGCAATTAGAATCCTGCTATTTATTTTTAATATCATTCTTATTGCAATAAGAATCCTGCTATTTATTTTCAATGCCATTTCACGAATCCAGTATTTTCCACATAACTGCAAACTTGCCAAGGTGAAAATTATTCCAAGGCCGGGCAAATATCTATCCAAGGCTGAGTCATATAGACCGATAAGTTTACTATCAATAAGGTGGAAGCTTTTAAAAAGCTGCTGATGACTAAATTGCCTCCAATTCTAATTGATAAAATATGCATCCCAGAACATTAATTTGGTTTTAGAAATAAGCATAGAACAAACTCATAGATTGGTTCAAGTTATAAGAAGAACATTTGAAGAAAATATGTTTTATATGAAGACATATCTGCAAACAAGCTTTCTAAAGTCTTTGGAAAGTTAGATAGTTGCCCGGAAGTTCACTGTTGTAGAAGGAGACTTCATGAGTGTAACCGAATTTACATATATCTTTCGAAGTGCCACAGAAGAGTATACTGGGGCCAGTTTTGCTATAAAGTTTTTATATAAATTTGTGATATGCCTATCCACACTACTAAATTTTCCGATAATACAGCCTGCCTTAGTATCCATTAAGCTTTTAAAAGCGCAGATACAATAATTCCAAAAGGCTTAACTTAATGCCACTTCCAACTCATGTGTTTGCTGGGTAATTAATTCATATTGTAATTTGTTTGCTATTGTTTGCATTTTAGTCATGTCGGTGTTCGAGTGAGTTTGCAGAAGAGGATTAAGTACTCGTATGTGTGTGATCGCTAAGGAGCTGCGTAACATTTTACTTAATATCTTCACACGTTCAAATGGATGGCACTAACCTTGTTTTCCTTTCTTTGCTTTTGTTTTATTTTTACCGTGCGTGCAATTCTATTTCGTTTCTACTCTTTTTTTTTTTTTTTTTTTTTGTAAAGCAAGTGTGTACATTAATGTAAATATTATTATTATAATAACAGCGTATATAAATAAGCACAACTGTAACTTAAATAAATAATAAATGTTGAATGTTCTAGAAGAAGAAAATCAACTTGAAAGAGTTTAAGCTATTGTTTGGCCTAACGTATGCGCGGTGGCAAATGGCTATTTTTAAAAATTATCAGTTCAAAATTTTATTGAAGAGTAAGAATTCAATCTGGATTTTTTTATTACATAATTTGACTTTCTGCGCACAATTGATGTTCTTAAACATAATTTTGTGTTTACCTTCACATAAATATCTGTTTAGAGCAGATAGTTTATAAAAGAGAGAAAAGCTTTGCCTCAAAACTATGCAAGAAGAACGGAACCCAATTTTTTAGGTCGATTTAAATTTATTTTTTTAACTAAAACCTTAAAAAATATTGTGCTTGCTAATGCCTTTATCTTTTTTTTTGTTAGCAAAATAAAATCCTTTTGGTTTTAAACTTAGACAATAATAATAGTGGTCAATATCGAAGTCATGTCGATATAATAACAAAAACTACAAAATGCAAAAAAAGTATATAAAACATAAGTTTTTCTTAGAAAAACAAACTAAGTCAACCAGTAATGTAACGTGACAAAAAGTGGAATTTCTGTGGAAATGCCCATATGATTAAAATAAAAATCTTTTCTACATTCTAAAAGTTTTAAAATCAATCTTGGTGAACAACTGGCGGGCAAAAGTCATCAATGTTAAAAAGAATCTTCCCCCTTAATTTTTTTTAACATACATATGTTCCACAAATTTTCGGCTTCATATTCTAATGTGTATTATTTAGCCCTTTACAAGGTTGTTCAGCTAGTTAAAAACAAAAATATATATATATATATATATATATATAAAATCAAATAACCTCGAAACATAAAATGAACGTTACCTTTAAGGAGCTTTTCTACTTTGCACAACTTTTGCTTGTTTTTGCTTCACTCAAAGAAGATGTTAAAAATATCTTGAAATATTTTTGTATGCCAAAGAATTTCGTGTCATGTTTACTTGTCTCTTATATATTTTGGGAACGTGTGCTGGCATCGTTTTACTGCAAATACAACTGCTCTGCTGGAGCTCAAGGCATCCTTGAAATTCTAACATGTAACAGCAAGTGTATAATTTGTTCTTTAACTATATTAAAAATTATAACCCAGTTAAACATTAAATCAAATATTGTCGGAGTAATATTGTCGCTATTAAAGGGTAAAGGAAAGACATTTATGCTCAGGACTTGTAAGTTCATTGTTAGCAACAAGAGATAATATAAGCTTTTTTGTTTTAGAAAAAGGTAACTTTTTAAATTAATGGAAGCAAGCTTTACTATATTAAATGAATAAAATGGTATGTTTATATGTATATGTGCAAGCCTGATAGATTTCGCAGTAGATCTTTGCAGTTCAGTTTTGTCTTTTTGACCTCCTTGCACGCATGTTTTCTTCTTATTTCTTTACAAATAATAGCTGCTGTCTTAACTTTATCTTTTTAATTAGTAACATTTCTTTAGCGCACACTTGTTAGGACAAGCAACTACTTTTATATATAGAATAACTTTTAACTATAAATAAATAAAACCATGTGTGAAAAAAAAATCAGCAAAACCCCTTACATTGTAGCATAGAAAACAAAAATAAACTGTAAGGCAAAATGTGCAGGGTTGATGTAAAACGACTGCTTATGCACACACACCAACAACCATTTTCTTGTTTTAAAAATTGTGCTAAGCCAATAGAGGAAGACAGCAAAGAAAAGCTTAAGAACGGGTTGGCAGCAGTTTCACACATACTAAATCGTTGTGCCCTTCCATGCGTGGAACACAAGATACTAGACTTGTTGTCTTTTCAAGTTGTTACTTATAGTTTAATAACTTCTATGTAATTATATTTAATGACACGATGATGTCGCGTATGTGTTACTTGTGTAATGTTTGCCAGTTTGAATTTATTTGGGTGTAAATATCTTTAGAGCAGCACCACTTTGTGTAGGTTTTGTTTTCTTTCTTGGTAATTTATTTAATTTTTAATTGATGCAGTAGTTTGTTTTTTATATATACTTTTTAATTACGTGATTACATAAACGTAGTGCGACGCATAAGTAATATTTTTTAAACCAATTAAATAAATATTACTCATACGTTATTGGTAACTTGGAATTTCTAAGGTAGTAAGAAAATAGTGTTATATGTTAGAAAGTATAAGTGATAATTAAGTAGCATCTTTATGTGCAGAAAGGGGATAATTCATAAAATAAGGAAGAATACTCTATTTGGCTGTACCGAATTTTATATGCCAGAGGTGGCCATAACGCGCTACTTGAAGTAGTTTGGAATGACTTTATGTACAACAATTTTAGAGAATTAAATTTTTTGTTAAAAATTAAGTATTTTCCCGCGACTTTACTCGCATCTAGAAAGAAACTTTAAGCTGCATAATTACCAATCTTATCAAAAATAGAAAATATGCAAATATCACTTATTTTTCCGGTTTTATCTTGTTGCTAGCAACCTTCTTAATTTTTTCTTCTTTCGTAATATTCTTCTCCAAACAATAACAAAAAAAAATTAATGTGAAGAATTGGTTCAGCCGTTCATGCGTGATGCCGTGACAAAGAAAAAGTGATTCATCTCTATATATAAAATTCTCGTGTCACGTTGTTTGTAATTGAACTCCTCCGAAACGGCTTGCCCGATTTTTATGAAATTTTGTATCTGTATTCGATAGATCTGAGAATACGTCATAGTCTATTTTTAGTTCCTCTGAGTGGGCTCAAGCGGCAGCCGACACAAATCGCAGTGGAGATCTCTACAAACTGGTCAAAAAGCTTACAAAAAAGCCCAGCGTGATATATGGGCCGAGTATTATTCCTCAATGCTATCCCCGAGGCAAAACTTAGACGAATCAACGAGTATATGTAACTGCACCACCACTCATGAAAATATACAAAACATATCCACCTCTAGCCCCAATAGTATCTGATATTATATCTGCCATTAAGATGCTCAAGAACAACAAAAGTCCAGGTAGTGATAACATATCGTCGCAACTTCTCAAAATATATCCTAAGACCAGTGCTTAACTCCGTTTTCCTTTAATAGAAGATATCTGGATAAATGAAAGTGTAACTGCAGAACTTACAGAAGGCAAAACAATAAAATTGCCAAAAAAAAATGGCGACCTAACTAACCGGAGCAATTGGAGAGGTATCACTCTGCTCAGTATGGTTGAACAAAATAATCACCCATATAATAATCAAAATAATCTCTGATGCTATAACACTCAGAAGGCAACAAGCTGGCTTTTGACCAAACAAATCATGTATTGATCATGTCAATACACTCCGAATAATGGCGGTCTCCTCTTTATCTGATATTCATTAACTTCGAAAAAGCATTTGATGCTCTTAATCATCATGTCATTTGGAAACCCCTGCAATGTAATGGTGTTCCACAAAAATAATTCAACTCATTAAAAGCATGTACTCGTATGTTAGTGCAAGTTATCGTATTCAGCACGAAGGCAAACTGAGCAGGAAAATTAATGTTGGCATAGGAGTTCGGCAAGGTTGCGTGATGTCATCGCTTCTATTTAACATTGTGTTGGATATTGTCATGAGCCATGCTATTTCGGATATTAGAGGTATTGGTTGGTGAATATGCGGATGACATTTATCTTCTCTCTCACTGATACTCCGATATGAATATGCAATTGCATTGTCTTATGGAGCTGGCTAAGAGCGCTGGTCTTAAGATTAATATTGGCAAAACTAACATAGAAAACTCAAACAGCTTTATAATTGATTATGTGCCTCTGGATGAGTTTAATTCGTTTTGCTTCCTTGGAGCTGTCATCACAACATCAGGCGGTTCGGGTGCAGATATTGCCAATCGAATAAAGCAGGCGACTCAAGCCTATGGCCAACTTAATAAGATATGGAACCCTTCAACTCTATCTCTCTCTCTCGCCGTGTTAAGCTACATTTTTTCAACTCTTATTTCCGATCTACACTATTTTACGGATGCAAAACATGGAATGCGACCCTTTGTGATATACATGCACTGCAAGTTTTTATAAACAAATGCCTGGGAAGAAACCTACAAATCGTTTGGCCACAATATATGTATGACACACGATAGACTATGGCATCAAACGAACCAGTCCCCTACAGCTATTGAAATACAAAGGCGAAAATGGAACTGGATTGGTCACAGCATACGAAAGCTGGTCGCAGATATTGCTAGAACAGCGATTGAGTGGAATCCTCAAAGCAGCCGCAGAAGAGGTAGACCAGCTCATACATGGCGAATTCAAATTGAAACCGAAGCGTCAAAAATGCAAAGCATCTGGAATGAGGTTAAAGACATGGCTATGGACAGATCCAGATGAAAAGATTTTGTTGAGGCCTTATGCTCCTTATAGGAACGACGGGAACATATAAATATCTATACATGTGGGGTATGCCACGCCCATACGAACGAAATATCTTATATCTTGAAAGATATAGAAGTCAGAGTATTCAAATTCCGTATGTACTCTTTTGAGAGCGAGGTGCGAAGTAATTCAAAATATTGATAGAATAACACCTGGGCAAGGGGCACCCCCCATACAAAGTAATTAACAATAATCTTATATCTTGAAAGCTATAACATTCCGCCCTGAAATCATCTTTTTGACTTGGCTAGTTTTCACTATCAATCTTTTAAAGACTAATGCCACAAAACGTTTTCAATGAAGCGATTTTTACTCGTATTTAAATCTAAAAATTGCGAATATGTACTTATCACTAATTTAGATTTGAGTGCGTGAACCACAAGGGTTGGAGAGAATCCTGCATTAAATAATTTTTCGCAATTATACGATTTAATACCTGTTTCCAAGTAGTTATGCTAATAAATTTTTATAGAACTGTTAATTTAAACCCATTGTAAAAGGTACTTATTTTGTATTATAAATTATAAAAAAAAAGTGTTTTTCCAAGTCACGGGAAAACGTACTTTAAGTTCCAGCACCACCGCCATAAAACTATTTCATGCTCCAATTTAATAAACCTGAATCAGCTTTTAAATGCTTAACAACATTTAAATATTAATACGTCTCTTTTGAAATTAATTTTTAATAAACTTATGATATTGAGCTGTTTTAATATTGTGCATGATAAACCGCTAACACTCATGATTGGCGTTTAATAATTAAAAATCACTCGTACAAAAATATGCAAAATGTAATTAGTGTTTTCTGAAAAATTTTTTTTTTCATATAAGTAAATGCACATTTTTGTAATTTATTTCTCAATGACATACATTTTTAACAGACGAATATATTAAATAGGTGGCATAATAAAGTGATCATAAAAAACGACGTTTAGTTTTTCTAAAATCAATTAATTACGTTGTTTTTAATTCATACACATATGTCTGTATGTATGTATATATGTGGCCTTAATTATGAAAGTGGTCTAGTCATATATTCCTTTGCTCCAGATATTTACCAGATGACGTTTGAGTAAATTCAAATATATTTTTATATTATGCAACATTTTAATTTAGAGTTGTACTAGTCTCTTTTATATTTATTTCTTTAATATTTATTAAATATAAATTGAAGATTTTTTTTAAATCTTATATAAAGGTTATTTTTTAGGGTGTCACAATTTTGAGTTGGCATCACTGCTTTATTTGAGCACACATTTAATAGCTAATAGTTGCTTTTTGTTTAGTTTGCTTTGAAATTTCATTATGAATCGACTTATACCAGAGCAAAGCGTGCAAATTGTTAAAATTTTTAATCAAAATAATTGTTCTATTTGTCAAACTCATCGCGCTATTCTTCCCTTTTATGGCGTTCATAATCCTCCTTCACTTCTGGTTAAATGGTTACGTAAATAAGCAAAATTGTCGGATTTGGATTGAGGAGAATCGACAAGCTTTTGTCGAGACATCATTACATCCACAGAAAATTACTGTTTGGTTCGCTTTATGGGCTGCCGGAGTCATTGGCCCATATGTCGTCAAAAACGATGATGGTCAGGATGTTACTGTCAATGGTGAACGGTAAAGGAACGTGATTCGAAATTTTTTCGTACCTCAATTACGTGACATTAGTCTTGCTGATATATGGTTCCAACTGGACGGAGCCCAACAGCTGGCGCTACAATTGATAAAAAAATAATTTTACGTAATAGCCCAATTAATTGGCCACCAAGATTGTGTGAGTTAACCCGATTGGTTTATTTTCTTTAGAGTGATGTTAAGTCACTTGTCTCCGTCGATAAACTACAAACAGTTGAACACCTGGAAATCAGCATGCGAAGAGTTATCGGCGAAAAACGCGGCAGGCACATGGCAGAAATCATATTTAAACATTAATTTCATAAAATTTTCTTTCCATTGATATTATAAATATATTTCCTTGTCTTATTATGACTTCAACTTGTGTCACTCTATAAAAAAAACACTCATTATTTGTTAATACGGCGCATTTCACACACACATTTATTTTCAGTATCTTATCGTCCACCAAAATTGGTGAAACATGGTTTGAAAGGTATTTTTGTGTAGTTATGCAAAATATAAATATTTTTTCAAACTTCTTGGCTCAAAAGTAGTTAAAGCGATTTAAATTAGCTTGAAAAAAAACAACTTTCTTCTCTGTTTTTGTTGTATACACATGTGCTTATAATAAACAAAGACATACTAGGTGTCAAGTGGTCCAATTAAGACCTGCGAGCGATCCTAGTTAATTTAATATTTCGAAGCAAAAATGCACATGACTTTGACCAGTTTCATAATTAAGGGCACATATGTTTGTACAACCAGTTGCGAAATCTCCAAACAGAAACTACTAAATATTAGTGAGAACTTTTACTCCTCAATGTTTATTAATATAAAGAATCCCAGACTCTACACTGACTGTTATTTACATCACTATCAAAAGCAGCTGTTTTTATTGCTGTTTCATTTTGTTTGATAAAATGTGCAATGAAGCTTAAACACGTCAAAAGAAGAGACAATATTTTGAAGATTATTTAAAATTTGGATTTACATATTCAAATAAAAACAATCGAGATTTTTACTTTTTTCGATACATTACATGTTCTTCTATCGAAATATACAAAAAAATAAGCTCGATTTCTGTATTAAGATAACGATATAAACTTTTGTAATAATTTTTTTTATCTTTCACTTTCTTGCTTTTTTAAGAGAAGTAACACCCAGGCAATGAATGCCTACTACTACTATCAGGTGTAACCCTCTTTAGAAAAGGTATAGTGATAGAGATAGAGATGTCTGGTGGTCAAGGAAGAGATAGAGGAAGGCTCCATTCGTTTACACAGCTGCTTTTTGCACGATTTTTTAATAATGCAATGTTGCAGCGCCTCTAGTGTCAATGAGGCGTATTTAAATTTTCAAAGCTGTGTTTAGTAGCCATTTTATTGCTTATTTCACTTCGCCGATGATTCTACTGCATACACCAAAGAAGGAGGGTGCTCTGATGTTACACTAGGACTAGTATCTGTTGAAGTCGGTGCGTGTTGTTCAGTAACCAGTGTCTATGCTTTTATCACTTGAACTTTCCTACAACAACTGATACAAAGGGACACTAATGCACATCAGAAATATGCTTGGTGTTGTTATTTTTGAAGGAATGCCGGAAACTGGGCTAGAACCGAGGACCTTCGGTTTTGTAATTAACTTGCTAACTACTTTAGCCAACCATACACTCAATTCAAACTAAAAAATAAAGGAAGTTTGCAACAAAAAAAGTTGCAAGTGGTCCATGAACACGAATTTGGTGGAAACTTCTGCTGTAGAAGAATTAAAATTATCTAGCTTTTTATATTCTAGGTTATGCTTAATGTTATTGTGGCTGCTCTAGAAATAAGAAACAAATGTACCCTGATAGAATACAGAGTAGTGTGCTGGTCTTTAAGTTTTATTTCCACTTACAACTGGAGAAGCTCTTTGTTGTACTGACATCAAACTAAGTTTTTATCTAATTTGTAGTTATATTTTTTTAAATTAAATAGATTAAAATAAATACAAACAACTTTCTTTACATTATTAAATGTTTAAATTAATTTTGTGAGAATCTTAATTATTCTGCAAAGATTCACTTACCTCAGTTATTCCCAATAGTTTTATTTCACTTTGTCACAACAGTATGTTTTACTTGTTACACTTGATTTTTTACACTGACACTGACCTAATACGTTAATACTCTTACAAAGATTTTTTTTTAATATTCTTTTACACGCGCATTAACACTTCGAAAAGCTTTCAGAGATTTATTATTGCTATACTTAGAAATAATTCCGAATTAAAATAAATAAATAATAAAGTTTGCACATTTTTCTGTACGAGTGATAACGCAAACCAAACCGAAATTAATAAAAATTCTCTAATAAAAATTCAAACTAAAAATAAGTAAAAAAAAGCAACAGAAAAACAAGAAGGGGAGAAGAATAAACATCAAATACTGCAAAATAAGTTGTTGAGTTTCGAGATAAAGCACAGAGTCTTTTTATAGAACACAACCACTAACAGCAAAAAAGCAACTAAAAAATTTAGTGTGAAATGCTTATTGGGTGGAGGTGAAAGCATAATTTATGCCAAAAATGTGTCAAAGAATATTAAAAGTAATGTAGCATACAGCTCGTATTTAAAATGCTTCCTTAAATTTAAACATTAAAGAGAGAAATTAAATATGAGCTTGAAATATTTGGGCTTTTGGGGAAAGTGATTATATTTTTTTTATATATTTATTTATATGAAATAAATTACTTATATCCAATTGCTAAATAAATTTTTTTTGTGTCAATTTTATTCGGAGTTTTTTCATAATTTTCAATCATGTTCGCCAACATTTTCCTCGAAAAAAAAATTAGAAATACCCAAATACATATCAATCGATTGTTTATGAAAGGCCTCTTGTCCCAAAAAGTAAACTTTTGCTTTTGCTTTTAATATTCTCTTTTATATTTTTTATGGAAGTCTGTTTTATAAACCGTTTAAAAATGAAAAATATTTTTTTATGAATAAGGCCTTTAAAAAATAAAAAAACTCTTTTGAACTTTTTAGCTTAATCAAATTATAAATATAGAAACAAATGAAGTTCGAACAATATCAACAAAAAATTAAATGAAAACATACGTAATAGTAACAAACCAAAAAAGTTTGTCTTAAATAGAACAAAAATAAGCAAAATAACTAACATGTGCATAATTAGTAAAGAACAAACGACAATGGTAAGAATGTTGTAAAGTTAGAGATGGTAAAAATAAGCTTTCATTACAAAAAAGCTTTCAGCATATTGTAACACGATGAATCAATACAATTCACATATTTCATTTGCACTGGAAACTTGAGTATATAAAGCAGAAACATACATCAACTGACACCACACACAGTGTACCAAACACAAAAGAACGCTTATGCTGAAGGTGTAGTGACCTACGAAAACACCTAGTTGTTCCGTTTTGCTAGTGTTTGTCAGAATATTTACAATTAACTTTGGTGTTATGTGTTCACATGTAATTGGTCTTACAAAGTGATACGAACCTTAGCCTTGTCCAATCATAAATATAGAAAAAAACAGTTTATTTTCAATTAGAATCCTTTTAGATTAAGGGTGACATATGTAGCTGTGACCCGTCACCTGCGACCAGTGTTTGTTTGTGAAGAAAAGTGAAATGAAGAAAAGGTTGCAGGGTAGTAAAATTTACACGTACTGGGCCTTGAAGCGACAGTTTTAACTCTTCTCTTTTAAATATCTCTTTTTCTCATATTTTTTTTATGCTATATACGAGCAGTGTTGCCAGATAGAACTTTTTTTATGGTGCTGGAAAATTATGAATTAGTTAATTTATAACGCCCATGAAATACACAGTTTTAGTATAAAAATTATAAACAAATAAACTAAGAAGAGGAAAAAAGTTATTTTATTGTAGTGTTAACTTAAAAACAGGAAAACTATATGGATATATTAATTCTACATTTCCCAAATTATCAATTAGTTACTTTATAAAAACAATTCTACAAATGAACGAATAAATATCATAGATCAAGTTAATATCTAAAAGTCCCCCGACTACTGTGACATGAATTTAAGAAAGAACTCAAACAAAGAACGTAAAAGTTGCCGCAGATTCGTCATTCTTTTCAATTCGCTTCAACTTTTGTTACAATGTTTAGGCAATTATAAATAAAATGGTTCTAGTACAGTTTTGGCCAATAAAATAAATTTATAGATACCATATCCGTTAATAAAAATCTTTCATCTTCTTGTTATTTTAGTTTGGTTGAAAAAAAGCAACCACTGTAAACTAAAGGCGAATTTTGGCTGCAAGTGTTATTACTCGTATTAAACAAAAAAAAAAGACAGCTATACCATATATGATGAAATTTTTTATTTAACTCTGTATATTTTACATAATAATTAACACATTTATTGCTATTTTAGGCAGTGACTCAATAACTTTTTTCTTATTAATGTTTACAAATCTCTTGGCACGAAAAATTTTTTGTTTTTACTGTCCTTTGAGCTGAGGTTATTGTAGCATTTGTATAAAAAGAAAAAGAAATATTTTAACGAAACAGAAAACTGGAAGACACAAAAAAAGTAGAGAAAATAGGAACACAACCGAACCGTTGAATAAGAACAAGCAAATATTTATTTAAGGACAAAAGCATGTACTTAAAAGCAACTGCTATTTTACTTGTAGAGCGCAATAACGGCTGCTTGGTGAAATATAAAATTATTTTAATTTGATCAGAAATATGATAAGAAGACTCCTGGCTTTGGTGGTCTGCTATTTCTGCGCATTTGTATAATATTTTTTTTTTTTTGGAAGAAAAGAAATAAAAGAAAATTTTATTTTAAATGCCATTTAAATAAATTCAAATATATTCTTGTCAATTCAACTGTGTAACTCCAAGAGTTTATTTTACGAAAAGAAGTATGAAACATTTTTTATTAAGCCTTATAGAATTCAAATCGTTTTAAGTTTATTTCTGTCATCTGTTTGTTTGTTTGTTTTTCTTGACTTTTTTGCTTTAATAACGTATGTGTGCAATTTTTTTTTTGTACGCTCAACTGTTTAACTGTTAAGAAAAACGTTTTCAAAAATGTATTATCGTACTGTGTATTGGGAAATATAAAAAAATAACCTCTAGTCCTCAGTCATGGTGTAATTATACAGATGACTGCGTAAGAATTTGTTATACAAAAATACGTTAACCGCTATGGTTGGTGTAAAGAACCGCAGAATGTCAAAAGCACAAAAATAATTGTACCAAAACCAAAACATAATCGAAGTTTTTGATATTCTCTAGCTACCAAGCACATAGAGCAAAAATTAGCAGCTGAAGTAACGCTGCCACCTGCTTATATACACCTTGTCCTTAATTGCATTTAAATAAAAAACACTACTGTATTGTCATTTTCAATCAAAAAAATAAAAAATCACTTACAGAAATATTTATATTTGTTAGCCCACTCATGTATTGGTATAAAATGACCTCCCATATGAAAATTTAATGTACTTCAAAGACATATTATTTCATTATTATTCCACTGTTTATCCTGCAGGCAACAGATTTTACATTTTAAAATATAAATTAATTTCTAAGAATATCATAATAATGCGAAGTCTGAATAAAAAATATGCCTTGGGTATCTAAAAATATAACTAACCATGAAAGAAACAAATAAGCCATATAAACCATTTAATTTTAAAGTGACTTAAGTCCAACTATTGTAATGATCTTAAATATAGTTTGTAAAGATTATTCTAAAGTTTTAAAGTTCCAGTTTTCTTGAAATTATATCGGAAATGTTTTATACCAATATTTGGTATTTGTACTTGTCAACGAATCCTCATGCAATATTGATTTGCACTTACCTGCCTTAAAAAAAAAAACTTTTTTCCCACTGAAAATAGTTGAGAAATTTTTCTCGCTACATAAGTTCTCAAAATCTTTTTTAAAAAGGGTTCAAATAAAGGATAATTCCGCGCCAAACGATACCACACGGTAAAAAGATAATTTATTTTTTATTAACAAAAATCGTTCGAATAATGGCCATTTATGGAAAATTAAAAATAAATAAAAAAGACTTGCTATAATTTTTGCTCTATTGGGAATTTTTTTATACTTCAGTATTTTCCCAAAATTAATATTGATTAATAATAATAGTATAATAAAATTTTGTGAACCTCCATTTTAATATTGTAGTTATTAGCTGTGGGACACACTTGGTCACACTAGTCACACCAACTTTTAAGTGCTATAGACAAACGATGCCTTTCAAATTTTGAAAACGAGAATCTCAAAATAAACTAGAGACTAATATTAACTGCCTTAGATAGAAATAAGTACAATAAAAGAAGAAATGGTAAGAAAATTATAAAGGATAAAAAATCAGTGGAAGTTAAAAATTATCGGGAAATAAAACGAAAGAGCGGAATTAGAAGCTTTACTTGCTTGTTTTGAATAACAACGTTCATTAGAAAACGGTAGTCCATCAAAAAGAATTGCTGTTATTAAGCAACTCTTCCAATAGGTTTCTTCAGAGTCTTTGCTGCCTCCAATAAGCACATAAATCCAAACTCCTGCAAGTGACATTGAAAAAATCAATAGCTTTTGGGTTTTTATACCATGTCACACCCGTCACATTTTCGAAAAAGTTTTTTTTTAAGAAAAAAAAATGGAGTTATGGGTTTTCCAATAATACTTATTATATGATTTACTTTAATATATAATAAAAATATCAAAGTTGAATTAGTTGCCTAAAAGATAAGTTTGTTTTTTGTTATAAATGGACTTAGAACACTTTGACAATAATCAGTCTGTGTGCTTATGTATGCATGTACTCTGTTGAAATGCCTGCAGCATTTGAGCAACAGCGCCAACCAACCATTCGTTACTTTTCACAATTCAGTTTATTGTTTTGACACGCGCGCTCTTTATTTATAATCGTATTAATGTATTTACTTTATGATTTTTTTTCTTCTTAACAATAAATGTGGTGGCACTTAAATTGGCCATTACCTTGAAAGATGAATGGTTTTTGAATGAATGACATTTTAATTTAGTAGAATTTATCTTTTTGTTAAACGCAGACAACTGAAAATCTTTTCTTTTATACGAGTATACCTCTATATTTAGTTTTGTTTACAGTCACAGATACATAGATAATTTATTTGTATTATAAAAAGTTAATGTAAATGAATACGTTTTTAGCAATAATTTTTTATTTTTATTATTATTATTTTCTTTTTTGTAAATATTAGGGACTCTGTCAATTATTTTAAAATTTTTTTTTAATAATTGCAACGCTAAATGGAAGTGCTCTCAAAATTGTAAATAAATTTTGAATATCTATTTATGTTGCACTTAAAATATTCTGTACAATGAATACTTGAATAAAGGACTTTTGTGTAAATAAATACATTTAATATTAAGTGACTGCTTAAAAAAAACCAAACAACTTATATCTTCGGTCAAAAGTATTGACTTACTAAACAAAAATTTATATAATTATTTACTTTCTTGCTAAATATTATATTATTTATATATATATATATATATATATATTTGGCAAATATTAAATACTTTACTGGGTATTGCTACAGTATTCATAAATTGACAGAGCATTTGTGTATTTGATAGCAAAAAAAATTGTTTAATTTCAAGTGCCTGCATATACAAAGAAATACAATTTACTAAAACAAACATTTTAAAGGCTTTATTCATAAAAAAAGTATGATTTATAAGAGGCTTATAAAAAAAGTTTTCATACAAAATTTGTTTTATAAACGTTTAAAAAAAAATTATTTTTTTATGGGTTCAGTTCCATATCTCCATAAAATGACTTTACAGAGCAGATTTGGTTAATGCAACCCTCGATACTCGCAATACCACGATATTCGCAACACACAACTCTTAACATTAGTGACTCTATTAACGCAACTTTTCAAAAAAGGACCTCAATTAATGCAACTTTATACACAAAGTTAAGATTCTCTCGTGCCCTAACTTTATATTTAAATTATAAGTTATTTAATTTAAATTCGTCCTAAAAACTATTAGGAAAAAACATTTTGGCGCACGAGCAGGGACAAGTGAAAAAATAAGAAATAAATTAAATTGATAACTTAATTCAATTTAATAATCGTGGCTTTTTAAATTTTATAAATTACCTAAAATTTAAATAAAAAATAAACAAAACAACATTTTAAAAAGTGTGAGTGTTAAAAAAGACAAGAAACATAAACACACAAGCAATCAAGGTGGTTTTATTAAAGTGGTTCTTTTTTATATTTTACCTATTTTTTCACCGTACCCTAATTTTTACATTTAAATTATAAATTATTTAATTTAAATTCGAGTCCTAAAAACTATTAGGAAAAAACGTTTTGTTTTTTTAATTTTAGTTTTGTTTAAATAAATTCTACACTATAAACCTTTGTGCATAAAATTTTATGCTAATGTACAAAAATGATTTTGATTGAATTTTTGCTTATGAAACCAACGTAGTTAAAAAAATTCTTAGATTGCGAGTGTTGGTTCTAGTAATATAAACAAAATGCCTGTAGTAACAAAAGAGTGCTATTCTGAAGAAACTTGAAAGTGGAATACTCGTACCTGTGAAAACGATTTGCAATGAATACAAAACTCATAAATCAACAGTATGTAGAATTAAAGAAATGAGCAACCACTACAGAAGTTCGTAGCAAATTTATTTATTTTAAAAGTTGAGTTTTGACTCTTTAATCAACTTTTTCTTTTGTTTAAAATTATCTTTTTAGTGGAGAACAGGCATTTAAATATTTTACGCGGTTTTCGCAACAAACTCAGTTTTCGCAACAGCACAAATTTTTTATTATTTGCGTTAACCGCATCTGCACCGTATTGTATTTGTATTTTAGTGGTTGGACATTTAAAAAATATTTTGGTTTTATAAAACCTTTTATTTAAATCTATTAAAA
Organism: Nowickia ferox; assembly: GCA_936439885.1. Lineage (NCBI taxonomy): Eukaryota > Metazoa > Arthropoda > Insecta > Diptera > Tachinidae > Nowickia > Nowickia ferox. Next base: position 78,905,428 of record OW387024.1, read on the forward strand.
ATAAAACAAAAATTTTATATATAAATTAAAACATAAATTATCGAGCAAACGCATAATTTTAGTACCTTTGAGCAGACCATAATATTTTATTTTCATACATGTGCATGTACATATCGTTACCTAAATAAATAAAGGCCTTATGAACTCATTATTTACTCATTTAAAGATACATTAGATGTTTTTCCATCAAAATGTATATAAAACTCGAATTAAAAAAAAAATAATGTTTTAGGGCTTTTCTATATTAAGGTCTCCCTCCCTCCCTTCATCTCTCTCACTCTTTTACTTTTAATCTCCTTGCTGTTACTCTTGCTAGCAACTGTATCAGTTAACTGACCGTATTGATTGCAAGCCGCAATCAATGGCCACATATTAAGACAAAAAATAAACCTTTTTAACGGCAACTATGAACGTGTTTACGTTGTTTATTTCAGGATTTTAACTTTAATGCTTTCTTTCCGATGTGGTTAAAATAAATTGCTGAAAACTGTTTTTATTTTCTACGTTTAAAGTTTTTATTTTTTAACTGGCGACGACTCCTTTTTTTCTTTCCTTGTTCTCTTTTTTTAAACAGTTTGTCCTTTCTGGTACAGTCATTGTTGTTGGACATTGACGGTTAATGCGATTGTCATTGTTTTAAATTGAATGGTAAACAATTCTGGCAGAATATTTTTTATCTTTTGTTTGTTTTTTTTTTTTTTTTTTGACACTTGTCTTTGGTTTTGCAACTATTGAAAAAGTTTTTTATTTCACTCAAAAACATACAAGTTATTTTAAAGTGAAGCATTGATGTGGTATTAAGCTTCATTTGTTTTCTAACTGTTGCAAGCCAATCGCATGCAGTCGTAATGGAGAAAAAATACGTGACACTTAGGCATTTAAATGTAAAAATATTTAAGCATTCGCTATAGAAGTTGGTATTGCATTTTTGGTCTTAGAAGTTGGCGAATCATTACCAACAATTATTTTTAACTCCTTGTCAGTAACGAAGCACTGGCTGAGACATTTAAATTTTTAGAAAAAGCTTTCAAGTAATGAAATGAACTATATAACTAGCTTTCGTGGTTCTCAAAAGTTGTAAACTGCAGCATCTGGCAGAAGAATCCCAGCAAGCAAAAACTATTGCATTACCATCACAACTATTAGACATATATTGACTTACTTTCTTTCTTTAAAGAGAAGTAACACTCAGGTAATGAATGCGTACTACTATTACCAGGTGTTACTTTCTTTAGGAAAGGGCGAGTGATAGAGAAGACAGGTAATGAAGAAAGAGATAGAGGAAAGCTTCATTCTTTTACAACTCTGTTTATTGCAAGTTTTTTTTTAGTAATACAGTGTTGCAGCGCCTCTGGTGTTAAATGAGGCGTATTAAATTTTTTGTGGAGCTGCGTTTAGTAGCCATTTTGTTGGCTATTTTACTTCGCCCATGATTCTGCTACGCAACGAAGGAGGGCGCTCTGATGTTACATTAGGATTAGTATCTGCTGAAGCCGGCATAGGTCAGTGATCAGGATACCGGGCTCTAACCCAGGACCCTCGGTTTTGTAACCAACGTGCTAACTACTTCAGCCAACGCCACCCTCACCATCTGACTGCCAAACCACATTACACAAAATTAAAAAAAAATTAAAAAGAGATTGATTGATGAGAAGACTGATTTATTTAATTTTAACAAATTACGTGACTAGCTCTCAAGGCTTTGTTAAAATAATTAGGGTTGTATTCTATGTGCAAAGACCCTCTACCATTTTCCAATTAGAACTTTTTGTTTTCCCTATTACTTGCTGGAAAAATTTCACGCGGAATTTTATTCACGATTGCCCTGATTAATCTCAAAACCGATTACCTTTTTTTTAATATTTTTTGCTGGTATATGCCACCCCCTGGGTATCATCAAAAACCAGATGGCAACAGTTCATATGCAAGCTGTTATTTCAACTTAATACAATTTGTAATTATAACGTATTTAATTAATAGTTAAATTCAGTGGCAATAAGAAAATAGAGCTGAAGTCATATTTTACTGTTTTGAGACTTTTAAACTTTCAAGTCGATTTTCATCAGCAATTTATTTAAATTGGAAAATTCGAAAAAATATAAGCAGCAAGTCATTGCGATATAACTTCCCAAAAAATCGCACAAAATAATTCAGATTTTGCCTAAGAGTACTTTTGATAATGAAGATTATAAGAAAGCCATTAAGTGAAAATTAAATTATCTCCACTTAAGAAATACTTTTTCCTTTTTGCCACAGTATTAAGGGCAACTGTATAAATATAAATAATAACAAAAAGTTGTTATCCCAAGCAAAGCTGGCGCATCATAAGGGTTGTATCTCAAATTAATATTTTGTTAATTTTAAACTGCTTTAAAATGGGGAGGGTGGGGGGGAGCAATGTGTAATAACGTTACCCAAAATGATTAATTAACAATTCTTGAGTTGTCCTTGTTAAAATGCCAAGCAACATATTTTGTTTTTTAAACGTATATATAAATTTATGTATTCAGCCACAAGCTTTAATTTTCTAATTGTTATTCTTTTTTTAATAAATTTTTCGTTCACGTATTTCATTGCAGAGTACAAAATCTTGATTCCATTGTACGTGTTGCAGACCGTGATCTGCCTGTGGTAAATACCAGAGGTGATGTGCTATTCAATTCATGGAAGGGCATATTTAATGGACAAGGTGGCTTCTTTTCACAAGCACCACGCATTTATAGTTTCAGTGGCAAAAGTGTTTTAACGGATCCATTGTGGTAAGTCGAACAATAAATGTACACAAAACTAATAACAAGAGGCAACGACCATAAGACCCCCACCCCAAAAATAATGTAAGTTTTCATTTTAAGTACTAAATGTGCTTTTGCTTGCCGTTGTATTTTTTGGACACAAAACATATAAATTTCGTAAATTCCTGTTCATCTTTATACTTACTACAAGGCACTTGGTTTGTAATCAAAAGCTGTTTAACGTTATTTTACTACAAAAAAAAAATATCCCAGCCGAATATGCTGCTACATATTAACTTTTAAATACAATATTTTCATCCACGAAATTGTGTTGAAGCCACTAAAACGCATTAATTTTGGAGAGCTGGGGATTTGTCTTATAATTGCAAAATATTTTAAAAATGTTCTGCTTTGTTACGTCGGAATTTTCTAATTTAACATTAAGCTATGAAGCTTAGCTTTGCGTTAATAAATGGAAAAATACTGAATGAAACAGTAAAACGTGCAACACAAGACAGAAGCAAAGCAAACACAGTCCCATTCGTTATAAATACATAATAAATGTTTGTGTGTAAGTGCTGCCTATTCCTAATGGTATTAGGATGGGTCATTTTATTGGTCATCTATTATCTTTCGAAAGATTGAAGTCCATCAATTTATCTTATTTTGTGTCAAAAGCCAATATTGTTATTAGTATTTAATACACAACAAATCTTTTAAGCAAGAACAAATCTCATTTACGCATCATTTAGCAGTAATTTGTTTTATTTATTATATATTTCGTTTGTTTTATTATGTATTTGAGATGAAAAAAATATATTTAGGAAGTCTGTAGAAACTGGATTTGTATGATATGTTTTGCAGTATTCAAAAAAGATTTATAAATCAAAGAATTTTGTCTATCAAAACTTTACCAATAAAAAACTAATGAGAACAATTACACATGGCAACACCATGCAACATAAAAAGAAAATAATAGTTTTGAAAGAACTCATTCTGGCAGAGAAGAACAAACAAATTTATGCTTGAGTTGGCATTTTGAAAGTTTGCTAGAGCCTTTTTATGGGGCTTATCAAGCATTAAGCATTGTTATGTCATAGTTGAGAATCGGTACAGAAATCCTTGAAATCCTTGCATTTTAGTTATGAAATGTGTTCAGCACTTTTATCTTAAATATTGCAAGGAGCATTTCCTATCAAACATTACAGTCTTCTAACGTTTCTACATATTATATTGCCAATTCCGATTAGACTTCCAAGTTCTTCCCTTTTATAGGCAGTGAAGCTATTTTTTTTTTTATGAATATGTGCATAACCGTTCCTCTATAAGTTTTATGAATAATCAGGCAAATATAATGACTCAAAAGCCAGCCCCTGTGGGGACATCGAAGACAGTTAAAAATGTAAATGTACCTACTAGAGGTGAGCACAAGACATTGAAGAGTGCTCAGTATTATTTTTTTTTCAAGACCGAATATTGTTTGTAGTAATAATTGAAATGGATTGTAAGTCAAATGTAGAGAACTATGGACGCACAAAATCCTTGTACAACAGTTGTGTTAAGTGCGCAATATTTTTATTGTACACTTAATAGTGCACCATACTGCATTTCACAAACTCAAAATTTCATAAAATAATAAGCGATAATAAAACTTCTTACAAATCTATAAATGATGAAAAATATTATTTAGATTCGTTATTTATTAAATTGTCAAATTAGTAAGTTTTAAAACTTAAAACAACATCACATGCGAACTAACATGCTAACATGCTAACATGCTTTCACACATACACATCTTGTCACACTATAAACAATATTTCATTTCACTTGACACTATTGTCAATCGGTATGCAATAGTGATATTTGGCTCGACACTATAATAAATAATGCCCTTGCTTGGCAGATAAATAAATGTTGTTGCATGCTTTTGATAAAAAGGAGTAACACTTTTAGTGTTCCACATAAAATCAACGATAACCACTCAATAATATACACCATGAAGCTTAAGCAAGCAAATGTTTTGCACTCACCTCTTATACCCTTCAATATTACTGCCAAAAACTTGTTGTGCAAGCAAAGCAGCTGTCAACAATTAACTGAGCATTCAAAATGGCCGAAATTGTCGGCATACATGAGAGACATGAGTACCAACATAACGTCACAAAAAAATCAAAATTCGAATATACGTAACCCGCAAAAATTCAAAATTTGCGATACGTTTTGAACAAACTTCTTGCATATAAATTCCTTGAGATGAGACAAGTATTGAATTAACAACATTCTGACTGATAGGCAAGCACTCTAACTAATTGCCTAACAGGGCAGCCTGAATAAGCATTAAAATTATTGAGTTTTCAAATTTTATTTTATTTACAAAAAACTTAATCTCAATTTCAAATATTCCTCGAAAACATGAAAAATTTACAAATTAATAATAAATTCTATAATTCAAAGAAAAAATACTTAAAACTGATAAATATTTTTCTTTTAATTTTAAGTTAGTAAAATTTCATGAACTTATCAGCAGGAGTAATTCATTTCCTAAAATTTATTTTTCGATTGAAAACGAAATTAACTAGTTCTTAGGATACAATTTTCCTAAGCTTAAAACCATTTACTAATTTTTGGTAAATATTTCCTTTAAGTCAGTAAACATTGCCTTAAAAGTAAGAAATTTTTTGGGTATTTTTTTAAGGATTTATTTTTTTACTGATATTAAGTAGTTTTTGTAAAAATTTACTAGGACTGAGAAAATTTTTTTAATTAAATTTAGACAAATTTTTTCTTGATAATAGTACATAACTTTTTTTTTTTAGTGTACTTGTACAAACATTCATCTCTCACTGCCACTGCCTAACCTGGAAAAATATTTCTTAAGAAATTATTTCAATTGTAGGAATTTCAATTTATTTTTTTTTTTTTATTTCCCCACTATTATATATTCCTTTTGTGTTTTGTGGCTGTAACCACAAACAAGATAAAATTCTTTGTTTCATTTATTATTCTTTTTTTTATAAAATAATTCTTTTTATATATTTTACTTGGGGTGTTTATTTTATAGTCGCTGTACTTTGCCGACCGTCCGAAGCCTTTGTAAACATTAAATTTAAGTGGCCATCAATTTTGTTGGTATTAAAGATTTTGCGAGTATACGCAAATAAAAAATAAAGTAAACGTAGACATTTGTCCAAATTGAAATGGAAAAGATAACAGCGGCATTGACTACATCGGCCGTTTGTATTTTTAAAGTCTTAACGATTATGATGATGAAAATGTAGAGCCAGAAAGTATGCAAGTGCTGGAACTGGGGCACTTTACTTTTTTATGATATAAAACAAAGCTAATCTTTAACACAATTCCATTATTTATTTATTTATTTTCTATATGCACACATATTTTATTATAAAATTTTTTATTAGATTAACAATTAACATGAGAATGTTGAGTGTCCAAGACAAGACTTATTTTCAAGCGAAACGCTTTGTTGTGTGAAAACATCAATCTAATAAATTGTTGTTATAATGATAAAGAATTTAATTACTCTTACATTTTGGTAATATAATTGAAATTTATTTAATGGTACATAATATAATTTATAGTGTTAATGAATTTTTTGCTGCCTGCAGAAAGAAAGAACTGTTTCACAGTTTTTTTCACAGCGAAACTCACAAGCAAATGTAACAACCTCCTACTTAGAAAAAAAAAACAAAAACAAACAAAACAAAATTCTAAAAACTGGACCTGGCAACGAATGTAAAACAAAAAATATATAAATAAGTATGAATGCTTTGTAATAGGAGGCTTAGGTGCTCTCTGATACACAACTGTTGTAAATTACAAAAGGAAACCTTAAGCCTTTGATTTCTAAGTAAAGAAGGTGTTAACAACTCTTATGTAAAATCTTACGAGGGATAGTCTTATAGAACAGTTTAACCATCTGGCCCTTACCTGTTTGGGTATTTGTTGTACCTTTGGAAAAAGGGAAAGATACAGACCTGATTATAATAAATTTAGCAAAGCTTGAAACTTAACTTAAACGCCCAAAATGAGTGAAAACTTGAATTGCATTCAACCTTTTGATGCCAGAATTTTTTCACCAATAAGGGCTAAATGTAGACAAAACAATGGCTAAAACAGGGCTAAGCGAGATCGAATGCAAAAACATTAGTAGTTAACAAAAATAAGAAGATAAGTCATGTTATATTTTTCGCAAAATTGTAAAGCAAATTAAAGTTGAAAATCAAATAAGTTTTCTTCAGGAACTCAAGAGGAAACAAAAACTGAGCACAAAAATACAGAAATATATACAAATGTATGTACATATGTAGGTAATTTTTTAATTCAGAAATCAGTACATCATTATTAACATGATTGTTGCTTTTGTCATAGCTGTTGTGTTTGTTGCAATAATAATAAGTCGTAGCAACAACTGCATGATATTTTCAATTCAAACCTATTTCGTCAATTTTCTATTCTTTTAACTTCTATTTTAACTTTAATTTCTATTTTATTCTCACTTGGATCAAACATACATCACACATGTTTTACTGACATCAATAGCCACCGATTAGACTCGACAACTTACAACGACATTACCACGATTATAACAAGAAAGGACAATTTTGTATCTAAAAATGTATAACAAATGATTACACACTTTCCTCAACGCAATTTCTGTGTATTCTTTTAATAATAATAATTCGAAAACAATAATATATTACTCTGTTGTATTTTTTTTTTGTAGTTCCTTTGTTGCGAGTTAAAATTTGTTATGCAAAATCGCAAAAATTTCATGTATGGAAAAATTGCTAAAAATAGCTTAAAATAAAATGAAAGTGGCAAATTTAAATTTCTTATGGCTAAATGGGATGAAAAATGGCTAAATTATGCCAGAAAATGGCTAAATTGGCATCACTGGCCCAACCATATAGTTTTTATGTATGTATGCTAGTTTATCTCAGCAAACTGAATGAGCTGCTGCCTACGCTATATAAATAAATGTCGTTGTTCCTTGAAACCTATCTGGGAATACCTTTGTTAGCTGCAGTCATCTTTAAATTTTTTGGGATATTGGCCGTGATATCTGATTTAATAATGGCAATGGCAGGAGTTAATTATATTAATGATGCACCCAGTGCATTCCTCCACAACCGACGAAATATTTATATAAAATTTGAAAAGTTTGTGACTTTTTCATCCTCAAAAGAGAAATACGTTGGCAGAAGACAATATTTTCTGCTTTTCTAGTACACAGAAAAAACTTAATTTTGTATTCAATTACTAAATTCAAAAAATCAAATAATAAAAAATTGTGTTTTTAAGTCAATTTACTTCCTAACCTTAAATTTTCCCAACCTTTATAATATTATAATAATATAATTTTTTAAGTGTCAAAATTATATCGAATTGAATTAAAAACACATTCCCCGGTACGCTGATGTAGACATAAGTATTATTAGCCTGCTTATTCGCATGTGTATATTAGGTGCAGAATGTCGAGGGTCTAATGAGTATCCTGAAATTAGGATATAAAGGATTAAAATGTTCTATGATAATATTTTCCTTAAACTTATACTACAATTTTTTTCAACACACTTAAGCTTCTTTTGATTTACTTATTTCTATAAACATATGTACATATGTCTGTATGTGTTTACATATACATATAAATTTGTTTAAATTTTCTTGAAATAAACTAAACTATCTAAATACTTAATTGAATTTCATATTTTAACATAAATTTATTACGATTGCTCTTAAATCTTCATTTATAATGTATGTGAACTTTCGTTTGTTAAATTTACCTTTAAAAGACATCCTTATTGGAAAGTAAAATAAAACAAATTTCAATTATATGCCACAAATAAAATGAAGAAGTAAAATCGAAGTACATATACGAGTATGTATAAAAAGAAAATAAATAAAACTAAATTGCATAAAAAACTTTTATAAACATTTCAACTGCCATTTAACCCTAAAGAGAATAAAGTGGTCAACAGTGACCGCTTTTTTATAGAATGATGCTAAAGGAATTCTTAAGTTTAAAAAGAAAATTATATATTACTATAATAATTATGCTAGATCCACGAGGGTTCCACGTTCACTTTTCTTTTTTTAATAATAATGCATTAAACCCATTCACCGCAGCAGGCTACACGAACACACAACTTTAAATGCCGCTAGCTGCTTTTGCCGTCTCGTAGCCAGCTACATAATTTTTTTGGAGACGGCAGCAGCATAATCAAAACCTGATATTGAAGTGCAAATATTATATAGTATATTATATAGCTTTCATATATTTCACTTTTATAAAAATGATTATGATGAATATTTAAAATGTACTTATATCACGTAAAAATATAAAAAACGAATAAATTTATTTCTTTTAATTTTTTGCAAGTTTTAGTTTTTACAGGTTTAGTAATTTTTTTAATACATTTAAAAATTTTTCGCTAACTTGCGATTTTTTTAGCGTTTTTCTTCAAACTTTTCTTTTAATGGCTTTCAGAGATTGCTACTGATTTTGCAACTTTTCGCGAATTTTTGCAAAAGTTTGCATACAAAGCGTCTTTTTGCATGTTTTCAGCTTCCTGGCAGTTTTGCCGATTTTAAAACAATATTCGACTTGCTGATCATCCCGCTGTTGTTAAGTTTTTGCAAATTTTCATAATTTTCGCAATTTTTACCGAATTTTTTTGCATTTCTTACAGTTTTGGCGATTTTCATTCAATATTATGGCGTGTGTAAAATTTTGCAACTATTCGCGAATTATCGTGAAGCGAAACTTTACAAAAGTATAGTTACTTTTGTAATTAACATTAAAATGTATTAACTTTCTTTTCTATTTTGCAATAAAAAATATTTCTAAGCACTAATTTGTTTTACATTTTTTCTATATTATCAACATATATATATATATATGGAATCAGTTTAATTGAACTACAACAAAAAAATCAGCATAGACAACAACCTGCCGCAGTGTTGCTTTGCTGTCTTCATAAGAATCATTCTCATATAAAGATGTGTATTCTGTCATTGCTGCGGTGAATGGGTTTAATGTCAAATGGGTTTATTGTTCAAATTTGTTGACTACTAGTTGTCAAGTAGCAAAAAAAAACTTACAAACGAACTGAAAACTTTATTTATTTCTTAAGTTAAAAATTAATCGTGTTTATATCTACAGGTTGAGGGATGATAAATCAATCAGCTATTAATCTGTTTTTTTTAGAGGTATAGAACTTCGAATTGAAATAAAACACAAGAAAATCGTTTTAATGTCCATCAATTTGGCTTTATTGGAAGGATAATTTTATGCCATTAGCGTTTAAATATGATTTCGGGCATGTGGCCGCCGCGGCTGGCTCGAATAAAGCCAATTCTACAGGTCCAATTTTCAACCACTTTTTCGAGCATATGGGGCCGTATGTTGGCAATAACGCCACGAATGTTGGCTTCCAAGTCCCCTAACGTTTCTGGTTTGTTGGCGTAGACGAGCGACTTCACATATCCCCAAAGAAAATAATCCAATGGTGTCAAATCACACGATCTTGGTGGCCAATCCATGGTTAACCGAATTAATTGCTCTGATGGACGATTATGTCGACCATAAAATGGACGGAGCTTGCGGTAAACTTCGCGAACTGAACCATTATTTTCGAAATAAATTTGCACGATTTGCAAGCGTTGTTCTTTTGTCAACCTGTTCATGATGAAATGGCAAACCAAACTAAATATTAATCACTTGACAGCTGACAAAATGGCCGCCAGTTAAAAAAGTGATGCCAACTTAAAGTTCTATACCTCAATAAAAAACACCCTAGTATAGTTTGTGTTTGTTTTTTTGTGATCTGGTTAGCTTAAAAGTCAAGTTTACAATAAAATTAAGTGGAACTTAACACTTCAACGCAACTTATTTTTCTTAAAAGGCATTTAATTTATCAGTTCCCTCTTAAGGTTAAATAGATATTGTTTCTATCTGCATGTGTAATAGAATTGTGCTTTTAAAATTTATACATACATATATTTATAACTAAATATGCATAAAGAGAAAATTTACATATAAATACTGAAACACTTCTTTATCTGTACGAGTAAGCACACATGAAGCTTAGAAATATAAAGAATACTTTCATTGTCAGTTGCTCATTTAAAGTATTTAAAGAAATGTGTCCTCTACGTTGTGTTTTATTTTTGTATGCATGTACATATGTATGTATATATGTATGTATGTGTCTGTGTCAAAATTTACTTGACTTTTTTACTTACATATTTAGTTTGTTGTTTTTTCTTTCATCTTCTTCTGCTTTTTTGTTGCTTGATGACTTTTTGTCATTTGCTAAATTCAATTGCATTTAATTATGCAAATGGTACGAAATTCAAAGCAACTCTCACACAAACTTTTTTGTTTTAAATAAAATGATAAAGAAATGTGTATGCAAAAATAAAAATATGTACATACAAATTTATACAAAATTAAATTTTGAATGAATTATAAGTATTTAGGAATTTCTTTTCGACACACAAATAACAAATATAAATACAATTACACAAGAACATGTCATGATAACTATTTTTAAACAGAAGATGCTTAAGCGTTGCTTCTGAGTAAGTGAAAATGTTTAAAACATTTTAAATGTGCCCTGAATTATGAAAGTGGTCTAAGTCATATGCATTTTTGCTTCCAAATATTAAATAAATCTTAAAAAAAAATATATATATGTATATTAATCGAAACTACATAGTACAACTCTAAATTAAAATGCTGCAGAATATTAAAATATTTTTTGATTTGTTCAATTGTAATATACAAGGTGTGCCAAAAGAAGTCATCCGATATTGTTTGGCTCTCATTTTTTTTCTATGTAAATGAAAAACTTCGATTCTGTTTTTTGATTATGTTTATTTAAACCCTTAGCATTTTATTCTTCAAGTCGAGAAGATGATATCGGCCAACTAATTGATTGCGCGTCTTATAGGATTTTTCATCACTTCGGCGAGAACTTCGGGCGACAGATTCTTACACTCGTGTCGAAAGTTTTCCTTGAGGGCTTCCAGGGTTTTGGGCTTGTTCACGTAAATATGGGACTTCAAAAAACACCACAAAAAAAGTCTGGAACGGTTAAATCGGGTGATCTTGCGGGCCAGTGTAAAGGTACGGTCAAACTTGCCAAACATTTGCCCAAAAAAGCGTAACCACTCTATACCAATGATAAAGATTTTGACTCAGACAGGTGTTTATTAAGTTAAACAGTTTCCAAAAATATTGGATTCTATGACATTTTCTATTAATTATCTCTAAAACTGTTTAACTTAATAAACACGTGTTTGAATCAAAAGGGTTTTCAATAGAATATAGTGGTTACGCTTTTTTGGGCAAATGTTTGGCAAGTGTGACCATACCTTAAGTCGCGAGATGAGGCGATCCGAAAACGCCACTACACAATTATTCCGCGTTCTTGGGGAGTGTATCGCTCCATGGCTTGTTCACTTGTATTCTACATCTGTCTTGATCACAAATGTCAAAACAGATTTGACATTGGCCTCCATTTGCATCTTCCAATAGGGTGATTTCTTTTCGCCCACCTTGTACTAAATAAGTCGACCACAGAAATATATGACTAAGAACACTTTTATAATTAAAGGTACAAATGTTTTTTTTTTTTTTTTAATTAGTTAAGGGCTAAAAATATAAAAAAAAAAAGTTTCAAGTTCTTCTGAATATTTCTAACCTTGTTTCGACAGATTTTATATATGTATTTCATATCCTAATGAAATCATTCTTTCTCAGCTCTGCCTTATTAAAACATAAGCACTGTACCTGGCAGTGCTTAGCACAAACTTTAGTATTACTTAGAGTTATTTCTATTTTCAAAATTTTCATTCTCTGAATAAATTTCTATGTCTTTCTTAATGTGGAATCATAGAGAAATATGTATTTGCAAATTAATATTCTTAAATATTTAATTTTACTTGTTTCGAATATGTATGTGGCTGCACATATGAAATCTAAAATATTTGACAAAATTTTTCATTCTTGTTTGGCAAAGTATCAAGATATTCTCTTTTTAGCTGGAGCTGAATAATAAAGATATTATTTTCATTTAAAATGAAGGCATCTGTTGGCATTATTAATATGTATGCTGCCAGCAACATAAAAGTATGATGACCCAGAAAAGAAATATGTCATATTTTAAGCTACTCTCTGGTGGAAGACTGGTATTGAGATAAAAGTAAGACACAGTTTTATCAATAACCCAACAAACATTAGATAGAATAGGGGGAAATATCTGCTCCTGATGGATCTTTTGTGTCATAGATCTGTCAATTAAGTTAAATAAATCTCTGTATGACTCTTCTTATGAAAGTCAGTCAAAGTCAGATATTAGAGAAGCCCGCCTAATATCATCTGGACACAGATACTCAGGATGAAAAACACGCCTTCTATTATTACAAAAGACGATACATTTGCAAAGAATGTGTGCCGTTGTCTCATCATCGTCTAAGCATAAACGACACAAGGATGAGCGAACTTGCTTACTTTTCCACAGAGGATAATTCAGTCCAAAATGACTTGAAAGAAAACCAGTAACAAGCAGTAAATTATTCCTGTTGATACTCAAAATGTCAGGATGTTACTTTATGAAAATGACTGCAAAAATTCTTTGGCCTGCCTTACAGTCAGCCACATTTCCTTTGAGGTCGAAGTATCATTTCCTTTGATTAGGGATACTACAGTCGCCCGACTTACGCTACAAAACGGCTCTGGGGCCATAAACGGAACAAAAGTTTATTTGCTTCCTCATTCCCCGGACAACTGCTGTGGCTAAATATCCAGTAAATGGAAACTTTTGTAATGAGTCAAAGCACTCTAAAACAAGTCTGGAACGGAACGGACTTAAGAGCTGCCTGACTATCAGAAAAGATAGTTATATAAGCGCCATTTATTTAGTCTGAAAGGATTTGCCTGCAGCTTCCATGCATATTTTTTTTTTTCTAAATCGGAGGGGGAAATTGGGTCCTCCATGCATAACTCTGTTATTTGTTAACCGACTTTCAAAATTATTTTTATATTTTTATTTGAAAGGGTTTGGTTGCAGTTTGGTTCTACAATTCTTTTTGAAAATCGATGGGGACATTTTCTTCCTCCTCTTCTCCCTAACACAGAACTTTTTCATTTGTAAACCTATTTTCAAAATAATTTTTTTTTTAAGATTTTTTTTCCAACAATTAATATGTCATATACTTACACTTTGGTTCATAAAAATTTTTCGAACATTTTTGTGTTACTCGTATGTTGTTCGGTTTTTTTGCAGAATAACTTTAATCAGTGTCATGTATACGAGTATATTCATCTGGAAGAAACGGTTCAGTTATTAATATCTGGACATGTCTTACATACTTATGTATACATCCAAAAGAGTTTAGAATCTATTTATGACTGAAAAAACTAGCCTTATGTATTAAATTTTTAAAAACCTACATTGTTGTTTTTATATAGATGATTTGTTTTCATTATAAGGTTTTTTTTTTAACAAAAGTAAAAAATTAAATTCTATACAAATTTAAAAAAATATCTAAAGTTCAACCTTAAATTTCTCAATAACCACTGTACTGATTCTAATGAAACTAAATTTGGCTAAAAGCTTAAGATGTAATCTATCTATTTAAAAAATAATAATAATAACAAAAAATTTTCATTAGTTTAAAAGTAAAAGAGTTTTGGCAGATCAAAAATTATTCTGAACCACTGTGCGTCGGTGAAAAATATATAAATATGGGCATTTCCACTAGAAAGTTCACTTGTTTGTCGTATGCGACAGCAAGCAATTCAGCTGATATTTCAGAACAATAAAATTTTACTTAATGTAGAAGTGCTGACGTCCTATATAAATATATAAAAAAGTAAAAAAAAAGTTGCGTTTTCTTTGAAAATAAAAAGAAACATATTTGTTTGGAGTCGAACGCTACAAAAAGTTGACATTCCTGTGGAATTCACAATATATAGATTTGGGACAGCGGAATATGGTAATCCCGCTTGTTTGCTTTTACTTTGTCAGCCCTATTTTAATGCTTCCAGCAAACCTGGTTGTAACTTTGTTTAAATATTTATTGAGTCTTATATGGACTCAAATATATTTATTCTACCCCACTCGCTTAGATAAATCTTTATTATTTTTTCTACCTAAAAAAATAAAATACTTTTTTAAATATATTTTTTTTTTTTTAAATAAAAAAATAAAATAATTTTTTACTTTTATTTTTCAAGCTAATTGGAAAACTTCTTAATTTAAAACTAAAATATTCATACAACTTTTAAGTGGTTTCTATTTGATTTATCACAACTTTGCAAAGCTTCTTATTATATAAATATTAAAAAGAAGAATTATTTTCATAATTAACATTTTGTCTGTTACTAAGGCAATAATGAAATGCAAATAAAAAAAAAATTATTTGTTATGTTAAATTTAATTCCATTAAATTTACTTACTCAAAGGAAATCCTCTCTTTCTTTAAACTTACTCAGATATTTTCAGTACAATTTCATTGTTGTAGTTCTACTTGATACAAGCAGACAAACACACACATACACACACGCACACACATACCTTTTAAATATGTATACACATAAACGCAACCTTAAAAAATATCCTAGTAAAAATAAATGTTCCTGAGTTGTACATTTTTATTTAGTACTTTTATCAGTCAAAAATGCCACATTATAATTGTAACAAATTAAAGTACTTTTTAAATTTTTCTGCTGGCTGCCGCTCGACAGTTTTGTCACTCAACATTTGCAAGGAACCATTTTTTTCTCCAAGGCTTGTTTGGCTGCTTATTCAGAGTTTCTGCTTTACATATATTCGTAGATACACGAGTACATAAATATATTTACTATTCCCAGAGACAAATTCGTTTACAAAAGAATGTACTTAAAGATATACATATATGTATGTACATAACAAGCACGTGTGATATAGACACAGCACACAATAAAAATAGATAAAGACAATTGCAGTTGAAGGCCAGAGCAAGGAAATAATAAAAAAGCAAAATAAAAAAATCAACAGCAGTGGCAATAAAAAACAGAATCTAAAAAAAACAACTTGAATATTCTAGGGTACAATTTGGCAATTTATAACTTGCGTGTAAGTGTATGTGTGTGGCATACACATTTCACGCTTGACCTGTCATACAATACATTTACATACACATAATCATACATTTATTTTTGCTTTTATATGTAAAGATAGTAGTGCGCCGCAACATAGTGGCGAAATGAAAATATTTATGTACGTGAATGTGAAGTGTTAAGCTTACATTTAGTTGTGCATGTGCATGAGATAATTTGTTTGAATGTGTTGGTGTGCTTAAATGTGATATGGGTTGATACGTATTCTTACAAGGCACATCCGGCATGCAGCACTAATGTTTCTAGTTCTGTTTCCTTTTCTTGTTTCTACTTTTCACCCATTTAGTAAGTTTTAAATTTTTTCCCCTAACATTCATTTTTATCATTTTGTCAGGGCTGGGAATAGTGTGTGTGTTTTTTTAAACTATCTGCTGTTTAAGACTAGCATATAGTTTCTGTGCATTATTTGGCATTATCAAATTATTTTGAAGATTTTTATGCAAGTCCAATCAACAACAGACCCTACTGACTCCACTTTCCAGAAAAATTTACCGTTTGATATCATTGGATCATATTTCATCACAAGTGAAGCCGAAGCATTGTCGTCAATGAATGTCGTTACCGCATCATGATCAATGATATTTTTTTTTTTTTTTTTGCTCGAAATTATTGATGATATTGATCAGGATGAGATTTGATTTAAATAGGATGGTGCTACGTGAGATAAACGTGAGTGCAACCATTGACTTATTGAAAAAAAAAATTGGCTATAAGCTTATGTCTAGAAATGGACCTATAATTTGGCCTGCAAGGTCATGTGATTTGACACCTCTCGATTAGTTCTTGTCGGGCCACGTAAAGTCATTCACCCTTATTACCAAAAAATTGGGTCCCGTCTACTCACTTTCGAGAAAAGTTTTATGGTACTGACAGTCTATTTCTGTTTCCTAAGGTCTAGAAAATAGCATAAACTTGTCAATAGTAGTCATTTGTTTCCGACAACGGGTAAACAAGTTTCAATGTTGTGATATTGTATCGATGTGACGTCGATGTTGATAACTGGAATAAGCGTGATTGGTTTATGCTGATAAGCTAGGAATATTTGACCCCTTGGAGGCCGACGTTATTCATGCCAGTCGTGACATGCGGCCAGCAGTGCTCGAAACAGTCCCAAACCCAAACTGGACGACCATTGATATAAGACTGATAAAAAAATTTAGTTTATGGATAGAACAGAAAGCTAAGGAGTTGCTTAATAATAATTGCTGTATATGAACGCTTTTTTAGAGTCTATTAATTCGTAGCAGAGATTGTTTTGAAATATAAAATAAGGAGTAAATATGGTCGAATTTTAATTGTTTCAAAAGCTTGCTTTCAGAAAAAAACCTTTTGAAAAAATATGCGAATAATATTTTTTAAGCAGAACTTAACTAAATTAATGTAACAAAAAAAAACTTTTTTTTTAAATAATGTAAAACAAGACACGTTTTGTACTGCGACTCCTCATATCAGATAAATGGCTTAGAATTTTCCAAGCTGTCTTATTCATAAAAAATATTTCAGGTTTATTAAGCGCTTATTTGACATATTTATATGGGAAATTTGTCAAATAAACCTGTAATAAACCTAAAATATTTTTTATGAATTAGACCGTAGAAATTTATATATGAAATCCTCCAAAAATTTTCTATTAAGTGCAATCCGCTTTCTTACAACAACATACTGAAATTAAAAGTTATCTTTCGGAAATGTGAAAGTATACTTACTTATAAAATTCTGATAGTTGATGTAATTGAGCTCAAACCAACAGCGGTGGGAACAAAGAATTTTCTTAGAAGTGAAACTAAATCTAAATCCGGTATAAATTTTCGAGACCAAATGTGAACTGACACGCTTATCGTCATGTTAACGTCACTAGCCCAGCAAAAATTACTGCTTACCAGAAGCGTCTTTGTAAGGGAGACAATCTTACAGAATCACTTGCTGTTGCGCATGAATAAGGTATTTTTTTTTTTTTTTTTGTTCGAGATGAGCCAGCTAGAAGCAATACATTTAGCTTGCAAAAAGCCATGAACATTTTTTTTTTTGACTTACTAAAGTGCTTCACAGAAGTAATAATACATAATTTTTGTGAGAGCCCGCCTTACGTTAGTGCTTTTTAGAAGAATTTTTCGAAGCTTTTGTTATGAAATAAGCAATACATTTCTTCCCTCAGTTGTTAGTGCTACCAAATCAGAATTTTTTTTTTGCTGGGAGTCTGCTTCATGGGTTTTTTTCGAACTCGTACTAGCTCCTTACCAGTATTGTGTAATTTCTTTATCCATTAAGTTGCTAATAGTTGCTGAATTATTACAAAAATTATTCCGAATAATATCAAATCCCATCCCTGATTGTGCTGTGTTTTTTGTTTTTAATTTTTTGACAACTAGCTTTTGTGTGTGCCTTATCACCATTTGTCTGCTTGTCTCTTGAGAGTCATGGAGCCATTCATTAGATTGCATGCTTGAGCTTATACCCAGCGAACAAATATAATATATGTAATATAGACATTATCTGAACTAGAAGACCATATCAAATCATGAAGATTAATAAACGATTAAGTAAAATGGGAGAAAAAGAGAATTCTAGTGAAAGGAGATGTTTTTCACAAAATTTACATATATACATATATTCATAATTCCTTAACGTTCTTAATCAAGAGAAAAAGCAAGAACCTTTTTAACATATAACATTAAAGCTTTGTACAATATTGTTAGTAAAATGTGCTAAAAATGTCTAACAACCGTAAGAACTGGCAATTTTTGTTTGACATCGTTGCCAGAAAAAGCATTGGCGTCCACTGCAAGACAAGCAGCTGACAACAAATTGTCAGACATTTTACAATCGTGTGAACAAATTGTAAAATTAATGCCAGATATTTGTCACACATTTTAATATTGTCAGATGTGCGAAGTGCGAAGTTTGTGCATCTGACAATGGCGTCATTGTAAGAGCATTCTCTCTATGGGCTACACTACATGCGCTTGATTTTAAAGAAAAAAATATATAATAAAATATATGCAGCAAAAATAATAATTTATATTACATTTAACACAACCGCAAACGATTGATATTTAAAATTTTTTAATAAATGCTTTGAGTCTGGCAACGCATAACCACAGATCTGGCAATTTTTGCATATGAAAACCTTGTGAACTGACAGTTTTTCGGCTGACGATTTTGTCAGATGCACTTGTTGTTATTCAACCGTCTGGCAATAAATTGTAAGATTTTCTGACAAATTTGATACAACCGTATGAACTGACAGTCTACAATTTTTGATTGCCAGTATATTGTCAGCAAATTGCCAGATCTGACAATATTGCAAGATCTGACAATCGTCTGTACATAGCTTAAGGAAGAAAATATTTATTCATTCTTAGTAAAAGTATGCTTCAATATTTTTTCTATGCCTCCTACATTACCGAAATAAGTTTTCATATTTTCTAATTTTTTTCAATACAAATTATTGAAACAAAATTTTTTCTCGTACGAAAACGCAGTGCAACAATAAAATGAAGCCTCAACAATTTGAACATAGTATGAAAAACAAAATCCTAATTCGGTTCGAAAACACAAGTTATGGTTTCTTTATTTCATCTGTCATGCTTAAATAAATTTAATAACTTTTAAATATCTCTTACCTTATGAAAAGCTTTCCAAAAAATAAATTTCCCTACAAAATTTAAAAAAAAAACAAAAATTTATTTATAAAACTGCAAATTTTATAAGCATATGATATATTTTATAGCCATTGTCCCATAGTACGACCCTGAAATCCAACACATATAACACGTTTTAATGGTTTTACTTTAAGTGCTTCCTAAAATAAATACAAAAACAAAAAAAAAACAAAAGAAATGAGACAAACTAGATAAAAGTCAAAAATTTATTTTTCATGCAAAAACATTCCTAAACAAAATACGACGACAAATAAGCCTTTTTTACCCAACGTACCAACGATTATTATAAAGAAAATGATATAAATGAAACTAAAGCGAAAGTAGTTTAAGCCATAAAAAAATAATAAAAATATGAACGAATATAAATGTGAATGAAAAAGTTTTGCTTCCATTCAAGTTTTAATTCGTAACAGCCTCAGGTTGTAAATTAAGTGCAGCAGCCAGCAGTCGTCATAGTAATGAAGAACATAAAGAAGAACACTAGGCGTAAAGGATTGCAGTGAATTTATAGTATAAAAGAATACTAAATGTCTAAAAAAAAAGCCTAATGAACTAGTTATGTGAGTATGGATATGTGAGTGAGCGTCTGTGAGTGTGTCGGTGTGTGTGTGTGTAGGTGTTTTTGTATGAATAACTTGGGGATTTGTATGTGTTTATGCACAACTATTGAAAAAGTAGAGTGAAATTATTTAATGAAAATTTAAGAAAAAAGGAATTTAAATTAATTTATTAATAAAAATAAAATGTTTGAGTGCAATACAGCTTTTTTAACTAGATTAGATTAAGTAAGTTAAGAATGGCAGTCAGAATCCTGGACTCTATTAGAGCCTTCTGGTCCATTGCGATACCAGGGAGAATCTGCTTAAGCGGAGTCCCTAATGTCGAAGCAACCCAAGGTTAATTGAAAGCTAGAATCATGTTGCAGTTTATGCTTTGCTAGGTTCGGAAAGTTCACTGAGCTCAAGAGCACCCATGCTGATAATTTTCTTTCTTGCTAATCCAGTGTAATGACACAGAAAATTTTTTACATTTTCGTCTTCATCATGTTTTTGCAGCTGCGGCAAACGTCATTGCATGCCTGTTGGAGCTTTGTGGCAATAAGGGAAAAGTGCTTAAGTCATATTTTACTGTTTTGCAGGAGAGCACTTTTAAGCTTTCAAGTCGATTTTCAGAAATTTATTTCCTTTACAGTTAAGTTGGGAAATCTTTTACAGTTCAATTAAATTAAGCTATTATTCCAAATGAGATTAGAAGTCTAAAAAAGATAAGTCGCAAGTCATAGTGCTATAACTTCCTCAAACATCACACAAATTAATTGAAATTTTGATCAGATGTACTTTCAAATATGCACATTACAGAGGTACCATTAACTCAAAATCACATCAACTTTTTCCTTTTTGTCACAGAGTTGTGTCCAACAGCTTAAATGAGGTATTGGACACAAGTCCGGTCAAAAACTTCAATGTTAATTAAATGGGTTTTTAACAACTTTTGATTCGAACGCGAACGAACTGGTTTAAAAAGAGCTGTCGAACACAATTCTAATGACTGCCTTTGAGATGGTGTCAGGTCATCTCGACCACTAAAACCGAAATTTATTTCCTACTAGTTGAAATGAAAAAAAGTGTTTTTCTTATTTAGGTGAGACCATTACTGCCTAATTATCATGCAGTCATTTCTTGTGGGTCACCTTTTATTTGTTTCTTTCTCAGTCTCGCGCTTAATTCTGAGTTGTCACGAAAGTAAATGGAAATCTACACATTCCACTTACAGTAGAGCCTGTAAAGTTGTCCCAATTCTTGCAAGCTCACTAGCCTTAGAGTTTCCCTAAAAGCTGCTGTGCTCAGATAATTCTAATATAAAACTGATCTGCTATCTCGTTTAGAGATGATCGGCACTCGAAAATTTTTTTATGTTCTTAGAAGCGGGGATTCTAGTCATGGTCTGGTGGCTCAACTCAGCTCGGTTGCCTTAATCAATCCAAAACTATTTTAGCAGTAAGGCTCACTAGCTGGTAAGCTTTGCAGTAATCAGACTTTACAACACAAAGACCTGAGTAAACTCCATAACCAATACACACACTTGAGTTTGAGAGCCGTTCGTATAAAATGCAATACCCTTCTTCTATCTAGAGCGTCATTCTTCCATGCTTCCCTATATACCATAGGTCCTGTAAAGAACTTCATAAAGAAAAGCAGAGCAGGTTTGTTCAGTCATCCATAACCCAGCTTTAGGGTGCACTATTCTGCTGGATTACTAAAATTGTTGATATATCCCTTGCCTACTCAATCTACTCAATCTAAATATATGTTTATGTTATTTATCAGAGGAATAATTTTATATATATTATATAAGTCTTAACAAGATTTCACAGAAAAAAAAACAAAATTTCATTTTCAATAACCAAATTCATTAAATCAGTAAATATTTTGTCTGAATGCGGTCCTACAAATAACTTTGTAAATTCTGATAGCAATTTTGTAAAAATTTAAATTTAGCAGAGTTCGGCTGACAGAATTTGTTATTTAACTGTGTTGGTGTTTATCTTGCTTGTTGGTTGACAAAACGTGCTGTTGTGTTCATGTTGTTGTTTATTTTGATTGATCGTGTTGTATACATTTAAATTCCGAAAAGTAGCCGACAAACGTCGTGGCGTGTTTCTTCTCTATACATCTTTTTTGCAACAAAAAATTTACTGGAACAGTGGAACAGTAAAAACTATTTACTAAAACTAAATGTTATTTCAAACAAACGTATGTTTGAAATTTTTTTGGGAATAATTTTTTCTGTGTTAATTAAATTTATTCAATAATAATTTTATTTTATGTCCGATGACTAGACTTAAGATCTGAATAATTATTGTTAGTTCGATTTTGAAGATACAATAAAATATTGGCGCATATTCAAAGTCCAAATAAGGTATAATTTTGAGAATTTAAAACCATCATTACCATACAAAATACTGATCATAAACTCTTAAAGTATACCTTGTTTTGAGCCAATATTTTTTATTGAAGTAAAATGTGTTTAGTACACAAAACTTTGATATAACGAAAAATGTTTATCCCAATCACTTTTTATATCAAAACTCTTTTATTGTAAACAGTAAATTGTCAAAAGTTCAATCTATATACGAGTATGTATGTGCTTTTAATATTTTACTCGAGTCAAATATCCAATAAACTACATCAGCTTCATGTGTCCAGTTTATTTGTTAAGAACTTTGTACGACCAACAAAACTACAAAACACAAAAAATTTTGTACTTCTCTCAACTTTGAGAAAAGTTACTCTAATATAAATTTAAGCTGAAAAATATATTAAATAGTGCATGTGGCAATCTTTATGGATTTTACGAGCAGCAATTAGAGTTTTATTATATTTCATTTTCTTCTTTTTTTATTGTATTAAATGCATGTTTATCTTTTTTTTAAGGACAAGCAAAATTAAAAGAACAAAATTAAATATTCTGAAAACTTTAAATGTCAAAATTAATTTCCAAAGTAATTAATGTATAAACTTTTTATGTGAATATTTTTTGCTTTTGCACTCTATTTTTCTTATTGTTTTTTATTTATTTGCTTTTTTGGCCCTGAATAATAGTTTTCTTGTAAAAAGCAGAGTGGTCACATTGAAATTTTTAACAGCAAGTGGGACAGAAGTTGAATTAATTTGCTGAGAATTTTATTTATGAAGATTTTAAAGGTAGGATTTATTTTGAATGAAAACTGGCCTGTTCATTAAAGATTCCGGGTGATAACGCCTCTGAAAACATTTTATTTATTTACTTTATATAAATTAAAGATGCTTTGGGTTGAACTGTTAGTGGCCATTTGATTCATTCCTGTTACGCTACCCCGGTCACTCTATACAAAGAATATTAAGTGGACAATTTATGTAAATGTCTGCTCACTGCCACTCGGCGGTACTATGAGACTTGCAGTATGAAAATCTTTCTTTTTTATTCTTGCTTTATTATTTAGATGTCCTTTTGCGCTAGTGTCTGTTTGATGTACACTACAAGATTGTTTGCCTTAAATTATTGTATCCTTTTGAAAGTACTTTTACACTAACTTATTTATTTTTATTTACTCTGCTTAGTCACTAACACAAATGCTACATCGTTCCATCTCTCATGGTCATTAGCAAAATTAAATACAAGTTTGTCTTATCAAATAGTTTTACAGTTGTACATATTATACGACTTTTTTCTTTATATAATTTTTTTATGCTTTATTATATGCTTTTAAACAATTTGTTCTTGCTGAAGTTTGGTTTAACTCATGCTTTTCTACTATTTCCGTTTATACTCGTATCTGCCGTCTTCTAACAATTGTAGTAAAGCAAGTTTCGTTGACTTGTGGAAGACTTGAATGTTTCTTTTTAACATCATACATAATTAAAATTAAAAATATAAACAAAAAATGTTCATATATTTTCAAGAGTTTCTAGAATTTCATTGTTTATATATATCAGAGCTTTAATTTTGTGTAAAGGAATTGTAAAAACATGACTCAGGGGTTTCCGTGTATGAATTTTGCTGCCAGGGCATGTTAAACATTTCGATTAATGGCATACAATTTACTAAAGCGTAGGAATAATGATGTTTTAATTTTTTAAATTACTGGAAGTAATTAAGTATTCCGAAATTAACGAAACACTTAAAATTATAATCGTATAGTGTAGCAAGAAGGGATTTATTTTAACGGAAAGAAGAAGCTATGGAAAATTATTCACAAAAATTTCGCAAACAAATATTTGTTTGAAATAAAATTAAAATAATTATTTGTTCCAAAAAATACTGCATACAGCAGAAACAGGCCACGACGTTTGTCGGCCAGAGTTGTCAGATTTTTTCCCACCTATTTCACCAAATTGACTTAAAAATTCGCCAAAAGTCCCCAAAATCAATTTTGTATCTTTTTTCTTAATATATCTTTAATAACAAATTTGTTTTTGTAGAATAAGTTTTATAAAATAATAGTAAAAAGATTTAGCAGAAAATTGCTAAAAGCAAACAATTAAATCGCCAAATACTATTTCTTGTAAATTGTTCTCATCCAAATTCAAAACACTTGAATGACTATAATTAATCTAAAAAAATCATCAAAATCACTTTGTTTTAATTTTTTGTTTATTTTTTGATAATACTTTTTCAACAAAATAATTTTCCTGAATTACAAAAATTTCAGTTTGGCCATATCGCCAAATCAAATATTTAGACCCCAAACAAGTTGAAAAATCGCCACATTTGGCGAGAAACAGCCACATCGCTCAAACGCTGAACAAATACAAAATTTAAAATGTTTGGCGATCACATAAAACAGTAAAATTTTGGCAAATTAGATTTCTAAACCTTGAGTTAGCAATACACGTTTTTAAATCGTACTCGTAGCTATAGAGATTTAGTTTTAGCAAGTTACAGAATACGGGAGCTGCTGTCGTCATTTACATGCATACAACACGATCAATCAAAATAAACAACAACAAGAGCACAACAATACGTTGTACATATCAACAAACAAGAATAACACCAACACAAAAAAAAATAACGTAAAAATGTTCATGGATTCTGGTAAAGGAACCAAAACAGAAAAATATAAGTGTGTCGGCGATTTGAAAGATAGCAGCGGAATTAAATTTTAAAGGAGTTAACGTCTGCCCTCTTTGGCCTGTTCGTGCAGCATAACTGTGTGAAACGATATGCATCTGAAGTACAGGGTATTTTCGGAACCTTTGTCATCCCCGATGTTCTCTTTTTTAGGGGTGTTTTACCTTTGGTGGGAGAGAACCAAAATAAATATCGTTATATGGAGCATTTAGAGTGCTTATATGTTCCATTAAAATATGTTCCTTAAAATTTTTACAAAGTTGCTCAATATACCCTATACTTCAAATGTAAAGTTGACACATTTTCATACACAGATATGTTATGTTTAAAATAAAATGCCGATGTGATTTTTCAAAACGCCAACACACTTGTTTTTTTTTTGCATTAATAGATCCCCTTAATTCTGTGAAAAAAAAAATTCCCAGTAATTTATCAAAATAATCACTTTAAAAAGTTATCTTTTGAAAGCTAACTGCAAAAGTTGCACTAAGGCAACAATTGATGTAAATGACAACTATTTGCAGGTAAAAATACCATAAAATTTTAAATCTATAAACACCTAAACCACAATAACAGCCAAGAACAGAGAAACAAGTTTTGAGAAAATAACAGCAATTCTTGAGGTTTTAATAAACAAAATTAAATTTATAGTGAAGCACTACAGAGATGAGATCAACAAGGTCAAATTTTCACTCACGCCATAAGCAATGCGGTAGTAGTAGCAAATAAAACGAGCACTCGAAAATAACTCACAAACATAATTTTGATTCTTTTTCTTTTAACTTTAGTTGTCTCTTTGCTTATGATTCGATTAACCTAAGGTTCATATCACTCCGTGGGGCAAATTAAAAGTAATAATTTATCAACAACAAATTGCCCTAAAGACAACAACATGCTGCTTTCGAAAGCCATCAGGCCTACATCATTTGCCTTCTTGTGTTTGGTTTACTGTATGTGGTGTCAGTTGGTGTAAACATTATCTCTTGATGCATATTTTTAAATGCGAATGGAATATGTGAATTGTTTTGATTCATCGTACTATAATTTGTTGAAAGCTTTTTGCATAAAAATGAAATCTCAAATTTTAACAACATGCATTATGCATTGAAACAAAATTTTATAAAGCTGAAGTTTAGGCCAATTGACACCACACCCTACAGCATTAATAATTTCAGCAGATATAGCCTTTTGCTACTGTTTATTTTTTCTTAATTTGAAAAACTGGCTCGATGGAAAGATATTTGGCACAAAGGAAGATGTTTTTATTGTTCGCAAATAAAACGCTTTTTGCACAAAGTCATGGAACTATCACACTCTCCTACTGAATACACTGAAATTAATTAGAAAACATCTGAGAGGAGGAAATGGAATATATATTTCATACTTAGCTAAACTCTCGTATTAAAGGAAATGATACTTCGACCGCAAAGTAAATATGGCTGACTTCTACTGGTTTAAGGCAGGCCAAAGCATTGTTGCAGCAATTTTCATATAGTGATATCTTGAGTCTCACCAAGAATGATTTACTGCTTGTTACTAGTTCTCTTTCTGGTCACTTGGGACTGAGTTATCCTCTGTGTAAAAATAATCCAGTTCGTTCACGCTTTTGACATTTATGCTTAGAAGATGACGAGACAACGGCAGACATTATTTGTCAGTGTAGCATCTTATGTAATAAATAGTAGAAGGCGTGGTTTTCATTCTGAGTTTCTATAATCAGATGATATTAAGCGGGCTTGTTCAATCTCTGTGCTGAATTCCATAAGGAGGGTCATACCGAGCTTGATTTTATTTACAGATCTAGCTAAGTTCTCTAGGATACAATGCACTCAATGCAAAAAAGTAAAAGAATTGTTTATATCAAAATAAAAATTGAGGATTAAACTCTTGGAAAGTGTGTTTTGAAGAAATTTCTCTTACATCAATAAACGTACTGCCAGTTTATAGAAGACATGTACAAATTCTGGTCTGTCTATTTATATTGAAAACAAAAACAAATTTGGGTGTTTTGTTTTCATTTTCAATGTAAATAGACAGACGAGAATTTTTACTTGTCTTGTATAAACTTGCTGTTAATATTTTCATATCCTGAATGGGAAACTTATCTTTGAGGTCATAACATGTGAAATTTATATTTTATACACAGAACTATAATTTGCATAATTTTGCAAACAATTAATCGCACATATCACTGATGCCCCCTGTGAATACATACTCCTAATTTGTCACAATTCCTAACAATCACGTAAGCAAACACTATCTCCAATACCACTACAATCAAATAAAATTTTAGTAGTTAGAAACTAGTAAAGCTAGAAAAACTAAAACTACTACTACTACATATACTCGTATGCACATACCTGCACAAAGGAGTAGCATAAGATATGTATACCTTTAACTTACTTAATATTCTATATAAACCTGGTAACTTAAATAAGTATATGCCAACAAATACCTTAACAAAGTGTACACACACACACACACACACATACAACGTACATAAATTGTTCATACCATAAAAAATGTCACTTGCAGAAAAAGACAAAGGATCAGAATACTAAATATGTGGAACGCAAGTCAAACAAAAAAAGAAAAAAGAAAAGAAAAGAATATAATACAAAAATGCACCAAAATTATATTTGCATACATTAAACTAAGAGCACACACACACACACACACACACACACACACACACATGGGAAAACATGCTCGTATGTATGTGATTATGTATGTATGGATCTATAGATGGCTTCACGCATTCACAAAGACAATATGGGTGGAATGGGGGACTATTTGAGTTCATATAACTATGTTTGTTATACGGGTGAAAAACGTATAACAACACCAAAGACAACACACTCATTATTACAAATTAAAGCAAACAAGATAAGAACGTATAAATTTTTGTACATACATTAGAGATGGGCGCGTGTCGTGTTTTTTTTTTTTGTGACACAAACACGCACGACTCAGCACAAAGTGTTCGTGGCAGAAAATCTGATTTCGTATGCTTTCGGGTCTTATCGTGTTGAGCAAAATTTGCACGATAAACACGAAACGATTTTTGGTGTTAAAATATTTATCCATGAATTTCCAGTAAAGAAAAAATTTAATATGTTGTGTCGTCAACCACGCAAAACCATAAAACTTGTTGATAGTGTAGGGGTCTCTTAAGCTTAGTTCTGAAATTAAACAAAAATATGTATTTATTTGAATATAAAAAATGCTTTTTTGCTATTCAATTTGTTTTTGTGCGTGTTGTGCAGTTTCGTGTTTTGCAAAAAGTTCGCGTTGGAAAAATTCAACACGCACCCATCTCTAACATACATATGCAGCTGATGTATGCATAAAGTTAGAAGTATAAGGGAATTATACGAGTACAAAAATAATACATATATAAGATTAAACTCCACGCAGTATTTAGTTTGGCAGATAAAGGACAAGTTCACAGTCGTAACTATAGTAATGAAATTAAGAGAAAAAATTAACGGAATAAATAGAGGATTATTTTCAAGAATATTAAATTAAACATTTTATACCGATAACACTAAGCAACAAATAAAGACTTTTAGAAAAAACACACAGACTGGACAGTGTAGGTTCGATAGTATTACCCTATACTCAGTTTGGCGTTTTTGGTGAACAATTTTTTTTATGGGCCTCTAAATATTTCGAAAATCAGTGCGCACTCAAAAAATGGTGTCATTAGTTTTTGGCCAATAATGTAGCTAAGAGTCTAGCAAACAAATCTTATTAACATCTTATGCCAAAAAAAAAATAATTTCTTAGTGCATTTATTTTTTTGGAAAAATTAAGGAAATTTTTTTTCACTTTATCCAGAATAACTCACAAGGACTTCTTATTTTTTGCTAAAAATATTTGGAAAAATTTTAGCTATGGGTGCGTTATCGGTAATAGTTGATAAAAATCAAAAATTTTTCATTGTTTTACTTATATTATGATTATTTGATCGTACCCACTTCTGAAATGAAAAAAAGTACATCAGTTTTTTTTTTGTTAATGATGGAGAAGTGTGCGCACAAACAAACCTTTATATTGCGCCATAAAGTCAAAATATGCATAAATGCTAATTAAAATATTCATTCTCCTTTTAAACGACAATCATACGACACTCCCGCATATGCAGCGATTGACGAGCTTACTTTATCGTCTCTAGGGCTTGTTAAAGCTTGCAATTTTTGAATCAAATTATTTAAAAAAAAGATTATGTCGTCTAGAAATCATGGCTGGCTTTGAATTAAAATCATCAAAACCTCTTTCAAATCATTAGAAAATTTCAAATCACGTTGAATTGCATTAAACAAGCAAAATTTTATTTATAATATACATACATACATACGTATGCATGTACATATCTACATACAAACACACATATCTACATACATTGATATGTATGTACGTACATATGTATATGCCATCATTTGCAGGCTTTATAGACTAGAATTTGAAAAGAATTAAAATTTCACAAGTGCTGACAAATATATATAGACTAATGACATTTATTGAATGTTTCTGATTTGGTAGAAATTTATTTAAATGTATTTGCATTTGGAGTGAAGAGAGTTTGCCATTTGCAAAGGAATGTTTGACTGTTTGCTATATTTTGCTATTCAAAATATAAAATCAAATAAGTTCGCTAGTATAGATAAATCCCTACAAATATACGTATAAAAAACAAGTCTTTTTACCCCAGACATGTTGTTTACAAAAGAAACCGCAAAATATATACATATAACCATACATACATACATACATACATACATGCATGTATGTATGTTTGTACACATGTAGGTACAAGCAAATATATAACATATTATTTCTATGAATATGCAATAGTATACTAAAATATTGAAATATGTATCTTGGAAAAGCATTTTGGTTTCGATTTTAGTTTTTGTTTTCCTCTTTGTTGGGATATTTCTTGTTAACCACTTACAAATACAACAAATAAAATATTGTTTGTGCGAAGATGGATTCTAACTACTGATGCAACCGTACCAAATATACGCTTGAGATGGCTTTCAAGATGTTTTTCATGTAGTTTTACTGTAACAAGATGGAATCTGTGCATGTTGCGAAATACACTACAATAGAAGTGGTTTGTGCGGTTCAATGTTATCGCTTTGAAACTTGGCAGTCCCTTCAATAATTTTAAAGTTCTATGGAGATTGTTCGAAGAAAAACAATTTGTTTCTAATACTTTTAGTGTCATTCAAGTATGAATTTAATGTAAATCGAATGATTTTAAAATGAATCATTTTGAAAACACATAATAAATTTTAAACCATTTCTTGATCACTTCTGATCAAATTGCAAATTGTGGCCATTGAAAAAAACATTCTTAGGGTTAAATATACCAAATTTATTATAAGTGCAATTTATTTGCTGGAGGTTAAGCTGTGTCTATATGCATTTCATTGCTGCTTTAACAAATCGTCAGTAGGCTTCCACTACACATTTTGAACAGTCACAAAGCTTTTATCTTATGCACAAACTTTCAAAAACCATTTGAAAATTCAAAAATAATAATATTTTTGAAAATCACAAAAGAAAAATGAGCGTAGGACTTAGAAACTTATATTCGTACAAAAGCCAGCAGATAAGTGACACTCCCAGGATTAAGACAAATCGATTGATGTAAGAATCATCATATCCCTCATTTATTTCAATAGTGTCATGACTCAAAAAATGCGTTTTTTGAGTTAATAATGAAAAATAATTCGGCGTTTCGTATTTTATCTTGTGCAAAAATTTCATATAAATAGCTTTTACTTCCACCTCTTGAGACAAGAATATTTTTTAATTTCTTCATTGAGTTGTATGTAAAGTGAAAACTTTAAACGCGTTTTCTGCAAAACTAGTCTTAATAAAATGTGACAGTATTGAAGTGAATGAGCGATATGTATTTTTTAACATTATTGCACAGCATAATGAAAAAGAAATGAAATACACTAGAACTGTTCTCTCCAACGTATCTCTACTCGCGCATAAAAAGAAAGTTGTCGACATTTCAAGTAGTGCAAAAAAAGTGTTGACATAAAGACATATATACTCTTAATTGCGAAAGTGGTCTCAGTCATATGCATTTTTGCATCGAAATATGAAATAAATCTTAAAAAATTTTAATAACTATTTAATAAATATTAAATAAATTTATATAAATCGAGACTAGTACAACTCTAAATTAAAATGTTGCATAATATAAAAATACTTTTTAATTTCTTCAAATGTAATCTATTAAAAATCTCGACCGAAGAAATATATGAATTAGGACCAATTGCACCAACTTATTTAAATATCAATTCATATTTAAAAAGTAATTTTTCCATGCAACAACTAATGAAAATCGACATTTAAATATGAACTGATATTTAAATGGAGTTGGTGAAATTGGCCCTTATGCGCAATTTTTAACTTAAAAATTAAACGGGTTTTAAACTTAAGTTCCATTTAAGTAAAAAAATTCATTTTTACAGATCCTATTTAAATATGACTTAAATCGCCGACCCCATCCATTTAAGTGAAACTTAAGTTTTTCATACTACCATATGATTTTGACAGTTCTGCAAATTATGAAAATTGCACATTGAACTTTTTCATTATTTTATAAAAATATACAATAAATAAACTGGTGATTGTGATTGTGTTATTATTAATATCAACTAAAACAATGAATTCAGATGAAGAAGATATGAATGATAAAGCATTCTGTGCAAGATTAAGAAGACAAATTTTTGCGGCGTCCACGTACAATAAGAAGTAGACCAAACCAAACCATTTTCATTTTGCAGTTGTTAAGTGAAAAAGTTGTTTATATTTGTTGACATTTAATAGTGGTACCGTACTTTTATTACAAATATATACACAATTTAATAGTGCTACCATACTTTTATCACAATTAAATACCAAACACATTTTCACACTGAAAAACTGAAACCCTATTTAAATAAAACTTAAGTTTTAATAAAAATTAGCTAAATGCGTATTTAAATATTAAGTTAAAAACTGCGGGTTAGGCCACTTTCATAATTAAGGGCACATATGGTTCTAGGCTGACTAGAGGGAAGATACTACAAATACGAGTAACACACATACATACACACATGCAAATAAAAACAACTCAATTAAAGTTTCTTACTGCTTTGCAGAGATGATTTATGGTCGAGATGCATGAAGTACATTTTCGAGATTTATATTTTTTTTTTTTCTAATACATATATTTATTTATTGTGTCTTCAAATATGAACTAACAATAAGTGTTTAAATCTTAAATCTAAATATAATTATTAGGCCCAAATATAAATAATATATTTATATTTATTTATAAGTTAAAATGAAATTAATATTGTTTTCATTAGCTTAGGCATCTTTAAGCAATTTTAAAAAATATTTCCATAATTATTATTTATAAGTAATCAATACAATTAATGTAATTGGATTCATATTGATGGACTCTAACTCACTATTTTTTTATTTTTTTTTTAATCAAGACTTTTGCATTTTCGATACATTAGATGTTTTTCTATTGAAGTATACAAAAAACTCGATTTCAAAAAAAAAAAATAATAATGAGTTATTAGGTTAGGTTAGGAAAGGTGGTGCTATACCGCACCTCCACCTCCACGGAGACCCAATTGGGTCCATTGTGATTCCCTTCTGTTGCCCAAAAAATAATATTTACCCCCATTTATAGCCAGAAGTGACTCTATTACCCGTCCCTGAGCCACCGAATTGCCATGATGAAGCCCCTGATGTCCTCTAGTTTAAATGAGTTGTTAAGTTAAGATTTGTAAAGTTAACGATTTATAACATTTAATAAATAAATAAACAAATAAAATAAAAATGAATGGAAAGTGTGTTCCCAATATTAATATAAGAAATACAAGCAATAAAACATATGTACTCGTATATCTGTGGGCGTTATCTTGTATAAAAAAATGCAATAAATTTTTTTTTTTTCGAAAAAAATATTTAGCACGACATTTTAAAAAATTATAAGAGAACAAGTCTATTAAGAAATCACTAGAAATGATCAGAAAGTACACTACTTCCTCATTAACTTCTTTCTAAAAATATTTTTTTAATAGGTTTCTAGTATTCTTATACTTCTATCTCTTCTTGAGCAATGTAAAGTTCTAAAAACAACAATAGATGAACCATGCACATACATGACATCTTGGCATATATTTTCTTTCATTAACCTCAACTTATTATTAATTCATTAGTAAGTGGTATGACAAATTGCTTCTGAAGCCCATTTATGTGCTCAGTACCATTTTCATATGTATGTCTGCAATTATTAAATAATGCATTTGAACACATAACTATTTATGAATAGAAAATATATTTATTTAAGGTTAATACCACCACACCACACCTTCTAGAATTTGAAACCGATAAATATTAAAAATGTTAAACATGCAGCATATTTTGTTATTGCCCAATTTCATTTGGTTTACTGCACTTGCCGTAGTTCGATTGGAAAATTCTCTCTCACTCTCTCTCTCACTCGTACTTTCTAACATTAAGGAAAATAATAATTTAGCATGCAGTCATGTGGATATATTATTGACCTGTGTTGAGACCTTCGAGTCGAAAGCAAAGTCATAACAAATTTACAAATCTACACAAGATATTTATTTATGCATTTACATACTTGCCAAAATTTTGTGGATTCAATGAGTTCGTATGTACATATGTATGTATATGGGTGCGTGTGTGTGTGTTTTGCTTACATTTGTTTGCTGCTGTTTACATTCCAAAGAAGCCGTAAACGATTCAGCAAATATAAACAATTTTTTTAATAAAGAAAATTGTTCTACACTGAAAAAAAGTATTTTTTAATTGGGTTATCACGGGTCAAAATAATCTGCAAAAATAATCGCTGTAAAACTCTGCTATAAAACTCTAAATATCTACAACAAAGCTAAAAACTGAGCTTTAACATTAGAAAGCAATCATGCTTGCAAAAAAGCCGCAGTTGTGATTCTTTAAAAGAGTTATTATTTATTGTCCTTGATAGAAGGTTCGTGTATTTGCTTTATGATTTTGTTCTAAACATTATATCCAACACATATATATATATACATATATGAACAAACGTTTGTATGAAGTGGTGCCTTAAGCTGTATGTACCCTGAAGTGCATTGGACATTAGCTCCACTTTCTCAGCATAAAGTTATGCCGCATGCTTATGAATAGTTACGTTGTTTATTTTATTTTTTAATTAATTGAACTCTTGCGTTAGTCCAACATAAAATGTAAACATTAAACAGCTGATCCAGATTTAACTCTCCTTCGTACTTTTTTATTCCTCTGCTATTTAGAATAGGCGGATTTTTGCCCGGGAACAAACGCTAGGGAAGAGAAAAAACCCCCCGGGCAAATTCGTAATTGGCCTGTTTACCTTTTTTGCACTTGAATATTTTTTCAGGTGTATTTATTCACAAAATCTCATTATTTTTACTTTCGGACACTTACATACACAATCTTGAGCTGAACATACACACATGCATTTTCTTTAAATAAAATATACTATATTACATATTTTTACAACTTAACGAAATTGAATAATGATTTTGAAATTTTCGAATTTCATGCTGCTGGTTGTTAGTGCTTGCTTTTATATTCTTACCCTTTTCCAAATAATAATACACTTTAGTTAAAGTTCATTTGAGAGTTGTATGTGGTGTGTGTGTGTGTGTGCGTATGAGTTTGTTGTGACTTTTCGAGTACACAAGCTATAAATTTCATAATGCAATTAGTAGATTTGTAAACACTATAATGTTCAGTCGCACGAACATTATGCTATAGGTATATATGTACATATATATATATATATACTATATGCATGCAAGAGGACAAACTGACATACATACACAACATACATGCACAACATACAAGCGAATGTGTTATTTGAAAACTTTGTACAAGCATGTATGTGTCTTAACGGAAATTCAATACTTTAAGCAAACACTCGTATGTGTGTATGTGTGCGTGTGTGTGTATGTGTGTGTGCACGTGTTCGTGATGGTGTGCACATATATCAGAATGTTATTTAAATAATTCAAAATCTAAAAGCAATTCCAAATTGTATTTTGTGTAGCAGCAGTTACATTTACTTGCTTCCTCAAACACACACGCACACATTAAATATGCAATTATACATTAAGTGCAATGTACACACATACGTACATACATGCATACCTATGCAGAATATGTCTCTGTATATGCTTCAATAACACCAACAATAAGAGATGTCATGTCTAGTTGCATCCTGCATGACATTAGCATTTACTTAATAGTTTCAGGTCAAATTTGTAACACCAACATCTAAGATTTTCATTTACTTTATTTATTGTAAAGGAAACGATGATAGAAGTCAAGTGTGCAAGTTGTGTAAAAGCTTTATTTCCATTTAATAAAACAATTTTTATTTATTATAAAAGATACTCCCATATTCCATTTAGCAGATTATGAATTTAAATGGCAAATTATTATCAAAATGTAAGGCTTTGTTGCTTTCAAAATTTTCATTTGAAAAGCTGTGTGCTTATTTAAGCTTTCATTTTCTTAAGCTTTAAAAATAATATTTCATAAATTTATAGTCATACATTCCTTATGCTATTTTGATGTAATTTTTTAATCTACCGATTGAATATCAATCAAATCAGATTGATTAAAAAACCTTCCGAAATCATTTTATATTCACAACACTTTTTGCTTTTTATTTGCCGGATTTTTTTAATTTTATTTGAGGTGTGATGTAGGGTTTGCACAGCAATTATAATCGCACTCGAAATCGCGATTAATCGCAGCTTTTATTCGTAATAGTAATCGAACTCATTGATCGCTCGATTACAATTAAAATATTTTTCCTTTTTCAAGCAAAGAATTTATGTAAAATTTGCATGCAGAGCGAGTTGAACTCATAAAAACTTTAAATTTAAAGTTTAATTATGACAATCGGTCTTCTATAACTTGAATCACAATTCGACTTACGGAGACTTCGAGTTAGAGAATTTGTTTTATAAATAATTCTTTAATGCAAAGATCTGATGGAACATTTTCTAAAAAAGTTTATGGGACAAAAATTAAATTTTAATGGGCGTGCCTCCGCTAACTTTTTGCCTACAAATATCCAAATGTCAATAGATTACTGATTGCCTAAAAGTATTCAAAATTTAATGGGTTATTTTTTGCTTACAAATATGCAAAATTTTAGATTACTTTTTGCTTAAAATTATGCAAAAGTTAATTCGCAGTTTTTTCTTAAAAAAATAAATAGAATTTTTTAACAAAATTATAAAACTTGTTTCCTTTTTAGGATTGTTAAAAATTATGGTCCTAATTCATAAAAAATATTTTGATTTTATAAAAGGTTTATTAATCAAATTTCCACAGAAAATTCGTTTCATAAACCTCTTATTAAACAGAAATATTTTTTTATGAATAAGGCAGTATAATTTTACAAAGGACATATGTGAATATATACGAGGTGTGTTCAAAATGTATCGCGAATTTTGAATTTTCGCTGGTTACGTATATTCGAATTTTGATTTTTTTTGTGGCGTTATGTTGGTACTCATGTCTCTCACTTATGGAGACAATTTCGGCCATTTTGAATGTTCAGTTAATTGTTGACAGCTGCTTTGCCTGCACGTGTTGTGGCTCGCCTTTGTTTTTTACCTATTAAAAAAATGGAACAAAGAACCTGTATCAAATTTTGTGTGAAAAACAAAATTACGTGCGCGGATGTATTCCGAATGCTGACTGTGGCATACGGAGAAGCTACCTTGGACCGAAGCAACGTTTATCGGTTATACAAAATGTTCTCAAAAGGCCGAAAAGATGTGAACGACGACGAGCATGCTGGACGCCCGAGCACTTCAACAACAGACGAAAAAATTGATGAAGTGAAGAAAATGGTATTGGCCAATCGTCAAATCACAATTAGAGAAGTTGCTGAGGGCCTAGACATATCGATTGGCTTGTGCCATTCGATATTTATCAATGATTTGGGCATGAGACGGGTCGCCGCAAAATTCGTAACAACATTGCTCAATTTCGACCAAGAACAGCATCGCATGAACATTGCTAATGAGCTGTTGGACTCTGTCCACGACGACCCAAATTTGCTCCAGAGGGTCATAACTGATGACGGATCGTGGGTTTATGGTTATGACGTATAAAAACCAAAGCTCAATCATCTCAACGAAAACTGCCGCACGAACCAAGGCAAAGTCGGAGACGAGCCAAAACACGTGCAAGCAAAGCAGCTGTCAAGAATTAACTGAACATTCAAAATCGCCGAAATTGTCGGCATAAATGAGAGACATGAGTACCAACATAACGCCACAAAAAAATCAATATTCGAATAAACATAACCTGCGAAAATTCAAAGTTATTATAAACATGACATTTAAATTAAAAAAAAACAATAGCCCAGCTGTGTCATCGCTATTAAATAGTGAATGTGCCTTGATTCAGGATCAAGTTTAGTATATTTTTAAAATAGTGTTAGAAATTATATTTTTTTTTTTGTGAATGAATGAATGTGTTTCTGGTAAAAAGTTAAAAAGGTTTAAATTAAACTGACTGGGGAAAGCGATGTATCATTTTGTTGTAACTTAACAAGTTTGCCTTCCTCAGAAAATCACAATAATCAATATAAAATATTGAATTAATTTTTAAAATGACTTGAATACAATACTGAACCTGATCCTGCTTGAATACAACATAAATTACAGTTCAAACGAAAGTAAATAATTTATATATTTTGTGCATTTATTTGACTTTCATACTTATAAGTAAAATAATAAATTATTTGTACTTAAAACTTTACTGTTAAGTTGAGGTCAGTTCACCTCATGCATAAATTATTCATTTACTCTTGTTGCAGTAACACAAAATAAATGTTACATCTGAAACTGTTTGTCCTTGTTCAAAATAAGTAAACAAATACATTTTAAATCATTAAGTTTATTTTACTTCTTGTAGAGAATAAAATTTTAGAATACAAATCTTGAATGTAGAAATAAAGAGAAATAAAAAATTAATATTTGCTTTTGTCAAGGTACAGCTGTTTATTTAACTTTGATTAAAACTATACCAACACAAGCATTATTATATGATAATCCTGTGATTATTTCATAACTTTCATAAATTTACGAGTATGTTTCATTTAGCAGTTGCCTTGAAATCATCTTTGCATTTATTAATTGTTTTCTTCATTGATGTGTGAGTGAGGACTCGAAACACAATAACAAAACCATTTTAATTTAAAATCAAATGCATTTATTCATTTGGATAAATTATTTGCAAATATACATGTTAAACATAAGTTCATTTGCTGGTGTTTTGATGTTGCAAAAAGTCCATAAATGTACGTTTATACATGTACGTATGTATGTATTGTTTCATTAACAAATGTTGAATTACTTTTCACAAAATTACTAAGAATCCAAATCATACACGAGAGATTTCAAGGAGGATTGATTCTAAAGCATTAAACATGAAATATACACAAGTATGTATACATACAGGATTTGAAAATGATTTAGATGTGTAAATGTGTATGTTAATGGATGTTAGGGTGGGCCAAAAATCGTATGAACAAAATATTCCTTTTGAGCTTTCCTAAAAGCTATTGATGTAAAATGAAAGCCAAATTTAAACCAAAAGGCATAAAAATTCCCTTAGAAAAAAATTTTTTTTTTTAATAAATCTTTCTGCCATTTCTATAACTGTGCCAATATTGCTCTTAGAGGTTTCAAATGTATGACTTATCCTTGCTATTTGCTTTCCAGAACATTTCTTCCAAACATATCTAATTATCTGTCACTCCCTGAGGTTTCTTATGAAATAGATGTTCGACCCTTTGCATCTTTTCCATGCCAACATTTCCTCCGAGCACAACTTTCGCTTGTCTTCAGCTTTTCTTTCTTTATATTTTTTTAAAGCAGTGTTTGCGGAAAATTGTTATTATAAACTAAATAACTAAAACGAAGAAAATCTAATAAAATTGTCTTCAGAACAGTGAGCTGCAATTTTCATGGTTTTTGATGATTTACTCATACAATAAAATTTTTACTCACATTTAATCACGTACAAAACATTCAACGTACAATAAAATCAGCATCGTTCTAATGTCTGTTCATTGGAATGATTGTGAGTGGAGGGATCGAACAGGTTTTACTCAATTCATTCACATACATTAAATGTTTTATTCAGTTTT
Organism: Nowickia ferox; assembly: GCA_936439885.1. Taxonomy (NCBI): domain Eukaryota; kingdom Metazoa; phylum Arthropoda; class Insecta; order Diptera; family Tachinidae; genus Nowickia; species Nowickia ferox. The sequence goes on from OW387024.1 coordinate 78,944,878, forward strand.
AATCATGCAACAAAACTCAATGTTGAATATAATCAGCATCATAGAAACGAACGCATCGTTGGAATAATTGTGAGTGGAGTGATCGAACTTGTTTTATTCAAACTTCTATGTGAACAAGCGCTGACGTTGAATAAAATCAAAGTAGTCAAGTTCGTTCAAGTTATTTTAAAACACACACACACAAACATGTCAAACAGGGGTGGAAAATTGGAGGTTTCTTTTTGTTCCAATTATAAACAAGGTGCAACATTTCGTCGGCTTGTTTCTGGTTTGCGGCACAGTATATTGAAAATACATTATGTCTGCAGCAAACCAGAAACAAGCCGACGATTTGTTTAACTACGAGTTTGAAAATTTGCCTGTTTTTATGGTTAAGCGATTGTCTATATGCATTTCGTTCCCGCTTTTTGGAACTCATCAGTAGACTTCAACCCAAAACATTTTTGAATTTAGCTAACAAACTTCTTATGTTTATACTAAGACTCTTAGTACTATATTGAGAATCACAATATACAAGCATAATAAGTTTGAAAGCCTCAAACAAAAATCTTTACAAAACAAGCATCTTTATTCGATTGTGCATTAAGAGTCTTACTATAAACATACGAAGTTTGTTAGCTAAATTCAAAAATGTTTTGGGTTGAAGTCTACTGATGAGTTCCAAAAAGCGGCAACGAAATGCATATAGACAATCGCTTAACCATAAAAACAAGCAAATTTTCAAATTAAATAAATAAAGACTTTATGTCAAATAAACATCGGTTCGGTATTTCATTTAACTACGAGTATTAATAACAAAATCTTCAAAAGAACTTACATAAGGGGAACTCGTTTAACCTGTTTTATATCTCTTAAAGTTTAACCTTCTTATTTACAAAATATGTTTGATGCTTATTAAGAGCTTATTTAACAACTTTCTTTACGATAGTTGTCATAGACCTTTAATAATTATAATATATTTTTTTATAAATGCAGTAAATATTTAATAGCTCTTAGAAAAATACAAGGCTGTAAAAAATTTGCCCTATTTTCATCTATATATTTTGAACCACTTTACCACTCGAAGATGCGGTTATACATATTTATTTGTCATCTCAATACCTTGCATTTGAATACCAAGAACGACCCAATCGGACATTTCTAGCTCGAGATATGCTTGGTCAAGTGAAAAAAGGTCGAAAAAATTAAAAAATTACAATATCTCAAAAACTGTTCCATAAAAATAATTTAACCTTGATTTTCGAATTCTGCGGAAGAAAATACATAAGGAAAATCACCTCTCATCAAATGTACATGAAAAAAAAATTAATTTTGTAAACTAGTGTAATTTAAGTTTATTAAAAAAATTAAACTGAATCTCAGAAATTTATATAAAATTTTTGTCTCTAATATTTTGCAAAAAGTTCGTAGCGACTAGCTCTATTACACAGTTTCTTTACTTTTACCATCCCTGATATGAAACTCCTAAATTAAGTACACATACCCATACATACTTAAACATTGATTTGTTGGCTCTTTATAAATACAACATTCATACACAATGATTTTTTTTTCATTTTCACTTTTACTCTGCATCAACTACTTGATGCTGATTAGAATGAACATTTTTTCCTTTCGCATTATGTTCTTGTTCAAAACACTCATTGTCGAGCCAAAAAACCAATCGTTCGAACTGATTGGTTTGATGCTACGCATGATTATAAATCATATCCAACAACATTCCACTCACTTGAGCGATTAAAACTTAGCAACGAATATGTGTGTTTTGAACAAGTTTGATTTTTTCAACAAAAAGACATGTTTTTAGGATATTGATTGCATATGATTATTTTTCCGATCAAACAAACCCGAATTAAAAATAATTGATGTTTTTTTTTGAGAGTTTGCTGTCTTTTATCAAATCAATACAGTCTCGACGACAGAAAAGTCTTAATTTAAAACTGTACAGTCTTAAAATCTCTGCCTTACGCTACTTTTTTCACACAATCAATTTGGCCCACCTTAATGTGCATATTTAAGAACATGAACATGTTTCATTGCATGCGGCTGTATTAAATCAGAGATATATTTATATTTGAGGTTGATAATAAAGCGCAAATTTTACATAAGAAAACTTTAATATCTCTTTCAACAGGGGTGGAGTGAGAACTGAAGTGGCGCTTGAGATAAAAATAATGGCGATAAATGTGTATGTTCTAAGTAACTGATCTGATTATACTGTGCAAAAAATTTAATTTTTTTGCAATTTCAAGGCTCAAACGATTTATGCTTTAAGTGTTTTGAAGGTTAGAGACAATTTAATTCTTATACCAATTCCAAACAAAATTTGTTTTTTCATTGTTTTGTCAAAAAAAAAAAAAATACTATTAAAATGATTGATTGTTTTGCTTACAGTTATTTCTCTAAATACGCATTTTTTCTTCTGAAAAGCATTTAAAATTTGACCTCGTTTTATACACAAATATTTTATTTCTTTTAAAATTCCTAACTCCCAATGAGCATTGATTTGTATTCGTAATATTATGAACCCTGGTGTGGTTTGTATGCGGTTGACATCATTTAGGTAAATACACATTCCAAATATACATTTATTTAAATTTGCTCAAGCTCACCATACACCAATGTATGTATGTATGTATGTATGTATGTATGTATGTATGTACGAATGTACTCACATACGATATAATAAATTATTTAAAATAATGTTTGTACATTTTAAATATGTGTAATATATTTATATACAACAGTGTATAGACTTGAACACAATAAGAAATCTTTAGAGAAAATTGTTTTAAGAGCCAGAATTGTAAGAAAATGAAAACATTTTTATTGACTCGTACAGTACAGAGTCAGTTCAATACATGTACGTTGTACTTTAAATAAATGTACATGTATTGAATGGCATGAAACCGAAGTAAATAGAAATAAATTCACAAGCTTATTTGCATGGAAGACATTTGCAAATACATAGTATTTACCTATAAAAAGACAGACATACATATATTTATATATAAATGTATATGTACTCACATTCAATAAATATAAATCAGGTTTGGAAAATGAAATTCCAAAAATGGACTTGCTTTTCTATTAGAGCGAATATTCACAAATGATTCTGAGGTGAACTTAAATAAACACATACAATACCAGTCAGTAGCTTTTATTCAGAAGGTTCTAAGCTTTCCACCCCTGCAAAGGAATTAAATAACATATTCTTTTGTCTGATCTAAATTTATATTTTTGCATATTGATACTGTATTTAACTTAACAACAGTTTACTATTGTTAATGCCAACTTCTTCATAAATGTTTGTGCAAGAACAATAAGCAAAGGTCCTACGTCATTGAAACTTGTAACCGAATATTATATCAACTAAATTAACAAAAACGAATTTCAATCAAATTGGCCAGGCCCACCGCCCTCTTCCCATGCAAACAAAATTTTTCTGTCCACGCAGAAGTCTTCAATTTTGATACAAACACTAAAGATACTTGTCGAATTTTATCAAAATCGAACACTCCCACCGCCCATACAAAATTTAAAAACAAGACTTTTGTTTTTAAACACCCTTATTCTAGTTGTTGTCATCAACGTTGCCATAATTTAAGTGTCAACATCATTTTATTTAAATGTCATCATCAATTCAATAACAATTTGTCCATCTTTAACTAGATGACGACGACGTTCACTATTTATCGTTTGTGTCAAAATATCAAACACACGTCTCTAACCCCCATATTCATAAAATTTAAAATGAGTTTAAAATGTATTTTATTTAAACTTTTTCATAAAAATTTTCTTAAAACTGTTTTCAAAAACATTTTATTTTTTTATAAATATCAGGGTAAATATTTGAAACAACTGTATGATGTTTTCATTATTTTTGAACAAACATTTTATTATTAATTAAAAATGTTTTTTTTTTACTTATGGGATAAATTCATACTCGAGTGATGATGAAAATTCAAGAAACTAAAACCTTGTATTAGAACGAAAGCTTCTGAGATAGAAATTCAATATATTCTACCTACCGGACATCAAGTGTATTGCTTTAATGATTGTATAACTAATTTTATTGAAAGGTTTGGAAATTACTTTAGATTACTTTAAATTACAATTATTTTAAATTTGTCTTAGAAACAATAGTACCCAGCAGCTAGATACGTTAAGACTTTCGGCACAAGGGTCATACCAACTAGGGGGACTATCGCAAAATTTTATTTTTATATTGCACAATTTACGCTCATTATTTCCGTTCAATTGTTGTTTAAAATAACTTAAAAGAGTGCTTCTTCGAAATCCTACTCCTGCAACTCTTCCACTAATTTCTCAAACTGGGTTGTAGTTGTTATTTAAAATTTTTTCGATTTTTCCACTATTAATTACTGCATCTCTACTTCAAATAAACTCTAGTCGTTAACAGAAATGACGATGACAAATTCAAAGTCGTTTCAAAACAATATCGCCCCCAAAATTTTCTTGTAGAATAAAAATTCTGTGTTGACAGTCGTCGATAATCTTCGAAAACGACAACTGGAATAACAATTTGAAGTGAACAAGGCAAAACAATATCGTTTTGTTTTCATGTTGACAGCTGGAATAAGGATGAATATTTGAATTATCGTTAACGATGGCAAATCAATAGCTTTATATAAAATATAACAATGTCTCACATATCTAACACTTCATTAAAAATTCATGTTAAATAGCTGATGTTGACAATCATTCTCTGCTCAAGTAGATAAAGATGGATGATGATGAAGTGCATGTGGCGCTTTGTCCCAGCTAAGTCTAGTCAAACCTTTCTTGTCTTATTTCTAAAATATCATTGATTAATAAGATATTTCATTCCTTAATAAGAATTGAAAATTACTGAACTTGGATTCAATTAAAAAATTATTGCTTAATATCTTTGATTATCGTTATAAAAAAATTTATTTTTATTCTTATTTATATTATTGTGTATATCATGTATTTGATTTGCAATATATTCCCTTAACATTAAAATGGAATCAAAAATTTCTTTGAATAAATTTAAAAATTTCATACCCAAATTTTTATTACTCATACGCACCAACTCATTTACCTTTACCCACCAAAAAGTAGGCAACGTTTCTTAAAAGAATAACAAAGTGTTGCCCATGGTAATTCAACGTTCTCAAAAACACTCACACACTCGCAGTTTGTTACAATACAAGAGAGCAAAAACTTTTGCTCTTATTTGAACATATTGCGTATGAGTGATATTTAAATTTCCTAACATTATATTTTGCATACGCAAAAGGAAAAAAATTATAAATTTAAATAAAATGCAATTTAATTAATTAATTTTTAAATGTTTTTTAGTTGAAAATTGTAATCATAAATATTCAATAATATCTTGCTAATTCCTTTAAGCTCGAGATTAGGTCAATATAAATTAAATATTTTTTTTATTTTTATTTTAATAAGTGCCTATATTTCAGAATTTATTTTTTGAAAATTAAAAATAACAATCTAAAACAAGAAAAGCCATAAAACAGATACATATACAATTAATTACAAAACACATAAAACCAGAACTTTCCGTACAAGAGGAAGAAAAACAACACAAAAAATTTTAAATAATTTCTCTATATTAAAAATGTACACATTATGGTGAGATGCCTGTAGTTGCTTACTTAGAATAGTTTCTTGTTAAAGGTGCTAGAACTTTTAAATATTTAACATCAAATAAGGAATCTCTTATTCTCTCTATTTTTTATATGTATTTTGCAAGAAAATTAAAACGTTAAATAAAATATGTGTGTATGTGCAGACACAAATGAAATTTAAATGAAGGTTTACAATTGTATTCTTATTTGTTTTGATATGTTAACAAATTAATTTGTTTTTTTTTCTTCTTCTTTTTTTGTGTGTATAATTTTAGGCCGCAAAAACATGTTTGGCATGGTGCTCTACCCAACGGTGAACGTTCAATTGATACATACTGTGATGCCTGGCATTCTGGTGCTAGAGATAAGTTTGGCTATGCCAGCAATTTGCTGGGGAACAAACTATTAGATCAGGAGCGTTTGATGTGTGATAGTAAACTAATAGTATTATGTGTTGAGGCACTCTCCCAGGATCGACGAAAAAAACGTGATTTGAGTGACAGGTAAGTTAATGACTATTTGTTGATATTGCTTTACTGGCCTTTCATTTTCGTTGTGCAAATGTCTGTTCAAATGTCAAGGGATCTAAGATGGAGATAATATTAAACAGTGAAAAGGCCTTAAAACTAATTCACATTAAAGAAAATAATGAGAAATTTATTTTGAATTAACTAAAAACACAGCAGCATGCTTTAATTTACGACCATTTCTTCGTACAAGCGCCAAGACTCATATGTGTGTTTATGGATTAGACATATATGTATAAGTAAAGCAAAACAAATTCTATCGAGATTACTTTTAATATCAATCTTCCCAGTTCATCAATGCCCATGCATGAATTTTGTATTAGATTTCTATGAATTCCTATTCCCTTCACAGTTTCTCAGTGTAAAAAAGTGCTAAGAAGCTAGAAATTATGTTGGCATATATGTACATATCATTACCATAATATAAAAATGCCCAACTCAATATTTTTTTGTAATCGAGTTTTTAGACGATATTGAAGATAGAAGAACATATAATGTCGATACATGCGAAAATCTCGATTTTAAAAATTACAAGTTAGGGCCTTTCTATACTAAGGTAAGGATATATACGTATGTACGTATGTATATATGTTTGTATGTGAATGTATGCTTCTGCTCATAATGTAGGTTATTTGGTGATTGTTATTTGAAACTGCAAATGCAAAATCAAATGTGCATAAAATAAACAAAGTATTGGCAAATAGTGAAGTTGATTTGAACTTAATTTTGTAATTCGCCATCAATTATTGCAAATTCAGCATTCACACAGTCATTGCAGTTGGCGAAAAGGGACAACATTAGAAAGATTCTCTATGACACTTGCATTGCATTCAAAAGCATGGGCAAGTACAAAAAAAGAGTAAAATTAGCACGCTCAAATGAAATCAACGCAGTTGTTAGAACGGAAAGATAAAAGGATTATGAATTTCTAGAAAAGCATGTACGTATAACGACGGAAAATCATAAAGCACAAATATTTCCAAACTCTCCAACTTGCAGTAATTTATCATGATGGCAAAAATTTTCAACTTCAGCCTGTAGAGTATTAACAATTTGTTTAAAAGTTCTTAATTATGCGTCCGTTAAAAGCAAAATTTTAGAAATTTGCTGTTGTTTTATGCTCAAAGAACAACTTGCAGCTAATTCTATTGGGATTTCTTTTACGCAAAACAATTGAATGCTTAATTAAATTATAGACAAGGATTTAAGGTATTGTCTTATATAATAATTGACTTAAATCTTTTTATTTTGCTTTCTAAATGATTTTATTAAGTATGCCTAAAATATTTTTCTCAAAAAAGTTCAAATTCTACCTCTGTTTTCACTCTTTTTTTTCATAATAAATCGTGTGTGCAAAATTGTTTGTTCCTAGTTTAAAACTCTTCACTTACATACGATATATGTATAGAAACATGTACGAGTATGCTGTAATCTGTAATAACTTAAAATTAATAAGTTATTGTGTTTGCACAAAAATCCAGAAATCCTTTTTGCCTTCAATTATGGAATTTATTAGCAACAAGTATATATGTTTAACTTGCTCGTTTTATTGGAAAATTATTTTTGTAGTTTCTACTCGATATTACAACATATACATAGACATAATGCTTAAAACAAAAACAAAAATATTTTTGCTCATATTTAATATGGAAGAGAGCGCAAAGAAATTTATGTACGTTATGTTGGCAAAACTCACACACAGATAATAAAATAAATCAGTTTCCGTAGCAGGATATGAAATAAAATTCTTTTAAAGCATAACCAATAGTTTTGTACTCATATTAGAGTTTTTCTTTTCCCGGACTTTTTCATTTCCCGGGATTCCCGCCCAGTGCAAAACTATACAAAATATTTTTAAATTTAATTTAATTCGACAAAAAACAAATAACAATAACGTTTTATAAACACATTAGTCGAAAAAATAATATAATTTCAGTTCTTTATATAATAGTAATGGATAAATACCAATATTATATTATTATGTAAATGGAAAGTCAAAAAAACAAATTACATTATTAAAAAAATATTAGAAAATGTTGCTTTGAAAATAGGACTTTAGTACAGAATAACCATTAATAGAATCGTTCGACAGTCTATTTCTAATTTTATTTAAAAAAAACTCCTGTTAATGAAAAAATACGTTCACTTTCTACGGATGTTGGACTTATATTCAGAAGAGCATTATATAATCTCTGGACACTTTCAGTTTTTTCACCACTTCCTTCAAAAAATTGCAATTCCTTTTTTAAGGAAAATGATTTTCTTTGAATCGAAACAGCGTTTTCTTTACTACAAAATCAACACAATATAAGTTGTTGTTGTAAAATTTTAGCTATTGTGCTAGTATCATCACCTTATTATTGCACCATCACCTTCATAAGTGAATAAAGACACAAAAAAAATCCCGGGAATGCCCGCAAATATATCCCGGGATTTCTTTCCCGGAAATTGTGCGGGATCCCGGGAAATTTTTCCCGGGAAATCCCCTATGAAAAACACTAACTCATATAAATGGAGTTCACGCAAACACCTCAACATATACAGCTCATCGGCTTAGAGTGCAAAATTGCTAAATCGCTTCAACCAAATTTTATAGGTGAAACGAAATATTATTTAAAAAAAATTGTCTATACATACCTAGCTTAAGAAACCAGCCTAATATGCATTGATTTTTTTCCGACATGTAGAGTTTCAATTTAAAATAAAAATTTTAGCCAGTCGATGCGGCGTCTCTTTCTCTTTCGAGCGGCATTTTAAAGTCATTTGTAGTAAATATTAGATTAAGCAGTTTTACACTCTCAGCCGATGAACTATTTTTGAAGAATTCAGTGAACATTTGACGAAGCGGTGGCCTACCAAATCTGGAATCAAACTATGTTGAGCGATAACTAACGATAGTGCAAAATAATTTCATTGAAACGCCATAGAAATTCTTTAAAACCCTTTTCTATACCCAGTGCTCGTTATAAACTTGCTATTACTTTTAAAAATAAAGCTTAGGATTGTACCCCGAAATTTTAAGACTTAATTATATAAGATTTTAGCGGTGATTGTAGACAGTAAATTGAAAATAACCATCAGATCATACACTATTGTGCCATTTATATTTTTATATAATTTCTCCTTAACTTCTTTAATTGTGGATGTACATGGCTTATTGCAAAATCTTTTTTCTCTGTCCTCTGCAAAAAATAAGACAGAATCAGAAGACAGACTGGAAGGTATAGGGTGTTTTTTTAGAGGTATAGAACTTCGAATTGAAATAAAACACAAGAAAATCGTTTTAATGTCCATCAATTTGGCTTTATTGGAAGAATAATTTTATGCCATTAACGTTTAAATATGATTTCGGGCATGTGGCCGCCGCGGCTGGCTCGAATAAAGCCAATTCTACAGGTCCAATTTTCAACCACTTTTTCGAGCATATGGGGCCGTATGTTGGCAATAACGCCACGAATGTTGGCTTCCAAGTCCCCTAACGTTTCTGGTTTGTTGGCGTAGACGAGCGACTTCACATATCCCCAAAGAAAATAATCCAATGGTGTCAAATCACACGATCTTGGTGGCCAATCCATGGTTAACCGAATTAATTGCTCTGATGGACGATTATGTCGACCATAAAATGGACGGAGCTTGCGGTAAACTTCGCGAACTGAACCATTATTTTCGAAATAAATTTGCACGATTTGCAAGCGTTGTTCTTTTGTCAACCTGTTCATGATGAAATGGCAAACCAAACTAAATATTAATCACTTGACAGCTGACAAAATGGCCGCCAGTTAAAAAAGTGATGCCAACTTAAAGTTCTATACCTCAATAAAAAACACCCTATAGTTTCAAATAATCAAATGTAGGGCAGGAGAACAAAAGACTGCAGCTTCCTTGAAATTAGTTGTTGAGATTCCATCTATAACCTGACCACACACCTTGAACTCAAAAATAGACACGATCTTTCATTTGAAAAAATGGGTGGAGCCACGCCCATTAAAATTTAATATTTTATTTAACACAACTTAACACACACCCTAAACTCTGAAAATCACAAAATCTTGCACTTAAAAAATTAATTTTACATATATCCCATAAATTTTTTTCGAAAATGTTCAAATCAGTTCAGATCTTTGCATTGAAGTCGTTTTTTTTTTTGCAAAATTATTTCAATTTGCAAACTCAAGGCAAATACTTATAGCAAAAATATTACATTACATTTGTTATTAATATTAAATCTATAAAATGTCTTATAAAAATTTTAAATATTCTTTTTTCTTTCCAGCAAATTAGAGTTCCATACGGCTGAGGCATATGAGCAACATTTAAAACGTGTATTAACTTGAAATACATAAAAATCATAAGGGTGAACAAAAAATCATGTACTTTTGAACTTCCAAAATCAACTTTATGAATTACTTAGAATATCACACATTGACAAGAAAACAAACCAAAATTTCTTTTAACATCGTTCAACAAAAAAACAACTAAGTTCTAGATTTACCAAAATAAAAACGACGAATGAGATTTTTCTAACATTGCCATACAAATTTACTACAAAAAAAAAACCATTAATTTTTAATGCAACAAAAACCGTTTTGAACAAATAAAAAATATTTCGGTTTTATTGGTTAATAAAATTAAATACATTGACTTTAATTTCAAATTATTAAAAACAGAAAAACAAACTTGAAATTATTTCCCCAAAGTTTTTGTTAAGTGAGAATGAAAAAAATTATGCAGTTTTTTTTTAAGTGAAAAAAAAATATACATAAATAAAATAAATTATTTTTTATTTAAATAGGCTTAATATTTAAGGAAATAATAACAATAATTCAAACTGAAAATACAACAATATTTTTCATATAAATAACAAAAAGAAAAAGAGATTTAAAAAAATAGTAAATGAAATTTTTGTATATAATGTAATATTTTATTAACACAACAAAAATTAGTAACTAACATACATATATACAAATACACATACATATACTCATACAAAGTTTTAATAATATTTATAAAAAAGTAGAAAAATAATATTAAAAAATAAATATTATGATCATTATGTAATTAATACAGAAAAGAGAAATTGCTACAAAAAAAATAAACTAAATAATTATTAAAGTAAAAAAAACAGCAAACAAAATAAAAAAGAAAACATTAAAAACTTAAATAGTAAAGTTAATGAAATTTTATAAAAACAAGTAGAATAAATGAACAAAAAAAAAAGAGAAACACTTCTCGTAATAAAAAAAATTTTAATTTGAAAATTTCTAAAAAAAAAACAAATTCACAGCAGGTCTTATTTATAAAAATTGAAAGAGTCATGTGTAGTTGACAACAATTATTGACATAAAATTAATAAAGTAATTTGTTGCAAAATTATTATGCTACAAAAGCTTAAAAAGAGCTTGTTATGTTAACAAAACTTTAATTACCAGCATTCCCAGAACTATGCGTAATATCAAGCCTTAACCGCTTAAATAACGTTTTTTTTCTAGCAAATGTCTTCAACTTTAAAACAATTTCTAAAACAAGTGGCTGCCTTGTAATTATTTTCCATTTGCAAACATTGCATTGAAAATATCCGCAAGATTTTTAAGGCTTTTGAATAATTCCAAAATTAAAACCTTTGACATCACTGAATTTTCAAAGAATGCAAATCGTCAAATAGTTGACCTGGCAAGACTAGCGTCTGGAAGCTCTTCCAAAACTTTTTCAATTTAAGACTGGCTTGTCAGTCAGATCTGGTGACTCTGTTTTTGCAATTTTAAATTATCAATATTATATTTCGACATTTAAAAGAAATTAGATAAGAAATGCATACTGCATTTCCTTTAAGCCCCATAGCGGATAGAGGTCATAGTTCATAGTTCAGAACTTTCCGTAAGTAAAAAGCAGCAATTAATAGCAACAAAAAAAAATCCATTCATACTGCCAGCCATTCCGTTTAAATTGGATATAAAAATTACCTGCTGTCAAGATACTGAAAAATAACTAAACTGTGTAAAGCATTGTAAGTCCAAACACATACAATATCTCATTTAAATTAATTTATTAAAATGCTACATTATATATGAAAATACTTAAAAGCGAACAAAAACTCACTAGAAAAATAAAATCATTAAAATGTAAGTAATTCAAGCGAATAAAATCAATACACACATACCCACATGCATACATACATATTAAATTAAATAAATACAATCATACATGGATTCAAATGTAATATTTTTCACTTATTTATTTAAACAAAATAATTAAAAATTTTTAACTCTTTTTATACGATTAAATAATAAAAAACTATATAAATTAAAATTCAAGTATGCTATTGTATAAATTTTATGGAAAAATCGAACAAGAAACGCCAACCAAGCAGCAATTTAATATTTAATGGAAACACCTAAAAAAATACTCATTTATATAGACTTCCAAGAGAAAATAAAATACTTGCATAAACACACACACACACACACACATCCCTAACAAGCATAATTAAAAAAACAAATCATTTTATTGAAAATACTTGTATCTATAAGATATTCAATTAAGCGTAAACGAAGTTATCCTTTAAAAACTCACACACTCGGTCATAGTCCTTCCTATCATATAGAACAACTTCATACAACAAACACACTACCACAACTACTATTAGCCATAATTTAGCTATAATTATTATCGATAATGAAAACCCATAAGCAAACTCCTTTAAATAATATTAAATTACTCTTAATATTTATAATTAAAACGAACATAAAATTAATTGAAAAAAAAAAATAAAAATAAAAATAAACAACTAATTCTTGCATTTAACGAAGAAAAAACAAACAAAAAAACCAAAAGCCACAACTCTCTTAAAATTATAATTTGTGTACTAATAATTTTTTTTATATTTTAAAAGATTATAAAAAAAAAAATTAGCATAATAAGATTTAAATCTAATATAAAAATTGAAATTGTAAGTCATCAAGCATCATTACGTGGTAATAATACTCAGATTATTTGTTAAGCAACAATTCTAGTCCTAAGCAAATAATTATAATAAAACAAATGTGTGAAGTGAAAAAGAGTTTAATATTAAATTTAAAAATAAAAATAAATAAATGGAATGAAATAATAAAAAACACCAAACAAGCTTTTCCCTAAATTTCGCGAGTGAGTAGAAAAAATTTAAATAATAATTTTCATTAAAAATTTAGCAAAAAAAAAATAAAAAGATCCGAAAGCAAACAACAGTATACGCAAGTTGGTTTTTAATCGACTTCAAAAAAGGAGGAGGTTATCAATTTTTACTTCACAACTCGGTACATTTTAGGGTGTGTGTTATGTTTTGTAAAAATCGGTACAGTAGAACCACTAAAAATAAAATATTAGATTTTAATGGGTGTGACTCCGCCCATTTTTTTCAAATGGAAGATTCAGCCCAATCATAAACAAAAATTCCGCACGAGTTTTCTCACTTTTCCCTTTTCTCCTATCATGAATTTGTTTTCCCCCCTTTGTTTGCCAAATGTGGGAATAAAAAAATTCCCCCGGGGTAAAAATAGGTATTATAAACGCAGTTGAACTTGCTTTTTTCACTAAAAATCTTTCCCTTACAAAACAGAAGAGAGTTTACATAAAAACATAGTTAATACTCCATTAAAACACAATTTATATACATAAACTTGTATTTTATAGTTCTTTTATTTGGAAAAACACAAATATTGCCCAAAATAAATGAATTAAAAACTTTGTTTTTACATATTTTTTCAAGTTGGTGAATTTTCATAATTTTGTTTACTCTCTCGCTCAAAAAAAGGAAGAAACATAATGTCAACAAACAAGCCATGTATTACTCTTTTTTGTTCCCAAGGAATTGATGATTGGAGGAATGTTTTCCGAGAAAATTATTTTCCGTGAGAAATGAATTCCGAGTGAATATTCATGATTGGGCTGATTGTATTTTTTTTTTTGAGCTCAAGGTGTGTGGTAAGTTTCGTAAAAATGGGTTAAGTTGAACCACGTGAAATATAAAAATAGATTTTAATGGGCTTAGCCCCCCTCCCTTCCCATTTTTGCAACTTTAGAATTGTGTAATTACAAGAACCAAGGGTGTTTGCTAGCTTTCGCAGCAATGAAATAAGTAGAATATCATAAAATCAATTTAAAAAATGTCTGGGCGTGTCCCCGCCCAAGTTTTTTTGCAATGGTACCAATGGGAAGCTATAACCTCTCAGGCAATAAAAAAGTTTTAACAATCGCTCTAATATTAACCTAGTTATGAAGTAACATTGCAAAAAAAAATTTAGAGGAATTGATGAGGTTATCAAGTTTTTTGATGTCGGTTAATTAATGGCTCGATTATGGATGGCAACCGAACTTTGGTGACGTTTCTAGTTGCCGAAATGGTATTGCAGATAGCAACTGCCAACTAACAGCTGGTAATTTCAGTTGCCATATTGGCAAGCACAAATTTGTAGTTGCTGCATAGTTTAAAAGCAAAAAATTGGAAAAATTAAACAGTAATTGCAATATTATTATTATTTTTGAATTTCTTCTGTGCCTCTTTAAAGAAAATATGCTTTGCAGCTAAGAAAGAGATTGTTAAAACTTATTTTAGGCAATAACATACTCACAGTAGAGACGGTAATTCTAAAGATTAATTCCACTTTCAAAAATTAATTCCACTTAATTAATCATTTTTATGCTTGTTATTATAACAAGCAAATAAATTGAATTGAATTGAATTGAATAAGGGCCACTGTGCGTATACAGGAGCTTAAAGGGAATACTAAGCTTCGTAGCAAGCTGACAAGTAAAGGAATTTAAAATCGAAGGCAAAAATTTAGTGGATGTGCCCTATTTTATAAAGCAAAATTTCTTTAATCGCTCTATGAAGTAACACGCATGAAAAATAAAAAAAAAATGTTACATAAATATTGTATATTCAGCAGATTCTCAGCCGATTTTCAAAGTTTATTTTTTTCTTAGCTGATTTCAACAACGATGTTTCTTGGTGCAGGTCTTTGATGCATACGCGAAAGCTTAAAATGTCATATACACAGAAATAGTTTGTTCTAAAAGCTTTTTGAAGCCAAATGTCGTTGACACAAAATAAAATCTTTTTAAGTTTAAAATTTTTTAACGCACTAGTAATCCCAAATTATTATTTTACTTATTAAGTAAAATATTTTTATTAATAAAAATATTACAATAAATAATAATAAAAATATTATTAATAAAAAAAATATTTTACTTAATAAGTAAAATAATAATTTGGGATTACTAGTGCGTTAAAAAATTTTAAACTTAAATTGTAGCAATTCCCACAAAAAGCTTTTTGTTGCACAAGTTAAGCAACTTAAGTTCTTTTGTACTCGTAAGTTAATTAAAAGCTTCAGCAAAACTTATTTAACATAGAAGTTCATTCCATTGCTTTTGGTTTTATATTGAGCTTTATGAGAGAGATGGCACGTCGGTAGTAAGTAAACAGCTTTAACAAACATTTTAACAATTTTCTAGGAAAAGCTTTGGCTGTTGGGCATCGTTTAAACGTTTTTTAATACCCAAAGCGGCATGGCCACACATCAAACTGACGCATTAAGTTTGTGTATGCCATAAAGCAGGCAAACTGCGACAAGTTTCACTAAATACAAAATTAAATTTTTTTCATCCATTCATATTTCAGAATGCGTCACTCAAAAACGATAATAATGTCGCTGCGAAAATTTAACAAAAATGACATTGGAAGTACCCTGCAGAAAATGGGTATAGTGAAAATGTAGTGATTTACTACTGACATTGTCAGTAGCACTACTGACCAGGTGTACCCCAGCCAATGTAATCGCCTATTGACATTTAACATTAGCTTGTCATTGAAAATTCACCACTAGACTGTAGCACTACTGACTAAGTAGTTTTTTTTTGGGAACACATGGAGACATTGGCACCAAAGATTCAGTAGTACATTTTAGTGAACCTCAGCTACAATTTCGTAATGTTAGGGCAACAAACTTAAACACATACATACATGTGTATTTTAACAGAATTGCGCAACATAATAAAAAAGAAAACCAAACTATTGACGTGTTCATTGACAATGTCTCTAACGTATCTCTACTTGCGCGTAAAAGGAAAGTTGTCGACATTTCAACTAGTGCAATTGTCGCTATAGAAAAAAGTGTTGACATAGAGACATATGGTTCTAGGCTGACTAGAGGGTAATTACCCTCAAATCTCTAAAGTGTTTTGATTTTCGTCAAAGTCACATTGAACCATACGCTCTTAAGTCTCTCCTTTCATGGGAATTCCGTTCCAGGCTAGTTTTAGAGTGCTTTGACTCATTACAAAAGCTATCCATACGGAACAAGGTTTCCATTTATTGGATACCTGGCCACAGCGGTCATCCAGGGAATGAAGAAGCGGATGAACTGGCCAAGAGGGCCTCTGCTGCTCCTTTTATGGGCCCTGAGCCGTTTTGTGGCGTAAGTCGGTCGACTGTAATGTCTCTGATTAAAGAAGATGTCACTTCGACCGCTAAGGAGTTCTGGCTGTCTTCTTCTGGCTTAAGACAGGCCAAAGCTTTGATGCAGCCATTTACATATAATGGCATCCTGAACTTCAACAGGAATAATTTACGGCTTGTTACTGGTTTTCTGTCTGGTCACTTTGGACTGAACTATCCTCTGTGGAAAAGTAACCAAGTTCGTTCACCTTTGTGTCGCTTGTGCTTGGAAGATGACGAGACGACGACACACATTCTTTGTGACTGTATCGTATTATGTGACAGTAGAAGGCGTGTTTTTCATTCTGAGTTTCTGTGTTCAGATGATATAAGGCGAGCTTCTCCAATATCTGTACTGACCTTCATAAGGAAGGTCATACAGAGATTGAATTAAATAAACTCATAGATCTATGGTACAAAAGGTCCATCAAGTGTCGCAGTGCCGGTCTTTGGACCAGATCTTTCCCCCTATTCTATCTATCTATCTACTATTGCTACCAAAGAAAAGCAGAATTTGACGCGTCAGTTTGATGTGTGGCCATTCCGCTTAAAATTAACTGTTCGTTGTGAAATAAATTGATATAATTTGTTTTTAGAGTATACACATGCCAACATATATACATATGTATATGTATATATGTATGTATAAGGAAAATAAATCCAAAATTGTTTAATGTGTTCTATACAGGGCTTAGCATATTTTTAATCCATAAAATTAAAACTTTGTGAAAATATTTTTTAGTTTTATAATTATAAGTTTATTATATAGAATTAGCTGAAATGCAGAACTAGAATTACACTTTTCTAAACTTTATAGCAGATAGAAAAAATTAAACAAAATTATTCATGTGACTAAAGTAAATATTCTAATTTCTTTCAATGCTCTAAAGCAGTTTCTTTCAACACTTGGCAGTACTGGCTCTTAGTACCTATTCAAATATTAGGCAAAATGAACTGCTCTTAGAAAGAGCTTTAAGCATCTAGTTTCCGGTCGGTTTATGTCTTAGCTACAGTACATGCTATTGAATATTGTGTTAAAGCTATAATACTGCAATACAGTTCTCGGTGTAAAAGTGTGTTTTTTTTCACACAACTAACTGATTTTGCAGAGAAAACCCTAGTCATGAAAAAGAATAAAAAAAAAAATAAAAAAAATTTTTAATAAACTGCTCCAAGGAAGAAAATTTCTGCCTTCTTTCTTTTCATACACCCTCGCCCATTATTGATTAATAAATTACTACAAATTTCATTAATTTTTAATAAGTTATTTTTGGTTTATTTGAACTGAAAACAAATTTTAAATTTTAATATTTATTTTATATGCCTGTCACTATTAATATATGATGTCAAAATGTTAACAACTTATTTGATTATGAGTATTACTTTATTTTGATATTATGTATTATTTAATATTCTTACAAAGATTTGGTATTTAAATCATTATATTATTACAATTATATTATTCATTCTTTAGTAAATATTATTAAAATAATAAATATTTGAAAATGTTGCTAAACAAAGTAAGTGTGCATGTATTTTAGTTCTCTTTATTTTTCAATTTCTGTAATTTCAATCAAAAATAGCTTTTGTTTAATATAGTAATATATAACCGCAATACATATATATATATCTGTGGCGATAAATAATAATGGCTCAAGTCGAAATTTCTTGTTTTGAGGTATTAAGGGTTTTGTCTTTTATTGCGTTTAGTTTTGACATCAAATGTTTCCATGTACAGACCAAACGGCTGGCCGCATTTTGATTTAGTTTTTTTGGTTTGAAAGGTGACTTGATCGAGAGGGTTCTTAGCTATGTTTTATGAATGAAAATCGGTCCAACCGCTTAGAAGATATCACATCTTTTCTATATATATCGCGGGTTTTTAATATATTAATTTTTGTTATAAATAATAACATTTTATAATTGAAATTTAGCTGAGTGATAGATCTTGAAGAAGAGAATAAGAATATGTAATAAAATGAAAAATCACTTATGTCAACATAAGCCATTATTATTTATTACCATAGATATATAATAATATTAATAATAATAATAATACTAATAATAATAATAATAATAATAATAATAATAATAATAATAATAATAATAATAATAATAATAATTATAATAATGATAATATGTATAACTTCAACACAAGCTTATTTTTTTCTTAATTAAAGCATAAACTTATTTTTCTCATTTAGGAACCTCTTCTGAATATTTTTTATTTTTTAACACAAATAGTTAGTTTGTGGGAATAAAAAATACTTTTTTATAGGCTGATTAAGAGTTAAGAATTAAACCATAATTTAAACATTAATTGGTCCAAAATATGTGATGTATATATATATGTATATATACAGGCAAATCTCGGTATAACGAATCTCTCTTTAACGAAAATCCGATAAAACGAACGTTCAGATTTTTTACATTAACAACCTTATATAGCGAATAATGTCCTAATTTTATACTGGATATAACGAATGATGAAGAAAAAATCGCAAAATAAAAAACAAAATCTTGCTAGAAACATATTTCTAACATTTACTTCTTCTTTATATAGCGAATGTTTTCATAAATGTGTGCTCTGTATAACGAACGGCAAAAAAATATTAAACAAAAACTACAGCAGCAATGTAAATGCAAAAAAATTTGATACCGTTAGTTCGTATTTGGTTGCTTATTTGAAAACAAATTGCCCTCATTCTTTTTATTGTATTGTATCATGTCTACAATAATAATTATTAATATAACACTTGCAAAGAAACTTTGCGATATAACGAAGTTTTCGGTATAAGGAATGGGCCCGACATTATATCGTTCGTTATACCGGGATTTGCCTGTATATATATATATATATATATATATATATATATATATATATATATATATATATTGATTTTAAGGTGGAATGGTGTAGTAAAAAAATTAACTTAAAATACAATCCAAATTTACGTTTTACGGCCTGTGTCACGATGTAGTTAGAAAACATTCGATCGACTACTTATATTCACAGAAAATTTGTTTCCTGAAAAAAAACAAAAATCAATTAAAAATTTTATCAAGTCAATTAAACTTTTAATTAAATTATATGTTTAAACAAAAGTGTAATTGACTCAATTACATTTTTAATTGATTTTTTGGTTTTTTTCAATTTTGTATGTACAATCCTACAAGCTAAAATGCGACCCTCTAACACTTTGCCGTATTGGTCTTTTGTCATATCTCTCTTCTGCATAAATCTGCACTGCTGTCAAAGCCTCAGTAATGCGCTTAATTATTCAGTCGCAAAACAAATAAAAAAAAGTATTATCAATCAATTGAAAATTTAATTGAGTCAATTAAAATTATGCTTACAAATGCAATTGCTTTAAAGTTTAATTAAAAAATTAATTGAGTTCATTCATTGAGTTCAACTTTTATTTAAAAATTTACCTAATTAAATATTTTAATTGAAATAATTTAAAATTTAATTTGTTTTTTTTTCAGAAATGTTAAATAATTTTAAACATCCGAGTAACTACTGTTCCCGCCAAAAAAGCTTAAGCGACATAATTTTCGAATTTCAATTTAATAAATTTTCGTCAAACAACGAAGTCCAAAAAATGTGTCGCCTAAGTTTTTTAGCGTTTATGGTTCGATATATTTGTTTACAATTTGAGCTTTTTCGGACGCGCTTCCCAGATTACTTTCACATAATGATGTAAATAAATGCTTACTTTTTTCACTACGGGGAAGTTGTTATTACTTTTGTCAAATAATAAGATAAATGAGTAGCACTCATTACTTTGTAAGTACTACCCATTACAAAATCTCAAAAACTTTTTACTCAGTTATATCACTCAATAAAAACATAAAACAAAAAAATTTTATTTCCTTTAATGAAATGCTTTATTCGCAATTTTAATATTTCACAATTTTTTTTTTTTTTAATTTTTTCATATGAATTTGACTCTTGGTTCCTAAAATGTTGGAACTCATAGAAACCTTTTTAAGACCAGATTTTTTTAATATTTTTTTATCTACGTATTTTGATAGGATTTAAACGTTTAAAGGTTATATAAGATTAAATGTTTATTTTATATGATATTAAAAATACTTAACAATAAAATTAAAATAACTTTATTTTTATTAACAAACTGCAATTAAACAACTTATTGTCTTTTAAACAAATATTTTATCAAAAATCTCTTATAATTTTCTAAAAAGCCTTAAAAATAACTCTTTACAATTTATTTAAATAGGAAGCAAGATAGAATAACAGAAGGTCATAGGTTAACATCACTAATTTAAGTTTTAATTTATTTATAAATACATATTTTTATATAAAGTTTAAAGCTTATTTTAAGCTTGTTTGTTTGGTCGGGTTAGTTTCCATAGGTTTAATTTTTTTTTTTTTCGTAAATAAAAAAATATCGTCTCTTTATACAACAGTTCGGTGAGATAGATTTTAAAATAGTTTAGACTTTAAATAATTTATATTGGCATGAGGTTTGTTTACTTGAAAAGGTGTGGTCAGACTGAACAAATATTGGACGAAAAAGTTGACAAGCAAAATTATGTGCGCTTGTTGGAGGAAATATTTTACACGCATTCCAAGTTTTAACCAGAAATATATAAATGTAAACACTTGAGCTTTAACTAATAGAAAATAATTTCTTCTTCCTTATGCAAAACGATTGCTTAACTTAAAGTTGGTTTGACAAATGAATTTTGGATAACCTTTCGAAATAAAAACATGTCTGACTTAGACCACTTTTACAATTATGGGCACTTATATAATTGGGGATTCAAATGAAAACAAAAATAATTATATTTAAATAATCTTAAACAATATGACCTTCATGACTACTGTTTGAATTTCTCAAATATTTCATAAAAAAAACATCAAATTTCAAGTCTAGTCTAATAGTGCGTTTACGTCTGAGCGAAATCTAGTTGTAGTAGACATCCAATGCAAAACAAAATCTACTTCGCCACTAGATTTTGTTGAGATCTACTTAAGATCTAGTAGAACTTATTGATACAACTATGGTTTTTTTTTGTACTAAAATGTCCTCCTGTATACACAAAAAGGTGTGTGGATTAGCTACATTGCAGTTGTTTGGTTGTAGTTTTGGAAAAAATGCCCTTAATGGGTTTTGTTTTGGATAGCAAATCCTGATAAATGTCAAAATGAACTTGCTATAAACGGTAAAGATTTTCATTAAAATTTTAATTGAAATCTGCTAGATTTTCTGCAGTTAAAGTGCCCTATAAATGTATTCATTATTTAAAAAAAAAAATTCCCCCAGTATCTTGAGTATCTGGAGTAAATTTCATTTATAAGCTTAATTATAATAAAGTTTTTATATGATTATAGTTATTGTATATAAATATTTTGTCCAATAATTGTTCAGTCTTTTTATACCTTCAAACTTCTTAAAGTTGTTGTAGAAGATATGTTTTAAAAGTTATGTATATAGTATTTTGTATATAAAAGTGATATTTATATTTAAGTGATATAAAATGTAGAATTAAGTGATATTATAAGTATATTTTAAAGGTATGTATATATGTATATTATAATATATATAATATTGTATTTACCACAAAATTAAACCATTTAAAAATATATGAAGCTAAAAAATTATTGTTAGATCCAAAGAAAGCAAACAACAGAATTTTTAAACTAAAGCTTTAAATAGTTGCTAATAACTACTGGTATTAAAATTTAGTTTTCAATTTAAGTGTGTTCTGAGACCTATAATAAAATTTCAAGACAAATATTTTCGCAGAATATTGTAATCTCTGTTTTAAAGGTGGTTGTTGATTTTTTTCCAAAAAAAATCCCAAAAAAGACCCCTTTCCAGAAGAGTTAGAGCATTAATGTGTGCTAACAAAATGTTGCTTGTAATATTCTGAATAAATGTTCTAAAGTATACAGTATACCAAAAACCAAAGTTTCACACGATTTTCTACATTTTTTACTACATAAGCGTGCAACTTTAAACAGGCCGTTAAATGAGTTTCAGATGTAAACTTTTAAAACGCCGGTATACGTATTTTTTTAGACCCTTCTGCAAGAGTAAGTTGGGAAAACATTTTTATTTCAAGTCGGTTATTTTTTAAAAGCTTTATTCTTAAGTTTTAAGTTTTCAGTGCTGTGTGCACAGCCACTTTATTTGTGTCACCTGCCACTTAAGGTGTGTGCCAAGTATCATAAGAATTGAATAAGTAGAAGCACGTAAAATATTAAATTAAGTTTTAATGGGCAGTGCCTTGCCCAGTTCTTTTACCATAATACTATGCTGTTCCAAGACTCTGAACTACTTTCCAAGCTTTGCGGGAATCTGATAAGTAGAAGCACATTTAATTAATGCCAAACTTTAATGAGCGTGAACTGCACACATTTTTAAATTTAAGATCATTGCACTGGCAAAGCTTAGAATATGTGCCAAGCTTCGCAGGAAGCGGTAAGGAGAAAACACGTGAAATATATTAAATATGAATGGGAGTAGCTAAACCCATTTTTTAAGTTTGAGGTTTTGTCATTGCGAGGTTCCAAGCTGTTCACCAACTTTTGTAGCAATCGGCAAGGTAAAAGTACATAAAATGAAAGGAAAAAATTCAACAGGGCGCTCTCATACACCGAACCAAATGGAAACTGCCTTTTCAGACCGAAAAGTTTTTCACATCGGTCTAAAAATGACGGAGTTATAACGAAATATATGTATACAATTAAATATACAGACGAATAATGAAATAAATCATAAAATGAATAAATAAATTGATAACTTCTTCGTTAAAAAAATACTTTCTATACTGAAATGAAAAAAAACTTTTTCAAAGCACTGGTTTCCTTTTCAAATATTTTAATACCGATTGGATTACAGTTTATATTCATCGGCTTAATTAGGGGTAAATACAATTAATTTTTTTTTATATATTTAATTAATTTTATTTTATTTCATTTTATTTCATTCCATTTCATTTCATTTCATTTTATTTCATTTTATTTCATTTCATTTCATTTTATTTTATTTTATTTTATTTTATTTTTTTTATTTTATTTTATTTTAGTTTATTAGAGTTTATTTTATTTCATTTTATTTTATTTTAGTTTATTTTATTTTATTTTATTTTATTTTATTTTATTTTATTTTATTTCATTTTATTTTATTTTATTTCATTTTATTTTATTTTATTTCATTTTATTTTATTTTATTTTATTTCATTTTATTTTATTTTATTTTATTTCATTTCATTTCATTTCATTTTATTTCATTTCATTTCATTTCATTTTATTTTATTTTATTTTATTTTATTTTATTTTATTTTATTTTATTTTATTTTATTTTATTTTATTTCATTTTATTTTATTTTATTTTATTTTATTTTATTTTATTTGATTTGATTTTATTTTATTTTATTTTATTTTATTTATTTTATCTACTTTGAGCGAATTGATATCCATGTTTTATAAATATATAAAAATGTATTATTAATATGCATTTTTCAAAAGCAATTGCTTTAAATATGTTTTATAGAAATTTTTTAGTTTTAAAATGTTTTAATATATAGATAACTACACCATTTCTCCTGGACATATTTTATTATTAAGAGGATACATAAAGTTTTTCATGCTTAGTGAGTAGATTCTTTGCACGAAGAAATTTTTTCCGGTTAGAAAATTTCATAATTTTAAGTGGAGTTGAATATGTTTAAAAAAATATTGTACAATAATTTTTTTTATTATTGCAATGCAAGCATTTTTAACTGAATTTCAGCCTTTTTTTGACTAAACTGGTCATTGATGCCAAATCCGTCTGCATCAATCTACCCAAGCTTCTTGAAAATAAGGATATCTAATAGGGCAATTGATTAAATTGCGACTATCTATCGTATACATGAATTATATAAATAAGATTTTGTTTTCTTTATTTTTAGTAATTTTGAACATTTCGGATTTCTTTCTCTAAAGGGGGTCAATTCAGAATTTACAAATTTGCAGAAGAAGTAGTTATATACTCACATACCTGAAAGAGGAATACAAAGTGCAAAAAAATTGTTAAAGATTTTTACAGTGGGTAGATATCACATACAGTGGTCATATCGTTTTGTTGCAAAAAGTAAAAGTTGGAAAGTTTTATAGCAATTGTCATATATTCACTAAATGAAGTCGGTTAAAAGCTAAGACTGGGTGAATTGTTCGTAAGAACAGCTCATATTTGAAACGTGTTTGTTTCAAATATGAGTTTTCTGTAATATTTACACTCCATTTTAACAGCTGATAATTATTTGGCTTTATATTTTGTATTGCACTGAACCCTCTTTTTTCGCTTGCAAATTTTCTGTGACTGTGATAACGAATTGAATACAAGCAAAATAACTTTTTATCGTATCTTAGATTGAGCTTAAGTGATGAATTGAATGAAAATATTTTCGAGTTATGAAATATATAAAATTAAATTAATTAATATTATTAATAGAAATTGAAATTTTTTTTTTCCCAAACGAGTCACATAACAAGCCGACTGATTGATTGTGAGAAATGGTGTATTTTATTATTTTATTTTTTTTCCTCATTTGTTTAGTTTAATATTTTAATTCCCTTTCATACAAATATTTATTAAGCTTATCTTTTATCATAAATACAAATTTAGAAAAGAAAAAGAACCAACAATTTCCATTAGGAAATAAAATAACAATTAAATCAAATGTCAATATGTTATAAAACTCAACTTTATGCCATTTGATTTATTAATTTCTGTTTTTTTTTTTTTGCATTACTCGCACGTTGAATGAAAATTTAACATAATTCTCATCAAAAATGTATAATAAAAATTGTGACTTAAATATTAATTCCATAGAAAAATAACAATATATTTTATGTTTTAAGTGTATAAATTTTTTTTTTCGCGCATGTATAAATACTTTTGTTTTTAAACTAAATTATTATTAAATTAAATTTGTTTATAAATGTGTCATTTTGTTCAACTACTATCACAATATGGAAATTTTTATTTATGTATGTGTGTATGTATGTATATGCATATGTATATTAAATGTTTGCTGGGTAATTGCATTTACTTGGAGATAAATTCTTTTACATAATTACGCATTTTTTACGTGTCACACTGCCATCACCTTCATTCATTTGCATGGTCTTTGAGCGCATTAAATTCAAATCGGTGCGTATGCTGGGCCTTCGTGCATTTGGTGTGACCACACCACAAGCATCACTAAAACGTCGCTTAATGGATAGAGCGTTCTTTTTCGAACCGCCCGCAGAGGAGTGGGGTGGCAGCGGCGAGGGTGCTCCAAAGACGGTGACCACGCGGCGATGGTGGTTCGGTGCCATTTCGAGGGGCAAATTGGAGGCGGTAAATAATGAGTAAAATAAGTCGTCAATACGATAATTTTGCTTAGCTGAGCATTCAACAAAGACACAACAATTATCCTGGCCAGCTATGTAGCCCATTATTTCGTCTAATTGTACGCATCTGAAATGAGCACACACATACTTGTACATTAGACCATAGCGCAAAAAATAAGTGCGCTGCACACATTCGAATATAAAGTATTATTGCAAGGCAATTTCGAAAAAAAATTGTTTTTTTCGTCGCTTTTTTAAAGTTTTCGTGATAACTTTGGCATTTACAGTCGGATCTTAAAGTATGGTTGCGTTTGCTTTTGTCTTAAGCAGATCAATGATTTGCTTTATGGGCCATTACCTCAAGTATGCCATCCTAGTATTGACTTTTCAAATCACACTTCTTACAAACTTAAGGTAACACCCTAATGCCAGAAACTTAAAGATACTTTAAGATCCGACTGTAAATGCCGTTGATAAAACAAAAACTTTAAAAAGAGATTCCTACTGTGGGCAAAATTCAAATTCAAATTTTTTCTATTTTTATTTACTATTTTGCCTGTAAGGTGATACGCTCTAACATACATACAAATATGTTTTTCGTCCTCACACCTTTCTTTTCTGGAAGTTTATCACATTGTCTTTGCTTACCTTTGTTCTTTATCACATTTATTGCCAGCGAGTATCATTGGTATTTTGGGCAGAGCCTTCTTTTTGAAACCAGAGCCTGGGTTGAGAGCAGCCCATTTTGTTTCCAGTATGTTTTCCCTTAAGCGTACAACTTCCTCAAAGGATTCACGCGAATCCATGCTGAACACAAGTATGAATAAATCCCCTGGAAAGCAAACATTACTTATAGTTATATTTTTATTTTATAAACTTTTTTGTGCTTGGAAAAAATCTTACTTAAGGCATACAATTGGCAATAAACGGCAGAGCCTCAGAGCAGTGAGACGTAAGTGTAATTTATTTAAACAGCAGAGTAATGAGCAAGGTATTTGAGCAATTTGCATCTCATTAAGAACACATACTGATAACGTCGTCTGTATTAATAGAGTTTCTATGTTTGAGATTTGCTATTTTTCTCACAAATTGATGATGTGTAATCCATTGCAAAACTTTCAAATATTTGTTGTCAATACTGCCTTTTAACATGGTTTCAATATGTTTAAAAAAGATACCAATAAATCAAAATTTATAAAAACAAGAAACGAAGCAAAAGCTTGTTTTAACATTCAGGTTATTTATCCCACAAAAAAAGAAAGACTGAAACTAACACAAAGAACATATTTTTTTAAGAACGCCTACTACTGTTACTAGATGTTACTTTCTTTTAGGAAAGGGATAGTGGTAGAGAAGACTGGTGGTGAAGGAAGATATACATACAGAAAAGCTTCGTTCTTTAACAACTCTAATTTTTTTGCACGTTTTTTTTTATAATACAGTGTTGCAGCGCCTCTAGTTGCCATGAAGCGTATTTAATTTTTTGAAGCTGTGCTAAGTAGCCATTTTATTTGTTATTTTACTTAACTTATGATTCTGCGACAAAATAGCGACGAAGGAGGTTGCTCTGATGTTACATTAGGATTTCTATCCGTTGAAGCAGCAGTAGTTCAGTGACCAGTGTATATGCCTTCATTACTTGAAGGCACCAAAGTTGAGAATGAACTCTATTGTCTTCGCTATAAAGTCCATCTGTGTGTCACAGGCTGTTTTCTCGAGAATAGTATGAGCTACAGACCTGAAATTTTTACAGAATATGTAAAACTCTGGCCGCGACAAAAACATGATAGTTAAATTTAAAGGGTGTGTTAAAGTGAGCAACGAAAAATTTTTAAATCCTTATGCAATACGCACACAATTATATATAGACCTGACCAATTATTGCTGAAATTAAAAAAAAATCAAAATTGAAGGGTATGCTAACAATTTTGGAAACCGTAATAGGCAAACTATTGAAATTTTCAAAAACGCCAAAAAAAATCCCAAAATAAAAAGAATTACCAAAACGAAAAACTCGTCGAAATCCGAAAAAAATTGCCAAAACTAAAAAAAATCGCTAAAAGTGGAAATTGCCTGAAACGAAAAAAAACGCCAAACCTAAAAGTCGCCAAAACTAAAAAAGGCCAAAAACCGAAAAAAATACCAAAAACACAGAAAGAGCCCAAAACTAAGAAAAAGTGCCAGAACTAAAAAAAAATCTTAATTAATTTTAATTATTTTTTTCTTTTTAGCCTGATCAAATCATAAATATCTAAAAAAATCGCCAAAAACCGAAAAAAACATTTACATTTAAACCATAAAAAAGTGTCTACATCAGGTAAGATATTCAATTATATGGGCTAAAGTTCGTATGGTACTAGACATCTAATGTCCGTACGTAACCCTTCGTGTGCGAGTCAAAGACGCACTTTACTGAATTTATTATCCAATTAAACGAGCTAATTAGAGAAAACTCATTTCTGTTTAAGAAGAAATTAAAATATTAAGGGAAAATTAATAATCATCATTATCATTTCATCCAATATTTAAGGTTGCTAGTCGTTACTTTTGTAATCACTTGCTTGAATTTAGAGCAGTGATAACCACACAAATACATTCACACTAATGTTTGTGTTGGTGGTTAATTTTTGAGCGTAATATATTTGTCTCTCATTATACCAGGGCTTCCAAGACTAATTTATGATATATTTGTAAAACTCTAATTCGAGTAAAAATTTCATGTCCGGAAAGAGAATAAACATAATATTTTAATTTCAGATATGATATTTCCAGCCCTAAAAAATAGAAAACCTTGAAATTAAACCGATTTAAAAAGAATCCATTGTTGTCTAGTAAAATGCAACTACGCAACCGGCATGTATGAATAATCTGAGATTAAGGTGATAGCCCTGGTTGTAGTAACCAATGAGTACACATTAAATAAAAATACAAATTATCTCTTAAGGTAGAGGTCCATAGCTCGCTTTTTGCGCGTTACGCTTTCTATGCATCTGTCAAAAAAGTAGAATCAATGTAATAGTATGTGACAAGTTACATTGCAAAAAGCGCAGAACGCGTAGGCGCGTTCAAAGCAAAAATTAGGTCTACTTTCTACTTTTGTACGCGTTACAAGCACCATGAAAGAAAGTCAGCTGTTCTTGAATGCTAAAGATGTTAAATAATACTTTATTTCTTACGTTATCGATAAATATTATTTTGCCGTGGATAATTTTTTTCTTTTTTTTCAATAAAAAAAATTTCTTAGTAAAAAAAAACTTCTTTAATTAAATATTTGAATATTTTCATTAATGCGATGTATTTTAATTAACGTTTCACCACACTTTTCTCAGTAACGAATTTTGCATATTAGTTATCGATTACTTTTACGACTAACTCCACAAATTCTTTTAAAAACTCGATTTCACTCTCCATTTTTTCTTTATAAGTATTTATAAACAAACGCACACAGCTGATCAAAACAAAAATAAAATGGCGCATGAAAAGCAGTGCATGTAACTCAACGGGAACAAAGTATAGAATGAAACAAGAGGATGAAACGAGTGTAAAGCATAACGCGCAAAAAGCGAGCTATGGATCTCTACCAATGTTGCCAGTGAAATTTCGAGAAAGATACATTTTGGTTTCCAAGAAGATACATTTGTTCCCAAAAAGATACATTTTGTAAAGTGCATTTTTAACGTTTAACATTTATTAACATAACATCTTTATTTCATATTTAATGAATATTGTAAAGAAAATGATATCATATAAATTAATTTTTATATTTATTTAAGTCATAAATATTAGGCATGTAATTTGTTTAAATACAGTAAGCAAACTTTCATTAATTATATGTACATAACTATCTTCGGATGTTATCAAAACAAATTCATTTTTGTAAAAATTAATATACGAGTTAAGGCGCTTATACTAAGGCGATTATATCAAAAAATTCATATAATTTTCCTGAAAATAAAAAATATGTTCATATTTTCTGTATATTTTGCGTACAGATTCAAAAGATACGAAAAATTTCGGGATTACACATGGTACCTGAAGTCATCAAAAGATACGAAAAATGTATCTTTCGTATCCTAATGGCATCACTGATCTCTACCTTTACTGCTCTCTTCATTATTGTGAGAGCACTTGCACTTGTACGCAGCGATGCCAATTAAGCGCGTTTTAACTATGCCAAACGCGCTTTTTTTCATCTTAGCGCGGTTATTAAAAAAAGCGCTAAATTAGCGCGTTTTAAATAAAGTCATCATATCAGTTCAATATTTTCCCCCCTTTTTTTGCTTACACAACTCATAAAATTTTTTAAATTGATTAATGATTCAGCTGTCGCAAATAAAATTCCCTTGACTGTGGTTAGAATTAAAAACGCATTTTAATACTGTAAATTTCACAATTAAAAATATCTACTCATACTCGTGACCAAAAACGTTTATTTAACTTATTAAGCATCTATTCTAGCTGAAGTACAAAAAGCATTTGAATCGCAAAACTATTCGACAATTTATATAAGTTGTTACAAAGTTTGAAAAAAAAATAAAAATTAATTATTTCGATTATTTGGAAGGCTATTCTGATTCTGTATTAAGTGTTTTTTTTTTTTATTTAGGATATAATTTCGAAGAAATAATATTATAAAGTCAGAAAAGAGCTACTAAAAAAAATTAATTTTATATACTAATACACATGTACATACATCGACTTTTATTAAAATTTAATTTAGCGCGCAGAAAAATAGCGCGTTTTGGCTATAAATAGTTGGCAATGCTATAACTTAGCGCGTTCTAGCGCGTTTTGCCATGGGGAACAGCGCGTTTGGGTTATAAAAAGTAGGCATCGCTGCTTGTACGCGGTTTTGAAGATCTCTGCTTTTGAGCCATTTTTTGTTCATGAGAAAACTTCAAAGAAGAAGACTATTATGTTACGCACAAAAATAAATTTCTTTTCAAATAAAATTTAATAATTAATTTTAGTCAATTGCAATATTTTCACTTCACTGTAATGTAAAACGATTTCAAACATTAACATATGCATATATTTGTATGTATGTATACAACCTTAACGCTTCTATGTAGAGATGGGTGGGTGTATTGGCTTTTAGTATCGCATTCTAAAAATCATTAATAATCATAAGTCCATTATTTAACTTTTCTGTCGCCATTAACAACCGTCAAGAAAACATTTTTATATTCGCCTTTCAAAATCACACACGTGTGCCAACAACCAGCCACGACAGCAAAAAAAGTACAGCATAAGCAATTTATTTTTACAAGATATGCCAAAAAAAAATACATAAAAATGCAAATCTTCGATGTAATGCCAAATAAAAATTGAATAGAAAGAAACACACAATTACGTTAATGGTTAAATGGAAAATTGTGCTTAAATTGAAAAACATTAGTAGGAGTGGCTGTTTACTAACTGCCACACACAACCATAATTAAAGGGTGGACAAATAAAAAAATGCATAATACAATTCTAATTTGATGAATTTAATTTTCTGATTTCTAAAATAAAGCAAAAGTACAATAGATATATATTTATGTCTATGGCAACACTTATTTAATAATTTTTGAAAAGCAAAAACCACTCAACTTAACTTCTACTTGCTTTTCTGCCAATTATAATTATCGCCATATAAAACATATCGAATTTTTGGAATGACTTCCAATTTTTTTTTACAGGGAAGTGGCCTACCGAACATTTTTTATCTACTTCATGGGACACACTGTTTGCAAATTTTCTGAGAGAAAAAGTTTTCTACTCAACAAATTTAAAAAGATGAGAGATCATCATGACTCTTAACTTATTTTATAACCTCTTCTTCGCCCACCCTGTTTTATGGCGCAAGTAATAATAGGCAACCTTAAATGATACACATTAATTACATTAATAACAAATTATACGTATTTACATATACATAAATAAATTGCAAAAAAAAAAAAATTTTTTTTACACATTCAGTTTTATTGATATTATTATGTGGGATATGATGTAGGGAAATGTCTATTTCTAGCAAGTCGGCAGGATTTTGCTCTTTTCGAAAAATGTTTAACCACATTTCGCGACAAAGCTTAAATTATCTCGTCAGTGCCGAATTTCAACTTTCTAAGTGTCAGTTGATTGTGGTTTGCCAACGTAAGCCCGGTATTTCAAAAGCCAAGTAGAAAATAATCCAGCGGCGCACATAGGGGCGGATTTCACGGGTTAATTTTAAAAAAATTCAAGTACCGTGAAAACTGGAAGCACTTGCTTAAAGTCTACAAAATTCTAAATCACTAGGCAAAAAATAAATGTCAAATAGGTAGTAATGCTTTTGTAATGACGCGTTAAAATTGAACATTGTGAGAGAAAACTGAAAAACTAAGCAGATGAAAGCTACAAATTTTGGCAGCCTATTTGCTTATGAACGTATTTATGGTTTGGTAAAATAGAGAAATCTTTATAGAAAAAGCGATGCTACTCGTACCACTGCATAATATTAACATGAACCAGATTAAAAGAATAGTGAAAGGCAAGTAAGAAATCGCCACAATCTACTAAAGCGAGTTATGGCGTTGTTTCCGATACATATAATTTCAAGTTGTCAATAATCTCTGACATACTTATGTGCCATTTTAACAGCCGTTAAATGTAGAAGAATAATCAGACGCGCGCATAACTGCAAAAGAAACCCCCTCATTTCAATACAAGAATTTAATAATGAATTTTAATAAAGCCCTAAAACAGATTGCCTTGAATAAGATCTTTTGCAAGTTCAGCATTTTTAATTTAATCAGTACAATGATACACCATGTGTAAAAAAATTTAATAAAAATTTACAAAATGGTATGCCTATAACAGCAAATAAGGTTTAAAAATGTCATTCCAATATTTTTAGTGTAAAATAAACTGATTTTAAGAAAAAGGTTTTACAAGATAAAATTCTTACAAGACGAAGTTCCTACAAAAAGAGGAGGGATAAATCAAAAAAAAAAAACAGTGATTTCTATACCAGACAAGAAACCCCACAACTTTAATCGCAAACAAAAAAACTTGGCAGGACAGGTAAAAAAACCATAAAATGCAAATCAAATCACCTTAAAATATCAAACCCAACCTTTATTTTAAATAAATTAAATGATATGATAAAAGTGAATATATTTTGAATATAAAATTATTACCAAAATTAAATTGTTGCACAATACGCTTATCATCAAACCATAAAGGAAATTCAAATGTGACAAAACTTCTAACAATAACTTTGCTCAAACTTGTCTTTTTATTTATACAAATAAAGCGGACGTTTTCTTACCGATAATCATTTTGGTTATTGTTTTTTTACATTATGTCAAAGAAAGATAACGGACATTAAGGCGTTAAGATGTGGCTTTTGTTATATCTGCCACAGTTAAAAAAAAAACGTGTATACATTTAGGCGTGCACATAATAAAATCACAAACACTATGTTAAGGCTAAATACGTATATAACACATTAAAGAAACTGAGATAAAAAAAATATTACACTAAAATAAAATTCTAACAAATTGATAGTGCACAACCAATAGAAAATAAATACAACTCAACTTTTATTATGATGAAGTGGCAATGAGATAAAAAGATATGTAAGAAATATAATATAAAAATTAATCTAAATTGGTTACATGTGTGTAAGTGGAATAAATATTTGCCTAAAGTACCAATAAGGTATATCAAATAAATCAGCTTTTATTATTCGACTTCAAAAAGAAAGGAGGAGGTTATAAATTCATCTGTATTTTTTTTTTGACATTGTTACTTCAAAACTCGATACATTTTAAACCGATTGTAAAAATTCTTATTTTGTCGGAGAGAGTAGTTTTTAATTTCTATTTTTTTTTTCGTTAAACTTTTATATTTATATTCTCAAAAAAATTTAAATTTTGTTTTTAACTTTATATATATCTTTTTTGTTATTATTTTGTAGCTTTAAGAAAATGTATAAATACTTCATTTTCATTACTCACAGAAGTAATTTACAAGATACTTGTGAAAAACGAAATTAATGCCCTGTTTCCACAAGTCAGGCAGACGACTCGTGTAGAAATAAAATTTATATGAAAATCATCCACATAAATTTTATACTCAAATCGACCGTCTGGATTATAGAAACAAGAGGTAAGTAAAAATCAAAAGTAAAAAATATATTATATTTATTATCCGTCTAATTCATAAAAAATATTTTAGTTTTATTACAGGTTTATGTGACAAATTTCCCATAGAAATATGTCAACCTGATAAATATTTTAAAATTCTTTTTTGAATTTTTTTACTTGCTTTTCAAAAACCTACAAGTCTTTTAAAATCGGTTTAGATTTGTAAGAGTTATGAGCTTCGAAAAGTTTTCATAATCCAAAGATGTCATTATATTATAACAGTGTGTCCCAAAAATATATTTCCAAAAAGCTTAGATCCTCTTTTATCCTTTTAGTGAGGATTTCATTAATATCCATCCATGTCCAAAAACCAAATTTTTGTTTGGTAGAGCCAAAAATAATTTAATCTTCACTTTAATCAAAAAGGTAGAAATTGTATTGTAGTTTTAGAAAAATATTATGTATCTACATACTTATATGTTTAAAAAAAAAATTTAGAATTTTATAAAAATCATTTAAAATATTACAAGTTGATATTATAAACTCGAAATGTGAAATATATAACATAGGTTGTTATTAATGAAAACCACAAATACTTTTATAAACCACTTTTGTTGCTTTTCTGGGGGATTAAAAAAATTAAAAAATTAAATTCATTGAAAAAATTTTTGAATTAAAAATTATAGATAACTGTTATTTTTAATTTAATGAAATTAGAATTTTAAATAATTGTTATTTTTGGTTTTCAAAACAAAAATCGTAAAATAAAATATCAAACGGTCAAGGGGTTAAGTGTGATTAGTTAAACATTTGTATGATGATCAAAGTTATTATAGCAGCTTGATCTTCATAATGGTATTTGGATTTTAAAATAATATCAAAAACAGTATAAAAATTATGTATACAAAATTTATATTCAAAACTTCCATAACGAGCACGCCACAGCTTTTTTTTATTTGAAATCGGTTTGTTTTTTTAAATTGGTTCACATGCCTAAATATTGTCTGTCCTCATTCCTCACGAAACAAACAAGTATCAAGAAATATCACTATCAGATTGAAAAGCAAATTCTTGTATTTTTTCCCCAAAAACTGTTATAGATTAGTTTAGGAAGGGCGGTTATAACTCAATATTGTCTTTAAGATTCTCTTCCATGCTTATAAAAATCACAAATTCGTTAAGAATATTGTAGCCATTTACGGTTGTTTAATAATTTTTTATATACATACATACATACATATATATATATATATATATATATATATATATATATATATATATATATATATATATATATATATATATATATATACATTTGCACGTTGGTGTAAACAAATCTACGTCCGTACGTAGATAAATTTGCAAATTAACATACTCCTGTGCTCACGTACTCAAACGTAAATACGACGCATTAATCTTAAAAACATTCACACGTTCGAACACTTACCCGTTAAAAAGGATAGACGACGCATTGCCGGAAATGGATGATGTCCCGACGTGTCTAGAATATCTAATTGATAAACCTCATTGCGTATCCGATACAGTTTACGATGAAAGTCTTCAATGGTTGGCGTATAAGCTTCGTCAAAACGATTTCCTAAAAAACGTGCTATAATAGATGACTTGCCGACGCGTGAAGATCTACAATAAAACAAAAGTAAGCCAAAACAAAAATATATTTATTTAAATTTTCTGCATAATGGATATTTATGTCTACATAAATTTATATCGACCATAAATATATCAATAAAAAATAAAAAGACATTTTGTTTGTGCAAAAATGTGTGTGCTTAAATAAGCATTAGAGATTAGTTCAGCCGTATGTATGTATGCTCAAAACACATCAGCACAATTCACAATTTTGTGCAAATGGTCTTGCATTGTAACATGTGCAAAATGGTGTATTTAGAATAATTAAGTGGTGAGTATCAATATACTATATCATTTTACACATGCTACGATGCAAGACCATTTGCGCAATTTTACTTAACAAAAAATATGGGAATGTCTCACGTTGCCACTAGTACACATTATTGCGATGTCACAAAATTCTATAATGTGTACTCAGCATTACGCATTAATAAGTTAATGTATTGCCAGAGAGAAATTTTTATTACATTATTTAATTTATGTGGGCCTTCACACACGGGAACAATAATTATGAGCGCAATTTTTGTTCTGTTCATGACACAAAATGAAAGTGTTCAATGATGTTTTGATGCATATTTTGTGGCTTTTGCGTACGAATAAACAATAAATTAAAATAATGCGAATAAATAGTACAATAAAGTGACAAAATAATCTTATTTTAAACTTTATGGGCTTCTTGGCAAATAAATTTTACAAGTCGAAAGCAAAATAGCACGTGACTCATCATTTTGACATTTGACTTCGTGTTGTTGGTAGTCCTTACAATGTAGCAGTACTTTCGACTTGCTGTTGGAATAAATATGCGTTGTTAATGAATTCAAATAAATTTTCATTTGCTTAGAATGCCAATAATGTACGCGTAGTTTCGATATCGTTGTACAGACTGTTAAGGTATCATGTATCACGGCTCAAACATACAGGATTACTAATTGCGCACGTCTGCTAGCTTTTTTTTGCTGTCAATCAGCTGTTTGAGTGACGTAGACAACTAAAGTTTTTGTTTTTATTTTGAAAGCAAAATACTAACATTTTACAGTAAAGTTGAAAATAAATAGTGACAAATGTTCATAAAAAACTAATTAAACACTTTAATAATAAAAATAATATTAAGACAAAACCGCGCATAAGAAGCTCTTTTTACTTTTCATCGGATCCTAGTTTATTAAAATAATGGAAACATTTTTGTTGTTGCGATGGTTCTGTGGAAAAAAGGAAAAAGTGCTTAAGTCGAGATAAACTGATTTTGAGTTAATGTCACCCCTGTAATCTCTATAATTGGAAGTACCCTTGGGCAAAATCTAAATTATTTTGGGTGATTTTTCAGGAAGTTATAGAACAATGATTTGTAGCTTATCTCTTTTCAACTTATAATCTCATAGGGAATAACACATTATTAAGTTTATACTATGGTATATTTCAAATTTAATGCATTACTTATAATGTTTAGAATGTAGATGTTTTTCTAAAAAAAATTTAATGAACACCGAATTTTCCAATTTAACTGTAAAAATAAACAAATTTCTGAAAATCGATTTGAAAGCTTAAAAATGCTCTACTGCAAAACAGTAAAATATGACTTAATCAGTTTTTCCTTATTGCCACAGATTTAAATTCATATAAAGCAGATAACAACTGCCTATTATAATTATGTTTTTACTCAGAATTATAAGAAATTTGTTAAACAAATGCTTTTTGAAATTTTGAACTCAACTTAAGTTAATTATTGCATAATTTAGCTTCGATTTTTTTCTACGTGTAGACAATTATTACAGCCAATCCAAGTGTGCTGCTAATTAAATGCCAAGAGGCAATAAAATTCCATTTCTAGCCATAGATACATTTACGATTACACGTGCAATAAAAAATATTCTGCACTTGTCCGTATGAGAAAGTAAGATTATGAAAATTAATTAAATCTCTAACACAAA
The DNA here is from genome assembly GCA_936439885.1 of Nowickia ferox. NCBI lineage: Eukaryota > Metazoa > Arthropoda > Insecta > Diptera > Tachinidae > Nowickia > Nowickia ferox. The sequence goes on from OW387024.1 coordinate 78,982,559, forward strand.
ATATAGTTTTTTATTTCTTAATTCGACGGCTGGAAATACTACACGCATCACCAACTGTAGAATATACATGAAATAAATTCTTTAGTTGTTGGCATTTTTTTTTACTTCACGTTTATGCGAGGAATATCAAAATAATCTAGTGATGGGCAGCACTTAAGTGATTTTAGTATGCAGTATAGTTCACCGTGCATGAACATACACAATCAAAAATATTCGTCTATCTGGCAGGTTGGCAATAGAGGCATGCGTAAACAGTCTTGAAATGTGTTTTTTAAATGTATTATCGTCGCATGTATTATACTAAACCAATAATAAATATTGTCGTATAATAAGCGAAGCACGATGGATGCATTGATGTTCGTGTATGTGAGTTTTTACCAGCGATGTCGCGAAGACTTCTTGTTAGTAACAAACACTTAAAAGAAGTAATGTGTATGTGTGTATGCGTGTATGCTTGCTATTTTGCATATTGTACATTTGAGTGTGTGTTAGATGTAGATGGTAAGCAGTGTTGTCAGATTTATTTTGAGCTTTGTCGCCAAATAACTTGTCCAATAACGCCAAATATCGCCATTATAATAAAACATTAAATTATAGTTACAAAAATATTTTTTCATTTTATAATTATATTACAAATATTATTAAATTTTAAATTCAGCAGGTAACGTCTATCGTAAAACATAAAAATTATACTACACATTAACATATAAATAGTGAAATGCAAAAAATAATTAAAAATAACTTATTCCAAAAGATCAAGCCGAATAGGACAAATTGAACTTGAACACCAAGATAAAAATTATTATACATATCCTCGAAGTGGTAAGTACCATCAGCCATACACTACACAAGTTCACTGCACACGTCTCGCACTGCACAGTGCGTCTGTGTAGTGTATGGGGGTGTTGTGCTATTTACGTAGTGACCTGACTAAATATCAAAACAATTTTGATATTTCCTCAATTTTGTAAAACTGTACAGTGAACTTGTGTAGTATATGTTGCAAACGCTCAGTTGTGTCGTGATTTTTTAAGAGCTAAAAACTAGAAATGAGCGCCGAAAAAATATTCTGGACAGAGGTCCTTGAATTATACAAAGAATCGCCTGCATTATGGAGCATTAAAATAAAAACTGCACAGTTTACTTGTATAGTGTGTGTCACAAGCTTATTTTACTCAGTGCCAGACTTGAGCACTGAACTTGTGTAGTGTATGGCAGGCATAGGCGATAACTCGTGCAGGCATTTTGGTGCTTCATTATCAAAATGTTGGTTCTAATTAATAAAAGAAAGTTTTCCCCACTGTGTTTTATAAACACCAAATGCAATTTTGTGAGCCATATTTTTAAACTTCTTGAATTTCAGAAAATTTTGTTTGAGATAAAGAGTCACAACATTTAGAATTTCATGCACGAAATATTTTATGTTGTAGGAAAAATTCTTTAAAAAAAAAAATTTCATGTTTTTAACATTATTCTATTTTATTGAAATCGTAAAAATATCGCCAAAAACATCGCCAAAAAGTTCAAATATCGCCAAGTAAATCGCCATTTGAAAATTTTCATCGCCAAAAATAAATTTTCGTCGCCACGTTTGGCGAGATATCGCCATATCTGACAACACTGGTGGTAAGCTATTATGCCCAGCGGTAAAACTCAGAAGATCTTCTTACTTCAGGCCTTATTAAAGGCCTGCTCAGCAATTTTTTCGATTCCAACACAAAAGCAAACGAATACATGTTTTTGACTCATTTAACATTCTTATGTAACTTCTGAAGAAGGCCTCATAGAAGACTTCGGCTCTTTAGTAAAAAAAAAAAAAAGGGATACACATTCCACATTCCCTTCTATAAGAAGGGAGTAAGGTATTTTGTTTTGCTTTTTTTTTGGCAAAGCAAAAGCCAAAGAATTCAGATGCCATTATAAAAAACAAAATTCCATATAAAAATACCAAATACAGAACGATTAAAGAAACGAAAACATAAATCATTTTAGCTGAGTTTTGTACGTTGGAAAAAACAGTTGTATTGTTCGATCATTATCATGTATATAAATACTACTTGGGTTGTTGTTATTTTCAGAAGTTTCCTTTGAATATGTTTGACCCTTTTGATCGCAAAGTAAACGACAAAACACTATATGTATGGATGTACATATTTAATACCTCGGGCCTGTGTCTCAAAACTTAAAAGTGCTGCAAAACAAGTAAAAGAGTTGGGAAAATATTTTATATTCATATAAAACATATATTTTCACAACTGTTTTACTTGTATTTCAACACTTCTAAGTTTTGAGATATAGGCCTCAGCAGTTGAAAACCTTTATTAAACTCCTTTCAATATGACCTTTATTTGAAGGACTTTTAACAGCCATTTTCTGGAAGACGCTTAAAGAGCCATTAATTTGAAGATCTTTTAAAATATCTGGGAAAGAAGCGAGAACGGAAGGCCTACCTCGCAGTGACAACGTGTGTAAAAAAGATATGAATATGGGATGGAGCGAGCAGGCCTTGTACATCCTAAAGAAGGAGTACAGAGGCCTTTTAGAAGGCATCCGTACTCTTTCTTTTTCCCGCTGGGTGTTTGTAAGGGAGGTTTTTTTAAGCAAGCGCACACAACTAATGTCAATGCATGGGTGCGTTTGTATGTGCGCAGAAAAATAAAAGAGCAAACACACAACGTGTGTGCGTATGTACATACATGCATGACGTTTGTATACGAGCCCATGCATATGAAGAAGCAAGCATCACAAATTCTTACGTCACGAAGTATTTTCTTATTTACTCCTATAAAGTGTTGTTTAGCGTTTGTTTTAAAAGACTTCGCAGCAGTAAAGCACTTAAAAAATCTCTCATGTCTTAAAAGTTCTTATAAGTGGTCTTTGGCAGGGGTCTAGTTGGTAAGGGAGAGAGAGAGCACAACTTTCGCTTACCAAGCTGCTTCGGTATCACATGATATTTGTTCGTAATATCCCACTTGGTCGCTCCCAAGGTATGAGCTTGTGAATGCATATAGGATGTGCAAAAAGAAGCCCATATTTCATGCCTTCTTCATGTGTAAATGATTCAAAAATTTTATTTTATATATACTCTTGCATTAATGTTTTTATATTTATTAGATATTAAATACAATATCAAATCAAATACTTTTTGTTCGCGTGTTGAATCAGGAGTCGATGGCAGGATCTCCGTATGCTAGGCTAGAGCACTACACACTGAACTACCGAAGCACATATTTATTTTCGTCTGCACTTCAATTAAAAAAAAAAAAATTAAAACGCGAAGTAAAACTTTCAGTCGCATCCAAATTTGTATCCAGGTGAGCGAGAAAGGATGCACTATAAAAACTTTGAGAATTAGAATGTAAACAGCCGTCCAACTTCGTAGTACTTGTGTTTAATTTCGTCATTCGCTTACGTTAATGCATCTTCGTAAGGCAGAGGAGATGCAATGTGTACTTTTCCGCGCTTCCTAAGCGCTTCTTTTTGTCTTAGTGCTTACTTGTACCAAATTTAGTTTTACTGGGTAATAACTTACCCTCAATTATTGAATTGGTATTTAAATACACTTTAAACTCTTTTTCTGGCAAACTGGTTTTTATGAGTTATGACGTTGTTTTAGTAAATGAGCGATATGTAGTTAGCTAATTTATATTTAAATTTAAATTGCATTTAAATACGCTTTAGCTTTTCAGTGGTTAATTTAAGTTCTTTTTGCTGGTACATGAAGAGTGTGGAAATACTGCAGAATTTTTAAATACTGTGAGAAAGTTTCCAAAGAGCAGCTGTTTAATATAAAGAAGAAAGTTGCTTTCTCAATGTGTAGACAATTTAAATAGCAAACGGCAATAAACACATACAAACAAACAAATATGACGCACTTGTTCGGCTTAAAGGTATCAATTAAAAAATTTTAAATTTTCATGTTTTGCGAGAAAGCGATATACGAGTGATGTTAGACTGTATAAGAAAAACACAGTTAGTTGACCCCCTTAAAGGGAGAAGTGAATAAAATCTAAATGCACAATATTATTGGCTGGTCAATTTTTGCTGGGAGCTTCCCAACATAAACTGTTAATAAATTACAATACTATAAATAAATTTGTATTAATTTATGTAGGAATTTTTCAAATATTATTGCACTTTTACATACGTCCATAAATGTGAGATTTCACTACAAAAAAAATCAACAAATTGTGATAGCATGAATCATAACAATTCTCGTATTCCAATTAAATTACAAAAAAGTTTATTTAAGGTTGAAGTTTGCATTAACTTACACCACACAGTGGATCAAATACATGATAGAGGATGATAAAGATCTTGCGGCCTTCGTTCTGTTCTGCTAATGTTTGTCAAAACAATAGCATACATCTTTGCTATAATCTCATTCATAGAAATTATTACTTAGAATTTGGGTTCCTCAACATACGAGTTTTAGCGCATTTAATCAAACAAACATTTCCAATAATGCCGTTCATAAGCATTAATTCTTCCCTTCGTGAGTAAAAAGAATACACACTACTCACACTTCCATCCCCAGCATACTCGCATAAAATTTATACATATACATATATTTTAAGGCAGTATAAGTAATTGAATAAAAAAAAACACTTATCTGTTTAGTGCTTTAATTCCTACATACAAACTTATATTCACATGTATGTATGTATGTGTGTGCGTTTCCAGGAAAAATCATTGTGCCACTAGCTGGTGTGTTGTAGTGTGTTTATGGGAGAGATTAATGTTGAATGTCGTTAGAAATTTGTATCAAGAGGTTGATTAAGTGAATGAAACGGGTAAAAAGAGCAAAAAAATTGTGGGATGTGTGCATTTTAGCAGATATAATTGTTGACAGGATTACAAAGCATGAGCACACTTCCTTTTTTTATAACTGGCTAAAAAATGTTATTTAGCTGAAATAATATTTTTCTTTACGATTTTTTTTTAACTTTAATATTTTAATTTAACCTTAGATGCAAATCATGTGAATTACACAACAAATTAATAACTAAATTAATAAGGTTCTGAAATTCGTCCATATTAATTGGAGATATGAACATGTGCACTTAATATTTTTTTATAATTGATGTTTAAATTTTAAATTAAGGAATTCCCAAGAATTAACCAACTTGATATAAGTGTTGCTTTGAAGTTTATTTTTCGTACTGATTTAGTCTAACAAAGTATATTTATATAAGGTCTATTGCATCTATAGACAACAATGCAACAATGAAAAATAAGATGATTTTTTTTAAATATTTTTAGGGTTCCGTACACCAAAGGTGAACCGTCTGCCCGTCTATCCGTCTGTCCGCCTGTCTGCTGGTCTGTCTGCCACAGGCTGTTTTCCCGAGAAACGTAAGAGCTATGGAACTGAAATTTTCACACAATATGTAAATCTTTGGCCGCTACAACAACAAAAATATATGATAGTTAAAAATTGAACGGTGTTTTAAAGCGAGAAACGAAACATGTTGAAAGTATAATGTAACATACAGACTATTATAAAGGTGGTCCAAAAGAAGTCATCCGATGTTGTTTGGCTCTCATTTTTGTCTTCTATGTAAATGAAAAACTTCGATGCTGTTTTTTAATTATGTTTATTTGAACCTTTAGAATTTTATTGGTCAAGTCGTGAAGATGACATCGGCCAAATGGGCGCCGTCCCAATTGATTGCTCGTTTTATGGCATTTTTCATCACTTCGGCGAGAACTTCGGGCGACCGATTCTCGCACTCATGTGCAAAGTTTTCCTTGAGGGCTTCCAGGGTCTCAGGCTTGTTCACGTAAACATGGGATTTCAAAAAACCCCACAAAAAAGTCTGGAACGGTTAAACTGGGCGATCTTACAGGCCAGTGTAAGTCGCCAAAACGACAGATGAGGCGACCCGGGAACGCCACGACACGATTATTCCGCATTCTTGGAGAGTATATCGCTCCATGGCTTGTTCACTTATATTCTACACCTGTCTAATTCACAAATGTCAAAACAGATTTGACATTGCTCGCCATTTGTAAAAATAAGAGCATCTTCCAATAGGGTGATTTCTTTTGGCCCACCTTGTATAAAGACACTTAAAATTTTCAAAGTTAGTGTATTTTTATGCAGACTACACTAATTAACAGTGAAATTAAAAAAAATCAAAATGAAAGGCTATTCTATCAATTAATGTAATTTTGACTATGTAATTTTCACAATTTCTTGTATCTTGGAAATCGTAAGAAGCAATTTATTGAAATTTTCAAAAAAGCTTAAACTAAAAAATTCCAAAATTAAAAAAAGCCTTAATGAAAAATCGCCAAAATAAAACAGTGCTTAAATAAAAAACATTACCAAAAATAAAACAAATCGCTTAAACGCAAAAAATCACCAAAAGTAAAAAGGTGACTAAAAAAGTAAAAAACATCGCCAAAAATCGGAAAAAATCGCCAAAACGAAAAAAGCGCTAAACCAAACAAAACAAAAATGCTAGAACTAAAAAACATACGACAAAAATCACTGCAAGCCGAAAAAACGCCAAAACGAAATAAAATCGCCAAAAGTAAAAAAAAAATCGCTAAAACTAAAAAAGCCAAAAATCGAAAAAACCGTCGAAATGGAAAAAAGTGCTACAACTTAACAAAATGCCTAAACGAAATTTTTTTTAAACTTGTCTACTTGCGAGTCAAGGTCGCACTTTACTGAATTTGTGTTCTTTATGGAAAATACTTTTAACCAGAATTTCATGAAAATAAGTCAATCAACTGATCAACTGTGCTACTGCGCCACGTAGTGGAAAATTTATTTTGCTTTATTACTTTGCAGTTGTTATATAACTGCTGTAAAGTAATTCAGACGAGGAGTAGTTTGTGTGGCAATGAAATGCAGACAGTAAGTAAGATTCAAAAGAATTCAAATTTATTTCATAAAGCAATAGCTGCCAAATTATATAAAAATGTTAAAGAATTTTTTCACTTTTTACTCCTTTTTTGGGCGTTTAATTCTGGCCGTTATTTAAAAAAGCCATTCGGACATTAAACTATGGCTGCTGCTGACAAATACACTTTTCACTGTTTAAATTTCTTTGCATTTTTAGAAATTAATTCATCAAACTCCATCACTTACTTAATTTACTACTTACCCTAGTACAACAAGACGGTAGCAATTTTTTGAAGTCGGTAGTGTGTCATCGCACAGCATGGCCGAACTGACAACATTATTGGCTAAAAAATCATCTGTATCTAAGGCATCCAAATCATCAGACGTGTGATGGTCGTATTGATAATGCTGTTGCTGTTGCTGTTGCTGTTGCTGCAAATCTGTATTGTTCATTAAGCGTGTAGTTGTATTAACGACACCATTGCTTCCACTTGGCACATCATCCAAGAATGTGACAACATGTGAACCAGAACCGACAGCATTGGCATTTGCCCCTGCTGCCGCGTTGGTCATGCCACTATTACAATTGCTGGTATTTGTTGTATTACCTATTGCTGCTTGTGCATTTCCTGTATGTACTGGTGCAGCTGTTGAAGCTGCTGCTGCTGCTGCTGCTGCTGCTGTTGTTGTTGTTGCTGCTGCAGTCGCTGTGTTATTGAGTACTGCATGTGCTGCTGTATTATTGCCCATTATCGTTTCAGCTCCAGTTATTTTCCCATTTACCGGCTGCTGTTGTCTTACCATATTAGACGTTGTTATTGAATCCGTTGTTGCGGCTGTTGTCGGTGTTGTGGTTTTGCTACGACCAAAGAGAACTTCAGCATAGTCATTGTTATTGCTGCGGGCACAAAACCAATTTTTGCAACGAATCATATTGACATCCATTATACGGGCATATAAGGGAAAAATAGCTGTTTACGTTTCGTATTTCGATGTCTTATCGTTTATGTTTTATATTTTTATATTTCGCTCAAGTTATCAGCATCAAGTTCTAAAAGTGTGCATGTATTATCAGCTGGGAATAAATAAATAATAAATTCTATTGTCTTTAGTTTTGCTATTTCCTGTTGCCAGAAGTAACTTTTTTTCCTTTTTCCTTTTATGCTCTGTTAAAGTTTGTATTAATTTATTGTTTTTTTACACCTACGCAACATTACGAACAACCACATGAGTGCTTGTGTGTGTGCTGCCCTAAATGTCTATTGGTATGTGTAGAGAGAGAGAGAGAAAGTCAGTGTCTGTACGTGTTGCTTTTAATGAGTGTTAGTCAAGTGGTGCGTTATGTCAAGTGGATTTAACTTTGACGTTAATAGTGGTGATGTTGCAACTTTTTTTTTGTTATATTTGGTCGTTTACCACTTCTCTCCTCCCAATTTCATTTTAAGTTTTATTATGGACTTGGTTGCCTTCTGCTTTAGTTTTTTCAATGGACTCCTACGCATGATGTTTCGGTGTTTTGTGCGGTGCTGTAACAAAAATGTAATTGTCTATTTTAAAGATTTTCAGGCGGCCATAACCGGGCGGAAATGTCTGATATAGAAACAACAACCGCAAACTTAATAGCAAAGCAACAGCAATATTAAAAAAAAAATTATAATATCAGATTTGTTTGTTTGTTGGTCTCCTTTATCGGTGGTTTAAATTGTCGTACGGTAGAGATGCTGCTTGGTGGTAGTTGTTGTGGTAAGTTGTTGATCAATTTAATTGAAAATAAGTTTGCAGAAAAACTGAAAATAATAAAGAAAATTTAAAATAACTTTTACAAAAAATATATATTTAATTTAATTTTTGTCATAATTTTATTTAATTTATAAAAAATATAAATCTTTAAGCATTTTAGTATGCTCATGCTCGCAACATGATTTTATTAAAGTCTATTATGGAAAAGTTTGTTAAAAAAGACTAACCGTGTTATCTCCGTACTTTTATTAAAATAAGAAAAGCTTTATAAATTTCAAATTATTTCCTTACGATAATTCTTTTTGATGAACTATATAATGGAAATGGTTGTTATTGAAAAAAAAATTCTCGCAATAGATAAATCAGAATAGTGAAACATACTTAGGTAAGTGATAAAACTTCGCGCTACCTGAATAAAACTTAAAAAGGCGTAAAAACAAAGAATGGTAAATCAATAATTGTATACACAATAAAATCATTTCTCGTATTCCATTTCATTAGAAATTGATGTTAAATAGCTGATGTTAACAACAATCTATGCCCAAGTAGATAAACATGAGTGCTGGTGAAGTGAGAGGCGGCACAGAACAATTTCGGCATTTCCAACAGCTAAAGTCTGGTTTAATTTTTCTTCTCTTCTTTAGAAGCTCACATTGATTATTAAAAATAATAGAACTGAAAAATTTTAAACTTAAGCCCGACTAAAAAATTATTCCTGATTAAAAATTCTCATAATGTGTGTGAACTTTTAGAAACAAAATTTAAGGAATAGTATTTTTTATGCAATGAAACTTCTTTTTTTTAAATATTATAAACAGAGGAAAATTTATCGCACTTGGCAGTGTTTGAGTGTATGGAATTAACAATAAAAAGCCAATCCATGTATGGATGGATGAATCGATGGATGTGCGCGTGTGTCTGTGTGAACCTCTTCTATGTTAAAAAGTCTTTACAGATCGGAAGATACTGTTAGCTACCCATTGAATATCACTGCAAGCTTTACTCAGAAAAAATTCTACTGTTCACAGCACATTTTGCTTATAAAAAAAAGCAATTGTAATATAGCACACTTTTCTTATAGAAAAGTCGACTTTACTTACAGAATATTCAACAATGCCAAAACACACTTTTCCTATAAAAGAGTCAACAGTCTCGCAGCACACTTTTCTTATAGAAACTTCCTCAAAATATTATTTTCTTATAAAAAATCCGACTGTTCACAGCATTCCTTACTTATTGAAAAACCAATTGTGTTATCGCACAGTTTTCTTATAAAAAAAATTTACTTTTTTATAGAAAATTCAACAACGTGATAGCACAGTTTTAATGTAAAAACGTCGACTAAACTATAGCAACTGGGTCACAGCATACTTTTCTTATAGAAAAGTCAACTGTATCACAGCACAGTTTTCTTGTAGAAAAGTCGACTGTGTCACAGCACACTTTTCTCTCAGAAAAATCGACTGTGTCACAGCACAGTTTTCTTGTAGAAAAGTCGACTGTGTCACAGCACACTTTTCTCTCAGAAAAATCGACTGTGTCACAGCATACTTTTCCTATAGAAAAGTCAACTGTGTCACAGCATACTTTTCTTATAGAAAAGTCAACTGTATCACACCACAGTTTTCTTGTAGAAAAGTCGACTGTGTCACAGCACACTTTTCTCTCAGAAAAGTCGACTGTGTCACAGCATACTTTTCCTATAGAAAAATCAACTGTGTCACAGCATACTTTTCCTATAGAAAAGTCAACTTTGTCACAGCATATTTTTCTTATAGAAAAGTCAACTGTATCACAGCACAGTTTTCTTGTAGAAAAGTCGACTGTGTCAGAGCACACTTTTCTCTCAGAAAAGTCGGCTGTGTCACAGCATACTTTTCTCACAGCACACTTTTTTTATAGAAAATTCAAATGTGTCAAAGCACACGCATATGTGAACTGTATGATAACCTATTCTATTTAGAGAAAATTCGACCCCGTCGCAGCATATATTTTTCATAGAAACTTCAACTGTGTCGCACCACAATTTCTTCATATGTGATAAACTTTTGTGCGGCATTGTGTTAACTATTGTTGTTGGGTTGCTTAAGTGACGAAGACGCAGTACCAACAGCATTTTAAACTTATGATCTATACTGATATACATCACAGCGATCTCCGTCATTGGCACAGTAAAACAATTAATGAAATGGCCTTACAGCTGTAAATACAAGTGCACTTACCAGAGGCACTACAGCATTGATATCAACATTAATAAAAGCATACATTTGCAGAGTTATAAGAAGAATTAAGCTCACTTACTTCAGTAACTATACCTTAGGAACATTATATATTTCGCAAAGATAATTTAGGGATATGCTGATTATATATTGAGAAATTTAAAAAAAAAACAAACAAAAATTAATTGAACTATAATGAATTTTAATCAGAACTAAATTCTTAGTAGGGCTTAAGTTCAGTAATTTCAATTCTTATTGAATGAATCATTATAAGGCACCAAACTGATCGAATATAAAATCTAATGACGATATTTAATTCAAAAGGCAACGTCAACACAGTCATTGTTAAAAAAATTCACACAAAATGCTATACTTGGCGTTCTCAAAAGTCCTTATCATATTGATGCTTAGAACTCATCGGGTCATATTCATAGTCAAAACAACATATACTTTAAAAGTTTAAGACCAATATTATCAAAAAATACTGGTTTTAAACCCTTAAAGTAAAAGTACTTTGTTTTGACTGCGAATGTGAGCCCATATATTTTAAAGAAAAGATAATTAGGGCAGAAATTTTTCCCTTTTCCAATTAGAATTTTACTATTACTTGCTATCAGTTGGAATTGTTCCCCGGGAAAAATTTCACGCGGAATTTTATTCATGATTGCCCTCAATATATTGACGTTTAAAACTGTTGTCTAGCAGGATATGTAAAGGATTCTGGTTCGATATTCGTTTAATGGCAAATACTATGAAAGCATATAATCTCTCAGAAGATGATTCAATTTCAGTTATTCTTTATTTTTCTGGTTACTCAAATGATGGAAAACCATCAAGACATTTTTAGAAGTATAAAATTAAAAAAGGATTTATTTATCACTTGATAAGACTTTAACCTACCAAGAAAATTAATATATAACCATCACTCAAGTTCAATTTGCAATATCTGAAATTAAAAACTTTTTCTATTTAAAAGTTTTACAATTGCCAAACAAATTGTTTTGCTCACGAAAACTCAAATATTCCCATACAAATATTTTTGATATTGAATAGTTTAAACATGTTTTCAGCTCATTTCGTTGTAAGTAACTTGAGTGGTGAACCTTATTGCAGCGGAAACAATTGTTGTAATCATCCACTAAAATAAACTGCATGCATTTTATTGCAAAAAGAAAAAAGGAAAAAGTTAAACTACTAGTTTACGTTGCTCTGTTCACTGGCAGAAATTTTAAAATAAACACATCCTGACTTCCATTTATAAAAACAAAAGCAGCTGTTAATGTATTATTGTGCACATGCATACATGCAGACTACGAAGCTAACGTCTCTACCTCCCTCACTCTATCAGCTTACTAATTCATACAAGTACATACGCTGGCAATTTTAGGACATCAAAGTTGATTAAGCAAAACTGTTATTATTAAGAGAGAGTACTTGGCGAGCTTATTTTATGCTTCACACTTTAAATGGAATAATTAGGTTTTAAGAAAATAAGGGAACGTTTTTGTGTTTTAAATTTTTTTATTGGTCAAACCATGACGGGGATGAGGACAGGTATAACAAGACAGGTACAAAACTCATTATAAAATTCAAATTTATTTCTTTTTTCTGCTATAAACACTTATTACATGTTGTTATCACGTTTACCATAATTCAAATCTTAACAAAATAATAATAAATAAACGTTTAGTTATGCGTATTTAAAAATTTATAATTTCACAAACATTTTGTCTGTTTATATGTTAATGTTACTGTCAAGAGTTCTACACTAATTAAATAACCCCTGATTAAAATTTTAATTAAAAGGCATACAGACGGAGTTGTCTTTTGTTAACTGAAAAACAGGTAGCAAAATTTAACACAAAATATACAATATTCTATGGAATAACTAATCTGAAATACATATCTAATTTGTAAGCAATCAAATGAAATTTATTTGAGTATAACATCATCGGATTACCTTGTAATATATTTATACATGTAAATATATAATTAGCACACATTTTCGAAAAAGGTTTATAATGTTCTAAAACTTGGAGTTTATTGTTATGAATATTGTATTATAAATATGCTAATTCACCTTTTTTATATACATTATATGTATATATGGTCTAAATACAACGTGGAATAGACATTAATAAAAAATATGCAAATGAGATAATAAAATTAGGCGCCTTCTTAAAAACAAATTAAGTTAACATTTTTGAGAGGAAGCTAAAAAAATATTTTTTTGATATTAAATTTTCTTTAGATTATTTTCTCAGAGTTATTTTTATAAAAGTAAAATATTTTACTTTAATTAAAGGCTAATGGCTTGATGATCGATAACAGCCGCAGCGATTGACAACGCAACCCAAGCAAAAAAAAAAAAAAAAAAAAATACTATGTATATAAACTTTCTCTACTTGCCTCAGAGTTAAAGCAGTTATGATTGGCAACGGAAAATTATATGAAGAAACCCTTATGTTATAATTAATCTAAATGCAAAAAAGATTGTTGAGTAAAACTGCTTAACAAATAAGTTTTTTTATAAAATTACTAGTGCAGTGGATGAAGAGAAAAATCAAAACAATAATGTGGCATCTTTTTGACGGCACTCAAGGAACAATTCAAATCCTTTTATTTAAGAGATTTTTTAATAATCTTTTTTTTTAAATATTTTTCTTTACGGTTTGTTTTTTGAAGGTTCATACTTCTTTTATTATATAAAATAAATTAAAAGAATTTAGCATCTCTCATTAATTTAGAGATGGCAAAATTGAGCTTTTATTACAAACAAAAAGCTTTCAACAAATTGTAATACGATGAATCAAAACAATTCACATATTCCATTTGCAATAATGGCAGAAATCTACATCAACTGATACACAAAGAACGCTAATGAAGAAGGTTTAGTGAACTTCGAAAACAACTAGTTGTTCCGTTCTAATAAGTGTTTGTGAGAATATTTGCAATTAACTTGGGTGTTAGTTGTTCAGTAATAATTACCTTTTATTATTTAGTTTAGAGCCCATTCACACCAAGCCTTTTTAACCTGCCTTGTTTTGACAATTTTCTTTTAAGCCCCCTACGAAAAGTCGCCACATTTACATTAAGACTTTTTTCTTCATGCCTTTTTGACAATTATATACACGCTTAATGCTGAGAGTACGAAAAAGGCAAAGAGAAAAGTCAAAAATCCCCTCGAATTTTTACCCCCCAAACTTTTCACTCCCTCTCACCAACAAACTGGAAAAGCCTGCACAGGCAAGCAGAAAAGGCACAGTGTAAGTTTCGTCTTAAAAAGTGATACGAACTTTAGCCTAATGAAATCACGCATATAGAAACAAATCAATTTCGAACAATAATAATTAAAATTAATAAAAGAATTTACATTTTTAATTCGAAAATGTAATAAGCTTTTTAGGTAGGGTTCCTTTTCGTTACGATGTCCGTCTGTCTGTCCATCTATATGCCTGTCCCTCGAGAACTGTGAAAGCTACGGACCTGAAATCTTAACAGAACATGTAAAACTTTGGTCGCTACAACAGCAAATATACGACAGTTAAAAATTAAAGGGTGTTCTAAAAGGAGCAACAAAAATTTTTAAATCATAATGTAATAGACAGACGATTATATACTGACACTTGAAACTTTCAAAGTTATTGTATTTTTAGGCAGACTACACCAATTGACACTGAAATTAAAAAAAAAAAATCAAAGTTAAAGGGTATTCTATCAGTTAATGTCATTTTGACTCTGTAATTTTCACAATTTGAAGTATCTTGGAAACCGTAAATGGCAAACTCTTGAAATTTTTAAAAACGCAAAAACTAAAAAATCGTCCACAAAAACACAAAAACGTCCACAAAAACACAAAAAAAACGCAAAAGCTATAAAAAAACGCCAAAAGGAAAAAAAATCGCTAAAGCTAAAATAAATCGCCAAAAACCTCAAAAACCGCCATAAACGAAAAAAATTTGTCAAAACTAAGAAAACGCTGAAAATCGAGAAAAATCCCATAAACGAAAAAAAAAACGCAAAAGCTAAGAAAAAGCAATAAAGCTTAAAAAAAATCGTCAAAAACCGAAAAAAAGTATTGCGGGTACATATTCATAGAAAAATAAAATGAATTTGAAATCCATTTTAGGAAAATTTTGTATAAAAAATTTGAAATAAAATACATTTCAAATTCATTTTAAATTTTTTGAATATGGGGGTGAGGCTCGTGCGGAACCCTTCGTGTGCGAATTTATTATTTTTATATATCTCTTATAAACAATAATGTTTAAAAATTAGTTTTTATAAAACAATTTCTTAAGCTTTCGTTTATTTCATTTTGACATAAAAAAAGAGCTTTCCTCGCTTAAACAAAAACACATGCACTCCCAAAAGCATTACAGTGACTGTATAAAAAATCCAAAATGTATTTGAAATCTAATTAAAAAAAAATGTTCTATGAAAAATTTAAAATAAAATTAATTTGAAATTTTATGAATAAAGTAGTATGCAATTCTATTTTTAATTTATTCTGACATGCATTTAAAAAACTAAGTACACATTAATACAGATTTTCAGTGAATATGGTATTTTCTGTTCCTTATAAGAACTAAGTTTTTTTTTCTATAACCTTCATTTTATTTTATTTATTTATACACTTAATAATTTTCGGAAAAAGAGGCTGTAAAAGCATATTTTTAATAAGTACTTTTTAAAACGTACTTTCCTTGTGTTTTATTTTATATTCAGAAAATATTTTCCAATATATACATAAATATATTTCCTCAGATACTTTAATCATACGTCAAATGAATGTAAATATCATTTTATTTAAAAAATTATTTTCACACAAAATTTTCTAATGGAACTTTTAAGTTTTTCTCTTTTATACTTTTAAAACTGTAAGACATCTTGCTTGCAGTTTTTTAAAGAATTTATCTTAAATGACAGTTTCTCGCATATTTATTTAGAATGGCTTTTTGGGCGAACATTTGTTTTTCCTTGAATCCAAAAAAAAACTCTATTCAGGGCACATATGTGTACATACATACATACTCGTACATATATTGAAGTTCATTTGAATAAAATTTTATGTAACCATAAAACCAAAAACATGTTGTGTTAAATTTTAATTTCTAATAATGTGATTACATCGATTTAAGTCTCTGATCCCTAATAACTACATGAGAGGTTATCATATAAAGTGTATGAATATATAATCAGCTTAAAATATTCTATTCGACACAATACCGGTGCGCGCTGCGTTAATAAAAAATATCTCAATAGTCGAATTATATTTGCTGACAGATAAAGAACAGAGTGTGTGCGTGTTATAGAAGTGCATTTTCTTTTTTGTTTCTCTCTCTCTCTATCTCTCTCTTTTAATAGTTTTACATAAATAAAAAATAAATTTTATGTTAAAAATGCCATTCGGCATAGATAAAAATCGTCGCATTTACATTACGGCATTAGTTATATCGTTTCTCTTGATTGTCGGTTCGATTTATTTGCACTTGAAACAAAAAACACATTTGGGACGCATGAGTTTTAATTTAGATCGTGATCTTGTAAAACCAACCACTGGTGTTGGTATGTAAATTAGATACATATTTTAAATAATAACTAAGAAATCAACATTCGAAAACTGCAAGTTGAAATTTTTTTTCATAACAATAACATATAATTTATGAATATATTATGGTGAATATATGTATGTAAATTAATATTTTTTATTTAATTTGTTATAGAATACGAGTATTGCTTTTCTTTTAATTAATTAAATGTTTGCTGAGGCAATGCGCTCAGTAAGACCATTCGGGCAAGAGTTTCTATTTTAAGTTTAATTTTATTACATTTAAATTAATATAACATCTATAGCTACTTCAATAGCTGACTGTCGATTGCCTTTAAGAAATGCTGATAACAAATGTTCAAATCATGTGGGGAGTCAGCTTAAGATTGAACGAATACACATGATTTCGTATTTTCATTTTGAGAGTAATCGAGCAATGAGACGAAAATCTGCTTCAATTGGATGTTTTTAAAAATAAAATAAAAATTTCCGTTTGAGAATTTGTTTTGAAAATAAAAAATAACGTGTTATTTCCACAATTCCAGCAGGCGACTTGTCTGGGAAAAATATATGAAAAAAACTCAAATTCTTGAGTGATTTTTCAACATTTTTTTTAAACAAGTCACTTGCTTGCATTTATAATGTTATTTCAATAAAATTTCTCTTTCGAAATTTTTATTTTATTTACGAAAGCAGACAGTAAACCACGTGTACTCAACTAAACTGCAATAAAGTAAATTTTACAATTTGTTCCCTAAAGCCAACAGAGGCCTTGGCTTACACAAGTATTAAAAGACGAATGAAAAATTCCTGCGGCTTTCAATTTCCCAACCGCAAGGTTGGAATTTGACTACCATCGGCGATATTGAACATTTTGCCCAGAAATTTACCGAAATTGCAAGGGCCGAGGGAAAAAAGTTAAAATAAATTTAAATAATTTCTTTGATTATAAATATTATTATTATTACTGACTTCCTATAAAGATGGGGTTCGTTTTTTAATTTACATGAGAGCGCAGTATGTCCCCGGGACATGAGCGTAATGGCTCCTCTTTTCAACTCAACCTAACCTGGCCTAATGGTTTGTAAAGCAGATTTTCATACAAAATTTTTCTTATTAAGTCTTTATAAATTCAAGTGCTTTCCAATTTTAAGTTTTATTTTCTTTTGTGCTTATTCTTCTTTATAGTTTTGTTTACAAAATGTATGAAATTTATTTATTTTAGACACAGAAAGTTTACTTTACAAACTCTTGATTCAGTTGGGAGAAACACAGAAAGAGATAGTATTCCCTCCTCTGTCTTTCACACAGCTGAATTAAGACTTTGCAAAGTAAGCTCTGCGTGTCTAAAAGTGGTATATGGTAGCATTGTGGAGAGAATATTTATTTATATGTGAGAGCATAAGAAAAAAAACGTTGTCAAAATAAAATAGATTCTATCTCTCGACTGCTTTCTGGGACTGCTTTTTTGTGTCAATTTGTATGGAGAATGTGTTTATGCCACAATTCTGTTTGCTCATTTAAATATTAAAATAATTGCCTTAAGGGAAGATTTTGTAACTATAAACGATTTTTTTTTATTTGAAATTTGTATGAAAAAAATAATTTTTAAAACAAATTTAAGTTGTTTTTCACACAAATTTTAAACGTTTAAAAACGAATTTTCTTTTTTAAATCTGCCTATTAAATATAACTTTTTTATTTAAATTATTTTTAATAATTATTTTTGTTGTAAATAAAAAAATATTATATTAGTAAAAAAAAAAATTAAGAAAAAAAGAGCAAGCAAAGAATGTGTTGATAAAAAAAAATTTATCGTCCGAGTTGCTCTACTTGGAACAATAAAACTTTAAGAACTTAATAATTCCTGCTTGAAACTTCAGTTCAAGCAACATATTGTATACCGGACACTTGAAAAGTTTTAATTTATACTCAAAATATCGAGCCATAACTGCAAAAAAAAAAACGTAACCGACACATCTTTTGACCTCTTTTTTTACGAAAATCTATTATTTACGATCGGAAATGAACGATTTTTTTCGAAAAATGAAGATCGAAAATTATGTCGCTTAAGCTTTTTTGGCGGTTATGGTGCGATATACATATTTCATGATTGCGCTCCACTGTGCATTAGCATTAATAGTTGTCTTTTTAGTCATTTTGTTGAGTTTAAATGCTACAGATTGTATTTTTACCACTTTAATGTTTTACATTGTACGCTTTTTTAATTTTGTGAATTTTTATTTTTATATTTTTATAAGCACCAACAACATGGATGGATGCAGAATATGAGTTAGAGCATCAAGCATTGAACGAAACAAATAAACATTTCAGTAGTGAAGAAAATGTTGAGCAATACAGTGATATTCTTGAGGCTGATGATGAGAGTTTAACTCAAAACAGTAATGATATAGAAGGAAATACTGACGATGGTGTTGATAACTTAAGTGCTAATATTGATGAAGTTATTGCTGATTTTAATGGAGATTTTAAACAAACTGCTGAATATGAACTTAAATCAATGGAAGGACACAATGATATTCTTGAGGCATCATCACCGGAAGATTATGATGATTATACTCATGATGATTTAACTGAAGAGAGTGATGAAATTGAACGAAATAATGAAGATCGTGTTGATAATTGGAGCGCTACAATTGATGAGAACGGTTCTAACCAAAATTCTGAATATAAACTTAAATCACTGAAACAAGATTCTGCTGCTTGTCTCAGATGCTTGTGCATGACCGTCAATGAATGTCATCCAACATTTTGCGGTTCGGGAAATCCATGTGGCTTGTACCGGATATCAAAGTCGTATTGGATTGATGCTGGCAGGCCTACTATAGCGGGTGGAACTACCGATAATGAAGATCAAGGTAAGAAAATTTAAAAAATTTAATATCAATAAAAATATGCAAGGCAAAATAAATTCAGAATTTCTCAAATGCGTTTATGATTCACGCCTAACAATTTTTTTTAACATGTGAATATTAAAAGTTTATAAAAACAAAACTAAGAGAAGGACATTTTCAGCTTAATTGCCATGTTCGTTTGTTAATCCTAAATAAACTTGCACAAAATTATTTTCAAAGGAGAATTAATATTGTGAACACAGAGAAAAAATTTCTCCATTCAACATCTTTAGTTTAAAAAAATTAAGCAAAAACCACGTAAAAATTTAAGTGTGTCAATTAAACTTTTTAATTAATAAATTTAAAATGATTTTAATCAAAAAGTTAATCCGCCGAAATGTTAGTGTTTTGTGTCATCGCCAAACATTTTTTTAATTTTATATTTGTTCAATATTTTACAATGGAATTTAGCTTAAACTGTAGCGAATTGCAGAATAATATGGCAGGAAAGATGTGAAATAAATCGATGTGGAAACGAACACAAAGACGAGCCAAAACACGTGCAAGCAAAGCAGCTGTCAACAACTAACTAAACGTTCTAAATGGCCAAAATTGTTGGCATAAGTGAGAGACCTAAGTACCATATTCATAACGCCACAAAAAACCAAAATTCGAATATACGTAACCCGCGAAAATTCAAAATTCGCGATACTTTTTGAACACACCTCGTATATGTAGATTAATTCTTCTTGTCTTTTTTAGAAAAATACATTAATTCTAAAACTATTTTATTCTACACAGATTCAATTAAATTTTTAATAACATAAATTTATTCGAATGGAAAAACTTAGTTTATATTATTAACACACAAAAAAGGAATATGAATGTAATATTAATTAAAATATTTGTAATATTAATTAAAAAATTAATTAAATTTTCACCTATAAAGAATTTGATAATATCAATTAAGTTTTTCCACTCAAATTAATTAATACAATTAAAAATTTAATTGAATCAATTAAATTATTAATTGAAAACATTAATTGGTGAATACTTTTTTCTGTGAATGGTAAAAATAGAATAAATTTTATAAGTACTGAAAATACTAAACTCAAGCCCGGTTAAGAAATTATTCCGGATTAAAATTCATACTAGTTTGATTAAATTTTATGTGAATAGATATTCTAATTCAATTGACTTTCTTCTCTTCTTATTTTTAGACTATCTCACTTGCGTAAATGAGGACACCTGCTCGTCGACAGTCATCCGCCAGTATTATAATCGCTATAAAAGAGATTGCAATAAAGATGATGAATTGGATTGTCAAGATCAAGTTGCTCTGCATCTTCTGGGACCCACTGGCTGTCTGACAAAAGATCTTAGTTACCTTCATGCAAGTCGTTTAAAGAATTGTTTAATTGAAAGTAATCTCAATTATTTTTCATATTCGGAGGAAGAATACAAATAGTATATGTATTAAGTAGAATATTGTACTCTCAATTATTTTAAGATTAAGATGATCACAATTGAAACAGAGAGTGACTAGAGTAGAGTTCAGATAAAAAGTTCAGTCTTAATATTCATAAGCAAAAGAAAGTATATACCCTTAGACCCTTGACTAAAACCAGTATTTTGTATGGTAATGCTGGTTTTAAATTTTTAAATAAATTTTTATTTTAGTTTTTGTAACAATATTTAAAATATATTCATAAACTATTTTTATACTCGTATGTAACAATAAACAACAATAAGTTTATAGTTCAAAGAATATTAAATCTTTTATATATAAAGGCTCTTTCATTAAGGGCCATTTGCACAACGAATAAAAGTATACTTTAAGGGCCATTATTACAAGTTGAAGATAGCTAAAAGTAGGATTTTATCGGACGTATAAAAAGCTTTTCATTAGTACAATTTTACTTTGACCTAATGTGAGCGATAAGTTGAAGGCAGGTTTATCCTACCTGATAAGTTAAATTATATTTTTAATAAAGAAACACCTTTTTATACGTCCGATAAAATCCTGCTTTTAACTATCTTTAAGTTGTATTAATGGCCCTAAGAGTTTTAAAACTAGTATTTCAATACAAAATACTGGTTTTAAATTCTTAAAGTTTACTTTTGTATCGTTGTGAAAATGGCCCTAAGTGCTTCTTATCGTTAAATTTAAACAAAACAGAGTGTTTGTGAGATATCAACGAAATTTTTTATTATTTTGAAATGCCCATCGATATCATTATGCAAATGTCCACAGCGGCTGCACAGGGTGATATGCATCCGAAATATTCAATTCATATTGCCCCTTATTGTGAATGGCGTCGTCGACGTCACAGCAAGACGACTGTGTAAAAATTGTCACTTGTCTACTCTTTGTCGAAAACAATTGACTACTATTAACAAGCTCCATTAATTTACAAAGCCTTAGAAATTAGTAAGAACCAATTGTTGCCACTAAGGGGTAGACAAGTGACCATATTTACTATCGTCTTGATGTGACGTGGATGACGCCATTCACAATAAGGGGGATTACCTCCACGTGAGATGATAAGGAAGTCAATCGCTTATGCATCTTGCTAATCGTAAGAGGCAAACCCTTGAAATTTTCAAAAATGTTAAGACTAAAAAATCCCAAAATAAAAAAGTCGCCATAACGAAAAAAGCGATAAAACAAAAAAAATCGCTTAAATTAAAATAAATCGCCGAAAACCGAAAAAATCGCCGAAAAAGAAAAAAAGAACGCCACAAACCAAAAAAAAACTTAAAAAGGAAAAAAACGCCACAACTAAGAAAAAGCACTAAAGCTAAAAAAAATCGCCAAAAACCGAATAAAGTCTACCGGGTAAGATATTCTATTATAAAGTCTAAATTTCCAATCTGAAATAATTTTTGTCCTAAGCTAAACATTGTTAAGGTATGGTCACACTTGGGCAAACATTTGCCTAAAAAAGCGTAACCACTAAATACCATTGAAAACCCTTTTGATTCTGGCACATGTTTAATAAGTTAAATAGTTAAATACTCGTACATAACTAACACACTATGTCACAAAATCTAATATCATTGAAAACTGTTTGTTTGACTTAATAAACAAGTGTCTGAATCAAAGGGATTTTCATTGGCATGTAGTGGTTAAGCTCTTTGAGCAAATGTTTGCCCAAGTGTGACCGTACCTTTATTTCATCAAATATTTGCCCACTAAGAAAACACATCTATTATAAATTGTTAAAATATTCAAGTCACGCAAAATGAATTAATGTAAGTTTGTATATTACATTTCGCTCATTTAAAAGTCATTTTGCAACTAAATACACTCCAGTGCTTATTCCACTCTGAAGCAATAATATGTCGACAACCTTTTTATTTTTCTATGACGAACACATACATGGACACATAGAAAATAGAGACGTGATTTAGTCGCAGGTGTATTGTTAGCTCCTCTTTAACATTTTATACGATTAAAGGAATAATATTAAACAAGAATTGTGCACAAAAAACTCAATGTGAGAACCAACATTCTGTAAATTAAAGACTCACTTGAGAAAAACAAAAGCAGGGAAATTCATTGAGCTGAACAATGAAAATGAAGGATCTTATAAAATTTCAAATACTTTAAGCGGAAAGACATAATCTAAACGATATGTATTATTACTTTAATGAAAAGAAATTCAACAGTAAATTTTTAACTTTACACAAAGAATTTAAGTGAATGAAAATTTGGCTTTTATAACCATAGAACATAACTTCTGGCTAAAAAAAAATATCACCAGATTTTATATAAAACCGAATCTAAATAACTTTTAAATTTTTATGGCTAATTTTTTAATTAATTTTTCGGTTAAGTTTGTTTCGGTTCTATTTTAACATTTTTATTACCAAAACTAATTGGCATAACTTGTATATAGAAACTAAAAATTAAAATTGAGAACACCAACATAAATTCAGTATTTTTGTGAAAAAGGGTAAAAGAGGTTTCTCAGTGAGCTTGCAAATGTTGAAAAATCTTAGAGAGTCCAATAATTCTTTCCAATCTTTAAAGTAGCAAATCTTCACTTTAATGTACTTCTGCACTCATGACTCCGCCGTTTTTTAAGTCTTGCGGCCCTTTTCACAATCTACAATTAAAAGCTATGAGGGACTTTAACGACAAGTTTTGTATGAAGAACTTCCAGTTAAAGTTCACGTTAACTCTTACGTTCCTTAAGTTCCTTTTCACAATGTATGATTAAGAGTTAACGTGAACTTTAACTGAAAGTTGTTCATACGAAGCTTGCCGTTAAAGTCCCTCATAGCATTTAATTGTACTTGTGAAAAGGGCCGTTAATCATATTGTGAAAACGGACATTAGTCCGTTCATTTTGACACTTATTGTAAGCGAAATCTTTACTTTAGTCCACTCTCTTTAAGACATTGATAGTAACACTTATACATACCCCAATAGTCTTTGTATTTGTATGAACTCTTAAGAGAGAGTAAAAAAGAATGTATGGAACCAGTGTTGTCAGATATGGCGATATCTCGCCAAATGTGGCGACAAATATTTGTTTTTGGCGATGAAAATTTTGAAATGGCGATTGGCGATTTACTTGGCGATATTTGAACTCCTTGGCGATATTTTTGGCTATATTTTTACGATTTCAATAAAATAAAACAATGTTAAAAATTATGAAATTTTTTGTAAGAAATTTTTTCTACAACAAAATATTTCTTGCAAAAAATTCTAAATGTTGTGACTCCTTATCTCAAGTAAAATTTTCTGAAATTCAAGAAGTTAAAAAAAAATAAGGACCACAAAATCTCATTTGTTGTTTATGAAACACAGTGAGGAAAACTTTCTTTATATAAATTATAATAATTTATAAATTAGAACCAAAATGTTGATAATGAAGCACCAAAAAGCCTGCCCGAGTTCTCGCCTATAGTGTATGAATACGACGATGCTGCTGGTACTTACCACTTCAAGCATATGATATGTGTACTTAAATACACATTTCAGTTTTATCACAAGATTTACATAATAATTTTTATCTTGGCGTTCATGTTCAATTTATCCTATTTGGATTGATCTTTTGGAATAAGTTATCTTTAAGTATTTTTTGTACGCCAGTATTTATATGTAATTTTTATGTTTACGATAGACGTTACCTACTGAAATTAAAATTTAACAATATTTGTAATGTAATTACAAAGTCCTCTTTCACACACGTCAGGTTTACCTGATCAGTTTTTGATCGATTTTCTTTTGAACCTGCATTCGTGTTCATATACACCGTCAAGTTTGCTTCAACAATCTGCGTTGTCGTAGAGTATTTCGAATGACAAAACAAAACGAAAAAACAAACTTGACTGGTACGGTCAAGTCTGTACTCCCCTCAATTCTCCCTCTGTCTCCTAAAAACTCGAGACTTGAGGAGTCAAGCCTGACAGACCAACCTAAATTACGACGCAAAGCGTTGTCCGGCTGTCAATATTTATCATGCCCATACAAAATGTATGAAACCAACCGAAATAACGCGGCGTCAACGCTTTGCAATTGGAAAATCCAATATTGACAGCGCGTAAAGAAGTGAAGTTGGCTGCAAAAGTACTGTTGTTTTTGTTAAGTATTGTAACTTTAGCTACATTCAGGTCAATTTAGCGTTTTCATTTTTATTTCTTATTTCTATTTAGAGTTTTTTATTAATCAAAGAGAGTAAGCATTACTGTTTTTGGCGCAACGTTAACGCTCTAATTTAGGTTACTCATTTCAGCGTAAAAGCTAAGCGCTAAATTACGTTGCGCTTTGCGTCGTAATTTTCACTAGAAAATCCACTTATTTGTCGCGTGCGACAGCAAGAAAGTAAGCTTGTATATCAGAATAATGTGACTCAATTTTTCTTAAAATTTTACCTAATGTAGACCTGCTGACGGCCTACACAAATGTATAAAGAAGTTAAAAAAAGTGTCGCTTTCTTTAAAACAACAAGTATATTCATTTGATGTCGCACGCTATAAAAAATTTACATTCCTGAACTATAAATTTAGTTTTAAAATTTATCCATTATTACAACTGTCTGATAAAATAAACAATAAAATTTTTGTATTGTGACAACAATACAAAAATGTGCTTCATATTTTTGAACTCTTAACAAGTTAGTGATTTTGACATTAAATTTTATTCTCATTATTGTATTTTTTTTTTTTTGTTGAATTTCCCTGTAATTTATTGTGAAAGTTTACCAATAATCTCTTCAATTTACTTTACGATGAGGCAAATCATAAATGGTGCTTAAAAAGAAACAGCAGCAATAGTAGCAAGTCCACAAAAGAGCAGAAAGTTAACACCAAGACTTAAAATATTTTACATAAAATAAAGGCCTCATTAGTTTTTACTTTTCGTTGTCGTCCTGTGCCGTTCTTTTCCGCATAAAATATTTTGCAATTACTTTTTCTGTGCAAGGAATCAGCTGGCAACCTATAGAACTGATTTCAGTTGTATACAAAATATCACAACAAACTAATACATACACACTTTTGGCTGTCACTTAACGTTGAATTCTATTTTCTACAGATTTGTCCGCAACGGAACAGAACGAAACAGGAAAAACAAACCACACACACAGACTTTCAATTGAACAGAAACAAAACAGCTGATTCAGAACAGAACAGCACGTACAAACTAATTCTGCCTTAAGCATAATTCCAACACTTCGAATAAAGACGAGTTGTTAGAACTATATATATTGGGATACTGCTTATGCCTGAACAACGCTGGGAAATATTGCCTGCGATCGACTAACAGAAGATGCCGATTTTGCCAAAGCCGACGCACCCAAAACGAGTCAAAAACGAGTTTGGTGCGGATTTTGGTCCAGAGGCATAATTGGGCCAATGAGCAAGGAGTGGCCGTTACAGTCAATGGCGATCGTTATCGGGCCATGTTGAACGAATTTTTGTTCACAAAAATTTAAGAGGAGGATATTGGCAACATTTGGTTTCAACAGGACGGCGCTACGTGCCACACAGCCGAAGCTACACTCGATGTTTTGCAACCTGTTTTCAAAAAAAAAGTTATCTGGCGGACCCTATAGATTATAATATGTATATATGAAGTCCTTTTCTTAAAAATTCTTGTCATCATAATAAACAATTCAAAGAAATTATTATTGAATTTTTTTAGAGAAGTCATCATTACCTTTTATTTAAAATAAAAACTTTTTATATAATCACACTGCAATGATAATATTTGTTTCGTGTTAACGTTTATTTATTTTATATTTCGAGTTGTTTTTTTTTTATTAACAAAAGATTTTCGTTTTCTCAAAATAATTTTTAATTAACTTTGTTAGTGGGAAGCGTTGCTTATTGTATTTTACGTTATTGGAAATTGGAGTAAAAAACTTTTCTAGTTAGTGTTTATTATCTTTACGAACTTGGTGTTGTTTATGTGTTTAATTTAATTAGCTAGGCTACACTTTGTCGCACATAAATTGATTAAGCCAAATTACATGTGATAGTTTTGAAAGAACAAATGACACCTTAAACAATTGCAATTATTCTTACAAACATTAGCTACACCTTCCATCATCCGTCTACATTTATATGTCAGTTAATGCCTTTTAGAAAAAATAGCTTCAGTGCAAATAGAATACGTGATTTGTTTTAATTCACCATATAATAATTTGCTGAAAGAGCGTTTGCAATAAAAGCTCAACTTTACCATCACTAATTTGCATTTGCATGGCAATTATTTTATATAAGGCTGCAGCTTGCATTTTCTCATATTTATTGTTTAACACTTGCCATTTTATCGATCGACCGACACAGCAATTAATAAAATTATTCTAATTTAATTGTGTAATATTTAATATTTTACCGCCCATACTTTGCAACTAATTCTTTAAATTGCTATAGTTTATAATAATTAAACTGAAAGCACTCTTTGTTTTAATTAAAATAAAAATTATTTGACCGTGATATATTTTAATTTTGCTTGCAAACAAAAAATTGGCTTATTCAAAAAAAAAAATCATAAAAATTCGAAACAAAAGGAAACAATTGAAACATTAAAATTATATGCGCCGTTGCAAATTATTAAAAATGTCAGTAAAAGCAGCGATTCCACATTTCATTTTTTTAGTTAGAAAAAAAATTATTAAAAGTTATAAAAAGAGCTGAAAAATATTTTATGATATAAAGAACCCTTCCAGTTTGCTTTTTATTACTTTTTCAGGGCAAGAAAAGGAAGATGTTAAAGGGGGAAGCTAATGGTTGGCAAAAACAAAACTGTAATAAATGACTAAATCCGTATAAATGGGATAGTGTTTGCTATTTCATTCACATTCATCACGAGCAAAAATAATTATTTTTATGTAAGATTAAGATGGTTTTTAGGACAGCCCTAGCTGGATTCAGTAACTTTTTGCGAACCGAAAATCGTAATATTTATCGATATATTTATTCATTTTCAGTAACGATAATGTGATTCGGTAACTTCTTTCTAACGATAGTGTACATCTGCGTTTTACTCGCCATTTAATACTACGTTCGGACGGCAACATGAACCTCTCTGAATCATGCCGTTCACACGACACATTCGTGGTTTGCTTTGACAAATCTTTTTGATGTACATACATGCATACATACATACATATATACATACATGCGTGAATAGTATACTTACATTTGTAATACGAGTTTAATTTGTGTTTAAAAAACTTAAGTCGAAGCAGCAAAAGTCGTAAAATTATTATTAATTAAACTAATTTTTTGAGCTTTAGGTCAATTTTTATTATTATTTTATTAGTTCGATATTTCGTTAACCTTTGGTTAACTTCTTCAGGATATTTTTTTATTTTTGTTTTTTTTTAATTAAATTTTTCTTTATTTTCTTTTTTCTTTTCTCCTTTCAATTGAATATATTCAAAAAGGTCGAAAAATTAGATAAAAGAATTATTACTTTTCGCTACTTTGGCTTTTTCCAACTGTTTAAAATCAACCAATGCTTTTCCTTGTGCTTGTGAAAATCAACAACAGTCGCAGTCGAAGCAGAAGCAACAAACGATGTATTTTCAATAGTCGACGATTTCAAAAGTTGAATTTTATTTGCTGTTGCTTTTGGTTAGTTTCGGTAGTAAAAGCATAAACAATCTGTATGCTTTTGTAAGTAAAAGTCTAAGAAGCAAAAGCTCTAGCTTTTAGAAGCTTTCTGCAGGTTCAGTCAACCGTTTTGTGGTGTTTGTCATGTTCTTATTGTTGTTTTTGCACATCAAACAAGAGGCAAAAACAAAAACCACTTTACTGCGATTGCTTAAAACTTCTTCGACTGTGACTGTTTGCGACTTTCAAAAGCATATAGACTGCTTCCGCTTTTGCTTGCAATACTAACCAAAAACAAAAGCAAATCAAATTAACACTTTTCAAATCGTCGACTGCTGCAAATACCGCGCAATTTGTCATAAATCTTTTTGTGATTTTGCTTTGACTGAAACTGTTGCATTTTTCAAACGCGAAAGCAGAAGCAAAATGAAATGAAATGAAAATCATTACAATTTTTTAAACACTGAGTTTAATATTCTGTGTTATTTGCTTTTTAACAACAGATAAACAAATTAAGTACAAATTATGAATAAAATGTGTTCTATTTTTTTAATTCATAATCACATCTTTTTTTGTTTGTTTTTTTTTAAGTATGTACTAATTTTTTTGTTTTGATAGCTAAAATTTTGCCCATGATTATGTATTAAATTCCCTTTTAAAGTTACTGCAAATTTTATTGTCTGTATATAAGTTGACTTGATGTTCATGATTATAACAAAAGAAAAGTAAAACATAAATGTGAAGTTCATAAAAAGCAAAATATTAGAAAAAAGCAACAACCTCAAAAGATATCGCTCATTTACTAAAACAATGTAATAACTCAAAAGAATGGAATTTTTGAGTAAATGATGCAGAATTAATTCTTTTATTGCTATTCATATTGTGTAAAAATTTCACATAAATATCTTGTGTACTCAACGTTTGAGAGAAAAATAAAATTTTCTTTCTCCTTTGGGTTGTGTGTAAATTTAAAACTTTAAAATAGTTTTCCGTCAAACTAGTTTTTTTGAGTCATGACTTCGAGTCACCTACTTCCCTACAAACAAAAATGTCATGCAAAAAATTTCATATTTTAAATTCTGTTTAAGTTGTTTTCATAAAATTTGATACTGACACAAAAACAAATAACCTTGATGTTTTCATTCTAAAGTCATATTTATTTATATATTTAAAGCTTGTCAAGGAATCCATTCTCTTTATTTTGAGATTTTAATGTAAAGTCAACAGTATTTTACAAAGCATTAGAAAAAGCTTGTATTTACGAGTATGTTTGCACATCAATAAGGTTGCCGTTTTCTCTTTGTTAAGAAAACACTAGAGACAAACTCATAAAATTATGAAACTTATTATTAAAACTTTAAGGAAGAGT
Source organism: Nowickia ferox (assembly GCA_936439885.1). Lineage (NCBI taxonomy): Eukaryota > Metazoa > Arthropoda > Insecta > Diptera > Tachinidae > Nowickia > Nowickia ferox. The sequence goes on from OW387024.1 coordinate 79,012,224, forward strand.
AGAAAAAATTAAAATAAAGATATGTATGTATGTAAATTAATAAATACAACATGCATATAGGATGTATATATATGTATGTATGTATAAAAAACATGTAAGCAAGTCTGTATGCAAGTAAAATAAGTTATGTAGATTAGAAAAAATACCCAAATATTCATACATATGTAAATATGCAAGTATTTTTCTTTTAATTTAAATTTTGCGTGAAAGCAATAGAATATTTAATATATACTTTAATATGTATGGATATTAAAAATTAAAACTTCATTTCTTTATACATGCGTGTACATATTTTCCACATGCTCGCTGGTGTGCATAAAACTTCATGTACAGGAATTGTACTGTTGCGCTCACATTTTTGGGGTCACCATTACTGTGAAGCAGTATTTTGCTGTGCACAAAGAGCACACAAATGAATAAAACAGCAAAAAGTAATAAAAGAAACAAAAATAAATAATTTCTGTAAAAGTTTATACAAATTCCATTGGGTCACAAGTTAAAGAAGAGCGTAATCAGAGAATAAAATTCCTGTGGCTCACTTGGTGTAACACAGGATAAGGCAACGAGCGAGTGACAAAGTCCGGAAATTTTTTATTCTAAAAAATTTTTAACAATTAATAAATTCTTGGAAGCATTTTTTTTTTTTTTTTTTGGGGATAGCAGTTTATATAAAGCATCTCAATTTAGGTCATCTTGATAAAACACTAAAAGTTTACCCAATCTGCCTTTAATTTATGAGTTGCTTTTTTTTATTTTTTATTTGAAATTTTCTGAATCGCTTTCGTATTATTTGAAAGGGTTTGCATGAGTCCTTTGCAAAACTTTAAATTTATTGTACTGAAAATGTATGCAAATGAATGCAGCAGAGCGGTAGTCAAACACACATAAAATATGCTGATATATTGTTTGTATATACACTACATATGCATGTATGTATGCATGTACATATGTAAATGTATAATATACTCATGTACCGAGTGTATTATTAATGAAGCAACATTTGTTAGTGTATGTGTGATAAAATGAAAGTAAATACCCTGCAGAAAACATGGGGTTAAGTGTCCCCAAGTCACACTTTTGTCGACTATTTTGGTGACATTGTCAACAGAGCGTCTAAGATATTACCAAGGCCGAGTCATATAGGCCAATAAGTTTACTGTCAACAATCTCAAAGCTCTTTGAAAAGTTACTCATGATAAAATTGTCCCCAATTCTAACTGATAATGAGTGCATACCGGACCATCAATTTGGTTTTAGAAGTCAGCATAGCACCATTGAACAAACTCATAGATTGGTTCAATTTATACGAAAAACTTTTGAAGAAAAAAAGTATTGCTCTGCGCTGTTTATTGACGTTTCTCAGGCATTTGATAAAGTGTGGCATGAAGGCCTAATTTTAAAATTAAAGACTTACTTACCGATAAACATTCTAAATCTTTTGGAAAGTTACATTATTGCAAGGAAATTCACTGTTGTAGAAGGAGACTTTATGAGTATGCCTGAAACAATCTTATCCGGTGTGCCACAGGGGAGTATACTGGGGCCAGTTTTGTATTTGATTTATACTTGTGATATGCCTTTGAGCAGTAATATTCACACATCTACATTTGCCGATGATACAGCCTGCCTTAGTATGCACGAAAACCCTCATGAGGCTTCCCGATATCTTCAACAACATATTACCCAGCTAGAACTATGGTTAAACAGGTGGAGAATAAAGGTAAACGAACAGAAGTGTGCTCAGGTAACATTTACCCTACGAAAAGACACTTGTTCCCCCATTACAATCAATAATCAAATTGTTCCTCAAAATTTACAAGTGAAATACCTTGGTATACACCTTGATCGAAGGCTTACATGGAAACACCACATTGACTCTAAGCTAACGCAAATGAAACTTAAACTAACTCAGATACATTGGCTGATTGGTAGAAATTCAACCCTCAGTCTAGATTGTAAACTTTTGATATACAAGTCGCTTTTAAAACCTATATGGTGCTACGGAATTCAGCTATGGGGTACTGCTTCAGCTTCAAATATAGAAAAAATTCAACGAAGGCAAAACAAAATTTTACGGGTAATAACATCGGCTCCATGGTACATAAGAAATTCAAATTTACATCGTGATTTGAATATGCCACAAGTAACTGAAGAAATTGCAAAATACGCAGGCAAATATCTTACAAAACTCGAGTCTCATCCTAATCCTCTTGCTCGTAATATCTTGAATTTTACTGGTCACATCCGCTTAAAAAAGAGGGACACAAGGGCTCTAATACTCAACACTCCAGAAGAAACTGCTTGAAAATACTTTTGTTTTTGCTTATCACTACTTATGTATTATTAATAACTATCACTAAGTTTATGTCCGACACTGGTCGGGCCTAATTAATTATATTTAGATTTAAGATTTGAATAATTATTGTTAGTTCATATTTGAAGATACAATAAATAAATATATGTACTAAAAAAAAAAAAAAAAAAAAAAAAAAAAAAAAAGAGCGTCTATTAATACTGGCTTTAATGCGTAGAAAACATTTTTTCAGATACACGCAACTTTGCCTCTTCTTAGTGGTTTATTGGTTTGTTGAAAATAAACGTGAAATAGAATTATAAATTTAATATATATAAATGTATTTAACAATAATTAAAAACATAATACACAAAAATAAAAATAAAAAAACAAATAAAATAATAATCAATATTGTATAAAAATATAAAATGCAAAAATTGAAGAGTTTTAAGTGAAAAGGGCCAATTATGGAAATTTTGACCCTGTGGAAGATTTTGTGCCATCAGGTAGAGATTTGTCATATTTTAAGATCCATACGTAAGTATTTGACTTTACTAATTCAGCGAAACATACAATTTTTAATTTTAATATACATACTCGTATGTGTTTAATTTCCTGCAGGTGGTGACAGTGTCTATAGTAAATCAGTACAGTTTTACTACGGACATCGAGCGAGGAAATATCGATATTGTAGACTAGAGCCCCTAAAATTTACTAGTGAATTTTTGGTGCCAATATCTCCATGTGGTGCCAAAAAAACTACTTAGTCAGTAGTGCTACAGTTTAGTGGTGGATTTTCAATGACAAGCTAATGTTAAATGTCATCAATAGGCGATTACATTGGCTGGGGTACACCTGGTCAGTAGTGCTACTGGCAATGTCACTAGTAAATCACTACATTTGCACTATTCGCATTGTTAGTGTATGTGTGATAAAATGAAAGTAAATAGTATTTCAGTACTTTAATGATTTTTATACATACATTGTAACGCAGTTTATTTTCCAGCTGGGGTATGACTCAGTCGGCCCAGGGTCTAGTCAAAGGTCTGCTTCCTTTGAATAGTACGTAGATGTTGTTATACTAACACAACCAGTTTAATATACGAACTCACGACTTCTAACGTCTACACTATTAAAAAGTGAAGAGTATGAAGTAAATCCGAGAGGTGATATTATGTCCGGTCAATTCACGATGTATGTACAATTAATACGAATATAAAGTAAATTCGGGAGACTTTATATTCCGCTGCCGTACAGCTAACAGCTAACTACAACGAGCACGAAGTAAATTCGGGAGACTTCGTATTCTTCTACTCTACGAAATAATATTAATAATACGGGAAATAATGTAAAGTAAATTCGGTAGACCTTACGATTGCTAAAATACGGTTTATCTACGGCTTAAATACTTAGAACAAGAATCGGTAAAGCTTTCGGACGACACTTTTAAGTAGCTTGATTATAATTGTCGTTCGTAAGGTATCGTAACTTGTTCATCATTGTGTACAAACGTTTATTACTTATGCCAACTAAAATATGACCTGAGTGAGAATCATACCTTGCGTTGGCATGTTGTGTCTCGGTTTCAATCAGTGGTGGTGTTTGTCTGTGTGTGTATGTCGTGCTTTGTTCAGTTATGCGTTTGCACTTTTCATTGAATAAGTACTTGTAACGTCACGTTACAACATATATTTTCAATTTGTATAGAGAGTAGGGAGAGAGCTGTATTTTTTGCAAGCAACTAAAACTAATTAATAGGCTGGGAATTTCATTCAATACAAATTGACTTAAATATTGACATATGTATATATGTAATTAATTTAAAAAAAAAAAACTTAAAATGAAAACCTAGATACTAAAAATTAAAAGTTATAATGATTCTAAATGATTTTTCTGAGTTGTAATGATTTTGAGGGGATGTCAAATTTTTATCATATTCCATGGCTATTCCGTATAGACTACATTTTCTTACTTTTCGATTAGGGAAAAAAAAGTAATCAAAGAATGAGAAGAAAAATTTTTCATTTATTTTTTACTCTATTGCAATTTATAATGACCTCTGGGTATTTTTTCGAATAACATTTCATTTTCGATATTAGCAATAGCTGTACATTTTTTTCTGCACTCTGCAATTAATATATTTTTTTGTACATTATGGATACATTCTTAATAAATATATTATGTTTTGAGTGCACAATTCACGACAACGACTCATAGTGCGCCGGGTGATTTTTTTCCAACTTTCTTTTTTTCGTTTTCGTGTAACATGTTATTGTTAAACATGTTTAGTTTGGTCTACAAACTAACCGTGAATCGACTTTCAAACAAACTACGCTTGCAGATTATTGAATTTTATTATCAAAGTCCATACTCGGTTGAGAAAGTGCATTGTGCACTTTTTCCATTTTATGGTCAGTTTGGGCGACATTCTGAGGCGGTTATTCGGAATCTTGTGACTAAATTAAGCCACCAACACACATACTCGTACATACGTAGAGTGCAGACAAATGAAATTATCGCAGTTGTATCTGCCAGTGTTGTTGCTGGCCGTGAATTATCGAAATGTGAATGGAGAACGCTACCGTGTAATGATTAAAAATTTTTTTTTTGGCCAAGCTGGAAGAGCTGGACTTGGCTAACATATCGCTCATTTACTCAAACAATGTCATAACCCCAAAAAAGCAGTTCGCCAGAAAACGAGTTTAAAATTTTCAATTTACATACAACTTAATGGAGAAAGAAAATTATATTTTTTCCTCAAGGCATGAGTAAACAAGACATTTATATGAAATTTTAACACAATATGAATAGAGACATGGGGATTGATTCCGCATTGAATTTTTTGAGTTATGACGTTGTTTGAGTAAATTAGCGATATATCCTTACAGCTTTATTTATAAAAATAATTAAAGCTTTCTAAAGGGGTTTTAAGACAAACGCTCAAAGAAAATTTTTCTTATTAGTACTTTTGATGAAGAGTTCTTAGAAGCTAAAACGGCTTAAGTAACTTATTTAGAATTTTTTACAAAATTCACATCCAAAAAGATTGTTTATTATTATTTCATATTGTGATGGAAATATTTCATTATGCGATGAAAATCGATCTGTGTCTTAATTAACCACTAATTACTAATGAAAAAAATAATGAATAATCCTGCAAGCCGATTTTCCATGGTCTTCAGCGCAGGTTTTTCGAAATTTCTCGTGTGTTAACATGACCAAGCCAATACCTTCCCATAAGCAGTCACTCATTATTTTGTCCCCATTTTCATTATCACACACCTAAACATAATATATCTATCAATTTAAGCTTGCCTAACATTTCATTTGCCAAGCACAAAATAAAAATAAATTGAATGTTTTTACGGTAATAAAAATAAATAAATAAACATCGTTCATTAATTGCTTTTTAGTTGTTGATGAAATTTACGGACCCTCTCTCATACAATTTTTTGTTTTTAATTGATGGATTGCTTGATTGATGGGGGGATTCAAATCAGTGAATAAATCTTTGAGTGCAAAGTCCGAAAAACAAACAACAAAAAATAACAATAAAGCACAAAATGAGTTCATTAAGTTTAATAAGTACTCAAGGATAAAAACTTAAACCCTGATACATATTACAAATATAAAAAAATTGTTTAAGAACTAAACTTACGTTACTTCAAAGTTATAAAAGTCTTCTATCGCACAACAACTGCTTAACAATTCCTTTGCAGTCCTATCACAAAAAGCTTAACAAAAATACACAAAAAAATACATACAAAAATACTAAAATGCTTAACGGACATGAAAGAAAGTCTGTCTGTAATCCCAGATGTTGTTTCAACGCTTGTTAATACTTAAACAAATTTGCGTAATATTTGTGTAATTAAAAGGGTTATTGTGACTCTCTTGAGATTTATTGGCGAAGTTTCAAAAACTTTTTGCTCAATTTATGTAAATAATTTTTACTTGAGGCTAAAAGGTCACGTCAATGGCTGACTTTTTATTTTTATAATTTTTTTTTATTTGCAGAAAGAAACCAAGTTGTTAAATGTTTGTTGTTTAACTGCACAGTTCATTTTGAGGAAACTTTTGAAAAGAAAGGTCGTTTAATTGTTGCTTTTAGGCAATAATTTCAGGCTTCCGTTAATTGATACGTGTGTTCAATTATCATAAAAGGCGTCAAATTACTTAATTATGAAGACTTAAGCAGTTAATTCAAACATTTTTATGGCTACTTAAAAGTTATATTTTGTGCTACAAATTTTATAAATTAATTAATGGGAGTAGGTGTTAGTTTGCATTTAAGATACTTAATTTTTTTTTCATCATTTTTATAATTTATATCTATAAATAAATGGTTTATGTTTCATTGTGAGTAGACATTAATTTTTTCATAACTAAGATCTATATATAACAAAATCGATTATGTTTAAGAGTGCGTTAACATTTGAGCAAAATCTAATAGATTTCGCATAGATTTCCCATACAAAATAACATCGATTTTTGTCACAACATTTTGTCGAAATCTACTTGATGGTCAGTAATGGTTTTTTGTTCAAATTGTAGTAAAAAAAAACAACCCGATGTGTGGGAATTAGCTATATTGCACTTATTCTGTTGTAGCTGAGGAAAAGTTCCAATCAATGAGAATTGTTTTATAGGGCATTTATACATGCACAAAATCTAGCAGATTTCAATAAAAATCCTTATGAAAATCTATACCTTGTACACCAACTTTTTTTTGACATTTATCAAGATTTTTTTATCCAACACAAAACCTATTAACTGAATAATTTCCAAAACTACAACCAAACTGCTGCAATGTAGCCAATTCACACACCTTTTAAAGCAGACCGTAGCTAATTCACTCATCTTTTTTTATAACAACGTTGTACAGGCTAGTAATACTACATTTACGAGTACATTGTCTAAAAATCTAGTATATTTGATTAGAAATCGTTAACGAAATTTATATCGTTTACCCGAAGCTTGTTTTATTTTTTCCAATATTTCGTATCGTCTTAAATTGTAACGCAAAACATGCCGACTGAGTTCATTTACACACCTTCAATAGAAAATTGTGTAGAGCGTATCAAATTCGCTCACCTTGTATATAAATTATGTTGTACAGTGTAGTACAAAATAAATAAAAAAATATTATATTTTAAGTATATTTCCTACAAATCTATTGAAAAAATAGAATTTGTTTTGTTTGGGGAATCTAGTAAAAAGCAACTAGATTTAGCTCGAAATCTCGTAAGCACTAGATTTGGAGACAATTTAAATGCCCTATTCGATACAAAATCTTGAATAATGTCCAAGACAAAAGTTGGTTTCAAGGATATAGATTTAGATGAAGATATTAATTGAAATAATTCAGAAAATGCTGAAAATGTTTAAGTTAGTATAACTGTTATTGACATTTTAACATTAAAATCTGTGGCAAAAAGAAAAAAGTGCTTAAGTCGAGATAAGCTGATTTTGAGTTAATGGTACCTCCGTAATCTGCACATTCGAAAGTACTCCTGGGCAAAATCTCAATTAATTTGTGCGATTTTTCAAGAAGTTATAGCACATTGACTTGCGGCTTATTTTTTTTAGACTTCTTATTTCATTTGGAATAAAAGCTTAATTGAGGTTACGCTTTGGCATATTTCAACTTCAATGTATTATTTACAGTGTATATAACGGTGTTTGCTTAAAAAATTAAAGGTTAACGGACAATTTCCTAGTATAACTGTAAAAGAAATAAATAAATGAAAATCGACTTGAACGCTTAAAAGTGCTCTCCTGCAAAACAGTAAAATATGACTTAAGCACTTTTTCTTTATTGCCACAGAAATTATCTAGAACCCTGAAAATGCCACATTTGCATTGATTGTATTTCCCTTTCCCTGAATTTCAATTGGGAGTAGCTTTCACAATGGAAAATTCCCTTTGTGGTAAGCAATTTATTTATCAATAAATGTTAATCATAAATGTTCCCTTTAATTTGCTCACTTTTATAGAATTATTCATATTAATTCTCGTCTATGTTCTGGCCTCCACATCGTTTTTACATGTTTTCTTGTGAGTTCAGATGTTAAAACACTTGCTATACCTGTTTAAGTTGAAATTTAGAAAATACAAATTAATAATATGAATTTTGAAGAAAATAATTTGGAGATGTTTACAATTTATTCAGTGTTGTGAAATGAATTTATTTGCCATTTTTCAACACTGAAACAAAAATTCGATTCGCTTCGTATCGAGTGACATCATCAGAAAATTTCTTGCTATCGAAATTAATTTCCATTGGAGTGCAATTTAGATCATGAGTGCAGAAATTAGTCCCCTGAACTTATTCATTGCTGATAAGCGACTGACGTCAATCCATTGCCTGACATTCCTTAAAGAAAAATGGTAATAGAGAGTTATTCGTAAGTTTCATTTTGCTTTTTCAGGTGTCAACAGTTGCGCATGGAGAAATTGTTGTAATTCAATATAACAATTAAATAAAAATATAAAAAAAAATATATAAACAAATTGCAAAAAAATATGAAACGAAACTGTATTCATAAGTATGAAAAATAAAATATGTGCTTTTAGAAATATGACTCTAAAAGAAAAGTTAGGTAGAAAGGTAAATTCAAGGAAAGGCAAAGAACAACCACAACAATATAAATTTTCTTAGTTTTTGCATTCATAGAGCAAGATGAACCTGTGAAATAATAAATGTTTTTAAAGGATTAGAAGAAAAAATTTAAAGTTGTGTTCAATTTTGGTTCACATATACATATTTGCAACGGAAAGAACAAATCTCTCTTTAAGTCCGCTTTAATTAATAATTTTGATTTAGTTCAAAATAGAAAATAATGATGTGAAAAATTTCGTAAATGCAGAGTGCGGAACAAAATATTCAACTACACAGAAACAAATTATGTTCGCCGATAACTCCTCGAATGTTGATTTCCAGGTGTTCAATTATGTGTGGTTTATCGACTTAGACAAGTGAGTTAATATAACCCCAAAGAAAGTAATCTAATGGGGTTAAATCACACCATCTTGGTGGCAATTTAATTGAGCCATTACGTGAAATTATTTTTTCAAACAAAAAAGTTTATTTGAGTAAATCAATTGTAGCGCCCGCTGTGTGGCATGTGGCTCCGTCCTGTTGGAACCACATATCAGCAAGATTAATGCCACGCAATTGAGATACGAAACAATATCGAATCATGTTCCTATACCGTTTACCATTGACTGCAACATTCTGACTATCATCGTTTTTGAAAACATATGGGCGAATGACTTCGCCAGCCCATAAAGCGCACCAAACAATACTCTTCTGTGGATGTAATGGTGTTTCGACAAAAGCTCGTAGATTCTCCCCACTCCAAATGCGACAATCCTACTTATTTACGTACCCATTCAAGCAGGCTTCAACGGAAAATAAAATTTTGAATAATTATTTTGATTAAAAATTTCAACAATTTGCACGCGTTGCTCTGGTGTAAGTCGATTCATAATGAAATTTCAAAGCAAACTAAGCAAAAAGCAACTATCAGCTGCTAAATGGATGAACACATAAAGCAGTCATGTCAGCTCAAAGTTGTGACACTTAAAAAAAAACACTCTTTACGTCACGTCGTTGCAGGGTATAAAAGATTCCGCAAAGCCGAATACAACACTCTTATATTTTTTTGTTTCTTCCATAATAAAATATATACAAGATAAAAACATAGAATAGGTGGATGCGTATTTACAAGAACGAGCTTTAACATTATTTAACATACTCCTTTTGTACATACTCGTATATGTAGCACGTGAGATTCTCGGTACACGCCACTTTATAGTCCTATTGTATGTATGCCTGTTGTTTTTATATGAAAGTACATACATACTCGTACATGCATAGGTCGAAGTATTTGTGTAAAAGTATGCTGCCACTGAATGACTTCTTTATTTTGCCCCATTTTAACATTTGCCTTTGTGAAAAATGAAAAGCCTTTCAGTACTTAAAGCAAAAAAAAAAATATATTAAGTAAAAACACCCACTGTTATTGCCATACAAAATGAACAACATCATCATATCATGGCTATTTTTACAAATTGGGTTTAGTATTGCAAAAAAGAAATCTAAATATAAAAAAATAAAAAAGATTTCAATAACTATAAAGCAAAGGAAACAAGCAAATAGACGTTGCGTGTTGAAATGCCAACTTCCTGTGTTCAATCACATACTTACCCACACACACACACTCACACATGTGTGTGAATAAATACCTTTTTAGCATCTACACACATTCATATATATATACATAGGGTGTTTTTTAGAGGTATAGAACTTCGAATTGAAATAAGACACAAGAAAATCGTTTTAATGTCCATCAATTTGGCTTTATTGGAAGGATAATTTTATGCCATTAACGTTTAAATATGATTTCGGGCATGTGGCCGCCGCGGCTGGCTTGAATAAAGCCAATTCTACAGGTCCAATTTTCAACCACTTTTTCGAGCATATGGGGCCGTATGTTGGCAATAACGCCACGAATGTTGGCTTCCAAGTCCCCTAACGTTTCTGGTTTGTTGGCGTAGACGAGCGACTTCACATATCCCCAAAGAAAATAATCCAATGGTGTCAAATCACACGATCTTGGTGGCCAATCCATGGTTAACCGAATTAATTGCTCTGATGGACGATTATGTCGACCATAAAATGGACGGAGCTTGCGGTAAACTTCGCGAACTGAACCATTATTTTTGAAATAAATTTGCACGATTTGCAAGCGTTGTTCTTTTGTCAACCTGTTCATGATGAAATGGCAAACCAAACTAAATATTAATCACTTGACAGCTGACAAAATGGCCGCCAGTTAAAAAAGTGATGCCAACTTAAAGTTCTATACCTCAATAAAAAACACCCTATATATATGCTACTTAGTTTTCTAGTTTTTGAATGATTTTATATTATTTTATACCAACATGTGGTTCTTCAAATCCTCTTTCTGTCCGTTACGTTGCTAGAAGAATTCATACTCGATGTATGTACATACATATGTATATTACAACAACTTTGTAATATGAAAACTGCTCACCGTGTATTGAATGAATCTTGACTGTGGGATTATATATGTTATTGTCTAGATTTATATTTATGTATATTTTTTTGTGATAAGGGTGTACAAAATGAAGGCATGGGAGATTTTTGTGAAAGCTGTCAGATTACTTATTTTTTTACATCAACTATTGTAAATACCATGAAATTGATAAGTCTTAGAAACTGAAAACATTCCTGTGCTATCGTAAGTTAAGCTCTTAATTTTATAAAGATTCTGCTGTCTAGAAATTAATGCATGCTTTGCAAAAGCAAAAGACACATAGTTTTTTTTTTTTTACAAAAACAGATTCTTCTTAGAAAAAATTTTTATTTTGTATACAAATATTTTTCTTAACATACCAACAACATATTATATACATACTGGTGATGTAACGAATGTTAATTTTTGATATTCGCAAAAACGAATACAAATACGAATATGTATTTGAAACGATATTCGCGAATACGAATAATATATGTGAAATTTATAGACATTGAATTGGGGTTCTATTTACGACTGCAATATGAATTATTAAAAAGTTGTTATCGTGTTGGCGTGCTTTAAAGTTAATAAAAAAATACCCAAAATTTTAGAGATCGTCATTAACAAATATTTGAAAACGATTTAATAAATAATAAATATCTCGTTAAATAATAAATAGCTCGTTAACTTCGTTATCTTCTTTTTATGAGTAAACAAATGTAAGATTTGTTTTATCTTTTCTGGGTTCACTATAAATTATTGATAGCACAATTATGATACATTCAGACGTTCATATATTTGTGTTCATGAATCCAAAGGAAAGGGCAGTTAAACAGGTCCCTAGTGGGCAGTTTATTATAATTTATTTTGTACACGTACACATGAAGACTGCTAGCAAAACTCTCAAGCTGGTGAACTAAATAAAAATAATTTTATGCACTTAAATAATGAGCGAAGCAGTAAATGAAGGAGAGGGAGGGGGAGGGCAAATTACGGCATTCGATATCGATTTAAATTTTTATTTGTATTTCAGTGAAGTGTATTAAAATTTTCTTTAATATCAAACACTGTAACCTAATGCTCCAAGTGTACGACTTTGCACTGTTAAGCAGCAGTTCCATAGGGAATATTTAACGAAAGCCAACAAAAATTACTTTCAGGCCAGTTAATTTTATGCTCTTAGTATTTATTACTGCAATTAAAGTAAATATATGTATGGCTTGTAGAGTGACCAAATGAATTGTTTCTTTGCCTAAATACACTTAATGACGCTTAAGGTGTCTTTACATGGTACTACAATGCATTACGACATGTCAAAAAATTCTGTATATTATACAAAATCTTATCATGTAAAAGCATAATGTATGGAGTAGGAGAGAATACGGCTAGAAAATTTGACAAGCGGTCGGTAAATGTTTATTTTCTAAACCATTTTAGAAACTTAAGCATTCTCATCACACCAGAGGTGTACTTCAAAGTAAACATTGGCAGCACTAATGGTATTTATTGAAGGTGTTGACACTTTTACAAAAACAACCAAAATCAACTCAAGAAATTTTCATGTTGTTTTGTGTTTCAGCTACTTAACTGGTGCAGCAAAGCCAAACAAAGAATAAATAAACTTAAAAAAATTCTATTTTGTAGTAAAATTGCATTGAAATTATAAAATGGTTTCTCCAATGTTTAGTTTTATTAGTACACATCTTGTTTTACAATTTTCCAATTTTTGTTATTAACTCAACAGTTTAATATATTTGCTTGCATTTTACTTATAGTATCAGTGTAAACATGAAAAATACCTACAACAGAAACACGGAAAGAATTTCATAATATTTTGATTCTACAAAATCGTAATACTTTGTATTACCATGTAAAGACACCTTTAGGGTCACATATGGAATTATTTTTATATATTCATTCAATCAATCAGAAGTTAAATCATTTATATTGGTGTTCAATCACGTAGAAATTTTATATAAAAGCAACAACGAAAAACTGTACGAGTATCTGCATAAATGGGGATAATACAAACATTTCTTATTGTTGGAATTAATGTAGAAAAATTCGAAAGTTCAGTGGATATAGAAATTTTCAATGCGAGCAATTTAGCACTCGAAGAGCTGAGCAAATATTGTCAAGCACTGCCTCATACCAGGGGAAAAAAGCCAACAATTTATTCAAGTAAAATTTACTTTTTTTATACAAAAAGGCAACGTTTCTTGTTAGGGTTGCCAGATACCAAAAGTCAAATATTTGGACAATGGAATAAATTCACCTGGATTTTGAAAAAAATAACTGGACAATTTAAAAATTTACTTATAATTCAACGAAGCGAAATGTTGATACTTTTTCAAAATAGTTTTTTGGCTGCAAATTGTGAGTGATGTACCAAAAAGAAGTACTTATCAGTGTTAGTGAAAACAAGATAAAGAAAAAAAAAAACCTTTTTAAAAACAATTTTTGACAAACTGGATCATAATATCAACTAAACAGTTTTTTTTTATGATATTAAAAATTATTCGCCATCATCAGATTGCATTGTCATCCGATTTATACATGCATGCAAAATTTCAGCTCAATCGGAAACCGGAAAGTGGATCAAATTTAATTTGCAAGATTCGATTACAGACGGACATCGGGACAGGTGAAACTAAATAAAAGCTTGTAAAATATAAGTGATTATACATTTGCAAGCGCAATTGTGTAAGTATTGAAATTTTTTCTGTAGAAGATATTATATTAATTCGTTAAAATAAAATAATTGACAAGAAAATACTATTTTCAAAATTAAATAAATTCTTTTTTAACTGGACAAATTGTATTTTAACTGGTAACTGGACAACGCTTCAAAAAACTGACAAGCCAATTTCTTGTGTACAAGTAGCTCACCTTTTATTCCCGATAAGCGCCACTATAATAAGTTTTGGACGTCAGACAAAAAAATTTAATTAAATTAAAAATGTGCTTGCATTTGTAAGTACGTCCCAGGAAAAAACATGGTTAAGACAACCAAAATTCAAGAGCAATATTAAATTATTGCACTGTATGGTTGAAAACAAATCGTATGTACAGCTACAGTGAAGCCATTCTCAATATTGTTAAGTTTTCGACTTTTAATAACGTTTTGTTTTTTTTTGTTCAAATTTCTAATTTTTTCAATTGAATAAAAAATCACCAGTGCAATGCATTATTATTAAATCAGAACTCCTTATTTACTCAACATTGATATTGAGAGCATTTAAGCACACAATGTTAAATTATTCACTGCTGGAATACCACGATGTTAACTACCGAGTGATTTTTTAGCTAATGCTTGATCTTTTTTTTACTTAGCATAAAGTTTCCAGAAGAATGTGAGCAATATCCACGAGAAAAAAAAACAATCAAAAAGTTAAGATTTTATTCCAACACGAAAACATATTTCTATAACAGCGTATGTGAAACACTCGTATAATTCGCTACACAAAACTTTGCTTATCTTTCATAATTATAAAATATATATAAACAACAAAACATTCTTTGTCTATTATTGTAACACCCATGTAATAGTTAATCACTTTTTGTGTACAAAGAAATTGTGTGCAGAGGTTTTGCTAAAAAAAATACAACAGGCCGAAAGTCTGTAGGTTTTTTGTACACACACCTCCTGCTGTAACCATACTTTTATTACTCATTACAATGACGAATTACACCCTTTACAAAAAATGAAAATTGTCCAAAACAATTTCTTTTACATCACTTTTCAATTATAAAAAAAATATTTGCAGGAGTAAAAATGATTGTGTTAGTGTTATTTAAAACATTTAACATTTACATGTTCGCTTAATTGAAGTTGAGCATGATAATTTTTTATGAAGGAATTTCCAAAATGATAAATATGGTAAATTTAGAAGGTCAAAAATAAATAAACATGCATACACGCGCACACACATGTACACACAACAGAAAAAATCCCACATCATTGTGGATTTCTTTCAAGTCATCGCCGTGTGCGTTGTTGGGAGGATAACTCAACACCGCATTCGTGCATTCTCAAGACCACAGAGGATACCAGAGTTGAAGAAAGTGACTTAAGAAAAAAACTCAAATCATCTGATTTGATCACTGTTAAAAAGGGACAAATATAGTGTGTTTGTTATTGAATATTTTTAGTACAATAATCAAAACAAACAACAGAAAATGTGTACTTAGTGAAATGAACAATTGAAAATTTTTGCAAAATTAAATGAAAGATTTTGCAGTGTTGAACTAAATAAAACAATGTGTTAAATATTATTAGTATTATAAAAGTGATTAAAATTAGTTTCCAAATGCTTACAAATTCAATTTTAAAAATTTTCCTTCAAAAATATTAATTTTTAACTTGAACTTGCAAAAAGCAAACAACGAATGAGACCACAAAGCATAAAACGAAAATACACTTGAGCACATGAACATTTGTACAAAATTAAATGGAGGAATTTGTGGTATTGAATTAAAAAACACAATGCGAAAAGGATTATTAGTATTAATAAAGTGACTAAAATTTGATTTCAAATGATTAGAGACTTTGTTTTAAGCATTTTCGTTCGCGAATATTAATTTTTACCATTTATTTTCAAAAACTAGGCTGCGAATAAAACGTAATTAATTTAAAATAATACCACGCGAAAGAAAAAGTAAAGAGGATTTGATGACTGTGTGAGCGAGACCTCTAAAAACACCACAAAATCACAATTATCTTCCGTCTTACTTTGTGCTCGTGTCACCTCTGGCATCCTCTGTGCTCAAGACACGACACATGGCAGCTGCTCTTAATGATGCTTCGCAGCTTTGTGTATAATTTGTAAATGGAGAAAATGTTTCTCTAATCAACAAGTTATTATAAAATTAAAATGAAAGTAATCTATTAAAAATTTAATTGTGTTTATTAAACTTTTGTTTAAAAATGTTTAATTGATTGAAAGTTAAACTAAAAAGTTTATTGGGTCAATTAAACTTTTGTTCACAGATTTTATCAACTAAAAAATTGTAATTGATTTTTGACTCTCTTTTTCAGTTACAATTGTTGATTTCACAAACATTTTTTCGCGAGTATGTAAAGCAGCAAAGTAGCCCAACCATTATGCAAATTTGGCCCAATTTTCCTGACAGTCATAAAGTAAGCAACACTGAACAATATTGCCACTACGAGTATATTATACAATTGCCTGGATTGTACAATAAAAATCAAAAGTCTTTTGATATTTGCCAATATATTGTGCCACCTTCGAATATGGCATACACATTGGCGATATTATTGTACAATACGAAATATTACAAAATTATATTGCAAGTGGGTGGGTCGCTTAAGAGAGTGTGAGATCTTTTTGGAACGTCTGACATAATTTAAGTGGTTCTGTACGCTCATGCCACAGTACACAAAGGAGAAAAGGAACGCTATTGTTTTTGCAACGATATCCATCTGCCCGCAACAGGCTGTTTTCCCGAGAACCGCTATGGAACTGAAATTTTCACAGAATATGTAAAACTTTGGCATGTGACTGTTAAAAATTAAAGGGTATTCCAAAGTGAGCAACGAAAAGTTATTAAATCCTAATGTAATATAAATACAATAGTATATAGACACTTGAAATTTGCAAACTTAGCGTAATTTTATACAGACTACACCAATTATTATAAACTAAAATTAAAGGGTATGCTATCAGTTAATGTAATTTTGACTAAGTTATTTTGACAACTTGCTGTATCTTGGAAACTTGGCACAATCTTGAAATTTTCACAAACGCTAACACTAAAAAATCCCCAAAAAAAATTTGCTAAAACGCAAAAATCGCCAAAACAAAAAAATCGCCACAAATCGAGAAAAGTCACCAAAGCTAAGAAAAGTCGCAAAAGCTAAAATAAATCGCAAAAACAGGAAAAATCGGCAAAAACAAAAAACAAGCGCCCAAAACTAAAAACTGGCTTAAATTAAAAGAAGTCACCAAAAACCAAAAAATCGCCAAAACAAAAAAAAGTCAAAAGTAACAAAACGCCAAAACCGAGTATATCGCCAAAACTAAAAAAACGCCCAACAAAAAAAAACGCAATAACTAAAAAAATCGCCAAAAATCGAAAAAACAGTTTAGCTGGTGCTTATTTTTTTATGTCTACATCAGGTAAGATATTTGATTATATAGGCTAAAGTTCGTATAGAAAAAAAAAGTTATGAAACTCTGAAATTCATTCAGTTGCGCAAGTAAATAAAGAAAAAATATTGATTCAAGCAATTTGACGATTTCATTAATTTCTTTTATGTTTTGCCTTTGTAGTAGAGTTTTTCTTTTCCCGGACTTTTGCATTTCCCGGGAAAGCGGGAACGACTTTTCAGTTTCCGGGGAATTCGCGGGAATTCCCGCCCAGTGCAAAACTATACAAAATATTTTTTAATTGAATTTAATTCGACAAATAACAATAACGTTTTATAAACACATTAGTCGAAAAAATAATATAATTTCAGTTCTTTATCTTGCTTTGAAAATAGGATTTTAGTACTGAAAAAGCATTAATAGAATCTTTCTACAGTCTGATTCTAATTTTATTTAAAAAAAACTCCTGTTAATGAAAATATACGTTCACTTTCTACGGATGTTGGCCTTATATTCAGAAGAGCATTATATATATAATCTCTGGACACTTTCAGTTTTTTCACCACTTCCTTCAAAAAATTGCAATTCCTTTTTTAAGGAAAATAATTTTCTTTGAATCGAAACAGCGTTTTCTTTACTACAAAATCAACACAATATAAGTTGTTGTTGTAAAATTTTAGCTATTGTGCTAGTACCATCACCTTATTATTGCACCATCACCTTCATAAGTGAATAACGACACTCATCAAGGAATGTGTACATATGAACTAAAGTTGCCATAATAAAATCAAAACAAAAAAAATCCCAGGAATTCCCGCAAATATATCCCGGGAAATTGTGCGGGATCCCGTATGAAAAACACTACTTTGTAGATATTATATATAATTTTCTCATAAGTTCCTTGCATTACTGAAGTACTTGAGATCCGTATTTGCCGCGTTTTTGTTAACTGTTTTAATTAAGAAACCAAATTTTTAAAAGTCATCCTGTATTTTTTTTTTTTTAATTTATTCTACATTTATCTAAAACATTATTCATTTCGTTTTATTTTTATTTTACGTATTTTTACACAAAATTACCCAAATTTATAATTGCCAAATTAATATGCTTTTATTCATTTCACTTTTATTCAATTTTCACAATTTAAATGAATATCACATTAAATTATCCTTTTAGGTATAAATTAGATTATTTTGTTTGCTTACTTTTCTCTGATAACTTTCAATTGCTATAGATATGATTTTTAGTAATTAGCATTTTTGTGTAACTTGTGTGATGCAATTATTCACGGCATATTCTAATTTGTTTGGAAATAATGTATTTATTTTTAATTTATTCATGGCATATTAAAATATTATTTTATTTTTTCTTTTTTTTTCATTAATAACGTATTTTAACATAATTTACTTTCTTTCCTTACACACTGATTTCCTTGTATATGTATGTTATGCGTTAGCAGTCGAACACCAACTGCTATTTTTATTGTAAACTCAAATTATTTTATTCAATAATTTATACTGTTGCAGACATAACATTTCTTTTCTCTTCTAGCTTCTCTTAAGTTGTCTATATAACAGAGCTAAGGAGTGCGATACACTTATGAAGTTTTTAAAACAATTATGCTATTTTTGGTACTATTTTATATGTGAAGCAGTTGTCCTTTTTCCACGCCGTTTTAATAGTTTTCACCTTCACAAGATATTTTATACATGTATATAGTATATATATTAGAGTAAAAAGCAACAGGTGTCTAGCAAAAATGATACGAGTACCTACACAAAATTTTAAGAATATTACCGTAAGAAACTAGGGGTCTACAATCAAAATCTAGCTCCCGCCGAGAGGCATCAAAATTCAAGCTCTTCGTTGGGTAAAAACATTTATAGCCAAGTAACGGAAGTAACATTTTGAAAATATTCGCTTCCGATCTTGATGGAATTGTTCACGAATGAGAACTACCGTTAGTTCAAAATCCTGCATCATTATACGGTCCAGTTGGCGAAATATAGCGATTTCAAAATGAGAAAATTTAGCAAAATCGACTTAACAAAATTATGTATACGAGTATATTTAAAACTACTTAACTTAGCTGTTCCATTGAGGTGTCATGGTAAAGAGCAGAAAATGGCCTTTCAAATGGTATGTGTTATGAGATTGGCTTCCGATCGTCAGAGGTCAAACATTACTGACCTTATGTTCCCCGGCAATTTTCTCGAAAAATTGCATTTTAAAATTCTTAAAAAAAATATTTGTTGATTAATAACTTCTTATTTTTACTGTGACCAAGTTTAAATTTTGAACTCGCTATAGTTCATGAATAATCGAGAAAAATGTCAAACAGATATAATAATAAAATTAAAAACAACTAATTTTTAAAAAAAATTCTAAGTGATTTTTTTTAATTTTTTAATATATAGCGAACACATTTCATTTCAACCCTGTAAAACTTTGCTTGCTAGAATGCAAGCAAATGAATATTCTACAACCCATCACTGTTAAGCATAACATTGAATTAACAGTGAAATCCATTTACATAGAAGAGAGCAAGATGTATCGAAGGAAGAGCAAATCCAAAAGGACGAACTAAACACTTCAAATGTTTAAGACGATAAGAAATTGTTTGAATATTATGAATGAAAACACATTTTCTAAGAAAAAAAAATTGTTGATAACACAAGCTGATATGTAATTACATTATATTCTTTTTTAAACGAAAACGTCGTGTTGTGAAAAATCTAAACTCATATTAGCCACTTGTCATTCTATTTTGAAAGAGTTATTTGTAATAGTTTGTTTGAACTAATTTATGAATAGAAGAAAACGTATTCATTGGTAAGTTATTATTATTTAGTAAACTGAAATTATACAAATTTCACATTTGGGAAAAATCAAGTCATAATCAAGTAAGGTTTTATTTTTTTGCTCGTTTTATTTTTTTTATTTTTTTTTTTTGAATTTTTAATTAGCAGTAATTATGTGCGTGTCTTGATTATTTTTACAATTCTGCTCGGATGAAATTAAAATTGTTCTCGTCAAATACAACATCAAACAAGGCAACGATTTACCCTTTGATAACAACAAAATATTTACTACTCCAATAGTGTTATGCGTACAAAAGCTTCTACCACATTTGCTTTTAAAATTTATTACCTGAATTTAATAGTTCATTGAAAAAAAAACTATTTCTGCACCAAATTAATTTTTTTAAGTTGTAAAATTTAGCTGACTATAAACACAGATACACCTCTGTAAATTATTTGTTTTTACCAACAAATAAAAGAGGTTCAAAATAATTAAGAGAGAGCTTACCTAATTTTTTTCATCTTCTAAGCAAGAAGTAAAAGCTTATATTTATATCTTAAAATATCATTGCACATTTCTATTCGAAAAAAACAATTTTCCTGTTAAAGAATGGCATGAGCAAAGAAAAGCTTACAGGGATGTTATACTCGTAAATGGGCCGTAGTATTAAAGGAATATTTTAAATCAAAGCAACTTAACCATGGTAGAAGCATTAGCAAAATAAAAATAATTTCCTTAAGCGCTTCTTATTTTTAAATTTAAATAACTTTAAGTTTTTTGTGGAGATATCAACGAAAGTTCTTATTATTATTTGAAAATCTTCTCAGTCTAATTATGTGTGGAATATGGTGCATAGATCCGCCGCAGCCCCTCACAAGCAGGCGTGAATCTAAAATGTACAATATTCTATATCTCTAACGCATAAATCAGGCTGACGTTAATAATGTCGTGGGTTATATTGGCCTTTGGGGGCCGCTGTGAGTTCTAGATTACTTGTAATCAGAGACATAAGAGAACGTCTTGTAGTCAAACTACATGAACTTGGTGACCAGTTCATATCACCTCCACGACTCATTGACACCAGAGGAGCACATTCGAAGAAGCATCCGCCAGAGATATACAGGGCAATCATAAACAAAATTCTGCGTGAATTTTTTCCCTGGGAATAATTCCAACTAATAGTAAGTAATAGGGAAAACAAAAAAGTCTAATTGAAAAAGGGAAAAATTTCACGCGGAATTTTGTTCATGATTGCCCTGATACAGTTTAAAATTTTACGAGAAATAAGGCAAATTATGAACATAAATCAACGGGAAACTAATGCAATTTTTTATTAATTCCATACGCAGATATAAGCGCTTAACAATAAATGCTTCCTATTGAGTTATTCCGAAAAATATCATTTAACTAATAAAACTTTATACCACAAAACTGCTTTTTAAGAAGCAATAGCTTATACCCATAGCTCTTACAACATTTAATTAAAGTTTTCGGAAAATATTCACGAGTTTGAAGACAAGCAGAGCTAATTCGTAGAAGTGATCACTACAACATATGCTAGAAACACAAACACAACACGATAAGAGTTCGCTGCGTAAATTCGTCGTGTGAAGCACAACAACGACGAATTTACTCAGTGAATTACTCTCTTATATTTGATAAAGTTGGTTATTGTGTGTGCAAAGCCAGTGAGAGAGAGAGACAAAATTGTTTTTTCGTTCTTCGTAGGCGTACAAAATAGAAATAAATCTATCTCACAGTTCGTCATGCACAACGAATTTCGTTCGACGGCGGTGCTGTGTTCATTTTCATTTGCTTAAATGTGTTTTATTTTTTATGACAAAAATTCGCACCGAAATATTCGTCGTTCGCCCCGGTTGTGTTCCTAGCAATACTCGTATATTGTCCATTTATTTACTTAATATTCCCAGCTAATTTTCGTTTGAATTCAAATTGTATTACGTTTGAAATCAAGCTGAATGTCAACCTGCTCTTTAACAGCGTATGACTATTATCAGGGGCATTAGACTAAATTCTAGGCTTAGTTTTAAAGATTTGCTTGCATTTTACATGATTGAAATCAACCTCAGCGTACGCGTATGCGTATGCGTATTATTAAGAGAATAGAATAAATTTTATTAATCATACGCGCGTTCATGTTTTTAAAATTTGCTTGATACGTTCCTGATCGTAAAGGTAAATTGTCATTTTGCTCACGTAGGAGTATATGAACATGAGTATAACACATTTGAGCGTAAGTGAGCGTGTATTTTTCTATACCTCTCAAACTATAACTAATAGTCGTATAAAAACAAAGATGCAGATTTCAATTTAGCTCGCAAAATTACTTCATACTTTCAGTTTCTGCAATCCAGTTAACAGGTTGTCAAATAAAGAAGAGCGTTTCGCCTCTTTTTTATTCAGTTAAATAGGTGCCTTTGTGTTAAATGCAAGAAGAGACAGATATTGACAAATATAAATAAGAAAGAGAGAATCTGAGAGGATCAACTTGTAGGCGTGCTAAAATTGTCTGTATATGGAGTCAGTGCTCCTCAAAACCAATCGCTGATAATTCCGTAAAGGTACCGAAGCCCCCCTTTCTAAAGCTCGAAGGCATTATCTTCTCGTCTTTCTCACCTACACATCCTTGCAGCATGGTAAACCCATAATCGCTACCATTATATCCTGCATCTGTGCTAGCGGAAAACTGAGTAGCAGTAAGGTCCTTTTTACCTTGATTCAAGGTCCTTTTTACCTTGATTCTTCCTGTGGAATATCTGGGCCTATAGGCTTCAATTAAAATGTTTCAGAAATTTTCCACATTTTTATCATGGAGCACAGTTCTTTTTTAGGGTTCGCTACGCTGTCCGTCTGTCTGTGTGTCTGTCTGTCACAGGCTGTTTTCTCGAAAACCGTAAGATCTAATGACCTGAAATTTTGACAGACTATGTAGAACTTCGGCCGCTACAACAACAAATATATGGAAGTTAAAAATTAAAGGGTGATCCAAAACGAGCAACGAAAAATTTTAAAATCACATGTAACATACATACGACTATATATATGGACACTTGAAATTTGCAAAGTAAGTGTATTTGTCTGCAGACTACACTAATTATTAAAAATTAAAATTAAAGGGTGTTCCATCAGTTGATGTAATCTTGATTAAGTAATTTTGACAACTTGCTGTATCTTGGAAACTTGGCAAACTATTGAAATTTTCAAGAACGCTAAAACTAAAAAATTCCAAAATTATAAAATCGCCTTACCGAAAAAAATCGCCTGAAATTAAAAAAGCGCCAAACAAAAAAAAAATCTCTAAAACTAAAATAAATCGCTAAAAACTTAAAAAAAATTAAAAAACAAACCGTCAAAATATAAAAATGCCATAAACCGAAAAAAGTCCCAAAGCGAAAAAGCGTCAAAAACAAGAAAAAACGCTTAAACTAGAAAAAACGTCAAAAACCAAAAAAAAAAAAAAAATTTGCCGGGTATCAAATTGTTTTTAATGTCTACATCAGGCACGATATTTGATTATATAGGCTAAGGTTCGTCTAATATCTATTACATATGTAGTGTCCCTAGGGAACCCTTCGTACTTTACTGAATTCTGGTGTTGAATTTTCATGTTCTTCCACTACATAAATGTAGGGTGATATTAGAATCATCCGCCATCATTCCGATCTACTTAAGGCATTCATTGATGAGGTTCGATGACAATCATAAGGAATCTACTGGTTGCTTTGCTATCAGTCACAAACCGAATATTTTTATGGGATGCCCAATAAGAATGTAGTAAGTTTGTTTCTTTTTTTATTGCAAATATTCTACAACTACTTGGGAAACAAAAGGACATTTTTGTCCCAATTTATTCAATAATTACCCCCCCCCCCCCAAGCCTCTTTTGCACCTTTTTGAAATGTCCGTAAAAACAAGTATGGATTCTGGTAGTATGGCAATTTATGTTTGCTTCCCAAAGATAGATAGTGAAGTCATCAACTAATTCAAGAACGCACTTCGTATATTTCAGAAGAACGTGCCAGGTCTCTTGTTCCTGGATTTCCATGCACTTGCAACATTTTGTTTGTATTGATAACCTCTCTATTAATAACCTCTCAAAGAATGTTATCGTTATGTCGATTACGGCGCAAAAGAAATTCATTTTAGAGTTTTGGGAAAATTTTCTTATTATTTTCCAAGCACAAAATTTTTATCGTAAAATTTTTTACTGTAGTTTTCTGCCAGCTATACAACTTAACCCACCATAATAAACACACATGCATACATATGTAAGTATGTATATAAAACATATGTACGTACATAAATCCAGACTATTTTGTCTTAATGATGGTAGTTGTCAATATTGATATATTCGAAAGCAATTTGCTTAGTACTAGAAAATTAAATAAATAAATGATAGAACAAAAATAATTTATATTTTTTCTCTGTTGCTGCTAGTGCTATTTTACGAGTACCAAGGTCAGCTAAAACCAACTGAAGGATTTTGCAGTCCTGAAGGGCCAAAGCATTAATATTTTGACAATTACTAACTGTATTTATGTTTATATTTATATTTATATTTATGTGCAAAAAGGGCTGAAAATAGTTTACGAGTACATCTTCTGGGAAAAGTGTGAATTTAATTAGTAAAAGAGCAAAAAGAAATAAATGACTGGCTGTGTGTATGTATGTATTTATATGTATATGTAAGTGGTTGTATGTATATATACTTTATAGAAGAGGGTAAGTAAATTTGTTTATGTTGTTCACAGAGCAGCTGCACAGTGTTTTTACTTAATGATTACTAAAGGGATTCGAGTATTTGTTGAAGTTATTCATAGTGTTTTTTTTTTTGACTCTTACTATAGACAAAAATGCGTCTTATATTTGAAACAGTGAGACTTAAGCTTAAATTTTCTTTGCATATGATGATTTAATTAAAAATTACATTTCACTTAGGAAATCCTAAGCATAAGATAGGACTAGATATTTAATCTGTTTAGATCTGAGGCTTAGCTATTTTTTTTTTATTTAACTATTCCCAGCTAGCATTTTGTATCATAATCGAATCATTTGCTAATCACCTTGCCGGCAAAAATAACCGCATATGAGCTCATTTTTCGATCATAAACCATACTCCTGTTGTGAGAAAATTGCACTCACAGATGAATCATCCCAGAAAATCATTTATGATACGATTTGCTGATTAATTTTTTATCAATTTTTTGGTGGTATTTAAGTCATTGGGTTTCTTTTTGCGGTTTCTTTGCTTTTTATTCTTCTATTTTCAAGAAATCATTATTTGATCATACAGATGAATCATAAGTGAGTCCTTTTTCAATCACCCAAGTGATAAATCAGTGTTAATCATCAAAGGTGATCTGAGGATAATCATATAAGAAATTTTTGCAAAACATGCTCACCCAAATGCTAGCTGGGCTTATATATCTTATCTTATGCTTTTTGCTTTGCATTATTATCCTGAAGTTAAATCCAGCAAAATTATCATATCATATGGGCATTTCCACCGGAAGGTCCACCGACGCTAAAAAAATAAAATGTTATTGAAAACACTTTGTTTGAGCATATTTTCAAAGAATCAAATTTAACTAATTAAAAAAAATACATTTATATGTGCACAAGCCATTTCGAGACATTCCAATGCGGTGAGTAGTGGGCGTGGCCGACTTTTGTGAAACTAAGTATTCGTCTTTTTTTTATTTTATAAGTTCCATGTACGAAATTTAAAGCTTTGTGTTTGGATAGCAAACACATTTTATGGGAACGATATGGACTTGGATTGCATGGCTGGTAAGCGGTGGGCGTGGCTGATTTTGATAAAACTCGGCATTCATATTTTTTTTATTCTAGAAAGTGAACTTAAAACTTTTTAAGATTTCTGCTTGGATAGGACATTTTGCAAGGGAAACAATCGATGTGGATTGCATGCGCGGTGGGCGTGGCCGGTTTTTATAAAATTTAATTTTTCTTAATTTAGTCAATAAAATGCTCAGTATTGTTTTAACCCCTATGGGCTTTTTCCTTCCGGGTTATTTCAGACCTAATGTTTAAGCTAAAAAACTGACTTCTTTAGCACTTTTAAAAGAATATATTCGTCACGTCTATCACAGAGTTGCCTTGGCGAATTGTCAGAAAAAAATTTACCACTCGATTAAATGAGTGCCGCCAAAGGGAATTTACGTTCGTACATCAGGATTTTTTTTTTAATCCCAAATTGTATGCTCACATACAAACCTGTCACAGAAACCATAACCAATCGAAATTGCCTTCAATTTCGTAATTAGGTTCCTCAATAAACGACGAATGAAGAATTTGTTAGAAATGGAACAACTTGAAATTTAATGCTCGGAATTGTAATTTTCTGTAGGCGAAAGTACAAGAATATGTTTTAAACAAATTTATTTCAAAAATTTATTTAAAATTTTTGTTTGTTTTATTTAATTATTTTTACATATTTAAGATATTTTCTCAAGTCTTAAGGAAAAAATGCAGCATAATAAAAACTGAAATACCTCTAACCTCGTTTGGATATGAAAGTGAATCTGAAGCATCCCCCAATCCTCCTCGCCAGAATTTTCCAGTCATTTCATATATTAATTTTTAAATTTTGTTCTTTTCAATAAAAAAAACTATTTGATTTTAACTATTTTCTTATTGACCCTTTTGAGTTTATTTCCTTATATTTCTTAAGCTCGAGGTCATCTTTATATACATATATTTTGGTATATCAATTTCAATTGCTTATTTCCTGTCAATGTTAACAAAATAATGCTAATGAAATGTCGCACATAAATAAAAAATTAATTGCAATTTTTTTTAAGACGACCTCGAGCTTAACAAACGTAAAAAAATAAAAAATAAAAATTTAGTAGCTTTAGTATTTTGTTTTGCTGTTCTATTAACCATGTTTTTTATTTTGTGTTTATATTTGCGGCCGATAACTCCTCGAATGTTGATTTCCAGGTGTTCAATTGTTTGTGGTTTATCAACGTAGACAAGTGACTTAAGAAAACCCTAATGAAATAATCCAATGAGGTTAAATCACATGATCTTGGTTGCTAATTAATTTGGCCATTACGTGAAATTATTTTTTCATCAAAAGTTTCTTTGAGTAAATCAATTGTAGCGCCCGCTGTGTGGCATGTGGCTCCGAATCATGTTCCTATACCGTTCACCATTGACTGTAACATTCTGCCCATCATCGTTTTTGAAAACATATGGGCCACTGACTCCGCCATCCCATAAAGCGCACCCAACAGTAATTTTCTGTGGATGTAATGGTGTTTCGACAAAAGCTTGTGGATTCTCTCCACTCCAAATGCGACAATTCTGCTTATTTACGTACCCATTCAACCAGAAATGGGCTTCATCGGAAAATAGAAGAAGTGCACGATGAATCTGACGAACAGAACAATTATTTTAATTAAAATTTTCAACAATTTGTACGCGTTGCTCTGGTGTAAGTCGACTCATAATGAAATTTCAGAACAAACTAAACAAAAAGCAACTATCAGCTGTTAAATGAGCGCACAGTGATGCCAACTCATAGTTGTGACACACTAAAAATGCACCCTTTATTTAGCAACAACGAAATGCATCTAGCTGTGCTAAGCCAACAGCAAATACATTTTTTTAAATTCTTATTAATTTCGACGCGACGTTAGATAAAAATAAAATATTGAAATAAATATTCGCTTGCTCTTGCGACACCCTGTATTTGGCTGGAATTGCTGTTGCAAGTGCAATTCTAAACACATGCTCAAGTTTTACAACCACATTTGCACGCTCTCAGCCTCAAATATACATTTTAAACATGTTAACTCCCATCTCCATATTTCTTACTTTTATGCCTTTTTAAACCAGCCACAAACAGCAGGTGCTCTAAATCCACACTCGCAGCACCGCTGCAAATAAATATTTATAGATAATTATATATTTCCACATGCATATATAAATTTTCTTTACATCCATAATAAAATTCTGAAAATATTTCCTACTTTATTTTTCACATTTTGTTTCTTATTCTAATTCTCATGTTAATTTTTCTTATTTTTTCCCCCATAGTCTTTCTACTTCATTAATCAAAAAGAAAAGAATTTCTGCTATAAGACTTCTAAAAAAAATATATATATATGTTTCACAGCTAAACTTGCAGCATATTAGTAGTGGCGTCATGTTATACTTGCTGCTACTGCTGCTGCAGATATTGAAATTGCAAATTGCTGTAGAGTAGAGAAAAATAAGGTAGAAAAAAAAATGAACTAAAAAGTTTACCAACATACCATTAGAATGCAAATGTACACTGAAAAGAAAAAGGAACGAGAAAGCATAAATTAGTTTTAAGGGTATTAAAAGAAAAAGCTTAAAGATAAGTAGCAACAAAACAGCAAAACTATTAAAAAAGTATCTGTTTTCCTTACTGCAAAGGAAATTTTTTAATTGCATATAATGCTAGCCGGTTTTCTTTTGTGTTTTCTTTAGAGATTTTCTTCTACACACAGTGTAGTAAGAGGAAGTTGTTGCCTACAAATTTAATTAGTGCAAAAAGATACTAACAACAATATATGGGATATATGTATGTAGATAAATGCCTTGTAAGTCTATTGTAATAAAGACTTACATAAGATATACGAGTACAGTGCAGATTCGGTTAGCGCAACACCTCAGTATTTGCAACAGCCAAATTCTTAACAGTAATGACTCTGTTAACGCAACTTTTCAAAAAACAAGACCTCAATTAACGCAACCTTATTAAGAAAATATGTCATCTAAAAAAAAGTCGAACATTTTACACTTTCCGTAAAAGACATGAATCTTCAACATGATAATAACCATCAGTGAAACTTTACATACATTAAAATGTGTATTTTTTTATTTATTTTGAATATATATATGATTTTATTCTTTATTTTAATTGCATAAATGCATTTATTTTAAAAGTTAGTGGAAAACAGGCATAGACATTTTTTAATCGGTTTTCGCAACAGCCCAAAATTTCTATTGGTTGCGTTAACCGAATCTGCACTTTCAAGGGGTTTTATAATTTTTTTTTATTTTTTTTTTTTAATTTTTTTTTAATTAGTTTGGTTCGGAACTGCCTCCAAACTTAAGTTTGCAGACTGATTTGAAAAACATGATGTACAGTGTCTGCCTGAAAATTAATTGTTGTGGAGGAGTCAAATTTTTAGTACCATTATCTTTTGTGAAGTTTACCCGGGACGTATATAAAGGGGATGCTTTTTGAAAGGTATTTTTTGGTCGTATTTTATTGAAAGATAATTTTGCCCTTAAATTTTTTTTTATTTAAATTTTAAGGGGTACTATTTGAAAGATACTTTTAAAAAGGTACTTTTCAGCTGAAGTTCTTAAAAGGTACTTTTTGAAATGCAATTTATGTGCCTTTTAAAAGTTAATTTTCAAAACGTACTTTGTAAAACTTTTTTCTAAGGTGCCTCAGTTGCGTGCAAACAGTGGTTTTTGCCATTATTTTTCAAAAATATATTTGCCCAAAATTATAAGACAAGGAAGGGTATGCTGGCTTATAAAATTTTACTACATTTTAAAATCTATTAAGCTTATATTTTATTTTTTTAAATACATAATTTGTTAAATGGCAAACATCACTAATTTATAACTTATTTAATTGACAATAAAAAGGCTTGCCTTTAATTACTCTTTCATTTGCTCAACGTCCTTTGGAAACCAAAATATCAAATTTTATTGTTTGAATCATTTTGTGCTTGGAACTTAAAATTTAAGAATATTTATTTTTTGAATATTTATTTGAGCGTAATGCTTGAATGATGTTACTGAATAAGGAGCAGCAAAGTTATTGTTTATTTATGTTCTTTTTATGGTTATACCCGTAACCACATCTATGCTTTCTTTGTTTTTTGCGGTCATCACACGACACACAAACAATTACATATGTTTGTATGCATGTAATATGTGAATGAACGCCTTTGCAAGTGGGTTTGTGTGTGTGTGTGAGTGTGAGTGTGTGTGTGTGTAGATGCTTTATGTACAAGTGGAAGCATTTAAATGTAAATTGTGGCTTACAAATTACTTCTACGCCTGCCAGCAACTTTAATAATGCTTTGTTTCTACGTGATTGTTTTACAATTAGGTCAATCAAATGCTTGACTGTTTTCGAAAATTATGGAATCGGTATTCTTAAAATTAAAGGGGTAGAGATAACAATACAGAGGCATAATTTATAACGATGTATTGACTAGTAGCAGGGCCAGGAGGAGGGAAAATAAAAATATTTGTGAAGCGATGCATACAAAATTAAACTGGCATAATTAGTGGAAAATTCAGTCAGATAATTATAAATATTTTGACCGACACTATAAAATCAGCCTAATCAAAAAGACGGTTTCAGAGCTGGAAAATTTAAAGTTTTCTCTTGGGCATATAAAAGTAACACAAGCCAAAACTAATTTTTTTTTTGCTTTCTTGGTTAGACCTATTTTATATTTCAGTAAGAATTAAATTAGTGCTAATTTTCAACAAAAAATAAATAAAAAGACGATTCCAGAGTTGGAAAATTTTAACCTTTTTTATATACAAAAGTAACCTACTAAATCTAATATTTTCTTTTTCTCTATAAATTAAAAATATTTTATATATTCAAAAGAAAGAGAACAAATCAGAACAAATATAAATGTATAATTCCAGAGTTGGAAAATTTTAACTTTTTTGTTATATAAAAGTAACTAGGTCAAGTAATTTCTTTTCTTTTTTTCTTTTTCCTTTTAAGCTATTTTATGTTTTCCAGAGCTGGAAAATTTAAACTTTTTATTTTTTTGTATATAAAAGTAATTAAATAAAACTATTTTTTTTTTGTTAATTAAAAAATTTTATATTTAAGAAAGGAATAAATTAGTATTAAAGCAAAAATATGATTTCAGGGTTGGAAAATTTAAACTTTTTTTTTTTTTGTATATAAAAGTAAATAAATAGAAATATTTTTTTTTATTTAAACATATTTTATATTTTAGGAAGAGTATTTTTTATATACATATGTTCAATTTTAATATGATAATTTATTTTAACCATAAACATGATCTCTCATTAGTTTTACGAAGCTTTGTGATATGTTGTTCATTATGCTCTCACTTTTCCTCTCTGCTGAACAAAATGTAAAAAAATTTTGAGAATAAATATTAACATGATATGTATCGCAATATAATTGTTTTAATTAGTTTAATTAATTTTGTGCAAATATAAAATAAAACCGATTTATGGAAAAATAAAGTGAAGCTACAAAGAAAACATTCTTAAAATTAACCGAAAGTTTAAAAAAGACTGTTTATTGTGTTTATTATTTATTATGACTATGCGTGCATTCAACAGCAATTTTAGTTATGTTTGAATTTCATGTTTATTAGATAACAAATTTCCTTACTAAATTCATGGAAAAGAAGACATAATTAAATAAATTCAGTAAAGTACGGCTTACTCACACACGAAGGGCTCCATACGGATGCACATCCAACAAAAAAAATCTGATTTGGAAGCACCAGCAACTGAGAGAAGCAATGTATTGCTTATTTCATAACAAAAGCTTCGAAAAATGCTTCTGAAAAGCACTAACGTAAGGCGGGCTCTCACAAAAATTATAAATTATTACTTCTGTAAAGCAAAAAAAATCATGGCTTTTTGGAAGCTAAATGTATTGCTTATAGCTGGCTCATCTGGAACAAAAAATGCCTTATTCATGCGCAACAGCAATTCTGGTAAGCAGTAATTTTTGCTGGGATATGTAATACTATACGAACTTTAACCTATATAATGTATAGTTTGGCATTTTTTGGGTTTTCGTCGTTTTTTTTTATTTTTGGAGTATTTTTAATTTTTGGCGGTTTTGACAATTTTTTCGGTTTTCGGCGATTTATTCTAGTTGTAGCGTTTTTTTAGTTTTGTTGCACTTTTTTCATTTTGGCGATTTTTATTTTATTTTGGCGATTTTTCGGTTTTTGGCGATTTATTTAGTTTTAGAATTTTTTATTTCAATTTGGCAGTTTTTTCGTTTTGGCGATTTTCTTTGGTTTTTGGCGATTTTATAGTTTTAGGATTTTTTAGTTTTACCGTTTATGAAAATTTTACCTTTGGTGTACGGAACCCCAAAAACAAGTCGCTTTTCGCGTTGCCGCTAAAGAAGGACATCATCAGCAAGAAATTGCTAAATTTTCCATGAGCCTGACCAAACTTCACGACCTAAGCCATAACTAATAAAACAAAATGGACAATTCCTATTGCATTGAAATTTAGAAAACCACAATATTCTTTCTTTGCAAAATTATATTTTTTTCATGGTAATCCGCTTGTGGCAATATTTTCATTTACTTATTCTTTAATTAATTATAATAACTCCAAAGTTAATCTGCTGACACATTTGCTTAATTAGTAAAGAAAATCCTTATACACCTCAAGGCAGGACTAAATTAGACTTGTGCCAAAAGCAATATTTGCAAGCCAAACATGAAAAAATTCAAAAACCACTTAACAAAAACTTTCATAGTATTAAGGAAAGTTGTGAGAACCTTTCAAGTTTATTAAAAGTTCCTAGGGCGACAAATTGGTTCACTATTGAAAGCAGCTTATCAAGATTAAAGAGCTTCAGAAGTTTATTTCTCATTTGAAAAGCAGGCAGGCAGCAGACAAGCAGCCTGAGAAATTATTAATAAAAGAATTTTTATTAGGAATTTTCTTTTTGGTTAGGCACGCATATAGACAAAAAAAGTCCTTATCAATGATCAGCTGACACTTATTGTACTTCAGAACAACAAAGGCCATCAAATCGCATCCAAGTAGCAAAAAATAAAATAAAACCTCTTCCCCCAAATGCCAACAAATGTCTCGATTGAATTTTAATATTCAAAACAAACAAAAGTAAAAAAAGTGTGTCTCTTGTTTATTTTTTTTTTATATAAATAATATGCGAAAGAAACTATCGTTCTCATTTAAACGAACAGGCCCTTAATATTTTACTTGATTATTTAAATTTATATTTTCAAACTGTAATTTTATGTACATATAAATACTCGTAACTTATGTATATTTTTCTTTGAAATGTATTTTTATAATTTGTCAACGACTTCAGGCGAAGTAATTTCAAAACATGTTTGACAGTTTAATTTTGTAACACCAAACTGTGACACACTCACTGCCACCTGCTGTTACATTTGATGTTTTAAAAACATATAAAACATAAAAACATTTAAAACTTTATGGTAGATATTTTTATGTAACAGCTTGTGTGTGTGTGTGTGTGTGTGTGTGTGTGTGTGTGTGCTTGAATGTGTTTACAAGTCTCTTTTCTAAATTGTGTAAAAGTTTTTGCCATTTTAGGGTAAACGAAATGTACACAATAATATGTCAGTCATTAAAATTCAATCAACAAATCGTTTAGTGTTCACAACTATCAAGCTAAATAGTAAACGTTTTAAAGCATGATTGAATTTCTTAAACAAGATAGAGAAATGATAATAAACATACAGTGGGAAAGAAGCAAAGTTATGTCTAAATATCCAACTAAATAGTTAACATTTAACACACATCTTCCAATAAGAAGTTTCATTTTTATATGCAAAAAAAAAAAAAAGAAGGAAGAAGAAGGAAGGAAGGGTGCCCCTGTGGCTGAGTGGTAGCGATGCTTACCTCTCAGTCCAGAGGTCGTGGGTTCGATTCCCGCTATAGACCGTGTGTGTTTTCTGCAGACAAGCTAATCGCTTTGCGGGTTGTGTTTGTTAAAAAAAAAAAAAAAAAGACAAGCAAGCTTAAGCGCTGGTTTAATTTAACTATACTTAAATTTGTATGCAGCTTGAACTCAAGGGCGCACTATGGGAAATTTTCTCCTTTTTTTTTGACAAATCTGAAAAAAATTAATACTGTAAATTCACATTTATTTTTGCTCTCCTATACTATTTAAAAAATAAGAAATTAATCGTCTCTGCTTACATTTTCCGCCACGTTGCTTTACCACTTTATTATAACATGTTTTCCATGCGGTTTGTAAATCAGTCAACAAGTGGAGACTGTATGCAGCGAACATAGTGCAAATTTCAAATGAAGGTTTCAGCAATAAGAGTTTATAAGTTCTAAAATTTAATATATTGAAGATAATTTCGAAACTGAGTAGTTTTTTTTTTTTTTTTTTGTATAAAAGAGTTGTGGTGAATTCGTGTATTGGGTCGATTAAATCGAAATTATAGAAGTGACCTCACAAAGTCTTTTTTCAATAACACTATCACAGCTCTCTAAGACAATCGATTATCGTCCAAACTTGAAACATTTCAGTAAAAAAAAAACTATTTTTCTAGGTAACTAAAACGAGGAAATCGAAAATCAATTTTTTCTTAAATCCAGCTAAAAAAAGCTTAAACCATTAAAAGGTGTTAAAAGGAGCTTTCTAAAATTTTCACGCGTAGGAATGCGTGAGCATATGTGAAAAATTTAACATTTGTTAACGCACTAAAATACAAACCAAAAAAATACAAAAAGTAAAAAAATCGCAAAAAAACTAAAAAAAATATCGCCAAAAGCCGAAAAAATCGCCAAAAATCGAATACATCAAAAAATCGCTAAAAAAAGAACACAAACAGAAGAAATCAGCAAAACGAAAAAACGCTATAAATAAAAAAACGCCACGACAAATGGAAATGTTTACAACATGGTTACATCAGGTAAACCAAATCAAAAGGTGTAAAAAGGAGTGTTTAAAAGTTGTCCCGCGTGACTCTCACGCACTCTCACTTTAGTAAAAAAAAATATTTTTGCTTTAACAGAAAAACAATAACAAAGAAAGAACTTCTGTTTTTTAAATTTTCGACAATTTCGTTTTACTTTCAAGTAGTTTTTTTTTTTTGGGTGTGACTTCTTCACATAACGATTGTATACAGTTATTTAAAATAAAAAAATTTCATAAAGGATTGGCAAATTTGAGGTTAGGAAGGAAATTGGCTGTCATCCTTTGACGTTGGAAAATTTTAACCATGGAACGCTACACTCTTGAACAAATTGTGAAAAATTTACTGTTTGAAAAACTGAACGAAAGCAACGCATTTTCCAGCAAAATCATCTTTAGTGATGAGGATGCTTTTTAATTTACAAACAAAATCGTCACATAAGGGCCTCACAAAATCCACAAACACTCCTCCAAAAATCATTACATACAATGAAAGTGCGGTTTGTGGTCAGACGGTATCATCGGCCCATATTTTTTCGAAAATGAGCAAGAAAACGCCATCACCGTGAATTCTCTGCTCTACCAAACAATGATAACCGATTTTTTGTATGTAGAATTGGCTAATGTTGACATCAGTGACCTTTGGTTTCATCAAGACGGCACCAAAAGCCACACAACCGGCCAAACAATTCAGTTATTGCATGAGAAATTTCCCTTTCGCGTAATTTTTCTATTTGGCAATGGCGGCCAATTTACCGGCTCTTTCTTGCGATTTAATGCTGCTGAATTATTTTCTCTGGGGCCATTTGAAAGACCAACAAATAACACTTTGAAAAATTAAATTCGGCGCCGCATTGACGAGATAACCGAAGCTTTAGTGCAAAATGTGGTTCAAAATTTTCTGAAAAGAGCGGACATCTGCCGATATGCTAGAGGTAGACATTTGCCCGACATCATATTTCATTATTAATTATCATATTTCTACTTTGGCGCTTTGGAATAAGGCCCAATGAAACCAAACTCAAGATGAAATAAATGCCAAAAAAATGAAATAGAGCCCAACCAAACTCAAGATGAAATAAAGCCCAAAATAAATTAAATAAAGCATAATTAAAAATTTCTGTATTTTATTGGGCCTTATTTCATTTTCTTAATTGGGCGTTCAACCCTTGGGCCTTATTTCATAGAGCCGTCTACTTTATTTACGTTGGTATCAATAAAACTAAATTTAAAAAAAAAGGTGTCTTAGGACACCCGGTTATAGCTTTGCTGCTTAGTTATATAAAACAAATTTCATGTGTGAAATAACAATGCAACAAAATTATATTATATGATTATGTCAAATTCTCTGCAAATATTTCAAAACGTTTCTATTTATTTCCCATTATTTTCTTTTCTAGCGGCGTACGATTAAATTAATTAACTAAAACAAAAACAAATTGAACAATCGTTCTCATTGTTTTTGTTTCTCTCACTTCAAAGAACGCAACAAAACAAAATCAAACAATTTGTTTCGTTTATTTTCGTACTCTGCTTTTAAGTACAAAGAAATCAAAACAAAAATTAGTTTATAACTTTAATAGTGTCGATTATTTTTGTTACGAAAATCACGTCCCAACTCCTGTATCGCCCAATAAATAGCAAAGCTATAATATATGTGTTTTGAAGCCAATTTACTTCCTAACCTTAAATTTGCCCACCCTTTATAATGTCAAAGGTGAGTGTATTATTTACATTAAGTCTAAAGTTGTCACAACTGAGAGGGCGTAAGCGTGAGTGATTTTTTTCTTCGTGAGATGAAATGTTAAAAACTTTACAGACGTTCGAAGTTTGCTTCCACAAAATCATTTCAATCGGTCCTGCTGTTTGGCCACAAGTTGGTGAAAACTTCCTACAGTGCGCTATTAAATTAGTGCCCCATATATTTTGTGTAGTCTAAAAAAAAATAATGTGGCAGCACTAGAATAAATGTCAAAAAAAAGGCTGTTTAACCAAAAGCAAAATAGTAAAAGAAAAATATTAAATAAAAGATCAAAAAATTTTACTGAGACTGAAATTAATTTTATGCTTGGCCAAGTAGAGAAGTATTGAGGAAGAATGGAATCCAATCTATGGGTTTGCTTAATTAAACATGTTTTAGGTAGAGATTAACCTGAACTGATTTTTTAGCTTTAAGTGTATGTATTTATGTGAACATTTTAAAGTGCAAAAAAGGTGCTTAAAGTCCTTAACAAAAAGAAATAATTTTCAACAACAAAAAATTTTTTTTTTGTGAATTCAATTCAAACTTTAGTCTATGGTTCATTTGAGGGCCTATGAAAAAATCGTCGCTGTTAACATCTGTGTGTGTGTGTGTGTGTGAATAAAATTTTATTTGAATTTTCACTTTTATGTAATTTTATTTTTGTGTTAAGGGATATTTAATCCAACAAAGTTCATAATGTAAATTTAGATTATATGTGAGAAACTAGTGTGTATTTTATTTTTTATATA
The DNA here is from genome assembly GCA_936439885.1 of Nowickia ferox. NCBI lineage: Eukaryota > Metazoa > Arthropoda > Insecta > Diptera > Tachinidae > Nowickia > Nowickia ferox. The sequence continues at coordinate 79,049,682 of OW387024.1, forward strand.
TTTTTTTACAAAAAGTCAGCACATGAACGTGACATAAATAAATCCTTGGCAAACATTAACTGTAGTAAAACTTATGTAAATACTAATCTCTTGGTATATATTATTTTTTTTTTAAGTTTGTATTTTCAATGCAAAAACTTTGTATAATACCGACTAACTACCGACTAACTACCGCAGGTCTGAGTAAGGGAAAATATAAATAAACCGATGCAATTTGTATGCAAAAAGAACATTAAAATGGTCGAAAAGTTTTGTAGAAAGTCTTATTTGATTTTAAAATGAAGGAAGAAAATCTTATAGTGGCTTTGACTTTTTATAAAAGTTTTGAACGAAAATATTCCAATATTTAATAAAAAATATTAAAATTAAATTTGTTAAATCTTGAATTTTTTCTTAGTCATTTACTAAATAAATACAATACGAGTAGATTTTATCTTTTTCTGGGAGTCTACTCTGTAATTCGAAACGAAAGCAAATGCTTTCGAGTTGCAGTATTAATAGCATGCAAATTCGAAAGCATTTCCTTTCGTTTCGAAATACAGAGTAGAACCCCTGGAATTTTTCAATTCAGGGGAAAACGGAAATGATTTTTCAACTTCCCGACAAATTCTTGGGTTTAGCTTAATTTATTTAAAAAAAAAATTAAATAATAATTCATAAGATCTGTTAAATAATGACGTTTTATAAATACGTTAGTAGGAAAAATTATATAATTTTAGTTCTTTATATAATAAAGGTGTGTCTATTGGAAAAAAATTTCACACAAAACACTTTTTTCTGATTCTGATAGCAGACTTTAGTACAGAAGAAGCATTAATAGAGTCGTTTGAAATTCCTCAAGTGAAATTTTAGAAGCTTTAGAAGTTCCCTAGAACCCTAGTCGAGGCGAGGCCAGACAACTCTTGCTGTAGAACAGATTGTCCCGTTGTAAGCTTTGCTTATGACAGACATACTTACATACATATTTTGAAAATGCTTTCAATGCAAGTGCCGACTTTGCATTTCAATTAAATGTTTAATTCAACAAAATCATAACTTGAAGTCTTGCTTAATAAATTTTAGAAAATAAATAATAATAAATAAATTCTGCATTGATATACATTTTGAACAATGCAAATAAGGTTAAATAATATTTACATTATTTATTTGAATAGAAATTAGTGATGATCTATTTTTCGAAACCTGTTACTTTTTCACAGCGATTGAAAAATCACTAATCACAACTGTGACTGAATTTATCAAGTAACAGGTTTTGCAAATGTAGTTCTTTCATACAAACTGTGAATGCTCTTGCATGCTTACTTTACAGTAATTTATTTGTATACGTTCACCGTTTGTCGAAAAAAAATTGTCTAACCGTGTCAAATCGTCTTTTCTGGCAACTATGTATAGCTCTCACATTTTTGTATATATTTGCAATTTTACTGTCTCTCTGACTCTCATACGACAATTATCAATATTTGGTTGGGGTTGATGCTAATTGTTTGTTCTTGTCGCTCTTCTTATTAGCATTTATCAAAATACCAATACTAATACATACACAGTCACTGTTTAATTTCACAACTGCTCTTCTCATTAGATTTTGTAAAAATAACAGAACTGCTACAAACAAAATACTGCTAAACTGTGATCACAATCACAGTTTAAAAGAACAGCGATTTATAAATCACGTTCACAAGGAGCAACATTATTAAAAAATCACAGTTTCGCGCACACTAATAGAAATACGAATTCATTTGCAAACACACTCACTCATATCCTACAACCACATACACACTGTCGTATGTGTGAGCAATGAGAAATTCAAATACAAATTCAATGAATTGCGAATAAACAAAAGTATTTATTGATATTAAATAATTTTGATGTTGCATATGTATTGTTTCATACGACAGTAGTTTCTTGAACAATAAGTTGCGGTTTTGCCAAGATAAATTTATGAATACATGAGTAGATTATTGTGAGTAAATTTAGCTTTTCCATGCATTTACGTAAAATATTTGTTTGTAAATCATATTGTATGCGTAGAAAGGCAATTTTGTGTAGATAATTTTAGACACCGAAAACGCTTTATTAGGTTCATTCGTGAAGCCGACTTTCGTATTTTCCCATAAACAATTTTTCCCATTTTGGAACATTTGATAATTTAAAAATGTTGGTCTTAAAATTTTGTATATAGACACTTCCCCACGACGTTTAGACGGAATAGAAGGAAATTTGAATTTTAAGCGGGTAAAATCAGGTTAAATGGATGTTTCTACAGCTCTGAAACTAAAAAATCAAACTTAATATCAATTTATGCCAAAAATAGGCAGACAAGTGTGTGGAATTTTTTTTTATTTTTTGTGCCTTTAAGGGAATAAAAGGGGCGAAATCCAAGTTTTGGTACTAATTTTTTCTATATCCTTTATCCTCGTAAGCAATAAATTTAAATGGAAATTTAGTCCTTATCAGAGAAACAAGCCGTCTTAAAAAGTCGGCGGCTGCGGCTAAGGAAAAAATAGTCGGCGGCCGCTAGTAAGCCGGCTTGAGCATTGACATTGGCAGCCGCTTTTTATAAGTTTTTTAAATACATTTCTATAAAAAATTTCAAACACCTGATGTCTTCCTTATAATTTGTAAGATGTAGCACAAATTTGCAACTTCAAAACACAATTAGCTGGCTGCAATTTCGAGCCGGCATCGGCGGCGGCTTGAAGTTACATTGAAAGTCGGCGGCGGCTCTTGAGCCGGCTGTGAGCCGATCGGCTTGTCTCTCTGGTCCTTATACAAAAAGTTCAAATGAATTCTGGCACTTTAACGAAATTTTTACGTATATAGGCTGGCACTCTGTTCGAAGTTGTGAAACTTTTTCAGGAACATTGATTATTTCGCGTGAAAAATTTGAGATGTACTAAATGTAGCCCAACTTGTGGGGGTTTTTTTTTGTAAATTTTTCGCTTTTATTGGTTCCGTGCGAAAAAAGTACTGCTCATGATGTTTCGCAGCAAATTTAAAATGATGCCAGAGTCATTTTGGAGTACTACTTTTGTCAAATTTACTTCGCAAACATTTCATACCAAATACTTTTACATATAGTTTGACAGCATTTCGCATGAAATTGTGAACAGAGTACCAAATTGATCCCTCTTTTTGGTACTTTCTGTTATTTAGCATGGTAGAGTACAATAAAATATGGGTTTGGTTTGTAAACATAATGTTTATATGAAATTTTTACACAAATTAAAGATTCCGATATGAAAAGAATTTCTCTAATATTAACTAAAAATAATAATTTTTTTAGTTATGACTCTCTTCCAGCAAAGGCTCGATGCATTTTAAATCTATTAAAAACAACTTTTAAGATATAAATATTTAAAAGATTTAAAACTTGCACATCCGTCGTATTTAATTTTCTTATTAATTACTAAAATAATTTAAAACACTTACGGTTGCTTAATTTCAATTACATTTTCGCTTACAAACTTCTGGCCGATTAGCTACGGGCCACTTAATGCTATTAAACAAATGATTAATTTCTATCTCTAATATAATGTCCTGCAGGCTTATAATCACTTACACAGAAAGGCTTTATTGACAATCTCTAAAAGAAAATATGCTGTTTGCTGTTGCTGCTGATGCCGATGACAGAAAGCTTGGAGATTCCAATGCTGTACTTTGTTAATGTTTTTGCTTTTTTTTTCGCAGAACATCTTTCAATTGTCTATACAACCATTAGTGACTATATAAGCAATTTATATATTTTAAAGCATCTGATAGTATGTACTGACAGTGGGATGGAACGGGTGCTTTTTAAAAGCATTGAACTGGATGATAAATCTTGTTTGAGAAGCATTGAATTTTCAAGTGAAATGAATTACTTAAAAGCATTGAACCTTAAAATAAAGTATTTAAAATCACATTTATTTTTTTTTTTTTATGAACTTACTTATATTACTTTAAAGCAAAATATAGAGCTTTTGAAACCATTTTGACCTTTACAATGTTCACGGTCACAGCTACCATAAATTTTTAAAAGGTAGAAAGAAATTGTGGAATTACAATTAATAACATACGCAAAGCTTAAAAAATATTTAATAAGAACTGGCACAAAATCAATCATTTTTATACCTTTCACCACTTCAGTTTCAATTGGTCTGTACGTGAAATCGGTTTCTTAAAGCTCTCAGAAAAGCTAAAGACTTCGATCTTGGGCTAGTGCAGCAGAAATTGTCTGAAATAGATTGCTATTGAAAATAAGCAAAATCGAAAAGACGGTTTCAGAGCTGGCAAACTTAAACTTTATTTTGCCATGTAAAAGTAAATAGATGAAACTAATTTTTTAAATAAACACATTTGACATTTGAGTAAGAATTAAATTGGATTTAAAAATAAAAACTAAAATATAAAAACTATTCCAGAGTTGGAAAATTTAATTTTTTTTTTAATTTTTCAATTTTCTCTATAAACATAAACTGTAAATTATAATAAATAAATAATAAATTCTCTGTAAATTAAACATATTTTATGTTATTAAAATGATTAGATTGATATGACAAAACACAAAAGTCTAAAAACATGATTCCAGTACCCATATTCTGTAACTCCCGCGTCGAGAAAGTTTTCGCTTGAAATGTGTGAAATGAAACAAAAATGCAATAAATTGAAACAAACAGCTGCTTTTCTCACTAAACTGTGTCTGTAACTTTTTTTGGCGAGTAACAGCTGTCACGTAAAGAAATTATTCGCCAATTTACAGAAAAAGTGTGTCTGTACAATTTTTGCGAGAAAAGTTCCCGCTTTGAACTGTCAAATTCACTCACAAATAAAAACTCGGTGAGAAATTAATTCAAAAATAAAAAATATATTAAAAAGCCAAGTGCGATGGATAATAACACGGAAAATGTTAGTATTTTGTTTTTTTTAAGTGATTTTTTTCATTATTAACAATTTTAGAAAACTATGCGAATTTCTAAGCAACAAAAAGAAAAATTGGTAGACTATGTAGTATATGTCTTCGCAAGAAGACAATTTGATGGCATTAACTCTTTATATGCACCACTTCAACAATTTTGTTTTAACAATCACTTAATTACACCACAAAGCTATTTTTATTTTTTGTATTATTGGAAAATATTTAGTAAACAATAAACATATTCTAAACAACAAACATTAAAGTCGCACTATACATTATTTCGTACAGCCGTCTGTTATATTTTCGCCGCCGTCGTTGAAAATTTTTCAATTTTAGTAAATTTTGGTCGCCGTCCACGACATTTGTGATAAGCGTTCACAACGTCTGCGATGTCACGTCGGCTTCGACTATTACATTTTGACAATTCTAACGTAACGACGTAATCACTTTTGATGGTTTTCGACATGACTTACAGACACACTTTTTTCTCACTTTTCGAGAAACGATGGAATATTTTGTTTCACATCTTTTCGACGAAAGAAGTTCTCGCCAAAGTTACAGAACATGGGCACAGGGTTAGAATTATGTGATGCAGCATCCTTTTTTTTCTTTGCAACGGAAAATCTTGAGATAAAGAGTCAATTAAAACAAAACTGTGTAATAATATAATACAAAAATTGAAGATAACGTCTGCAATGAAGTATATATAGAAATATATTGAAAGTCTATATTCCCGGGAGCATAAAATAAAGGAACAGCAAGCTAGCTCACTAAACAAACAATCATATCACACACATTTTTGCCACTTCACGTTGCTTTATCGCAAAAAGAAAACAAATTATTTATAGAAAATATCAAAAGACGTTTCAAGCTTAAAATAGAAAAAGAATAACACCCCAAGCAATAATAATAAATTTTAGAATTTTAAAATATTTGCCCAAGTCTTAAAAAATACTCTATAAAAAGTACTTATGTGCAAAACAAACATGCCAACAATGTCAAACACAATTTCAATTTATATTATTGTGAAAGCAATGCTTTAAGAGAAAAGTATTCATACTTCAAAATACATGATCTTATGGGAAACAATCCGTCCATAATGTGTCTTAAGCACACTGACACTGAACATTTGCATTAACAGTCTGCTTATCATGACAATAACACATAAATATTTTCACAACATGTTGATATCAATCAAAGTTAAACTACATACAAATGTTATAGCAACATGTGTTTGTAGGAGTTGTTTAAAAGAAGCAACATTTTTTTTTATATTTTGCAGTGGAAAACTAAACTTTAACTTATTTGCCAAACAAAAAGGGCCTCAAATAAATATTAACAAGGATTTACTATTTATCTTATCAAAGCTTTTTGGCATTTGAAAATCTTTTGTATCTTAACTTAAATCGTGGCTGCAACTTTATTACGAATCATTTCATAAATGTAAGATAAAGGATAAACGTATGTAGTCTTCGGACAGTATTAAACAAACTTTACTTCGTGTTATAAACCAATTTCCAATAAAATTATATTGGCATTCAAATATAAAAGGCCTTATTCATAAAAATCGACTTGGGTATATAAAAGGCTTAACGAACAAATTTGTAAACCAGACTAAGTTTATATAAATACGGCAGAACAAATCAAACTTAACAAATTTAAAGTATTGATAGAGTAGGTAAGTGTAGTAAAAAAACTGGTTGAAGGTCAATATTGTTCCACAAATATATCGTGAACTGACTTAATACAAATGCTTTTCCCTCAAAAAATATTTGTCGACAATAGAAATGATTCAGTATTATTAGCTAAAGATCATTATACACAAGCATACAGCATGATGTTGAAGTAAATATTCTAAACATAACATTAACTACAATAATATAATTTCTGCTTATTAAGAAATGTACATACAACCACGCAAGCACATGAGCCAATGCAGGTGAAACACAGTGCACGCGGGTTGTGTATGTTTTATATTAAAAAAAACAACAACTACATATAATGCTACTACACACATGATATTGTCAACGTATGTACACCCTGCACAATGCAACAAAATGAATTGTAACAGAAACTAATGACGTCTCGAAAGCTAGTATTGAGAAGCTGTTGGATGCATGTTGTATGTTGCTAACATTGCTCTGGAATCTTTATGTGAAGAAAACGAAGAGTGAAGCTAACATCGTGGTATTCCAGTACTGAATTATTTAACATTGTGTGTTTTAAAGGCTCTTAATATCATTGTTGAGTATATAAAGTTTTCTGATTAGATCAAAATGGTAAGCTGGTGAGTTTTTATTTAATTGCAAAAATTTCAGCCTTTAAAAATAGAGTTTTTAAAAATAAAAAAAGTAACAATTTTATGCTTTTAGTGCTCTATGGTTTACATACATATCAAATCAATACGATTCGGGAGTGTATGCAGGAAAACTCGATACACTAGATTTTTGTCATTCACAAAAAATCTGGTTTTCACAGGCCAGGACGAGGCAAATTTAGTGTCGTAGCCTTTTCCGGCGCCCGTATAAAAAAAAACTCACTTAGGAACTGAAGGAAAACGACTATAAAAAACTAAAATTTAGAGTGTGTTACATTAAAAATTTTCTAAAACCACTTAACATAATATAGGGTGTTTTTTTAGAGGTATAGAACTTCGAATTGAAATAAAACACAAGAAAATCGTTTTAATGTCCATCAATTTGGCTTTATTGGAAGGATAATTTTATGCCATTAACGTTTAAATATGATTTCGGGCATGTGGCCGCCGCGGCTGGCTCGAATAAAGCCAATTCTACAGGTCCAATTTTCAACCACTTTTTCGAGCATATGGGGCCGTATGTTGGCAATAACGCCACGAATGTTGGCTTCCAAGTCCCCTAACGTTTCTGGTTTGTTGGCGTAGACGAGCGACTTCAGCGGATGCGTATTATCACATAGAGTAAACGTAGTGCGAAAACGATCCATGGTTAACCGAATTAATTGCTCTGATGGACGATTATGTCGACCATAAAATGGACGGAGCTTGCGGTAAACTTCGCGAACTGAACCATTATTTTCGAAATAAATTTGCACGATTTGCTAGCGTTGTTCTTTTGTCAACCTGTTCATGATGAAATGGCAAACCAAACTAAATATTAATCACTTGACAGCTGACAAAATGGCCGCCAGTTAAAAAAGTGATGCCAACTTAAAGTTCTATACCTCAATAAAAAACTCCCTTTAGTAACGAATACTTCAGAAGCAAACTTTAAATGGATACAAATATTGAGCCACCACAACAATCAACAAAACCGAAGAAAAACTTTTAAAACGCCGATACATTTAATTCTTTTTTTTTTTTTGTCTGGCTGAACCAGTCATATGAACCTTGTTTTCTTTTTTTCTATAAACGATATCACAAGCAATGTATTATGTCAGACTTGAGAGGAGAAAACTCTAAACGATTTTATTTTTTTGTTTCTTTAAGCTTAAAACTTTTTAAGTAAAAAAATTGGTAATAAAAAAAGATTATTGAAATAGATACACGTTTTCCTAAATAAAGGGTGTTTTTTTATAGAGTGGGACAAGTTTAAATCATAATACAACAAGAAAATATATTTTTAAAATGAAATTAAAGAAAATTTTATGAAATTAATATTTAAATATGATTTCTGTCATGGGGTTAAATCACATGATCTTGGTAGCCAATTAATTGGGCCATTACGTGAAATTATTTTTTCAGCGATAGTTTCTTCGAGAAAATCAATTTTTGCGCGCGCTGTATGGCATGTGACTTCGTCCTGTTGGAACCACATATCAGCAAGATTAATGCCACCCAATTGAAGTACGAAAAAATTTCGAATCATGTTCCTATACCGTTCACCATTGACAGTAACATTCGGACCATCATTGTTTTTGAAGACATATGGGCCAACGACTCCGACAATGTTTCGACAAAAGCTGGAGTATTCTCCTCACTCCAAATGCGAAAATTCTGCTTATTTACGTATCCATTCAAGCAGAAATGGGCTTCATTGGAAAAATTGTAGAAGTGCACGATGAGTTTGACGAATAGAACAATTATTTTGATTAAAAATTTCAACAATTTGCACCCGTTGCTCTAGTGTAAGTCGTTTTATAATGAAATTTCAAAGCAAACTAAACAAAAAGCAACTCTCTGCTGTTAAATGGGTGCTCAAATAAAACAGTGAGTGTGTATGCGTCATCTATGAAATCCATTTGGTTCTCGGTTGTCTTCATTACTTTCATTCATTTTTTTTTTCTTCTTCTACTACTTCCACTTCATCATTTGTTCAAAAGCCTAACAAAGTGCCTGTGAAGACAGCATATTTATTTCACAATTTAAACTTTCAACAAACTGTTAAAAGTGTGGGTGGCACGTTAGTATGTGTTTGTATAAATACATACATACATACATATAATAGAAAATTGGAAGTATGATAAGCGTAAAAGCACTTGAAATAATAGACCTTCATGTGAACACGCACACATTTGACGCTCATAAAATATTTGTAAAATTCTCGAAATTGACTTTATTTAAAATATAATTTTATGCCATTATTGTTTGCAAATTATGTCAGGGCATATGGCTGGCACTCACATTCTAGTATTTCACTCTGTTGCTATCTTCAAAATTTCAACACTACAGAGTCATGGAGACATTCATTAATTTGGAAGCAGCAAAGCTTGCGATAAGAAACAAATACTCACGATACAAATACCCACGATGTCGACAACGTTCGGCTTGCCGCACACTTGCATTCAAAACAAAAACAAATTTTAATATTTTGTAACTGTTTCATATGTAAGTGTGCGACAGGTAGAACGTTGTCGACATCGTGGGTTTGGCCCCTAGTTTTTTTAACATTTTTTTAATTTGAATAATTTAACAGTTTGGCAACTTCAGAGTCAAACACTTGCCTTACCAACTTAAAGCCAATATAAGCCTTTCGTAAATGAATGCAGAAACTTTAACCCCAAAAATATTAACTTTAAATTAACAGCCTTTTCAAGAATATCGAAATTAAGCTTTCTTTCGCGTTCTAAGCGAATGAAAATTGATTTGGAATCATCAACAACGAACATTTATTTGAACGGCAAGTCGAAGGAAAACGTAAGTGTTTTCAAATAAAATACAATTCAACTCAAATGTCAAAACTACTCATTTGCTGATTTGCTTTTGACCCAAGAAGCCAATAAGTTGGCAAAAAGATTCATATATCACTTTGTTATTTTATTTATTCACATTTTTAACCATCGACCAAAAAAAAGGGGTGTTATAAGTTTGTAGTGTGTGCCTGTGTATCTATGTGTACTATCGAGTCCACGTGCAGACCAAACGAATGGACCAATTTTGATTTAGTTTTTTTTCTGTTTGAACGGTGACTTAATCAAGAGAAAATTGGTCCAGCCGTTTAACAGATATCACATCTTTTCTGGATATATCGGGTGTTTTTAAAATTTCTATGTTTTGTTATTTTACATTATCTTTTTATTTGTACACAATAGACACAAAACATGAATGAAAATATTATTGATTTGTTTTAATTATTGATTTATATTCATTATACAAGCTACTCGTACATTTCAAACAAAACTGAACTATAATTGTAAAACAAATCGACAATAACAGAGTGCTGTTGTGCGACTTATTGAATGTTTTTTCATTGTTCAATATGGTTGTATTTATTCGCATGCAAATGAGTAGTATTAATTTTAAACTTTAATGAAAACGGCTAAATACAATAAAAATTCTAACTGACAATGTTTTGTTGACTCAGTACCACAAAAGAAACATCAACTGACAAACGTAAGTGCATGCGAATGAGTACTATAGAGATCGTTTAATCCAAATTGACTCGACATCGAGCGACTAACTTTCGGCCGCTTAGACTTTCTTGCGATATCGTTAAACAGGCAGCAAAATTTCCTTTGCTTCCTACAACGTCCGTTCTCAAGTGCGTCGCCAATATTGAAAGGTAAAAATTCAGTTTGTTGTCGAAAAGTTCAAGTGAAGAAGGCGTAGACCACTGGTCACTGAACTACACCGACTTCAGCAGACACTAATCCCAATGTAATAATAGCAGAGCGCCCTCCTTCGTCGGTACTGTATAGCAGAATAATCGGCAAAGTAAAATAACCAATAAAATGACCACTAAACACAGTTTCGAAAATTTAATACGCCTCATTGACACCAGAGGCGCTGCAATACTGCCTTGTTAAAAACATGCAAAAAGCAGACTTTTAAAAGAATTAAGCCTATCTCTTCTCTATCAGTATACCTTTCCCAAAGAAGGTAACATCTAGCAATAGTAGTAGGTATTCATTATCTGAGTGTTACTTCTCTTTACTTAAAAAATAAAACTACCGTTAATATTAAAAAATTCTTTTAAAATTTAAATCTACTTGAAAAAGTTTATTTTTTTCTTAAAATTTAAAAAAACAATGCTGCCAAAAAACCGACTTCAATGAAAAGATCTGATGGAACATTTTCGAAAGAAATTCATGGGCCCAAACTGGAAGTAAATTCTCTCAAACAAAAAGAAAATTTTGAAAATCTGTTGGTTCAGAAGAAGTACGCTAAATAAAAAATTAAATTTTAATGGGCGTCCCTCCTCCCATTTTTTTTAATGAAAGATTGTGTTTATTTGAGAGCTCAAAGTGTGTGGTAAGTTTCTCAAAAATCGGTTAAGTAGAACCACGAGAAATATAATAATAAATTTTAACGGGCGTAGCCCCGCCCATTTTTTCTACTTAAAAATTTTATAATTACAACATCCAAGAGCAGTGCTTGCTAGGTCTTGCAGCAATCAAATAAGTAGAATATCATAAAACAAATAAATAAAATTGATGGGTGCGTCTCCGCCTACTTTTTTTAAAATTAGACCAATTGGAAGCTATACTCTCTCAGACAAAAAAAGAATTTTTACAATCGGTCTACAATGTACCGAGCTATGAAGTAACAATGTCAAAAAAAAATATAGACGAATTGATAACCGCTTCCTTATTTTGAAGTCGTTTGCAAATTTTTGGGGCTTTAGCACAACAAAAAAACTCCAAAATGTATTTTAATATTTCAAGTTCAAGCTCATTTCCCTAAGAAATTGTGTGTATTAGAAATAAACTCTCTCTATCTCTCTCTCCCTCAAATATTTGCATTTAAATTGTTTTTTTTATTACCAATAACGACTAAAAGCAGATTCGAGTTAATAAAAGTTACTGCATTAAGTTTACCACAACTACAAAAAAAAAATATATATATAAAGCATAAAGTCGCATTCTTTCACATAAATAAAGCAGTAATTTGTGCAAACAAAATCAAATAAAATCAATCAAATAAAATGACTCAAATACCCATACAAATAAAAGAAAATATGTCTCAACATTCTATAAAAGGGATTGTTGTTGAAAAATGGCAACAAGCAAATTACACATATTATAAAATTACTAAAATATTTACTGTGCGTGAAGAAAAGTTTTATTACATCGAAGAGATTTGGTGTAAGATTTGTTTGGTAGTGAATATTGAGAGCTTCTTGGTTTAATAAAGACGCTAGCTTGTCATAATCTCTATTGGCTTTATAAATTACTTATAAGACATTATTAAAATGTCAGACTTTTTCCAGAATAATAAAGTTCTAACTTCAAATTCCTCGTGAGCAGTCAAAACTAAAATAAAATTTATTCAACATTGTGAAAGTTTACTTCTGAAACTATTACAAAAGGCAGTTCGAAATGCCCCTCTTTTGCACTTTGAATATATTGTTTTTCTTATAAATTTTGCAATTATTGCAAAAAAAAATTAAGTTTCTTAATTATTTGATGAAAAAGGTTACAACTTAAAAAAACGTGAAACATTTTATCATAAAAAGAGTTACATTTTGAAATGAAATCATAAATAATAATACTTAAAAATATGGAAAAAGTGCCAAGCTTCAAGCTGTCAAAACAGACAAACCGGCACCTAATTCGATGTGATATTGTCTCTTTATGATACCTAAGCACTCATAGATTAGAGCTTTTGAAATGAGAAGACGGGATCTGAATCGGACTCTTAGCACCACAGCGACCAAGTTTTTGTTCGTTAAATATTAAATTTTCGAAAAAAATAATAATATTTATTGTGCTATAATATTAATAAATATTGATTGTGTTGATTAGTTCTTTTGATTGGCATATCAACAAATCAATATTTCGATAAATAAAATCGTAAATTCCTTTTTTTCAAATCTGATCCACTGTGCGACACCAGCATATCTGGGTTCCTTCTGGCAATGAGCCGACGAATGCTGGATCTGCTTTGGATGCCTCTAATACAGTGTCAGTCGTAGTGTCAATTGCTGCTATCAAAAAAAAATATCCCCCAACACTATCTTTATAAATTAGAAGACAGATGGATGGTTCACAGTGAAAAAACAGTCATGTTTCCACGCTAAATCCTTAAAACAAATAGCAAACAACAATCGAAAGAGCATCTTCGACTGTGGCCGCTTGCGACTTCTAAAAGCATATAGACTGCTTCCGCTTTTGCTTGCGGTACTAACCAAAATCAAAAGCAAATCAAACTCAAACTTTTAAAATCGTCGACTGCTGAAAATACTGCGCAATTGGTCACAGATCATTTTGTGATTTTGCTTTGACTGAAACTTTTGTATTTTTCAAAAGCGAAAGCAGAAGTAAAATCAAATGAAATAAAAGTCTACAGTTTTTCAACCACTGATAAACACACATAAGAAATTTTTTTCGAACTAATCTTACATATCTTTTTGAACTAGATACACCCGGTGTGCTTCACTGTCCCCATCGTCTTTTAAATTTCATTTACATCGATTTGAAAGTGTCGGAGGGGCAGAAATTAGGTACATTAGGTACATAGCCTATGTCTTCCCCTAAAGGAAGGCATACCTCTGTTTTGAATTTCATTGAAATCGATTTCAAAGTTTCGGAGGAGCAGGACTCATTCCCGGCTCCCTGGCTTGTCTTACTTTTGAGAAGAAATATAGAGTATGTCTCCTTCTAAACGAAAATTTAAAATTTCACTAAAATCGAGTTGAGAATCAGAAATTGTTTGCTTACTTCCTCCTGGTCCTAGTTAAGAAAATGTTTATGGCCATTTTGTGACTTTTTAGATGCAGGTCTATCTATGTTCTAAATTTCACTCAAATCGGTTTGAAAGTTTCGGAGGGGCAGAAGTTTTCGCCGTATCGCTCTCCTGGTCCTAATTTAAAAAAAAACGGAATAGCCTTAACCTTCCCTGAGTTGCACAGACTAAGTGCACCAAATTTAATCGCGATCGCTTGAGTGGTTTGGTTTGGTTTGGATAGAAGAAGAAGATGAACAATTTTTTAATAAGTTTAAAATTCATTAAAAACGAGAAGGCAAATTTATATAAAGAAAAACTTTTTCTCGCATACAACAAAAATAACTGTGATTCATGCAGCGTTTCCCTTTCCTTTAAAGGGAAAGCAATAGGCACAAACACAAGCACATATACCACGTTTATACGGGTGACTTATACGCAAATAAAAATATTGCAAATAGAGAATTTTGACGCATAAGCGGCGAATTAAGTTTTTATTTGCAAATAGCCAACCCACAAAAACAATTCCTGATTAACGCACTATTGGCAAATAAAATGCTTGAGGTTGCCACGCTTACAGCTGTTTGATAACGAAAAACAATCAATAGATAAACATTGCAACAACAAAAAAACATTGATAGAAGCAACTAATGAAAATTAAAACAAATAATTATTTAATATTTTGTACATTTACACTATTTTTTTGTCAACATAATGAAGTTTGCTGTAGAACAAGTTTTGGTACTTTTCCAATGCCGTATAAACAGTGAGTTAATTTATTTGCAAATAGTGAGCGTGTAAACGTAGTAATAATGTCTCATGATATGCTAATGTTATACTCACACATAATTCAGCTAAATTGAGCTGACATTTGAATCCATGAACTCTGCTGTTTATTTGTCACGTATCTAATACTTGGCTGGACTTTTTTCTTGATTCATAAACTTTTTAATTTTTCCTCAAGCTTCGAGATAGAATATGAAGAAAAATGCCTTTTTATGTAATTGGAAAAAAGTCTTTGAAAAAGAATTTCAAGAACTTGTAAATGTTTTTCTTTTTTAATAAGAACTTAATATATACCACAGCAATAACAATGTGAAAGCAAAAATTTAACGTCTTGTGCAAAAATTCGTATTTAAGTGGCACTTATGATAAACTTGAAACTTCCGTTTTCGCTAAGCTTTTTCTCATATTTTTCACAAGACTAAATAAATAAATAAAATTCAGGTCACGTAGTAAAAATTTCATAAACACTTGCATATCTTTCAACAAACCAAACAAAAAACTAATAATAATAATAATAAATATTATTTAATCAAACGAAAAACAAACACTAACAAAACTTGTTGTTGAGTTTTCATAAATTTTATTAAAAAATGAAAATTCTCTGGGGAAAATAAGCTGGTCGATATTGGTATTAGTTGTGGTGTAATAAATTCTGTTAGCAGTTTTAATTCCATATTTTTAATTTCATTTTTGTTGTATAACAAACAAAACAAACGAAAAATAAAACTTCTGTAGTTGTGGTTCTACAAACACCATTTCTATTAAAGTAAAAAAAAAAACTATGAAATTTATTATACATGCCACATTTTTAGAGGTATTGGTTTTTTCCGTATATAAATAAATATGAACTGCTTTCAGAAAAATGAACTCACAAACACAACTTTATTTATTTATGATAAATAGCAAACACTTGTGTGAAAGCGAGAGTATGCAGAAAAAAATATAAATTTGGGAATATAAAATAAACAATTATGTATGTGATACAAATTGCTTAAACCACTGCTTCCTTCTTTCATTGTAATATTTCACAAACAATTTACGGCATATATCAGTCAACAGCATCGAAATCGTGTGTGTGTGTGTGTGCACAGTGGGGCAGATCATGAAAGTTTTGTAAGAAATTAATTTCCAAAAACATAATTTACATGTTTCTGGAAGCATGGTGTCACTCATTTTCAGATGAGCTGTATTAAATAAATTAACAACTCAGTATCGTCCACGTAGTCCCTCAAACTTTTCCAGTCAATACCTCTAATGTGTTTGAAATAAATATCAACATAAAAAATTTTTCAGCAAAAAATTAACAAAATTAACAGCCATATTTATAAAAATTATTAAGGCTTTATAAAGTTTTGTATAAAAATTTGTTTTAAAAACCCTTTATAAAGCCTTAATAATTTTTATAAAAAAGGCTGTTAATTTTTTGTTTCATCTCATCTGTGATTTTTTAGTTTTTATATATTCGTCAAGCACTGAGTAAAACGATAAAATTGTAATTAACACAATAAAAAAATTGGGGTTTATTCACTCGCTCTAGAGAACAATTTTGTGCTACTGACAGTCCCTTTCCGTTCCCTAAGATCTAGAAAATGGCAAAAACCTGCCAAAAGGAGTCAATTGTTTTTGACAACGGGCTTCCCAGGCCTCAATTTTTTTCTATTGTGTTACAGTGACGTCCATGTTGACATATAAATAAAAAAATATTATTTTTTATTAAAATTAAGGGCCTTATTTTGTAAAATGCAATGTTTAGATTTTTGTAAGTGTTTTGTTTTTGTAATTAACTTAT
Organism: Nowickia ferox; assembly: GCA_936439885.1. Lineage (NCBI taxonomy): Eukaryota > Metazoa > Arthropoda > Insecta > Diptera > Tachinidae > Nowickia > Nowickia ferox. The sequence goes on from OW387024.1 coordinate 79,066,230, forward strand.
TGTCCGTATAAAATTCGTCAACGCTTAGCGTGGCATTTTATAAAATAAGGCCCTTAATTTTTTGCGCTATATTTTACAAACTCAAACCTTTTTCGGGCTAAAAAAAAACTTTAGAATAAAATAATAATTCGATTTGAGAACATCTCTAAGAAAAATTATGAGGGCAATTATGAATAAAATTCCGCGAGAATTTTTTCCCGGGGAACAATTCCAACTATTAGCAAGTAATAGGGAAAACAAAAAATTCTCATTGTAAAAGGGAGAAATTTCTCGCGGAATTTTATTCTTAATTGCCCTGTATTTCTTTAGGCTAAACTCCCCCCTTTTGAAAGGCATTTGGTGAAACGTTTCTATTCAATCTTATTTATGCACCACAGTTTTCTTTTTTAAGCTCATGTTGAGAAGTTAAATGAAGAAAAGCTTTGGCTACAAAAACATTTGCTTACTTAAAAGTAAAACAACTTCAAATATCCATAACACAAAATAATTCAGGTGTGTCGTCTCTTGACAACCAATGAAAAATTCCTCATAAATTGCGTTTGTTAACAAGTATACAGATACAGATAGAAAAAAAAAAACAATAAGCATTATTTCAAATGTTTTGTTGTCCTTTTAACAATTTAATAGTGCTAAACAAAACGCATAAGAAAATCAGATCATGATAATACCAGCTTAGTATAATAAATGGCCATAAATTATTCATGATTTTTGTCTTAATTTGTTTGCTTAAGCTCAGGCCATAAATTTTTTCTGTATTAACACTTGGGGCAATGGTAAATAGGAAAAGTGAGAAGCAACAACGTACGTATTACATATTTAAAAAAAATCAAATCAATACAAAAAAAAACTTTGGTATTTATGGACGTTAAAGTAAAATATGTGTAAGCGATGTACAAGAAATTTAAACAAATAATTGATGGTTTATATTTAGATGACCGTTTTAAGTTTAAAAATAGAATCTCAATATATTTGTGAGGCTTAAGGATACAATTATTTAAGTTTCTTATGCTTTCAATATACTGCTGACATCTTCCGGAAACAGGAAATTGAAATGAGGATAGAAATAAAAATAATTGTAACCTTAAGCTGGAAATATACAGAAAGTTTAAATTTAATAAAACTAAAGAATTCAGGGTTAATTTAATGTGGAGCAAAGAGCACAATATTGTGCATTTGGAAAGAAATAGAAAAAATTTCTATAAAATTTTTTCATGATTATTAAACATACTTTATTTGTGTATCAGAACTCAATGAGACGAGATTGAGTTTTTTTTTACAGATTTTATTACTGTATAAGTTTTTTTACAGCTGGGATTTTTCAGCATTTCAAAACATTTCTTAAATCATAATTCACCTTTGGTGAAACCCACCTGTCCGTCTGTCTGTCTGTCCGTCCATAAAAGGCTGTTTTCTTGAGAACCGTAATAGCTACGGAACTGAAATTTTCACAGGATATGTAAAATTTTGGCTGCTAAAAAAATATATGACAATTAAAAATTAAAGGGTGCTTTAAGGTGAGCAACGTAAAATGATGCAGTCATAATGCAATATACAGACAATTATATATATAGACACTTGAAATTGTGAAGGTCTGTTTTTTATGCAGAGTACAGCAATTAGCACTGAAATTTTGAAAAATCAAAATTAATCAATAAATACATGTCTGAATCAAACAGTTTTTAATTAGTAATTAGTGGGTAAGCTTTTATTGGGCACGTGCGTGCCAGATGTAAACTCGGCCTATGACTTTAATTTTCATAGCCGAAATTGAAATACACCAACCTTGATGGGACCCACTATTACACCGATTTATATTTCCATACACGAGTATCTATACGTTGTCTTGAAAGGTTTATTTGCACGCATTGCTCTAACGAGAGTTGACTGTACACACAAAGCCACAGTTGCAGCACTTTGTGTTACTGCTTCAACAATTCCTTCGTCTCTACTTATCGTCATAATAAAAATGCAAATATATTATTAAAGAGAAAAAGAATAACATGTGTAAAATAGTTTTACATATTAATATGGTTACTACTTTGTCCATGGTCAGCAATTGCAATATGAATGACATGCATTATAAATTCCGTGCCACTTTCCATGTAGAATACATGCAACAATTTTATTTTTTATAATAATTAGTTTATAACAAAAAGGGAGAAAGAAGAAATTTCTCAAACTATTTTATGTACAAAAATTTTTTTCATATTAATTGTTTTTTTTTTCAAGGTAAACAAATAATTTCATCATTTAAAAGCGGGCATATTGCCTTTGCTTTGCTACAAGACAGTCATAACTCGAAAAATTGGATTCTTTTTTAATAAAATTACAAAATGAATATCGTTGTTTGTATTATCTTACAGCTGAGATGTAAGTAAATTCAAAGATTTGGTAGGTTTTCTTGTATTTTTTATTTTTTTATGACTCTCCTGCATGGCCAATACAAATTCAGTTCATTTTACTAAAAAACCTAAGCCTAAGAAAGTACGGTAATTAAAATTCCTTATTTACACAGACGAGAGTGCTTCGAAAACTATCCAACCTGACGTACAGATGGCAGCAGTAGTTTGAAAAAAAAACTACTTTGGTGATGAGTGACAGGCAGCCTTATAAAATATCTGTTTTAAATTTCAGGCGCCAAATTTCATAAAAATTTTTATACGAAACTTTTTCCATTTGCTAAGTGCATAACTATAGAAGAGAGTGATTTAAAAAAAAATATTAAGCTTGAATCTCTGCAGCCGTTTTGGCATCTTTTATGATCTGATTTGCTTCTCAAGTCCTCTATCTGACTAATAAAAAAATTTTCATGCAACTAATTAAAATGCATAATAAGCATTTAGTTTCTTACAAATAAATATACGATTTTTACCCAAAAAATATTATTTTAATTATTTTACTAACTGCAAAAAATACTATAAAAATAAAGCAAACGGTTGAAAAAGAGTGATAATTGTGATATCGAAAGAAAACTTTCGAATCGAAAGTTTCTTTCGATATCATGGAACAGGCCAATATTATATATACATATATTTTTTTGTTGTTTTTCTTTTTTTTTTTGTGGTAAGCAAATAAATTTTTTCTAAGCCAATGGAAATTATTAACAAAATAAAAATAATATAAACGAATGCCATCAAAATATGTTAAGACCCTGAATAGCACGCAGTTGGATCTCCAAAACGTATCTAATTTTTTTACTAAAGATAAAATATCAGTACTTTAACATATCACTCGCAGTTTCGGTCAAATCAGTGGCAAATCTTATAAATCCATGTGCCAATATAAAGCACGCATTTTATTTTTATTATCTTATTTATATGGATGTATATAAAAGACTAATGCCAAACAAAATAATAAAAAAAGACACAAATAAAAATTTCTGTATAATCTTAATGCAGTGATATATCTTCCCCATTGCAGAATGTCTACGAAAAAAATCTTTAAGTATTTTTTTCCTAAAGAAACTAACATACTTCCCTCAGTTATAACAATTTTTTCGAATGTTACAACTTTAATAAAGATTTAAAATTAAACATTTCGGTATTTTGAAAAAATATGACTCCCATAAAAAAATTAATTAATCCTTAAGCACAACAAAAAGAAAGCAACCTTTCTTTTTTTGGTGAGGCTTGCTTGGCTTAAAATTTTTGTAAAACCTCCAATTATATCCACCACACACAATACACAATACACAAAGAACACACATTACATATATACATATAATGTAATGTGTGTTCTTTATCATTAAAGTTGACACAACTTTAATGACATTTGTATCGATCACAAGTAATGTGGGGGGGGAAAAAGCAATTTAACGAAAACCCAAATAAATAATATATAAAGAAGTTAATAAAAGGGAGTATAGACATATGTACATATGTATGTACATACATACATACATACATATGCACGTACCTTTAGAAATTCAAATAAATATGTAGATGTATATTTTTTTACTGAAAACCCAGTAGAAAGCCACAAGTCACGTGCGCTCTTAAATAAGAAAATATTTCTATGAAAATTTACTACAAGCAAAACTTACTTATGAAATCCATTTATGTATTTATATATCGTATAAAAGTGCGGTGTAAAATCCAATTTCTGTATCAAGGGTCTTATTAAGCATAAACTTTAATAACAAAAAATTTTACGTGATTTAATTTTAAACTTTTTTCAAATTTATTTTAATATATATATTTTATATATATTTTTAATTAAACATTTTTTAAGCCATTTATTTCGTCTATTTAATATTTTGGCGTATACTTAATATTTTTGTATACAAAACTCGTATACTCATCAAGTATACGTATGTATGTAAACAAACACTCTCATATTTTAAAATGATAAACAAACACTACTACTACACGTATATACATAAGTATGTATACGAAACATTATCCGTTACTGTAAATATATGAAACGTTCACTTTGAAAGTATTGCTTAAACTGAATACCAGTTGTATTCCCTTAAGGAGAAACCATTAAAACAACATTTTTAAGGCCAACATGAAAAGAGCACGAGAGAGTGCGAGAGCGTGAGAGCAGAAGCAATGTAAACTTGTTATAGTAAATTTAAAGTAAAAGGGGAGTATTTAAGTAACATTTTAATATTTAGCAATGAAAAGTCTGTAATAAACTATTTGAGCGAAAGAAAAAACCTTAAAGTGTATGTTAAAGAGCAAAATTTATTGTATATTTTTGGCATATTTAATGTGTAATTATTTTAGTAAAAGTTGTATATGTACATCTGGCTAAAATCGAATTAAAGAAAAACAAACAAACTCATCGTTAGTCAGGTTAATGCAAGCAGCTTAACAATTTTGGATTGCATTGACAAAATGAAAAACCCAAAAAAACAGTGTCTAACAATGAGCAGATGTTTTTATTTTTTAAAATCGTATGACTTACTCGAAATTATGAGCTAAGGATATTTATTATGATAATTATTTAGGGCGTAAATGTTTAGTAGAAAAATATAAATAAACTTTTATTTTAGCTACGTACAAGCTGTAATACTAATATTAGTTATTGTATAGAATGTCACAATAACAAACATTCTTGATTTCAAAGTGAACAATATTTACTCAACTAATCGAGGATTAATTCTTTAACCAAATTCGAAAAAAAGGAGATGGTTATCAATTCATCTATTTTTTTGTTTTTGACATTCTTACTTCATATCTCGGTACATTTTAGACCGATTGTAAAAATTCTTTTTGTTTTTTGTCTGAAAGGCTATAGCTTCCAATTGGTCCCATTGTAAAAAAAACAGTGGATGGGACACGCCTACAACTTTTTTTATTTGATTTTATGATATTCTACTTGTTTTATTGCTGCGAAACCTAGCAACACCCATTTTTACCATTTTTACGAAACTTACCACACACCTTAAGCTTTAAAATTGACACAATCTTTAATTTATAAAAATGGGCAGAGTCACGCCCATTAAAATTTAATACATTATTTTAAATGGTTCTACTTTACCGATTTTTACAAAACTTACCACACACCCTGAGCTCTGAAAAACACACAATCATGCATTCAAAAAAAATGGGCGAAGGCACGCCCTCTAAAATTTAATTTTATATTTAACGTACTTCTTCTTAGCCAACAGATTTTCCAAAACAATTTTTGTTTGAAAAAGTTTACTTCCAGTTTCGTCCCATACATTTTTTTCGAAAATGTTCTATCAGATCTTTGCATTGAAGTCGGTTTTTTGGCAGAATTAAGTTTTTCTCAACTGATTTTCTTTTTTTTTTTTTTCTTTACTGAGGCCTGTTTCTCAAGAATTACAACTGTTGTGATGATAAATTTTTTATATGAAAGTAATACATTTGCACAACTGCTTTAATTGTATTACAACACTTGTAAGTTTTGAAAAAGAGGCCCCTGATAAATTTTGCATATAAAATAAAAAAAAATTCATTTGACTTATATTTGAAAAATGTACACCATGTTTCCACAAGTCAGGCGGCCGACTCGTGTAGAAAATTTGTCTAAATTCACTCAAAAAAAATTAGTAATTTTCACATAAATCTTCTACTCAAGTCAACCATTTGGATTGCGGAAAGAATGGGATGGTAAAAAAGTCGAAAAAAAATTTCAATATAAATTTTTTATTTTTTAACAAAACCAGGCAGTAAATTTTAAAGGCCTTATTTATAAAAAAAAATTCATTCACAAACAAACATCCACACAATTTTTTTTTTTTTCTTTGGTAAGCCCTTGGTAAACCAAAATTACTTTCTATGAATACAGCAGTTGCAATTTAGAGCATAAAAAATTCAATCATTAAATTTATCAAAAAAAAAAAAAAAATACATATATAGTCGAAAAACTAAGGAATTAGCTGTAAGTTTAGAGAAGACAGGTAAAAAAAAATTGTGTCGCTTTTAATATGTAAGCATAAGGCCTAACAGAAGGCCTGCCAATTCCTATTGCTTACAGCTGGATAAATAGAAAAGCACTCTTGTCAAATGTACTTGTTTCCAGTATAAAACTACTTGTTGTTTATGTGCGGTAGTAGGGTAATTTATCTTCTTGTCATAAATAGTTTACGTTCGAAATTGTTAGTTAGAGAAAATAGTATTAATAAAAACAGAAACTGACAACTGCAATAAAATCTTTCTAATAAATGAAAGCAGAAACACTTTATTTTTAAATTTGTTGAAATATTTGCCAAAGGAAAAAGAGATTGGGTATGATAATAGAAAAAGGGACACGCACATAATGGACTGTTATTTTGAAATTGTTGGCTGTGGGTCGATGTTTATGGACAGGCTGGTAGAATAGAAGTTGTTTTGAAGATTTTCTCCAAAGTTAAATACAAACACATACATATAACACCACTGACTATTGTAAGTATATTAAACATTAAGCTTCAAGCTAACTTTATTTAAATTTAATTTTGCGTTATACGAATACATAAGGCTGAAGAAACTTAATTTTATATCTTTTGTGACAACACTGTTTTTGGCAAATCAGCTGTTTTCGTGTAATATTTTACTGCTAAACATATTCAGTTTAGTCTATAATTTAACCATGAAGCGATTAACTATCGGACAATAAAATTCATGCTCGGTTAAGAAAGTGCATCCGTGCACTTCTTCCATTTTATGGTCAGTTTGGGCGACCTTCTGAGGCAGTTATTCGGAATCTTGTGACTAAATTTTGCATTGAATTTATATTATTGGATATTAAACCACAAACGACGTATAGAGGAATATACCGCAGCTGTATCCGCCAGTGCTGTTGATGACTTTGAGTTATCGTTTCGGCACCGTTCGCAGCGATTAGGCAAAAATTTTTTTTCCAAAATGGAAGCGATGGACTTGACTGAAATGTGGTTTCAGCAAGACGGTAGCACATGCCATACAATACGCGAAACAATGACCCCATTGAGAGGCGGGTTCGGTGAACAGTTTATTTCATGTTTGGGCTGGTCAATTGGCCGCCTAGATGGTGGGATTTAACGCCTTTAGACTATTTTTTGTGGAGCTTTGTTAACTTTTATGTCCCGCAATGGTTGACGCACTGGAAATCAATATTGAAAAATTTATTCGTGAAATACTGAACCGATTGGGTCTCTGAGTGGTGGTGCGGTATAGCACCACCCTGCCTAACCTATCGACCAATATGTTGGAGAGAGTATCCCAAAATTGGAGCCAGCGTATGAATCACTTGAGGCATAGCTGCAGCCAACATTTACATGAAATAATCTTTATTTGTTCTACCAAATATAAATATAATGTTAATTGTTCCCTCCAATGTGACTCTGCAACCAGTCCCGTAACTATACTTAGATATTAACCTTAGCTTAACTGGTATTTATATTTTTGAAATATGAATGGCCCTGTAATCGAGTGTGTAGTGTGCAAGCCTGTCATGCAGGAGGTTGTCAGTTCGAATTTAAAAAAAATTTCTGATTAAAAATAAAATGTCATTGCATTTGTAACAATAAAAAAATGTTCATTCTTACATTTAAATGTCGGAATGATATTTATATACATATAATTTATATTATTCTATTCCCTAGGGGATAGTTCAGTGACAAATCACTAGGTGCATACAAAGTATCAATTAACCCCATCCCATGTCATCCCCATGTAAAAGTGAATGGTGCACAGTTCATAGAACTCGGACTGGTCCCTATCACTTGGGGACTGATCACGTGACTAGTATTGTGTCAGTTCCATTTCCTACCTTGCAGTCATCGATATGTAGTTTTTTAATCGAAAAATCGATGAAACGTTTGAAAATGATGTAGTATAAATGTAGTAAAACAAATTTTTACAAACTCATAAAAATTTAAAAAAATATCATTAAGCCCCCTTGCCCCCACACACAAAAGCTTAAGCTGGATCTGCGCCTGATCTGTATATAATATTTCAAAAATGATGAAAAGAGTCGTTTAACTTAGCGTACGTTAATTTGATTGTCAAGGGCGTTCGTTAAGATAAAATCTCATGGTGTAGAGAAGAATAGATGCCGCGATATACAGGGTGTCTAGTAGCAGACACAAAGTTTTATTAAGATCATTGAACGATAGAATGAAAACCCGGATTTTATTTTTTACAGAGTATGCCATCCATATGCCTTCCGTCGAGTTGAACACACTGGTCAGAACAGAGCCTTGTGCTCTGCGCCACACGCTGCAGTAAACTTGGTTCCATTGAGCTGATTTCTCGACAAATATTTTCCTTTAACGCCACAAGAGATTGAGGATTGTCATTATAAACCCTTTCTTTGAGGTAGCCCCATAAAAAAATCCATGGGAGTTAGATCGGGCGACCTCGCTGGCCATGGGATGTCCCCAAAGCGACTAATCAGTTTTTGGGGGAAATTTTCCCGAAGCAAATTCATCGAAGCTCTGGCTGTGTGTGCAGTCGCACTATCTTGTTGAAACCACATGTGTGAAGAAAAAAGAAAATTATTAAGAAAATATTTATATCGCAGTATATCGAATCTTGCACTTTCTCCTATAATCTTGTGTTACATAATCCTCATTTTTTTCATAGTTTAATGCTATCATAAATTCTTCTCTATTCCCTTGTTTGTTGTACTTAGTTGTTAACAACATTTAGTTACATTAAAACACGTATCAAAAATATCATGTCTCTAAATTAGAGATGAGCGCGTGTCGTGTTTTTTTTTCGTGACAAGAAGTGTTCGTGACAGAAAATCTGTTTTCGTAAGTGTTTGTGTCGCATTGTGTTGAGCAAAATTGACACGATAAACACTAAATGGTTTTTGGTGTTAAAATATGTATGCATGAATTTCCAGTATAGAAAGAATTTAATATTTTGTGTCGTCAAACACGTAAAACCATCAAATTTGTTGATAGTGTAGGGATCTCTTGAGTTAAAAAGTTCCGAAATAAAACAAAAATATGTATCTATTTGAATATAAAAAAATGCTTTTTTTACTATTCAATTTGATTTCTTGCGTGTGGTGCAGTTTAGTATTTTGAACAAATTTCGCGCGCGTGTTTCGTACGTGTTGAACATGTTGGCATTCGTGATCGTGTCGTGTCGTGTTGGAAAAATTCAACACGCGCCCATCTCTACTCTAGATATATAAATACATAAATTCTTTATATTAAATAAAATGTGTGCTTAACACAACTTTATTACATTTTAAATAAATTATGGTACATATGTATACGTCATGTTATGTGATGGCCAAGTACTGTGACAGGGATAACTGTGCCCAGAGTCAATCATGATGGCGATGTTGGTGGTTTCTTTTGCTCTTTGTTAATTTTCACATTACACAGGGAAAATAATAAAATTATTATTATTTTCATTACAATTTCATTTTCAAACATTACTATCCTAAAGTAAAGTTTGCTTTGCTGGTCTTGGTCAGCCATACGTATACAAAAAAAATTAAATTATAACCATAAACAAAGATATTTTCACTAAAGCACTTACATGAGTTCACTTACAGTACGCAGAGCGAGAAACTTCATAACTAAATAAAGGCCTAAAGAACACTTTGAAGTAACATTAATAAATAATTCCCAGGACACCAGAACCCACACAACAAATTACAACTAATAAATGTGAAGTAAGTGTAAGTGTGTTGGTTGGTTGGACGACTCAACCACATGAAAAATTTTGCTTAAGAGTATAGACAAAATACTCGTACACATTTTAATGATTATAAATTTGCTTTGTGTTACTTCTGGGCGCATTAAAAGTTACGTGTAAAAATAAATAAATAATAAATTAAATGTGAAATTAAGCAAAGCTTATGAGAGCGTTTATCGCATGTACTACAAGGTATCCATATTTCGAATAAATAATTTTATTTACATACATTAAACATTTACATAAATTAAACTTTATAAATTTGTTTATAAAAATTGCTGATAAAATTTGCTGAAATGAAACTTCAAGGATTCATGAAGTGCTGTTGTTTCCACCCAACTTCGTTTTTTACCACTCGCATTAGCAAATTAAATAAATTTCATAAAATTTTAGGGAAAGAGACACGAGTGTAAATCCAGTCTTTGACTTAATAAAATTATTCTCATTTATTTCTTAGCAAAGTAATAAAAGGAATGAAAACCAAATTACGCTTATGAAATAACAAAAAAAAATTGGATAAGTGAATAACCAAAAAAAAAAAAACATCAGTTACGTACTAAAAGCGAACTACAATACAACTTTTGTTCATAAGAATATTTTTTGGAAAGATGAAAAAATACCTTTTTAAACGAAAATTACCAGAGAAAGAAAAAACAATATGCACTTAAATGCATAACCTTACGAAAAAAGGAAAATAATACAAAGGGGATAACGCAGTATTAAATGGAAATCGCTGGCACTGAGCAGTCTGCCAGAATGAAAATTTTCGTCAGTATATTTTCATTTTAAATCTTTCTTTCTGTAAAGGATTACCATGTTGAAAAGATGAATACAGTGATGACAATCATAATGAAATTTCATTGCGAAAAGCTCACAAAATAAAGAGAATTGGAGAATTGTTTGTTAAAACAACAAAATTTTCTTATTCAACACTAAATTTTGTAAAAATAAATTATTGCGAAAAAAACATGTTTTTTTTCACCATAAAAAGTTTTTTTGTTTGTTCTAGTAAGCACGTTTAGGGATATTTGCCTGCAACATCAGCAACATTTCAAAAAAGTTCGCAAAACCCCCGTGCTTATAGTTAAACTCACAAGAAATTGTTGAGAATTACAAAACCACAACAGCAACAATGGCTTTTATATAGAAATATAAACTAGAGACTTTCCAACTTTCATAGTTCATAGCGGCCGTATTGTTGAAGCAGCAGGGTGCCCCTGTGGCTGAGTGGAAGCGATGCTCTATTCTCAGTCCAGAGGTAGTGGGTTTGATTCCCCCCCCCCCCCATAGACGGTGGGTGTTTTCAGCAGACAAGCTAATTGCTCCGCTGGTTGTATTTGTTTAAAAAAAATTCTTGCTCAATCATCATGAAAAAATATAGTTTTCATTAACATGTAGAAAATATAAATTTTATTTTATCAAAATGGATGTTCTGTTCGGGCAATGCTCAGCGCGCTTCCCTCATTGTATAAAATGATTTCCTTGTTTAGCTGATTTTATCAAAAATTTAATCTCTGCGACTTGACTGCACTTAAGTTAAACTAACAAAAATCTTAAGCATTTGCAAAAGATTAACTGAATTTTTTATTTCGCTCACAGTAAAATGGAAGGGTACTGAAAGCTTTTAAGAGCACTAAAAAGTATTCATCTTAAAGTTAATATTTGAGAAAGGATAACAAAAAGTAGTCAAGGCAAGAAAAAATTTGTACGCGTTGCTGCAGTTGCTACAAAAACAAAAAAAGACAATGTTTTCCTGTTGTTTCAGCTATAAAGCTTGTTAATTTGCTTTTATACACGAGTGAATACTTTATGGTAAAAATATGTTCTAAAAAAATTATTAGTTGGCAAATTATTTTTGAAAAAAAATTAAGTTTTTTTTTATTAACTAACAACTTAAATAACAAGTTTAGCTGCATTTTAATATTATTATAAAACAGGAAACTTACTTAGTGTTCCCTGGATTATTCAAACGGCCATCAGTATCAGCATTAAAAAACTCTATTGCCACTCAAGCAATAAACTAGTGGGTCCTTTAACCAATTTCACACTTTACTTTGCAGATGTTGTATATTTCGGAATGAATTTTGTGCTAAAGTGCATTTTCTTTTATATATATTTTTAATGCATTTTTTGTATCAATTTCAGCAGCAATTTGCGTTAAGAAGAGTTTGTAAGTTAAAAAAACAAGTGAAAATACGAGTACGAATATTATGTCCGTCTGCTACTCACACAAGAAAGATAAACAATCGCCGACAAGCATCTGTATCAATATGTTTTTTTTTTCTCCCAACATATTTTTCTTAAACATGTTTTAACACAGAATGGGAAAAAGTGGGCATTAAATGCAAACAATGTTTGTTGCAAATTTAAAAACGCCAGAGAGCACAAGAGTTAATAACTGGAATAAAAAGTTGTAGGTATGATTAAGATATTAATTTCTTGCTATTATTAGATATTTTGTTTTGCTCTGCAGCAGTAAGTCCCGGTTCAGACTTGCAATTTTTAGTTAAAAATATTAAATATTAGAATACAAAACAAATATACTTCTATTTTAATACACTCCCACTCATTCGAGAATAGCTGCACAAAAAATTGCAACTCTGGTCAGGTACTAATAAAGAATATTCAACAACTTTGAAAATACTTATTTTCATCAACTATAATACAAAATAGTTATGAGAATTGAACACTAGAGATCTTATAATTTTTACTGAACTCAAATACCTCAATGCACGCACAGTGAGGAGTGGATTATAGTCCTCCTTTCTAAACGAATTCAAAAAAAGAAGGAGATTTTTGAATTCATTTGTATTTTGCTTTTGTTTTTGTTTTTGTTACCTTTCAGACCGATTTCAAAAACAATTTTTGTTTATCTGAGAGGATATAGCTTCGATTTGGTTCCACTGCGAAAAAAAAAGTAGGCGGGAACATGCCTACTAATTTTTTATTATTTTATGCCATTTGACTAAACCAATTGTTGCGAAATTTAGCAAACACATTGGGCTCTCGCAACGACACAATCGGGATATTGAAAAAATGGGCGGAGCCATGCCCAATAAAACTAAATGTTATATTTCACATACTGAGCTCTAAAAAAGACATTATATTGCTTTAAAGAAAGTGGGTGGGGTCACGTCGAATAAAGCTTAACATTATATTTTATATCTTGAGCTCTTAAAACGACATTATATTGCTTCAAAGAAAATGGGCGGGGTCACGCTCATTCAAATTATATATTATATTTCATGTGCTTCTACTTTGCCGATTTTTACGAAACTTGGCACATACCTTGAGCTCTAAAAAAATATTTAGTCTTATGTTCAAAAAAGTGGGCGGGCATATGCCCATAAAAGGTCGTAAGCTTAAAGAACTGGGCGGAGCCATGCCCATTAAAGATTAATATTATATTTCACGTCCTTCTACCTGATCGATTTTTACAAGACTTTATACACACTTTGAGATCTGAAAGTGACGCGATGTAGAATTTAGAAAAAGGGGGCGGACACTAATATTTCCCAAATTGGGCTTAACCATGCCTCCAAATAATAATATAAAATTGACACTTAAAATTTAAAAATAAAACTTAAATTAAATAGCTTCCAAATTTGTTTATTTCATTTTATTTGATTGCTGCGAAACCCAGCAAACATTTTTGTTTCTTGCAATTACACAATTTTAAAGTTAAAAAATGGGCAGTGCTACTGCCATTAAAATGTATTATTATATTTCACGTGGTTCTACTTAACCGATTTTTACGAAATCGTACCACACACCTTAAGCTCTACAATAGACACTATCTTCCATTAAAAAAAATGGGCGGAGGCACGCCCATTAAAATTTAATTTTCTATTTCACGTACTTCTTCTTAACCAACAGATTTTCAAAATTGTGTTTGTTTGAACCAGTCTGCTTCCAGTTTGGCCCCATACATTTTTTTCAAAAATATTTAATCAGATCAGTTTGCAGAATTATTTGTTCTTGTTTTTGAAAACGGTTTAATATTTTTTAAATTTTATTTACTTTTCTCTATGTTAAAAGAAAAACGTACAGTCATAAGTGCCCGTCTACTCGTATACAGTGGAGCTTTTGTTTTGCAGTTTAAGCACATCTACACCTTATTTTCCTTTTTCCTCTTCTCGTCTTTTATGAAATTCAACCAGAATTAGCATACGCTTTTGTTTTTACCTCATTAAACTTAACAGTCTCGCAGTAAGAATTCCATTGTATGCATGAGAAATAAAGTGAAATTAATTCTTTTAACATACACAAAATTACAAATGAAAATATTGAAAAATTTACTGCTCTCAATGAAAAGAAGTTCAGCAATAAAATTCCGCACTCTGCTACGCAAATTAACACTTTATTTTGTCAGTTTATTGTTGTCATTATTATTTTTGTCTTTTTTATATTATTTCTTTATTTTAAATTCTATGCTTTGTTTTCGTTTTATATTATTCGTACTTATTTTATTAATAAAAGACTTTTATTAAACTTTTTATTTTGGTAGCTGTAAAGTTAAAATAACGTATGTATCTCGCTTTGAAATGAAATGAGGGCATAAAAATATCACGTACTCATACGACTTATATTAATATATACAAAATTTAAACAAGAAAATTTATTTTCTAATAAAATCTCTTATATTTCTTTGAGAAAAAAAATTAAGCAATAACTCAGGTCACAATTAAAACTTAAAGTTGTATTCGTAATTTTTCTCACTTTTTCTGATGTGAATATTGTAAAAATCAAAAAAGGAGTGAAAAATAATTTACAAAGGATAACATTTACCACATTTAAACAAGCCTGGAAATGAAAAAGAAAGCCTAGAGTCCACAAATTCAGATAATTGATTTTAAGGTTCCTAAGTTATTATTAGATTTCAGAAGTTGAAAGAAGGACATACGGTAATGGCATATTTATGTCCTTAATTTTCAAAATATAACTTTAGTTGTAGTTGCCATGAAAGCGCAGCGAAAACTGTTATCTAACTCTAAAATTATGTAGTAAAGCTACTCAGTGAATTTCATTATAATCACTGCAAGGATATGCCTACCTCCCACATGTCCTTAAAATGAAAAATTAAAATTACAATAAAAAAAGCTTGCAACACTTAAGATCCCTGGTACATTTTGTTTCAATCGGTTTCAATCATTGCAAGTACAAGCCCAATCCCCACATGTCCTTAATGCAAAAAAAAAAAAAAATAATTTTTACACGCATTTATGCTTATAATACAAAATAAATTTACTACACTTAGAATTATATCTTACAAGTACTCTAGTAAATTTTATTTCAATTCGTGGAAGGCTTCATATACCCAACATATATCCTTATTTCTAGAAAATTAACTTTAGCTAAAATTGTTATCATATGCAGAAAGACAACTAACAACTAGTAATTATCTCAACACTCAAACAATTAAGTTATAGGTTAAATTTCATTTTGTTGGGTGCAAGGATTTGCTTACCTCTCATATGTCCTTTATTTTAGATACATATAGATTTTCGGTAAAAGTTATCAGCTAAAGGTAACAAAAATTAAACAGTTAAAACTTCTGATAAGTTTCAACTCAATTGGTGAAGGGATCTGTTTACCTCCCATATATCCTTTATTTTAAATAATGACTTTCTGTAAAAATTATGATCTAACGGTAACAAAAATTCAACAGTTAAGACGATTTATAACTTTTAGCTCAATCAGTGAAAGGACCTGTTTACCTTCCACATATCCTTTATTGTAGAAATAGATTTTCAGTAAAAATTATGATCTAAAGGTAACAAAAATTGTTCAGTTAAGACGTCTGATAAATTTCAGCACAATTGGTGAAAACACCGGTCTACCTCCCATATATCCTTTATTTTAGATATACATAGATTATTAGTAAAAATTATTATTTAAAGGTAACAAAAATTAAACAGTTAAAACTACTGATAAGTTTAAGCTCAATCGGTGGAAGGATTTGTTTCCCTCCCACATATCCTTTATTTTAAATATAGATTTTCGGTAAATATTATGATCTAAAGGTAACAAAAATTAAGCAATTTAGACTACTGATAAATCTCGGCCACATTCGGTTAAAGGACCTATTTACCTCCCATATATCCTTTATTTTAAAAATAGATTTTCTGTAAAAATTACGATTTAAAGGTAACAAAAATTATGCAGTTAAGATGTCTGATAAATTTCAGGTCAATCGGTGTGAAGGACATGCTTACCTCCCATATATCCTTTATTTTAAAAATTTTTATTTTAGCTGCAATTGTTATCAGCACTGTAGATAGCACTGTTTGTTATTACTTAAATTATATAACTTGCTGGAAAATTATATTACAGCAAATTTCATGTTGATAAGTGTAAGGACATGCCTAACTCCCTTATATCCTTTTCAAAAAAATTGGATTTTAGCTACAAGTCTGAACAGAATTCAACACTTCTAAAATTATGCAATTAAGCTTTCTGATAAATTTCACTTGCATGGCTTTAAGGATATGTCCAGCTGCCATATATCCTTGACATAAAAATTTTAAAGTCCTTGAAAATTTTAAAGACTTGTGCTATGGATAGTAATAAATACTTCCAAGATAATATAATCAAAGATCTACAGTGAATTGAATTTCAATCGCTGCAACAATATGTTCGCCTCCTTGATTTTTAAAAAAAAATTTTGTTACAATTTTAATCCATGATCAATGAATGATATTTGAAATAAAATCTAGCATTAAATATCCAAGATTATTCAGGCAAATTTATTTTTTTTTCAAGAACAGACCCAGCTGCCGTATATCCTTAATTTTAAAAATTAAATTTCAGCAATAATTATGAAACCAAGGCAAAAAAGATGTGTAAATATGTAACTAGTATATCAAGAAATACAAATTAAGACTAATTGATAAATTTTAGTTCATTGGGCGAGAGGACTTGCCTGCTTCTCATATATCGTTAATTTAAAATATTTCATATTCGCTGGAAAACTTGATCGTTATGGAGTTAAAACTGATAAGTTTTGCTAAAATCAAGCAATTAAACTCTTTAATGAGTTAGATTCCAGTCTGTAATAGGATATTTTTACCTCCCTCCCATATATGTCCCATATATGCTAAATTTTAAAAATAAAATATTTTGAACTTAAACTATACTTTTGGACCTCTGTGCTGTAGCAAATTTTCAATTTAATTATCAAATTGTATTTTAAGCAATTTAAATATTAGATTAGCATTGAATTATTTGAATTTAGTAAATTTTATTTTAAAACAAACTAACCGGAATAAATTCTACACTTCTCAGTATCCACTAATTAACTTTGGCATTCGAGTTTTTGAATGCCTTCATACGCATAAAGAACAACTTGTCTTCTTTAAAGCAATTTATGCAAATTTATTAAACAATTTATTATGTTGAAATGTTTTTTTTTTTTTTTTTTTTTTTGCAGCAAATGGTTGGACATTTGTTACTCTCGCTCGCTATTTGTTTTGCCAGTTCCTTAATAAAAACAATAAACTTTAAGATAATCTTTAAAACGAATAAGAAGTAAAGGCCACATACACTGTCGAGCATTGTGAGGGTAAATTTATCATTTTGTTTACTTGGCTAGCAAGTGGAGTACAGAACTAAGAAAATATTAACTTAACAAGTTATTTAATTGCTGCAATTTCTCATAAAAATATGTTTAAAGCCCGCTTTTGTATTTGTTTAAGATAACGATTAATTGCCTTAGAATTGCTGTTTTTTTTTCCTTTTTTGCTGTTAAATTTTTAAACAAATAAAAATCTTGCGCTTACTTCTTCTGCCTTAACTCTGGTACATACTCGTACAAGTGAAGAGCTTTCTAAAGCTTCTAAAAAAAATGCCTCGAAGCCATCAATTTTATTTTCCGTTTGTTAAACAGTTTTCCCAACATAACGAACACAAAGTAATTTTTAGCAAAGAAAATGTAAAAAAGAAATGCTTGAAATATTTCTTGATTGAAGCAGCCATATTTTCTAGCAACAGATTGTTGAAAATTTAGTCAAACAAAGTAATTTATGTTTGAAGTGCAAATAGAAGATAAAATTAACATAGTGATATGATGGGATTAAATAATATCTGACATATTTGCTTTTTATACCCACGTATATGGTCTTGGTATAAAAGAAGTCATAATAATTCCAGTTGGAATTTTGTTTGGCAATGAAATTTTTATATTAAAATTGCCATATGCGAATAACAAGAATATATTTTAAGAAAATGCGATACCATGATTTTGACATAATGTTTTAATGAATTTAATTTGTGAAGAAATTATTACGAATATTGTAAGTGAAATTTATTTGCTGGTGGTTAAGCGATGTCTATATGCATTTCATTGTTGCTTTAACAAATCGTCAGTAGACTTCAACCACACATTTTGAACAGTCACAAACCTCTTATCTTATGCACAGACTTTCATTAACTATTTGAGAATTCACAAATATTAATATTATTGAAAATCACAAAAGAAAAATAAGCATAGTAGGCTTAGTAACTCATATGCTTATTTTTATTTTAATATTTTTGAAAATCACAAAAGAAAAATAAGCATAGTAGGCTTAGTAACTCATATGCTTATTTTTCTTTTGTGATTTTCAAAAATATTAATATTTGTGAATTCTCAAATAGTTTATGAAAGTCTGTGCATAAGATAAGATAAAAATAAATATCACATGTGTTTTTTATTGAGGTATAGAACTTAAGTTGGCATCACTTTTTTAACTGGCGGCCATTTTGTCAGCTGTCAAGTGATTAATATTTAGTTTGGTTTGCCATTTCATCATGAACAGGTTGACAAAAGAACAACGCTTGCAAATCGTGCAAATTTATTTCGAAAATAATGGTTCAGTTCGCGAAGTTTACCGCAAGCTCCGTCCATTTTATGGTCGACATAATCGTCCATCAGAGCAATTAATTCGGTTAACCATGGATCGTTTTCTTACTACGTTTACTCTATGTGATAATACGCATCCGCAGAGACGTCGAACAGTGCGCACCGAAGAAACAATTGCCGCTATAGAGCAAAGTGTTGAAGAGGACCCGAATGAATCGATTCGCCACCGTGCACAGCAATAACCGACTATTTTGTTCCCGAATTGGATGGCATGAATGTGGATGAGTTGTGGTTCCAACAAGACGGCGCTACATGCCACACAGCGCACGTCACAATCGATTTATTGAAGGAAACATTCGATGAGCGCATAATTTCGCGGAATGGACCTTTCAATTGGCCACCAAGATCGTGTGATTTGACACCATTGGATTATTTTCTTTGGGGATATGTGAAGTCGCTCGTCTACGCCAACAAACTAGAAACGTTAGGGGACTTGGAAGCCAACATTCGTGGCGTTATTGCCAACATACGGCCCCATATGTCGAAAAAGTGGTTGAAAATTGGACCTGTAGAATTGGCTTTATTCGAGCCAGCCGCGGCGGCCAAATACCCGAAATCATATTTAAACGTTAATGGCATAAAATTATCCTTCCAATAAAGCCAAATTAATGGACATTAAAACGATCTTCTTGTGTTTTATTTCAATTCGAAGTTCTATACCTCTAAAAAAACACCCGTTACAATAAGTTAATAAACTATATATACATATATACATACGTTTGTTAAATATATGTACATAAAAAGTTTAGTGTGTTTAACGCTTAATTTTGTGCTTCATTTTCTATGTTGGAGATCTAATACATGAAACCTATTCAGTCTTCTAATTTCATTTTCATTTGTTTCATCTAATAAAGAAATCGCCAATGGGTTTTGGTGGTTGCTTAGCCTATTTAAATACCTAGAACTAAATCTGTTTATTTCACTTAAAATAAAGGGTACTTTTAGATCTCTATGAATTTGAATGTTGGTCATAAACCATGGAGCGCCGGAGACATGCCTTAATGTTTTGGACTGATAGCGTTGTAATATCTCAATATTTGAAGTACTGGCCGTTCCCCACAGCTCAATGCCATATGTCCATATGGGTTTTAAAATAACTTTATATAATTTTATTTTGTTCTCTAGACTAAGTTGGGACTTGCTTCCAAGTAACCAGTTCATTTTTTTTTTGTTTTCATATTGAGGTACTTTTTCTTATTTTTGATGTGGTCTTTCCATGTGAGACGTTTGTCTATATACATTCAGTATGTTCGCGTATGTCACAATCAGAAAGTGGCGTTCTTATGGTTATACGTGCCGTATAAACAGTGAGTAAATTTATTTGCAGATATTTTTATTTGCAAATAGTGCGCGTATAAACGTAGTATTAATCAAGTAATTAATTTGAAGTCGGTTAAAAATTATTTTTTTGCTCTGAATCTTCATTTGGGCTGAAAATTAATTCACAAAGTGTGTTTTTTTATAGAGTGTCGCAACTTTGAGTTTCTGTGAGTACATCAATTGTAGCGCCCGCTGTGTGGCATGTGGCTCCGTCCTGTTGGAACCACATATCAGCAAGATTAATGCCACGTAAGTGAGGTACGAAAAAATTTCGATTCATCTTTCTATACCGTTCACCATTGACAGTAACATTCTGACCATCATCGTTTTTGAAGACTCCGCCGGCCCATAAAGCGCACCAAACAGTAATTTTCTGTGGATGTAATGGTGTTTCGACAAAAGTTGGTGGATTCTTTTCACTCCAAATGCGACAATTCTGCTTATTTACGTACCCATTCAAACAGCAATGGGCTTCATCGGAAAATAAAAATTCATTCTTATAATTATTTAATTAATTTCAACAAATTTTCCAGTCTGTATTGTAAAAACTTTTTATTATGTAAAAATTATATAAACATTAAATTATTTATGGCTTGAATAACAACATACACAGCCCACCTAAATTATATAATAAATTGTCACATAACATTTATAGGGTTATAAGATGTTATAAAATCGAAGCAAAACCCGGTTTGCAATTAATGGGAAAATAATGATTTTTTTAACCAGTTTATTGCGATCTATTCTACCTAATTTATTTTATGTTTTCCACCATTGCTTTACCTGCCATTGTGAGGTTTTTTATATATTGTATTGTATATATTGTATAAAAAATTATTTTAATATAAAATTAGCTTTTGTTTTCATCGCCAGTTTGATTCGCGAGTTCTAGTGTGATGTACATGAGTCTCTGCTAAAATTATCTTTTTTTTTTCATAATTATCACAAGCTTCAATGACGTTTCCAAGAATTACAGATTATTCTGCAAAATTGGGCTTTATTACGAGTGTCGTATATTATGACTTCGACTACGACGATTTTGTACTAGACTAAACAACACTGCAACATATTTTCTTTAATCTAGTACAAAATCGTCGTAGTCATAGCCGAAATACGACACTCGTAATTAGGCCCATTAGTTTTTAAGTGTAGTAGAACTTATGATTTTTCTTTAAAATTTCTACTAAAAAGTCAGCCTGTGTACACAAAAAGGTGTGTGAATTCGCTACATTGCAGTTGTTTGGTTCTAGTTTTGGAAAATTTTCGGTTAATGGGTTTTATTTTGAATGAAAAATTATAATACAGTATTAACATTGTCTCGAACTTTAGCAGAGTTGATTTGAAATCCTTATCGAAATCTATATCGTTTTCACTAAGCTTTTTTGAAATATTTCAAGACTTCGTTCCCAATACAAAATCCTTTGCTTAAAATTTGTAGCTCAATCGCACACCTTCAATAGAAAATTTTTTACAATGCAGCTAATTCACTCATCTTTTGTTTAAATTGTACTTTGCAGGGTAGAAAATAAAAATAAAAATATTACATTTTGAGTAGATTTCATACAAATGTACTAACAAAGCAGATTTCAATACAAACGGTATGGGGAATCTAGCAAAAGGCAATTAGATTTAACTCGAAATCTCGTGAGTACTAGATTTCGAGACAATGTAAATGGCCTAGAAAGGTCCTAAAAAATCGATATAAACGGTAAAATGTTCATGAAGAGTTTAATAGAAATCTGCTAGATTTTGTGCAAGTGTAAGTGCCCTATTAATAAGTTTTGTTTTGAATAAAAAAAATCTTGATAAAGGTCAAAAAAAAACTTGGTGTAAACGGTAAAGATTTTCATGAAGATTTTTTATTTATTTATTTTTTTTCAAGTGTAATAATATGGCATTAATAGTATTTTCTAGTTTTAAAATAAATAAAAAGCAATTTTTTAAATAAGGTATGCCAAGCAAAATCTAGTGGATTTCAAGTAGGTTTACCATAACAAACAAAATCTGCTTCGTCACCAGATTTGGTCGAAATCTACTTAAAATCTATTAGAACTAGAAGTGATAACTCTTTTTTTTTCTTTTAAATTGTACTAAAAAATATACCGCTCTACTTAAAATGGTGTGTGAATTAGCTACATTGCAGTTGTTTGGTTCTGTTTCGCAAAAGTTTCAGTTAACGGTTTTTGTTTTGGATACGAAATCGAGAGCAATTTAAGACAATTGGATTTAGATAAATATTTTAACTGAATTAGGCTATTTCTTGCAGATGTAAATGAAATTTAACTCAAAAAATATTTATTTTTCTGCACTAACTGAACAAATTTAAAATGTGAAGATATTTTAATTTTTTTTTAGATAAAATATAAGACGAGTTAATAATCTCTTGTTGATTGAATACGATGTCCTCGTACCACTTTTGGTGTAAGAATTACTAAAATATCGCATGATTGAATTAATTAATATTTTAATTGAGTAATATTTAAAAACCAATTACACAGTTGATTAAACTAAATTAATTACTTTTTTTCCAATCCAGAAAATGCTTGAAGTAGTTAATAAATTTTATATTATTTATATACTACCGCCGTTTAAAATTGAAAAAAATTAAAGCTAACTATAATGAATTTTATTCCTCGCCCTTGCAAAACTTGTTTTATTCCTTAGCGGCAACCCCTAAGTCAATGAACCGCTTATATACCGTCTATACACACACGCACACAAACATTTATAAAATATGAGGTAATTCAAATTAATTTTCATGGCAGACATTTTCTAGGGACAGATTTTGTAAAGAGAGCTTTTCATGAATAAAAGTAGACACATCAGCATTTGAGGTTTTATACAGGGTGTTTTTTTAGAGGTATAGAACTTCGAATTGAAATAAAACACAAGAAAATCGTTTTAATGTCCATCAATTTGGCTTTATTGGAAGGATAATTTTATGCCATTAACGTTTAAATATGATTTCGGGCATGTGGCCGCCGCGGCTGGCTCGAATAAAGCCAATTCTACAGGTCCAATTTTCAACCACTTTTTCGAGCATATGGGGCCGTATGTTGGCAATAACGCCACGAATGTTGGCTTCCAAGTCCCCTAACGTTTCTGGTTTGTTGGCGTAGACGAGCGACTTCACATATCCCCAAAGAAAATAATCCAATGGTGTCAAATCACACGATCTTGGTGGCCAATTGACAGGTCCATTCCGCGAAATTATGCGCTCATCGAATGTTTCCTTCAATAAATCGATTATGACGTGCGCTGTGTGGCATGTAGCGTCGTCTTGTTGGAACCACAACTCATCCACATTCATGCCATCCAATTCGGGAACAAAATAGTCGGTTATCATGGCTCTATACCGGTCTCCATTAACGGTAACTGACTCTCCAGCATTATTTCGGAAGAAGTATGGCCCAATGACTCCACCAGCCCATAGGGCACACCAAACAGTCAGTTTTTGTGGATGTAATGGCGTCTCAAGGGTCTCATGTGGATTCTCTTCACTCCAAATGCGGCAATTTTGCTTGTTGACGTAGCCATTCAACCAAAAATGAGCCTCATCATTGAACAAAATTTTGCGATGAAATTCAGCATCGAGATCAATCTCATTTTCGGCCCATACACCAAAATCACGACGCATTGCATGGTCTCGCGGCTTTAATTCTTGCACAAGCTGGATCTTGTAAGGTCGCAAGCCAGGATCTTTGCGCAAAATCTTCCATAAAGTTGATGGACAAAGCTCCAATTGCTGTGCACGGTGGCGAATCGATTCATTCGGGTCCTCTTCAACACTTTGCTCTACAGCGGCAATTGTTTCTTCGGTGCGCACTGTTCGACGTCTCTGCGGATGCGTATTATCACATAGAGTAAACGTAGTGCGAAAACGATCCATGGTTAACCGAATTAATTGCTCTGATGGACGATTATGTCGACCATAAAATGGACGGAGCTTGCGGTAAACTTCGCGAACTGAACCATTATTTTCGAAATAAATTTGCACGATTTGCAAGCGTTGTTCTTTTGTCAACCTGTTTATGATGAAATGGCAAACCAAACTAAATATTAATCACTTGACAGCTGATAAAATGGCCGCCAGTTAAAAAAGTGATGCCAACTTATACCTCAATAAAAAACACCCAATATTTTAAACTCATATTCATGATGCATTCCAACATTTTTTGCTTCCCCTTACTATTTAATGTACTGAAAATATATTTATTTATTTTTTTTATAAATAAAGTATTTACCACTTAAATATGTACAAATATTTTTATTATTTGTCATAAAGCAAGCCACAAGTCTCGAGGGCATTCTTTTATTTGTTAAACAAAATATAATAAAAATAATTTCTATTTGCTATTTCACGCTTCTGCATTACAATTGTGAAAAAAAAATCTAAATACATGTTCAATTATTAGGCGTAATTCAATTTCAGTCTCTTGATGGATTTGAGCAGAAGGGACATGTGCTTTTCACATGAGAAGTTTTGAAAGAATTTTGATTTTTTCATCTTGAAATCCACCACGTTTATATCAAATTCACTTTGTTCTAACTTGAAATAACTTTGATTCAACATGATATTTCATTTTGATTAATTAGTATTGGAATAATAAATCAACATGAAATAAAGTTATTTCAAAATGAAAAAGTTTCCTTTAAAAATACTATAAATCATGTTGAATTAACATGCAACACATATGAAGCAAAATCATTACCAAATAATGTTAAATAAACTTTGTTTTCATAGATTTTAATATGGAATTTTTCTGTTTGATGTTAGAATAAATATCCGCTAAGCTCTATACTACATAATATTATTGTAATCATATTATGATGCCGCTTTCGCGTCTATGCAGAACAAAAGCTCCAACTAGGCTTTCAGGCAAAAGGTATTAAATTTTTTTTATTATTATTACAAATACTTTTCATTTATAGTCAATATGTATTTATAAGGCCAATATAGAGGGTAGTCAAGCGAAAAATAAGCATGTGCAAGTAAGTTTTCTATTCACTATTGTTAAGAAATGAAGCAAATTATGAATCTAACCACGTGCAATGAATGGAAAATATTTACATTTTCATCGTCGTTACATGGTTTAGATTACAGCCATTGTTGCAAACAATATTCAAGACTCATTTCATTAAGTTAAGGAAACTCTTGGGGGAATTTGTGGTTCATTAAATTTTGTGTGGTACATTAACAAATATGCATGTCCATAAAAGCCTTAACATGTTTGTAAAGGGTGTCCAAGAATTCACGCAAATAATGAATTTGCTCCGGTTCGAATAACTGACAATCGATTTTGTATTCCTTATTTCGGCACGACCTTTATTTAAACACATATGAGCACTTGAAATTTTTGTTTTTCCTTACTTCAATAATGTTTGTTTGCTGCAAGTTATTCAAATGAAATTTTGCTGGAAAAAAAGAAAAACAACATAGGCAAGGATGTTGACAAAATGTTTGCGATTATAGTTTAGTTTTTGCTCTACAGCTGCGAGAAGAAATAAAATTTAATCCGTTTTAGTTCGGCAAATGTGCAAATGTGTAAACGGAAACTGCGTTAATGTGCCAAAGATCCTGCACAAGCGATTAAAAAATTATATATAATCCCATATGTTGTTGGCAGCTAGGAAAAGACAGTTGCTTCAATTGAAGGCTTAATTTTGTTTTTAAAGAAAAGTAAGATTCAGACAATGAATGAATACTACTATTACTAGGTCGTGGTGGAAGAGACAGAGGAAAGCTTCATTCTTTTACAATTCTGCTTTTTGTACGTTTTCTTTTAATAATGCAGAGTTGCAGCGCCTCTGGTGTCAATGAGGGGTATTAAATTTTCAAAGCTGTGCTTATTAGCAGCCATTTTTCTTGGTTATTTTACTTCCCCAAGATTCTGTTACACAATACCGATGAAGGACAGCATTTCATTTAGAATTAGCATCTGCTAAAGCCGATATTGCTCAATAACAAGTGTCTATGCCTTCATCACTTGGACTTTCAATGAGGGGTATTAAATTTTCAAAGCTGTGCTTATTAGCAGCCATTTTTCTTGGTTATTTTACTTCCCCAAGATTCTGTTACACAATACCGATGAAGGACAGCATTTCATTTAGAATTAGCATCTGCTAAAGCCGATATTGCTCAATGACAAGTGTCTATGCCTTCATCACTTGGACTTTCCTACAACAACTCAGAAACCGGGCTCAAACCCAGGATGTTTGGTCTTGTAGTCAACGTGCTAACTACCTCACCCAATGCCACCTTAAAAAAAAATCAGTAATATTTAATAAATTAAGTTTGCTTAGCAAAAAGTTATTATCATTCCAAGGCTTTAATGTGGGAACGAAAAATTTATTTAAAAATCAGTCCTGCTTTATAATATTTTCGATTTGATAAGTAAAAATCAACATCTGTTACATAAATATTTTAAAACTTGAAAACTGTCCCTCTGCACAAAACAACGGCTGATATTTCTTGTCTCATTGTCTTTGGCTTTTTTTCATGCATAATTTTGTGAACTTGTGAAAAGCATTCTTATGATTATAATAAAAATCTAATCATTCTCTTGTGCCACAATAACTTATTTTTATACAAACAAGCATGACTGTTCAACATCAACATTAACTTTTTATATGCACGATTCATAAAACATTGAGGACAGAATAAGGAAAAAGAAAATGAAAAACCACAAAAACAGCAAATGGAGAATATAAAAACTCAGCTGAAGAACAGCTGACGGCTGCTTTCACCAAATAACACTTGAGCAGTACACAAATCTCACATTCAAACTTATGAAGTATTTATTGTCCTCAAACACTTAAAAATAATCAGGCGGGAAAATCAAGAAAAATTTTTTAGCAAATTAAAAAAACGAAGTAACAATGAAGCTGTTGTATAACCAAATGCAATATGAAAATTATAATATTTGATTCATCTAAGGCGAATTGATACCAGGTGGTCTCGATTTGCAACTCCGCATATTCGCCTTGTATATTTACTAGTGTAAAATTTCCAACGCCAGAATATTTCCGAACGTTTTAGTTTGAAATGGCAGCAGAAAAATTAACAGCTGATTATCAGCTGGTGAATTGAGATCACCTGATGTGAGTTTGTCTTGGATTTATCATTTCCAAATTGGCACTAAAGTACTTATAATAATAATTTGTCATGCAATTTTTAATAATTCTAAGTAACAGCAATTCGGGAGGGGGGAGCAATGCACCGCCCAGAATGGCCTTTCTACGCCTATGATAATACTATACGACCCCGAGTCTATATAATCGAATATCTGACCTGATGTAGAAATTTTTTTTAATTTTAAGTACCCGGTGAACTTTTTTCGATTTTTTGCGATATTTTTTTTTAGTTTGGCGCTTTTTCTTATTTTTGGTGCTTTCATTCGTTTTTGGGATTTTTTTCGGTTTTAGTAGTTTTTTTAATTTTTGTCGATTTATTTTAGTTTTAGAGATTTTTTTAATTTTGGCGCTTCTTTTCGTTTCGGCGATTTTTTGGTTTTTGACGATTTTTTGGATTTTTTTTAGTTTAAGCGTTTTTGAATATTTCAAGAGCTTTTCCCTCAATGTTTCCAAAATACAGCAAGTTGTCAAAACAACATAGTCAAAATTACATTAACTGGCAGAACACCCTTTATTTTGATTTTTTTTTAATTTCAGAGTTAAATGTTATAGCGTCAGCCCATTATTGGTTCGGAGCATATGCCGAAAAGTCGGAATGGAGAAAAACGACAAAGAAGGTTTACATGAAGTTTTCTCAAAGTATAGCCGATAGAATTTTATTGTATTTTCAACATTGCTTTCGACACATGTTTGGAAGAAATGTGTAAATTTTAGTGAACTTTAACGAATAAAGTTAAAAGTTAATATTGCTTTATTGTAAAAGTAAAAATACGTGTTGCGCCGCATTCCCCACTTTTCTTAATTTATTTTCAAAAAGTAGCTTTCTGTGCTCCATACATATACTTTACTGCTGTGAATTGAGAATTTTGTTTATTTTTCTTGCTGGCTAGAGAAATAATTCGATCGTTTAACGCCGACCAAGAAACCGCCGCCGTAATGTTTTTAATTATCGTTGCGCTTACACACTTACTCAAGAAAAAAGAGTAATTGAAGTGTATTTAATATAAAGAGTAAAATTAAATGATTTCTGTTATACTTAAACATGCATAATTAAGGTTTATTTTATTTTATTTTAGTGTTTAATAAGTTTATATTAAAACATTTAATCGGCGGCTGCGCCTGGGTGATGATGTTTTTGCTTAACAGTCGCCGTTGAGTTTTTCCTGCGGCACCTTCTTTTTTTATTATTCATTTCTTAAGGTAGAGGTCCATAGCTCGCTTTTTGCGCGTTACGCTTTCTATGCATCTGTCAAAAAAGTAGAATCAATGTAATAGTATGTGACAAGTTACATTGCAAAAAGCGCAGAACGCGTAGGCGCGTTCAAAGCACAAAGTAGGTCTACTTTCTACTTTTGTACGCGTTACAAGCACCATGAAAGAAAGTCAGCTGTTTTTGAATGCTAAAGATGTTAAATAATACTTTATTTCTTACGTTATCGATAAATATTATTTTGCCGTGGATAATTTTTTTCTTTTTTTTTTTAAATAAAAAAAATTTCTTAGTAAAAAAAAACTTGTTTAATAAAATATGTGAATATTTTCATTAATGCGATGTATTTTAATTAACTTTTCACCACACTTTTCTCAATAACAAATTTTGCATATTAGTTATCGATTACTTTTACGTACTGAGTGTCATCTCCGCTAAATCTGTATTATTTACTTTGTGTTCATTACATATTTTTAAACAATAAAATGGAAGAAAATTTAATTAATGCTGTAAAAAAGCACGAGCTTTTATATAACAAAAGCTTGCTGCTATATAGAAATAAAATAAAGAGAGCAGAGCAGACATCTGCAGACATTCTTGTCGCGGTTCGAAATTTCTCAGTGGGTTTCAAAAAACCCACTTAAATAAATTCCGTTCTAAATACAACGGCCGTACCCAAAACCTTTTCTTTTTTGAAATTGTTCATAGGCATTTTTTGCACATAAAATTAAATATACAAACTCGACTAACTCCACAAATTCTTTTAAAAACTCGATTTCACTCTCCATTTTTTCTTTATAAGTATTTATAAACAAACGCACACAGCTGATCAAAACAAAAATAAAATGGCGCATGAAAAGCAGTGCATGTAACTCAACGCGAACAAAGTATAGAACGAAACAAGAGGATGAAACGCGTGTAAAGCATAACGCGCAAAAAGCGAGCTATGGATCTCTACATTTATAGAAATGAAGCAAAACAATAGTTAACTTTACTTCGCATGTCTTTGTATGAAGAATTTGACGCAAACGCCAAACTGTGGCATGTACAGCAAAACAATACTTATTAAACCTTAAAATATTTGAAATTGAGAAAAATGAATGCTAAATATCTCAGAAACCATAATTAATTTTGCGAAACGCGTTTTGGATTCAGAAAGGAGATATTCGAAATATATATACACCATACCCAATTCATTTTTTTTTTTAAATGGTCGGTGGGTCAAACCAATAATGGGGCTCACGATAGTCTGCATAAAAATACACTAAATTTGCAAAATTTCAAGTGTTCATATATAATTGTCTGTATATTACATTAAAGCTTCACCCTAGATCACTCCAAAGTTCAAGTTGAACTCCGTGGTTTGGCGAACTTAGAGATATGTGTATACTACTACAATTTTATTGAAATAAAAAAAAAATAATCTGAACTTCTTAATTTTTTGCCTTTTTGCAAAAGAGCCTTATTGACAAGAGTTAAGGTTTTAAAGGGTTAAAATGTTTCACAAAAATATTTCTAGTAAGATTTTACTAGGAAAATTATTTGAATATAGCGCCCGAAAGGTTGGATTGGACCTCCGATACACAAGAGAAAGTCTAATAATTATAATTTTTGGAGAAGGGTATAAAAAGGAAAAAAGTAAATTTACTTTCTCTAGATATTTCAAAAAATAAAAAGTTAAGAGCACCTACTAGATAATAATATGCCTTTTGCAAATAATCTCTTTCCATTAAAATAAAAAAAAAACAAGTTATCAGTAAAATATATTACACTCGTTTTTTACACGCAATGCCTAACATTTTCATTTATTTTACAAGCATTAAATAGATTTTCAATATTTCAATAAAATTTCTAACAAAAGCGGGCTTTTGTTGTTCTAAAATTAATATTTTCCATTCTTTTTGCTTTTAAGTATTTATGCATACGAGTATGCATATGAATACATGAATATTCAAATAATGCTGCTATTCTAAGGATCTATTGTTGTGAGCTTACAAAAATAATAAAAAAAGGTTATATACATACATATAACAATTTTATTGTAATTTGACATGGTCAGTTGGCTTGGTTTTCGTTAGATACAATAGTTTTCCAATATGTATATAGAAGTATAAATAACATAAAAGTAGAAAAGCAACGAATGTATAATATTTTAATTGAAATTCCTTTAATCTACCTGATAATCGCAAAAGCTTTTTATAGGTAAACCAAAATTTTCAAAAACTTATATGGGAATTCCCCAAAATGCACATCCACCTCTCGCAAAGACACTCTCAATCTATGGCTTACGTTAGTCATTATGTGTGCTTAAAAGCGATAACAACATAAGTCGACTAAGCTTCATATTGTAATGTTTGCATTTATCGATACATTAAATGCTCTTCTGTCCAAATATATAGGGTGTTTTTTTAGAGTGTCACAACTTTGAGTTGGCATCACTGTTTTTTTTGAGCACCCAATTAACAGCTGATAGTTGTTTTTGTTTAGTTTGCTTTGAAATTTCATTATGAATGGACTTACACCATTCAAAATTGTATTTTCCGATGAAGCCCATTTCTGTTAGAATGAATACGTAAATAAGCAGTATTATCGCATTTGGAGTGAAAAGAATTCACCAACTTTTGTCGAAACACCATTACATCCACAGAAAATTACTGTTTGGTGCGATTTATGGGCCGGCGGAGACTTCAAAAGCGATGATGGTCAGAATGTTACTGTCAATGGAACATGATTCGAATTTTTGTCGTACCTCAATTACGTGGCATTAATCTTGCTGATATGTGGTTCCAACAGAACGGAGCCACATGCCACACAGCAGGCGCTACATTTGATTTACTCAAAGAAACTCAAAGTTGCGACACTCTAAAAAAAACATGCTTTACAAAAACTGAATTTCAAACGAAATAACGACTTAGGGCCATGAAATCCTCATGTCTCTAACGAAATTTACTATACAGATATAGACAAAATAATATTGACATAAGTCTTGAAAAAGTCCAATAAAATTTGTAGTAAGTGCCAAATTGTACCAAAAAATTGGAGAAATCCAAATGTGGATTTCAGGGTTGGGAAATTTGAATTGAAATGAATTTATATAAAAGTAAATAATTTAAAATAATTTTTTTTTCTGTATTAACTAAACATATTTTATATACAAGAAAGAAACATTTTTTACTCACAATCAGCAAAAAATCAAAGGGATCATCATCCAGGGGTGGAAAATTTAAACTTTTTTGATATATAAAAGCAATTCACTTAAATATTTTTTTTATTATTATTAATTAGACATATTTCATATATCAGAAAGAAAAAAATTGGTATTCAAAATCAACAAAACAAAAAACGACGATTCCAGGGCTGGAAAATTTAAAATTTTTTGATATATAAATATGTATAACTAACTTAAAATATTTTCTTTTTTTTACTAATTAATTAAAGATATTGTTAGTAAAGTGGGACAAAATTAAAATAAATGGTTCCAGGGTTGGAAAATTTAAACCTTTTTTTGACTATATAAAATTAACTATGTAGCTTAAAATAATTTTTTTCTTTATTAACTAAACGTATTTCGTACATAAGAAAGAAAAATATTAGTACTCAAAATCAGCAAAATCAAAAAGACGATTCCAGAGCTGGAAAGCTTAAACTGTTTTTGTATTTAAAAGCTAACTCAATTTTTTTTTTCTTTATAAATTAAACATATTTTATTTAATTGGAAACAAGAGATTGGTAGTAAAATCGACCAATATTAGAAAAATGCTTCAGCGATGGAAAATTTAAACTTTTTTTCCTTTATAAAAGAAGCTATATATTTGGTGCTTGTAAGTGCATATTGTAGCCCATATTTTTAATTTTTAAGTGCATTTGTTAAGCGCTCCAAATGCATTTTTAGTTGCATGAAATTCCGAGTCCTGCTCATTATTAAAATACGTAAAGTTTTTGCTGAGAGACTTCTTTCTAAAACGCCAATATACACACGTATGTGTGCAAAGCAATTTACCACTCTGTCATCATTCAAATATTCAACTGAGTTTTTCAGTTATTCAATTCTGTTTGCCTTAATTTTCCATCAACAAACTCTACTTCTTATACTCAGCATGAGCTGTGTAATCCATGGCCTGAGTAATCGGCATATTTCGTCTTACAACATCATTGTATAAAATAATGGTAAATATTTTAAAAAGCTTTTTTTTTAGCCACATACAATTTTTGTTTGCTGTACTCATTTAACGTTGTGTTGTTGTTCATATGAAAATCACTTACTCATTGTTCCAATATCAGAGTATTGATTTATTCTAACACAATTTGAAAGGCGTTATATGAGTAAAATCATTTATTTTCCATTTGTTTGCCGTGATAAAGCCATTTTATGAAGAAAAACAAGCATGTAATTGTACGTGATATATTTGTTGTATATCTTATTAATGGAACTTATCATGAGTACATTATATGTGGTTGTTTTATCATGAATACCAGGCGGCTGGCTCATGAGACGTGCTGTCATCAGATTTAGCAATTTTTTTCTATTCTTTTTTTTTTGTAAATTATGATGATTTTTACCGTGCAATAAAATTCGCGTTATTTTGTAAAAGTTTTTTATTATTGCTTTTGAGTTTTCTTTCATGTATTTGAAATGGATTATTAAAATGCGTGTTAAATGAAATGTATCAATGGGACTAATTGTCCAAATCACGTCACCAAAGTATGTGCAGGTTGCAGGAGGCACGCACACGAAAAAATTTTCCAAAACGCACGATATCAAATTTTTTCTTTACTGGAAATTCAGACACACATATTTAGGTATACTCGTACAATAAAAAAAAATCATTTCTTGTTTTATCGTGTAAATTTAGCTCAACGCAATCTGAGCTGACCACGCTCGAAATCAGATTTTCTGTCACGTACAGTTCCTGTTGCATAGTGAGTATTCGTGTCACGAAGAAAACACAACACGTGCCCATCTCTAGACCAAAGAGATTTTTGCATGGAAGCCAAAACAATGTGTTTAAAATTTAAAAAATTTAATTTAATATTTGTAAATGCACTAATAAATAATCCCAAATAATTATTTTACTTACTCCCATTAACACGAAGTTCAGTTATATTATTATAGTTAGCTTAAACTTTTGTTTTAACTGAAGGTTTAAAATATTCGTTAACAAAAAACAAAAATTATTTAACTTGCTGTTATCAATTATTTTGAATGTACTGAAAAATAAAAGTCAGAATATGGACGCATAAAAAATAATTTATTTGAATAATTATATATTGGAAATTTTAACAATCAAATACGCAAATAAGCAGAATGAAATATAGAGAAAAAGGGGTTTGGTAATTATATATGCATATGTACATATGTATATGTTACAGTTGCCCAAACTTTTCACCTATGGAAGAAGATATTTTGTTGGCCACTGTCAAGAAGAGACATGTTTTCAATATTTATTTTAATTTTATTTTTCAAATAAAAGTTTTTTTGTTCATTTTTGGTAGAATTTATTTTTATTTATTTGGACATATTTAAAATTTTTTCCTTCAGTTAAAACTTAAACTAATAAATTGTTTCAGTTAAATTTAACTAAAATTTTTATATATAAATTGAAATTTAAAAAATAACTGAAATATGTGTTAGCAAGTTTAAATTTTAAGTTAGTGTTAACTGCAGTTTAAATTTTTTATTGTTAACGGCCCTTATTCAGTAAAATATTTTTCTTATTTAAGAACACATGGAATTTTTTTTTTACAAATGTAGGCAATGAATGCCTACTACTATTGCTAGGTGTTACCTTTTTTAGGAAAGGGATAGTCAAAGAGAAGACAGAAGACATTATTTGAGAACTCTGCTTTTTGCACGTTTTTAATAATGCAGAGTTGCAGCGCCTCTGGTGTCAATGCAGCGTATTAAATTTGCAAAGGTGTGTTTATTAGCAGCCATTTTTTTTTTTGGTTATTTTACTTCGCTAATGATTCTGCTACCCAATAACGATGAAGGAGGGTGCTCTGATGTTAGATTAGGATTAGTATTCGCTGAAGCCGGTATAGTTCAAGAGTTAAAGTGGACTTTTCAGACAGTTATTCATACAAAAGTTGCCGTTAAAGTCCCTATTAGCTTTTAATTGTACATTGTGAAAAGGTCATAAATAATATTACAGCATTTTAATTCATATTACAATATGTTTAATTTTACTTTTGTATGGGTACATAAATAAAGGGTTTAAGCGACTCATTTTAAGTTTATTTAAACTTAATGTCTTCATTACTGTGACTGTTATTTTTTGTTTTTGCTTAAAATATATATTATAGACATAAATTGCTAAAATTGCTTAATAATAATTTTGCGCCTGTTATTTTACAAATTCATTTAATAAACCTTCTTGTAGTTTCCTCCTCTTTCAGTGTTGTTGTTCTTTTGTTGTGGTTGTGGTTGTGGTTGTGTTTGTATGTTCTGGTTTTTCATTTCCACCAGATGTCAACAACATTAACAGGCAAAACGATACAATTTCCAGTGACAATAAACATCTGTTGCCTTTCTAGTTTCCTTTTCCATTCACTCAGCCTCAGCCATTCATACATACTGATGTACGCGTTCTTCTTCACCCATTCGCGTATGCATTCGCTTTCATAGCGAATATACATAATTTGCAACTGATTGACATTGACACAGAACACAAATACAATAAGTAATTGCAAATATTTAAATATATACGAGTATGTACATTTCATAAAAGCTGTAATTCGAATAAGCCAAAGTGGCAGAATGTTAATCGAAGGGTTCTTAATTTTGGAAAATCAAAAAAAAACCGCAAAAGTTCAATGTTCGCGTTGTCATGCCGGTTATTTAAATTTAAAAATGGGAATAGGAATTTAATTTTTTTGCAGCAAGAAGAAAAACGTGCTTTAAGCAAATTTTCAGGGGAGCCTTTTTATGCTTTAAACGTTTTTTTTTTTTAATGTTAATTAAAAAGTTTTAAGTATAAGTCTTAGATACATTAGATAGAAAGTCTTATTAAGTTATTGTGCCAACAGAAATTTGATATTTAAATAAAATAAGCAAAAAGTAGTTTTGCTGTAACTTTCTTAAAAATTCATACTAACAAACTGGAATTTATATTTATGATTTGATTAGGCTAAAGTTTGTATTGCTTTGTAAGCCAAATTACATGTGATAACTAGTAATAAACAAATAACACAAAAGTTAGTTGCAAATATTCTGACAAACAAGTAGTAGTAGAACGGAACAACTAGCTGTTTTCGAAGGCCACTACACCTTCACCATGAGCCTTCTTTCTGTTTGGTCCACTGTGTGTGGTGTCAGTTGATGTAAATGTCTGTTTTATGTACTCAAGTTTTCAGTGCAAATGGAATAAGTGAATTGTTTTGATTCATCGTATTACAATTTGCTGAAAGCTTTTTTGTAATGCAAACTCAATTTTATCATGTGTAAATTTACAACATTCTTGCCATTGTCGTTTGTTCTTTACTAATTATGCACATGCTAGTTAATTTAGTTCAAGTGTAGTTTTGAATAAGTAAATTTTAATACTGTCAATACCTTTATTAAGCCTTAAGTCGACTTAAGCGCTTTAAGCAATAATGTACGAGTATTTTGGCAGTTTCTTGTAAATAAATTTTTTTAATTCATTTTGAAATTGATGCGCCGTTAAATAAAAATAAAATATTGAAATAGATTTATTTATGTATGTTAAACTCTAAATAGCCCAACAAACAAAACAAGGCAAATTCCTTTGCTTGTGCAAGTGGTTGTGCGATGTATGGTGGGGTTTGCATGTTTGAAGAACTGCTTGAAAATGTTACAAACCAAAATCTTTTTTTTTTTTTTGCTGTTGTTCTGTTAAAAGCTTGGTAAATGGGAATTGAATATTTTACTTAAAATATTCATGTCTTTAGAGATAAATTCAAAGTTAGCTTATGCTAGGAACACGCCGACGAATTCGTCGATAAGAATTCATTGGATAAATTCGTCGTGTGAAGCACAACAACGATGAATTCACTCAGCGAATTTAGGTTTTATAATTGATAAAGTTGGTTATTGTGTGTGCAAAGAGAGAGAGATAAAGAGAGAATAATTTTTTTCGTGGTTCGTCGGCGTAAAAAATAGAAATAAATCTATTTTAGAGTTCGTTCAACGAATTTCGTTCGACGGCGGTGTTGTGTTCATTTTCATATGCATAAATGTGTTTTATTTCTGATGGCGAAAGTTCGCAACGAAAAATTTTTCGTTCGTCTCAGTTGTGTATTTACGCGTATTTTTTAATTATAAAAAAATATATTAACAAAATAATAAGTTCAACCCTCACCTCAAGCCATTTCTTTAGACGTATAATAAACCTCCTTTAATTAGAACAATTTCGGTGTTCTATTTCAAAAGGAAAATCATTATTTATTTACAATAGTTCAAGTATATCTAACATTAAAATTGAATTTTAATTCTACCCTCGCACTTTAGTCAACACAAAAAAGAAAAATACTTAGTGTGCGTGACTGTACATGCTGCATGCAGTTAGTGAACTGCATTTTATAGGCATCTGCAATTAAGAAGTCATGCTCAGATAGTTGCACTATAATCCTGGAAACAGTTGCCCCTCTTTAAACGCTGTATATTAAATAAAAGGGAGGGGCGGGGTCATATTGTAATGAATAAACTTGTTAATTTCACTGAGGCTGATTATCAACTAAGGGCCAATCCCACGATGTCGACAACATTCGACTTGTCGCACACTTACAAAATATTAAAATTTGTTTTTTTTTAATTGGCCACGAGGATTGTGTGATTTATCCACATTGGATTATTTTCTTTGGGGTTGTGTTAATTGAACACCTGGAAATCAACATTCGAAGTGTTATCGGCGAAATACGGCCGCAAAAGCTGCGAAAAGTTGTCGAAAATTGGTGTTCCAGATTACGCCTTCTACGCGTTAGCCGTGGCGGCCACATGGCAGAAATCATATTTAAATATTAATTTCATAAAATTTTCTTTCCAATAAAGCCCGTTTCATTGATATTAAAAATATATTTCCTTGTTTTATTATGATTTAAACTTGTGTCACTCTATAAAAAAAAACACCCTTTACTTGTGACCATCGATATTCACAAATTAGTACTTTTAATTGCGTTTTTTTTTTTAATTAATATCATGCAACTCTTAATAAAAATTTTGTATATTATATAAATATATACATATCGCTACCTTAATATTGAAAGGCCCTAACTCCTTGTTTGTTGAACTCGAGATTTTTGCATTTTTTCGATACATAAGATGTTCTTGAATCGAAATATACAAAAAACTCGATTTCAAAAAAAATAATAAGTTAGGGCCTTTCTATATTGAGATAACGATATGTATGCATGTATATATTGTAACAAGGTTATTTTCTGAACTTATATATTTAACAAAAACCTTTGTGGGCTATTGTTAAAATAGAAAGATTTTACTACAGCTTTTTTTCGCAAGTAATTCGTTTCTGCCGCCCTAGAGCATCTACGAGTATATTATCCCTAATATAAAACTAATCAACTTTTTATCCCAAATGCAATATATTTCGAGATTCAATGCTTTTATTTGGTTAACTGCACTCGTATGTCAAATCAATGTTTATTAAACTTTACAAGAAGTTAAATAAAAGTGAAAGAATTGTCTGCCAAACGCATATCTTGAGTTTACTATTTTTTCAATTAAATAATTTTTATACAATTCCAAGTACTTAGAAATTTATATTGAGTTGTTGCTAAAAAAAAAAAGAAGAGAGGTGTTTTAGGATACCCGCTTATAGCAATGTTGCTTAGCTATATAAAACAAACTTAATGTTTTAAATAACAGTGCAATAAAATTATATTATATCATGATGTCAAATTCTCTGCAAATATTTCAAAACGTTTCCATTTATTTCCCCTTATTTTCTTTTCTAGCGGCGTACAATTAAATTAATATATTGTTTGTGGCCAGAGGCGGCTGTTAGCCGACTTACTGCTGATCGGCTGTGTTCTCTGGTTTGGGCTCATGTGCAAAAACAATACAAAAACAAATTGAGCAATCCTCTCATTGTTTTTAAAATCAAACAATTTGTTTCATTCATTTTCGCACTCTGCTTTTAAGTACAAAGAAATCAAAACAAAAATAAATTTATAACTGCAATAGTGTCGATTAATTTTGTTACGAAAATCACGTTCTAGCTCCTGTGTCGTGACATAAATAGCATAGCTATAAAAATAGAACGATTCAAAGCTCACACAATTTGATGACAACTACTACAGTGATTACTACCTACATATGTATGTATAACAGAAGAAAAAAAGTAGAAGAAAAAAAAACATAGAAACAACCAGAAGCAACAATAAAAAAAAGAGAGATATAAAAAACACAACCAAAAAAAGGGTTCAAACTAAATATTTTATGACGCTACTTAAGAAATTTAAAGTAGGGAAAAAATATATGCATATTTTGGCTTCTTGCAGAAAACATAGAAAAGAGCTTTTCGAGGAAGTATAGTAGTAGAAAACACTTAAATTGAAAAATAGAAGTAAATAGTAGAAGAATAGATTCTTTGCTGTTTTAAGAAATGACGAAGTAAACCCAAAAATTTCTAATCTTTGTGCTGTGGTGATTAATAGTTTTAAATTATAAAAGTTACCTTATTTTCACTTCAATACCTTTAATCATGCTTATGGACATCGCAAACGCGAGCCGCTCTATCTAACAAACATATAAAACACTGCTACGCAAGTAAGTCCTAGTTTACACTAGGCAAGTCTTATTGCTAAGCTGATTAGTTTGTTAGGAAAGAGGGACGAGGGGAAAAGAAACGTTACTGTTCCCCTCGCCTCTCTCTCCGTCAAACTAATCAGCTTAGCAATAAGACTTGCATAGTGTAAATATGGACTAAGCTTGAACAAACCTATTGCAAATACAAATTTGCATGTATATTCGTATATTAGCGGAACAAAGAAATAAACGTGTGTTTATATTTAATAAAAGTACACAGTTTGTTAAGAAAAATTTTTCCAAAGTTTCAAAAAATCTAAAATTTTTCAATATATCGTCAGCCTATTATTGGTTTGGAGCATATGCCAAAAAGTCGGAATGGAGAAAAACGACAAAGAAGGTTTACATGAAGTTTTCTCAAAGTATACCCGATAGAATTTTTTTTGTATTTTCAGCATTGCTTCCGACACATGCTTGGAAGAAATGTGTAAATCTTAGTGAACTTTCATGAATAAGGATAAAAGTTAGTATTACTTTATTGTAAAATTAAAAATAAGTGTTGTGCCGCATACACCACTTTTCTTAATATATTTTCAAAAAGTACATTTTTGTGTTTTTTTAGAGGTATAGAACTTCGAATTGAAATAAAACACAAGAAAATCGTTTTAATGTCCATCAATTTGGCTTTATTGGAAGGATAATTTTATGCCATTAACGTTTAAATATGATTTCGGGCATGTGGCCGCCGCGGCTGGCTCGGTTAAAGCCAATTCTACAGGTCCAATTTTCAACCACTTTTTCGAGCATATGGGGCCGTATGTTGGCAATAACGCCACGAATGTTGGCTTCCAAGTCCCCTAACGTTTCTGGTTTGTTGGCGTAGACGAGCGACTTCACATATCCCCAAAGAAAATAATCCAATGGTGTCAAATCACACGATCTTGGTGGCCAATTGACAGGTCCATTCCGCGAAATTATGCGCTCATCGAATGTTTCCTTCAATAAATCGATTGTGACGTGCGCTGTGTGGCATGTAGCGCCGTCTTGTTGGAACCACAACTCATCCACATTCATGCCATCCAATTCGGGAACAAAATAGTCGGTTATCATGGCTCTATACCGGTCTCCATTAACGGTAACTGACTCTCCAGCATTATTTCGGAAGAAGTATGGCCCAATGACTCCACCAGCCCATAGAGCACACCAAACAGTCAGTTTTTGTGGATGTAATGGCGTCTCAAGGGTCTCATGTGGATTCTCTTCACTCCAAATGCGGCAATTTTGCTTGTTGACGTAGCCATTCAACCAAAAATGAGCCTC
Organism: Nowickia ferox; assembly: GCA_936439885.1. NCBI lineage: Eukaryota > Metazoa > Arthropoda > Insecta > Diptera > Tachinidae > Nowickia > Nowickia ferox. The sequence goes on from OW387024.1 coordinate 79,106,927, forward strand.
ATCACTGAACCAAATTTTGCGATGAAAATCAGCATCGAGATCAATCTCATTTTCGGTCCATACACCAAAATCACGACGCATTGCATGGTCTCGCGGCTTTAATTCTTGCACAAGCTGGATCTTGTAAGGTCGCAAGCCAAGATCTTTGCGCAAAATCTTCCATAAAGTTGATCGACAAAGCTCCAATTGCTGTGCACGGTGGCGAATCGATTCATTCGGGTCCTCTTCAACACTTTGCTCTACAGCGGCAATTGTTTCTTCGGTGCGCACTGTTCGACGTCTCTGCGGATGCGTATTATCACATAGAGTAAACGTAGTGCGAAAACGATCCATGGTTAACCGAATTAATTGCTCTGATGGACGATTATGTCGACCATAAAATGGACTGAGCTTGCGGTAAACTTCGCGAACTGAACCATTATTTTCGAAATAAATTTGCACGATTTGCAAGCGTTGTTCTTTTGTCAACCTGTTCATGATGAAATGGCAAACCAAACTAAATATTAATCACTTGACAGCTGACAAAATGGCCGCCAGTTAAAAAAGTGATGCCAACTTAAAGTTCTATACCTCAATAAAAAACACCCAATACTTTACCGCTGTGAATTGAGAATTTTGTTATTTTGTTTATTTTTCTTTTTGGCTAGAGAAATAAGTCGATCGTTTAACGCCGACCAAGAAACCTCCGCCGTAATATTTTTAACTAATGTTGCGCTTACACACTTACTCAAGAAAAACAAGTAAATGAAGTGTATTTAATATAAAGAATGAAATTAAATGATTTCTGTTATACTCAGACATGCATAATTAAGTTTATTTTATTTTATTTTAGTGTTTAATAAGTTAATATTAAAATATTGAGTTTTTCTTGCGGCACCTTCTTTTGTTATTATTCATTTCTTATAGAAATGCAGCAAAACAAGAGTTAACTTTACTTGGCATGTTTTTGTATGAAGAATTTGACGCAAACGCCAAACTGTGGTATGTACAGCAAAACAATACTTATTAAACCCTAAAATAGTTGAAAAGAAGCAAAATTAATGCTAAATATCTCAGAAACCATAATTAATTTCGCGGAACATTGTTTAGGATTCAGAAAGGACATATTCGAAATATTATACTTCATAGCTAACTCATTGTTTTTAAATGGTCAGTGGGTCAAACCAATAATGGGCTGACGATATAGTTCTTATTAACTTATTATTATTATTTTTATATCTGTACTTAATATACATATATTTTTAACAAAGAGGTAGAGCTTGTGTGTTTGTAATAGACAATCGCCGGAACCACCGTTTTGCTTTCTAAAATTCTTTCAGCAAAATGTATAAGGGAGCTTCACAACAGACGTAGAGCATTTATTGTGCCGTTCAAAGGCTTAAGATAGAGTCCAACAAATATTTATTATAATCGTTTTATAAGAGATCTATTAAACCAGAATTTTTAGGATTTCGCGTTCAAACGACAAGGTTATGAAGTAACACATATCAAAAAAAAAATAAAAAAAAATACAACCGAATTGAAAACTTTTGCCTTTCCTGAAAAGATATGATATGATATTCTACTTATTTGATTACTGCGAAACCTATCAAACACCTTTGGTTCTTGTAATTACACAATTTTAAAGTTGAAAAAATGGGCGGAGCTGCGCCGATTAAAACCTATTATAATATTTCAGATGGTGCTTCTTAACCGATTTTTGCGAAACTTACCACACACCTTGAGCTCAAAAATAGACACAATCTTTCAACTGAAAATATGAGCGGAGTCACGCCCATTGAAATTTAATATTTTATTTTAAGTGGTTTTACTGTACTGATTTAACTTAACACACACCCTTAGCTTTGAAAAACACAACATTTTGCATTTGAAAAATTGGCGGAGCCACGCCCATTAAAATTTAATTTAATATCCCATACAATTTTTTCGAATATGTTCTATCAGATCTTTGCAATGGAGAAACGCGGCGTGTTCGCAAAAAATTATTTGTTGTCATTGAAAAAATTTATTTTACAAACTGTACTTACTAATACATGCTTTCTCTGTGTGCATTAATATATTTCTATCTCAATGGCATTAAGTTTTTATATACCTTTAAAAGTCCTTTGGAAAGTCTCTTTACATTTTATGTAACATTTAAAGAGCTTTTTAAATCAAAAGAGAAAAATACTTCAAATCCTTCATCAAAGAGAAATTGTTTTAACTTCAAAAAAAACTTACGGCCTGGCCCACGATGTCGACAAGAAAGTTTCTTTCGCTTACTTATATTGAAAACAAAAACAAAACAAGAGAATTTGTTTTTGTTTTCAATGTAACTAAGCGAAAGAAACTTTCTTGTCGACATCGTGGGCCAGGCCGTTAACCTAAGGGAATAAGATTTCTTTTATTTAAATACTTATTTCATGAAAATAAAACTCAGTATATTTTAAATTTGTCAAAGGAAATGGCTTAGCCTACAGTGAAAAGAGTTATTTTGTGGCCTTATGCCTATTGTGTACTCGAACCAAGACGCTTCAGCGTTGCAAACATTTGCTCTTCTCAGTGCACAATATTATTTTGTGTTGCATATGCAACATATAAATGTATGAAATAGTGTAGGAAATCTATTTCAGTAATTAGAGTTTAAAATTTTCTTAAACCGACCGGTTTCGATTTCGGTTTTTAAATCCTAGGGTGGGTTTTATTGTGTGATTCGATTCGAAAGCAAACCTATTTGAATTTGACTATGCTTCTGACATAGAAATTTGAAAGCTTTTAATCTGGCTTATGAATACTATATATTTTCATAAATCACTTGAAGATTGACATAACTACAGTTTTGTTCAGTTTTCTAATCCAAATTTAATATACACTGCTGTTCCATTGGCAGCATAAGTCACAATATCCGAACCCAATGAATTGGAACTCAATTAAGTTTTGCGCGCACAAGGTCTTGAGCTTTTTCTTTTTGAATTGCATGTTCTAAAAATTCCAAACTATAACATTTGCCATTTGGAAATGTGCAAATTTATATTTATATATCGCCTACTTCTAGTACTAGTTCAGCCATCCATTGTTAAACTGTATTTTTGATCATTGGATTGTTTATAACTCAGACCTTGTGTGCTTTCAAAGACATTTAATTTCAATACACTTGAATGAAAACCAATCAACCCATTGCGAGTTTTGCTACAAAAATGTTTTACAAATGCTGTAAAAAGCTTTGGACAATTTCCTCATGAGCTCTGCCTTTTTTCAGCGCTAACATTGTGTACCGGTCTCAAATCATTATTGCTTGATAAAACAAAAAATGTTAAAATAACAGGAAGTAAAAAATCGAAGATCGACTGTTTTCTTGTCGGTTTTCGGTTTCGAATATTTGACCTAAAAAAAAATCAGTATCATATGATTTGTTGATGTGGTATTGCAGAATGTAGCATATATCCTAGACTTGCTACATCTGCAAGATTTGCACCAGCAGTTTACAACAAATAGTGATTTCCGCTAATATTTCTGAGACATTTCATGCGTGATACTGCATCATGCTGGAAATACAGACGCAGAGCAGTGCAGTATATAATACTGATACATCGATATCAAATAGAACCAGCCATTAGTTTTTTCAACGCTATTTGAGTTTAATTAGCTAAAAATAATTAAATAATTAAAAGAGTCTTTAAATTACATTCGACGCTTTCTGAGCAAATTTTTAAACAATGTTATATTGATGCGTTTTTGTATCGGGAGCTTCCGTGAAAGTTTTTGATTAAAAACTTATTTAGGAAAACGTATTTTTACTTTTCGCAAAAATTTAAGCCAAAAAGTTTCGAATTTTGCTAAAGAAAGCCACACAAATTAAATAATGTATTTTTCATTTTTTTTTTTTTTTTTTTTAATTTAATGACTTTTTATTTAATCACATGATGTCAAATCAAATTTTAACACTCAATAAAAAAAGCAACAAGGATAAGAGGATAAAGATTAGAAATTCCATTTCATTTATTTTCTGTCAAAAAAAAACATGCACAAAATAATTTTCCAATATATGTCATATGAAACGTAGGGAAAAGAAATAGAATTTTAATTGAGTTTTATTATGACAATTTTTTTCACTTCTTCTTCTTTTTAATTGTGTTCTAACCTACAAAAAAAAAGTATATGTGTTGGTTTAATTGATGCGGTCAAAAGTTATTTCAGAAGTTTAAACCAAATCAGAGAACAATACTATTTTCCATAAAAAAAAATGTGCACAAAGAAATTTTTAATAAAAATGAACGAATTCATCAACAATAATGAAAAGTAATCCCAGTCAGAACGTAATGCAGTGGCATAAAGTAAATTTAGAAAAATTATGTGAAATATGGGAAATGAACAGAAGCAAAGAAATATAAATTATTTTGAATGAAATGAATAAACGGATGATATAAAAAAATAAACTCACATTTCAATGGAAGTTTGGGAATTTCTTTGCATGCATGTGCTTGGTTGCATGTGTAAAGTTGTGGGTAATAATGCATTAATATGCTTAAATTGTTCTTTATGCAACATAAACGATATTCCTTTAATAATGGAGAAACATGTGTATACAAAACATTTTTAAGGAACCAAAACTAATTCACTGAACTATCAGATTTATCAGAGAGGTTTTGAGAAAATGGAAAATATGCATTTAGACTTTAGTATGTTTTGGTAAAAATAGTTTGCTATAAAAAAATTTCTACTCTAATATTTACAGTGCGGTATACCAAATGTATGCTCCTGCTTTCAAAAAAAAAGCAAACTTAGTGAAAGAATTCTGAAAGAATTTGCAGACTTTCAAAATATTTATTTTTTTAGAAAATTGATGGTTCTTGTGGAAAATTATGTCATCACACGAGTATCTCATGACCTAACTGAATGATTTTGCATCCTATGGACAAACTGATATAGATTACGATATGATACATACTTCATATTTATAAATATGTATATATTAGTCAATTATTTTAACTGCGATTTTCGAGTTAATAATTCAAAATTAATCCTGAAATATTTATTGACATTGTGTAAAAAATTCAAACAAATATCTTGTATTCCCAACTCTTGATAGAAAACTTTTTCCAATAAACTAGTTTTTTTTTTAAGTTATGACAATGTTGTATTAAATCAGCGACGTGTATGCACGATAAATAAATATTATGTGAACTCGAATTAGGCTTATCAAAATACTTCTGGGTTTTTGCCAATATCTGTGTATTCTCCTTCTTTAACTTTTATTGCAATACCGTTATATACATACATTTTTCACATTTCACATTTTAGGAAGAAAACAGATATAAAATGTATGTCTCTGTCCTTGAGTTTTATTGATTGTCTAAAACTAGTTTTTTTTCAGTTATGTCAAGAAGTAAATATTTATGTCACAGCATTTTTATGTCATGACATATGAACAAAAAAATTATATCATGCTACAGTTGCATCTTGAAATAGTTATTTCATGACATAAATATGTCAATAGTGACATAAAAATATGATATAAACATATTTGTAAACTATTATGTCATGTCATTACTGTTGGCATATAAGCTCTATGACATAAATATGTTTGAAATAGCATAACATAACATAATTATATAAGGACACAATAATATTATGACATAAATATGTAATCACTTAATTGTGTCATGACATAAATATGTTATAGTATAATTATTTCGTGGCATAAATACACCAGCACGATTATGTGAAGACGTTAATATGTCATAACATAAGTAGGCTATGATATAAATTATGTCCGATATATTTATAAATTGCTTCAAAATAAAGTAAAGTCTATCACGTTACATAGTTTGGTTTGCACCCCAGGTGTAATAACCTTCAAATATATCATGAACTAAATATGTTATGACATAGATTATTATGTCGAAAACGTTATTTTTTGGGCTAAAAGTTAAAAAGCTAAATACGACATACGACTTGAAACAAAAACAGTATTTTCAATTGGACCTTCTTAATACCGCATTGACTATTTTTCATATAAAAATATTTAACTTTTGCGTTTTGTTAGTAAAGTTCTGACTAAATTTTTTACTAACTAATTTTTTGATAAGTGCAGCTATTTACGACAAACAGAGATGTGCTTGGTAATTTAATATTTTTTTATTATTCAAGAAATCCACTAACTAACTAAGCTAACACTTAAAATTAAAATTCATTTAAATGCTGAAAATGTTTTCCTAAACTAAATCCATTTTCTTACATTTCCAGCACCACGAAGTATCATCATCAATATTTTTGTCATTTTATTTTATTTTATTTTTTACAATTTCTAACACCCCCGTTGTTTCAATTACATCGACATAAAGTCACTCAATCATACTGCAGCTGCAAACTCAAACCAAAAAAAAAAGCACAAATGTTTTTTTTTTTCTTTCGTATATGAATATTGATCGGAAGCATGAAAATGTTTTGACGGAAATGATTTTTATCGAATGTAGATGTAAGTTTGTATGCGTGTAATAAATAGAATAAAGACATGTGGAAATATGTACTGTGGAAAAATATGTGATGAAAAACAAAAAACAAACAAAAACAAATCCAAAGGAAAAACATTTTTAATTTGCGTTACATGTACTCGTATGTACGTATACACACAAGGAAGAAACATGGTTGAAATAACTATAATATGATTAAAACTTATAGTTGTAAGCAAATCATGTATATAATAGAAGCAAGGCCATTTTTCAATACGACTTTAGTCGAAAAAAGTGCTGATCGAACGAATGTTCATTTGGTATTGTGACGCGCATTCGACGAAGAAGGTCGCTATTGTGATTTTCCCATCATTGTGATTGTTGAAAATATTGCAGCAGCTGAAACTGAAAGTAAAATACAAAAATAAAATACAAGCTAATTGAGAGTTTCCTGCTATTTTTAAGCGACTGAGGAATAGAAAATAACATAAAAATACGTTTGCAAATTGAGTAATAATATGAAATCGATACATAAATTCTTAATAATTTTTCGCATCGAAATACTGCATCGCGAGCAAAATTATGTTCGATTGAAAATTCTTTGCTCAACGGATGCTGCTGCCAGCTCATAATATGAATTTTACATTCGCTACTTGTTGTTCATTAACCAGCGAAGATGGAAAATCGATTGTGAAATGAAATGAGAAATGAGAAACGATTTTTTAAACATAACCACAATATTGTTCAAAGTAATTTTATATTAATTAATTATAATCATAGTTTGATATGATATAAACATTATGTGATAAAAAAATATTTTAAGCACCCCTTTCGTGAATATATTTTCCCTCGAAATATCTCCCTTTTCCCTAAAGTTGCAATCGTGAGCTTTTCCACGTGAAAGAACTTGCATTTTCGGAAAAAGTATGACATCGCCGTATTTTATTCCCGCTAGTTTTCCAATACATTTGTTTCTCCTTCTAAATTAGAGATGGGTGCGTGTTGAATTTTTCCAACACGACATGACACGAACACGCACTAGAAATTTTTTCAAAACACGTAACTGCACAACACGCACGAAATCAAATTGAATAGCAAAAAAATCATTTTTTTATATTAAAATAAATATATATTTTTGTTTACTTTCAGAACTTTAAGCTTAAGAGACCCCTGCACTATCAACAAATTTGATGGTTTTACGTGTTTGACGATACAAAATATAAAATTTTTTCTTTACTGAAAATTCATGCAAACATATTTTAACACCAAAAATCGTGTCGTGTTTATCGTGTCAATTTTGCTCAACACGATACGACACGAACACGTACGAAATCAGATTTTCTGTTACGAACTCTTCGTGTTGAGTCGTGCGTGTTCGTGTCAAGAAAAAAAACCCGACACGCGCCCATCTTTACTGCTAACAACATAATTCGGAGCGAAATGCTGTTATTTTGCTGAATAATGAACAACAATTTATTAAGAAAATTAAAAATAAATTAACATCAATTCACAATAGAGCCCTGCTTAAACATGCTTGGCATGTATATATTATACTAAAGCAACAATAAATATTGTCGTATAATAAGCGAAACACGTTGGATGTAGTGATGTTCGTGTATATGAGTGTTTACAAGTGATGTCGCGAATACTTCTTGTTCGTAACAAACACTCCAAATACCACAAGAAAAAGTATAGTGTATTTACCTGGTTACAAATACTGGTTACAACTACACAACATGATGGTGCTGCCACTGCTGATTTTTAGATTTTCAGTGTTGCCGTAATTTCCTGGACAAGTGCTGGGGAACTCATGGGATTTTAGGGATTTGTAATATAGTTTTTGGGAATCTACAATATGGATTGTGTTTTTGCTCAAAGACTCGTTACTTGGATAAGTGGTTCGTGGCAGTGATAGCTGAAGGTGTCTTTGCTAAAATAAAAGAGCATACACCCAACTTATGCATGACGTTTGTATACGCGCCCAAGCGTAGGAAAAAGCAAACATTACAAATTTTTTCCCCACAAAGTATTTGCTTTTTTACTTCTTTACCTACCTTCTTGCAAATATTGTTGTACAGTGTTTGTTTTTGAAGACTTCGCTACAGTAGAGCATTTCAAAAATGCTGCATGTTTTTAAAGTTCTTTTAAATGGCCTTATGCAGGGCTCTAATTTACAATAGCATGTTCGACTTGAAACAGATGTTTATTTTATTCCCGAACAATTGGCGATGCCAATTTATTGTTCATTGTTCTTTTTACATAATAAAGTTAAGATACGAATATATGTATGTATATATATTCAAATAATTATTGTATTTTATAAAGTTGTGATTTGTGTTATCATATTTGGACGGCACACAGTGGTATCATTTAAAAATGAATATACGTACTTGAGTTCAAGTAAAAAATTAAATAAAAATTTTAATTTTTTACTAGAACGCTCTGTGTTGAATCTGAACTAAAAATCAAATTTTCTTTTTGCATATTTACGTACATATGTACTTTTTACACCAAACGCACACAAACGAAACGACAGCTACTAAATAAAATACGCAACTGACAAAAAATCATTCAACCATGGGAGAGAACATGACTTTTTTTTCAAGGGCAAGTACCAAATGTTTATTTTAAAGTCATAATCTTTTTACAAATGAACAAATTTAAAAACTGTATGGTTATTTGCTATATTTCATTGTTATATGGTAGAATAATAAATACTATTGTGTGTTTAATATGCATACGAGTACATATATTAATATCCATAGTGGAGCCTTTATAAATAATATTAACATGGCTTTGATTGCCACAACCTAATTAATGTTAACAATATTTGAAAACAAATGTAATTTAAAACATAATAATGCCACATTTGTTTCTCTCCAAGTGGTTTATGCAGCCATTCAAGTATTATCTAGATTCTAGATGGTTCCTTTTTGAAGCGACCCTTTAGCGCCAAATCCTTGTAGGTAACAAACAACATCTATTGTTTAACATCTATTAACGCACTAATAGTCCCAAATTATTATTTTGCTTATTCAGTAAAATATTTTTTCATTAAAAATACATTGAAATTGATTATTGTGGGGTCAGCTGGATCTACAATATTATAAAACTAACTAACTACTCAGACAGCCCATTGCCAAAAAGATGGTTAAACTTTATTAAATAAGCTTAAGGTCCAATTTTTTACAATAAAATATATGTATGTATGTATGGAGTCGTATAAGACCTTATTCATATTTTTGATTTATAAAATGTTTTTAAAACAGATTTCCATACAAAATTTATTTTATAAAGCCTTTGTAAAAGTAAATTATTTTTTATGAATAAGGCAGATAGTGCATTTTTGTTATTTTTGTGGCAAAGAAACAAGTATTTGCTTGAAGATTAACTTAATAATGAAGTAATCAACCCAACTGCAATAAAGTAAACAAATATGTACATATAAACATAATTTGTTTATTTTACCGCCTATAATTATGCTTTAAAAAACACGGCTTTAACTTTTAAAGTAAGTAAATAAATTCTTCTTCTCTTACCCAGTGCACATTTTATTGTTGGACAACATTTTGTTTTATTTTTCCCTGCAGGTTTTTAGTAGGGACGTAACGAATACCATTTGAATTTTTGCGAAAGCGAATGCAAATATTACAATACTTTAAAAAATCACATGAAAATAAATTTGTATTAGAATATGAAGTTGTACTATATACATAGATGTACTACATATAGCATTTTATTTAAATTGAGTCTTGAATTGAGCAAATATTTATTAATTTATTAAAAATAAAAATTCTTAAAAAAGAAAGATATATGAAATTATTTTAAAAAACATTATAGATAATAATTAAAAATAAATTTACAAAATGTGAGGCAATTAACCCATTCGTACTTTGGCCCTAAAGCCGTGGTCGGCAATCTATACCATTACACTTTACAATTGTGTGAGTTATACTCTTGCCACGAGCCGGTGTTGCCAGTGAAATTTTCGTCTCATTTCCCTAACTTGAAATTTTAAATCTCCAAAACCAAACTTGATTTTATTATGGTCGGAAGAAACACTCAAGTTTTGTTTATAAAAAGAAAGTAATCTTTTGTTGTTTTTGTTTTGTAGAAAACTTTCTTAAAATGATTTTATATATGCTTGAAAATGCCTTTGCATGTAATATTTATTCATGCATGATAACGTACGTTGACAAACCAAACCTGCTGGTTTGCCATAATCTATTTCTGAAAATAAAAAATTTTGTAAATTCTCATCACACATATTTTATTATCGTTGGGGAAAAATTTTTTCTCTGGCAACGCTGTTTCTTAAGAGTATGCGATACACACAACTTGTTCTTAGCAAGGTGTGTACACAGCGATGCCAACTATTTATAACCCAAACGCGCTGTTCCCCTTCGCAAAACGCGCTAGAACGCGCTAAGTTACAACATTGTCAACTATTTATAGCCAAAACGCGCTATTTTCCTACGCGCTAAATTAAATTTTAATAAAATTCGATGTATGTACATGTGCATTAGTAAATACAATTAATTTTTTTTAGTAGCTCTTTTCTTTCTTTTAAATCATTCAACACAGAATCAGAATTGCTTTCAAATAATCGATATACTTTGTTTTTATTTTAATTTTATTTACCAAATTTTGTAACAACTTATATAAATTGTCGAATAGTTTTGCGATTCAAATGCTTTTTGTACTTCAACTAGAATAGATGCTTAATAAGTAATATAATTTTTTTTGTCACGAGTACATATTTTTAGTTGTGAAATTTCAAAATGTTTGCCATTTACAGTATTAAAATGCGTTTTTAATTCTAATCACAGTCAAGGGAATTTTATTTGCGACAGCTGAATCATTAACCAATTTAGAAAATATTATGAGTTTTGAATACTAGAAAATTGTTAAACTTATGCAAAAAAGGTAAAAAAATATATTGAACTGAAGTGATGATAACTTTGTTCAAAATGCGCTAATTTAGCGCTTTTTTTAGTAAACGCGCTAAGACGAAAAAAAGCGCGTTTAGCATAGTTAAAACGCGCTAAATCTAGCGCGAAACGCGCTAAATTGGCATCGCTGTGTGTACACATATGTAATAGAAGAGTACATTAAAAGGCGCGGCACCCTTAATTTGCCGAACACGGCCCTACACACTGATACTCTGTTCAAAATTGCATGTGAAATGCTGTCAAAATACATATTAAGAAAAATTGGAATGGATTGTTCATGAATAAATGTTGCAGAAGTAGTACTCTGTTCATCTTGGGAAAAACCTAAGAAATATATCTTCAAGATTTTAAGTTTTCATGCGAAATAACACTTGTTTCACATAGTATATATTTACAACAAATAAGGACTAGTTATTATGTTTGCATTTAAAATTTTTTGTACAAAGTAATGAATGGTGCGCAACATTTTTCAAAAATTTGAACAGACTGCGCAAATCCAACACTGTCTTTTTTCAAAAACTCAAAAATATTTCGGTTTCATTTTGATACTCATGAGAACTTATTTATAGAATAGTTTTCCGCTAAAGTATGTGTATCTTTTTCAAATAATTTTCGTGTTTTTGACGTTTGTTAATCGTAAACTAAAACTGGCACTCCAGATTTTTGTAGGATGTGCGGGGATGAAGAAGAACCAGAAACCATTGAACATGTTATCTGCCACTGCCCGAAGCTGCAACGTCATAGGCTTAGATGGCTGAGCAGACGTTTCCATGAAAGCATTACTGATATCGAGAGGTGTAAACTAGAGGACATCAGGGGCTTCATCATGGGAATTCGGTGGCTCAAGGACGGGTAACAGGGTCACTTCCGGCTATAAAAAGGGGGTAAATATTACTATTTGGGCAACAGAAGGGAATCACAATGGACCCAATTGGGTCTCCGAGTGGAGGTGCGGTATAGCACCACCCTTCTTAACCTAACCTAACCTAACCTAACCTAACCTAACCTAAACTAACCTAACCTAACCTAACCTAACCTAACCTAATCGTAAACTATTTTCGTAAAAGGAGTACAATATTTTTTTTTTGTTTTTGTCCTAAAAAAGAATGAGTTTCAGAAATGGAAAGAAATGAAAACAAACAAACAGTTGATTCGGTCAATAAAATGGGAAAAATGCAGTGTGTTTATTATGAATTGCTTAGCAAAATAATCAAGTCAAATTTAAAAAAAAAAAACTTAATATTTTCTAGAAACTTAAGAAATATTATTGGCAATTTAATTAACTTCATAATGAGCAAACTAATACTAAAAGCAGGCAAAAGGCAAATTAAAAGGAGAATACGATAAAAAATCTCACATGAACAAAAAAAGCCAAACCATGGTAGAATAATATATGTAACATCCAAGCACTAGCTGATAGATTTTTGTATTTGCTTATTTCGTGATGCGATCTGCCAAATGTTGTTTATGTTTTACCAACACACGCGCAAAGTGCGTATTAAAACTATACTAATACAAACAAGCTATGCAAAAACAAGAGAAAACGCAAGTACATGTCTCTTGGTTTTTTGACAGTTGTCATCACAAAACTGCCATAAAAAGGCCTGTTGTCTTACTTATTGTACATTTGTTGCAGATTTGCTGGTACCTACATATATTATTCTACTATGAGCCAAACAAAACAACAACAAAATTGCCAAGAGCTCTCGTTTGTTCATTTCGTTCAATTATACTTTTTATCCGTACTGCTGAGCCAAAACACCTCTGTAAAGTGACCGGCTCACTTTGTTCATTTTACTGATACGCTCAATTTTACTCATGCATTGATGAGCGACACAGCTCTATCGAGAACGAATATGTTTTCTAAGTGTAGAATAATTTAATTTCTTTCGCTCATCCAATATTATTTTGAAATCGAGCTTTACATGTTTGCTGGGTTATTATGTATGTAGGTATGAAAAAAATATTTACGAATATGTAATTATTTTTGTAATTTGTTGTAAATGGATTTTTAAATAATGCAATTTACATATTCAACATTTATTTCCATCAACTTTTTTCGCCGCTTGTGGTAAAAAAAAAATATGACTTCAATTAAACGAAAATGTACTCGTAATTATTACATTTAAAATAAAAGCATATCGTTTCTTTATTGCAACATAGGCATATTTAAAAAAAATGGATTATCGCAGCTAATACTGGGGAATAAATCCTCATATCGTATACCTCTTGAGAGAAGAGAATTTTTTTCATTAACTTGCATGCACATTGAAAACTTTAAAGTGATTCTAGAATGATTTCTTATCCAAAAACCTGTGTTTCATTCCGAAAGTCACTGACTTATTGAAGCAGCAAATTCGCCTCAGAGCGCAGGGAGCCAAAATGCAGGACTGGCCACGGGGAAATGGAAGGGAAGAGGACCCAGAGGGAACTTTTCTCGGATTCTATGGATAGTCTATATAAAACAAAGGGTATGGCGTTATTTGTGTCGAAGGCCGTCTTTTTCAAAATCGGCAAAACTCCTATTGGCAGGGCATCAAATCCCTGCGGGGAGGACTAACACATAGGCAGTAACCCAAAGAAAATGAATTAGGGAGAGGCCTAGCAGCTTTACAACTTACAACTTACAGGATAAGCTTATAGAAGGCTAATGGCAGTGGTAGCTATCCAAATTAATTTACATCGGAGCGAGGTGGTAGCGATTGCTCTGATGAAAAAAATAAATAAAGGTAAGTGTCACATTGCTTTGATCCAGGAACAGGGTTATTGCCCTTAACCATGTCAATTACTAAGCCTTTTATGCAAATACAGGCAATCGTCCGAGAACTTGTATTTTACGTCATAAAAACTTAAGCAAGGCGATGGAAACCTGTACCTAGCATCAGTATAGTTGCCCTACGATGCACCAACACTACCACGTACATACGTCGGAGTTGAACAACTGGTCAGAGAGGCCAAACAAGAATTTTAGGATGCTGCGATGCCAAATTCTCATTTTAATGCATGTAGAAGTACTAACATCAATCGTAGGGACGAAGGAGCCCTCAGTGAATTTTTTAATACTAACGACCTGATTACAATTAATACGGGCAATAAGCCAACTTTTGTGAATAGCATTAGGGAAGAGGTATTAGATATGATGCAGGGTTGGAGGGTTCCAGATGAACACTCCTTTTCTGATCGTTATTATATCATGTTTAAATTGACTTGGCCGCCAACGAACCCAATTAGTTGCCGATTCAATTTACTCAGGAATCGCCTAAGGCAAACAACGTGCGACTGCCTGAGTGTGAAAGCCATGGATAACAATGTGAATCTCTGGTTAAGTCTTTCGAAGAGACTTGCCCTCTTCGGGAAAAGAAATCGCTCCGTAGGGAAGGATGTCCGTAGGCTATTTAACAGAGCCAGACGTAAAAAATTAGTATATATTAAAATGATTATCGCAATAGTCCCAAGAATACAATAAATTAGTTCGGACGGCAAAACGCAACTCCTGGTAGCTTTTCTGTGAACAGGTTTATAGTGTGAACGAAGTCTCGAAGATCTTGAAGAAGTTTTTTTCCAAAACACACATGCCAACCGAAATGCTGGTGGACAATAGCCTTATTGTTGCAGGAAGGAAGCCAACCTGGAACAGCCACAAGGGTCCCAATATTACAGATGGTATGGTTAGAAATAAAGAAATAAGTAGCTTGTCCCCTTTCAAGGCAAGCGGGCCAGACGGTATTTTTCCTGCACTTCTACACAAAGAGATGGACAACTTACCATCTCATCTGGTTAGAATTTTTAATACCTGCCTAAAATTCGCATATACTCCTAAAAGCTGGCAAGAGGCAAAAGTAGTTTTCATTTCTAAGCCTGGCAAGGTGAGTTAGTTGTGCGACTTACAAAGACTTACAGACCAATATGTCTTACTTACTTCCTGCTCAAGACCATGCAATGCATAGTGGATGTCATGATTAAGAGCAGGAAATTTAGACGATAGTTTGTGGTTTAGACAACATGCATATGTGAAAGGAAGGTCAGGGGAAGCGGCTCTTCACAGGGTAGTTAACTACATCGAAATAGCTTTCAATGACAAGTTGTACGCGCTTGACGTTTACCAAAAAGGGGAAGCCTACCTTTTCCCTTTATGAACAATTTCTTTCTTATTTGATATATGTATGTACTTATATACATTTCTTTCTTAAGGTTTAAAGAAACATGATTCCCTTCTTTGTATATGAAACCTACAACAAGCTTATTATATAATTAAATATCTGTCATAAAGCAGTTTGATAGTATGTTTCCACTATACGTGATTCGTTCTCTATTCATGCTTCACACCCCAATCATGAGCGAAGCATTTTGCTTCGCCATACAAAATTATAAGAGCGAATCATGAAGATGCAATATGAATCGCCTTGCGAAGCACGTAAAATTGGTATCTTCTCTTTTCACTTTTATCGCCATTTTATTCGAACTAGCTAGCAAAACCAAATAGTTATATGTGTGTGTGTGTGTGAACAAATGAAAACAAACCAAACGCACGTGCGTATGATACGTATGTATGCGTGAATATTCATACAAAAAAAAATGCGAAACGAAGCACGAATGCGCAGTGTAAACAGTATAATTCATAAACATGATTGAGAAAGCGCAGCATGTGATTCAACTAGTAGTGGGAACATAGCATGAAACATTTCTAATAACAAAGCGATTTGAATTGAAGCAGAAAATAGCAAAAAATTAAAGCAAATAACACAAAACCAATGAATATAGTAAAACAAAATTAATGACCTTGTGCCAGCAAAAAAAAAAAAAAAAGAAAACAAGCAAAACTAATATTAATGATTAAACCAAACAAAATAAAGATTCCGATAGTAAAATATATCTACATAAATATTTGCATAAATAGATTACAAAAAAAAATCAGGCAAAGCAAACAAACATCATTAAAACGCATTTTGTGGGCTAATCTTATTCACGCTTGTTTGTTTCTATTGTTGTGCTACAAAATCGTAAATGAGTATGTATCGTATTCGCAACTTGGGAGAAGAAAAAAGTTTGTTAATCATGTTTCCATATTCTGCAAATTATTGTCACACCTTTGGTTTTATTGAAGAAAAAATTGCATTCAAGTTAAACGCAAAAACTTATCCGAAGCGGAAATTCATAATCAATTGTGCCCGTAATAAAACACTCAAAGATACTACTCGTAGTCTAAAAAAAATTATGAATGCTGTCAAACGCATATTTTGAAAAGTGTGATTATAAATTAGAATATTTAGTATATGGAATGATTTAGTTTTATTCAAATTAAATCCGCTTAAAATTCCAATTGTTTAATTAACCCCGCACAATTTATCACTCATATTTCCGAAGCTACTAAGTGAAAATTTATTCATAAAAAAATGTATGTATGTACGATATACGCTTATCAAATCAATACAAACTCTGAAAGTATTAAGCTTGACAAATGTTTATTTGATATAAAACGCTTTTGATTTATGCAATAAATATTTTAAAAATTCTAGACTTAATAGGGTAGTCACTTATTCCAGTTTCAAGTTGTATGAAAAAGTGTTGACAAAATATTTTGTTCGAGTTATCAAATAAATTATACATTTTATTTAGTTATTCTATTATGTATAGCGAGTAAAAAATGGCATAAATTACAATTTAATATATTATTTTAATTCCTTATTTGTAAATAATTACAAGGCCTGCATTTTTATATTTATGTATATTTACTCAAGACTGAAAGTAGTGGTGCTAAGACGCAATTTACACTGTACCTTTTGCTGCGTGCCTGTTCAGGAAGTCTTTTTTGTTTGTGGGTGAGAGGGGATGAGTAGCTTGCGAGGTAAAACAAAAGGCACGAGACGAAAATTCGCCGGAATTTATGACATTTCTCTTTGCCTTTTTCGTACTCTTAAGCGTGTATATAAATGCCAAAAAGACATGAAGAAAAAAGGCTTAATGTAAATGTGTGTGACTTTTCGTAGGGGGCTTAAAAAAACATTGTCAAAACAAGGCAGGCTAAAAAGGCATAGTGTGAAATGGCTCTAAGCTGAAGTGAGGGGTAAAGCATGGCATTCGATATCGATTGAAACTTTAAAATACTCCGTTGAAATATTTTGAAATTTCGTTCCTTATATATCGAGTGCCATGATTTGGCATTTGGTATGTCAGCGAGATTTAGTTTATCTGACTAAGTTTTGACTTATACTTGCGCATTATGAATTTTATGTCGAATACTTTTGTAGAACACTTTAAACTGCTTAAGAATAATAATGTAACCCCCTTTCACGGTATGGGGCAAAGCAGACTCATGCGCAAAAGAGTTGAGGGATTAAGATGCTGCGTAAAAGTGCCCAACACTGCTCGTAACTTAAAGGGGAAGAAGGAATAAGTGCAAAATTCAGTCTTAAATGCATTTCAAAATTTTAATAATTTTTCTCAATATTTTAAACTTAAAATAGACAAGAATTCTGTTCAACAAAACGATGCAAGTGAAAAAAAATTTAATTTCAATAATATTTGTCATTAATATGGTGCATTTTAAAATGTCATTTAATTTAATTTGTTTGTGTTGGTGATTATGTTGCTTGTTGATTGACACAACGCGCTGATGTACTATTGTTGTTGTTTATTTTGATTGCTTGTGTTGTACACGTGTAAATGCCAACAAGAAGCCGAAAAACGTCGTGGCTTGATTTTTTTTAATCAACAAAGTTATTTGTTAAATTATATCTTATGTTACAAATGTGTGTTTGTATTTACAAAAATCGTTGTAGGTGCCTTTTTAAATAATATTTTAATTGTATTCACAAATA
Source organism: Nowickia ferox (assembly GCA_936439885.1). Classification (NCBI taxonomy): domain Eukaryota; kingdom Metazoa; phylum Arthropoda; class Insecta; order Diptera; family Tachinidae; genus Nowickia; species Nowickia ferox. The sequence goes on from OW387024.1 coordinate 79,125,128, forward strand.
AGTTAATTGTATTTACAAATCTTTTTTTTTCTGTGTTAATGTCCCCAAGAGATGCAAATAAAGGGCCACTCAAAATATTATACATGTATAAAGACTTTCATCACATTTTACGAGAAAGAAATTGAAAGACACTTGTTTCCAACGTAAAGTGGCATCTTGTGTTCACACCATCACACCTCGAATTACATTAAAAACACAAGTAGAGTTGAAAGCAAACAGCTGTTGAGGATTAACATGCCCACATTAATCGTTGAGTTCCGGCGACAGAGCAGTTTCATGAAAGCTGTGGTCGTGCCGGCCTTTGAAAATCGACGGCGGTTTAAGTAGTTGATGCAAATAAGATGAAGAAAAAAAAATACAATAGACTCGTTAACTTTCAGACGTGGCTTACAGGAAATATATTTCCATACGATAAACATATTCAATATTTAGAGTTGGTTTAAGACGAAGAAATGCACCATAAAAGACGGCACGGCATCGGCGTCGAAACAGACGACTTGTGTGTTTGTTTTTTACTTAATTTTGTAAATAGTAATACAACTATGATCAGATGAAAAATCTTATCGTTTAGAAAAATTTTTAAAAATGCTCAAGTCTTATGGGATGTCAAATTTGTATCGTAATATTTACAATATCGTAGTTGCACGTATTATTTTAATTTTTGTCATGTCATCAGTCCATTATTGGTATGGAGCATATGCCAACAAGTTGACAAAGAAGGTTTACATGAAGTTTTCTCAAAGTATACCCGATAGGAGTTTTTGCTTCCGACAAATGCTTGGAAGAAATGTGTAAATTTTAGTGAACTTTAATGAATAAGGATAAAAGTTAGTATTACTTTATTGTAAAATTAAAAATACGTGTTGTGCCGCATACACCACTTTTCTTAATTTATTTTCAAAAAGTAGCTTTTTGTGCTCCATACATATACTTTACTGCTGAGAATTGAGAATTTTGTTATTTTGTTTATATTTCTTTTTGGCTAGAGAAATAAGTCGATCGTTTAACGCCGACCAAGAAGCCGCCGCCGTAATATTTTCAACTATCGTTCCGCTTACACACTTACACAAGAAAAACAAGTAACTGAAGTGTATTTAATATAAAGAGTAAAATTAAATGATTTCTGTTATACTCAAACATGCATAATTAAGGTTTATTTTATTTTATTTTATTTTATTTTATTTTATTTTATTTTATTTTATTTAGTGTTTAATAAGTTTATATTAAAACATTTAATGGGCGGCTGCGCCTGGGTGATGATGTTTTTGCTTAACAGTCGCCGTTGAATTTTTCTTGCGGCACCTTCTTTTTTTATTATTCATTTCTTATAGAAATGCAGCAAAACAAGAGTTAACTTTATTTCGCATGTTTTTGTATGAAGAATTTGACGCAAACGCCAAACTGTGGCATGTACAGCAAAACAATACTTATTAAAACCTTAAAATAGATGAAATGGAGAAAAATGAATGCTAAATATCTCAGAAACCATAATTAATTTCGCGAAACGCTTTTTGGATTCAGAGAGGAGCTACATACCTAACTCATTTTTTTTTAAACAGTCGTTGGGTCAAATCAATAATGGGCTGACGGTATATTAATACAAAGTATAACATTCTAAACAGCCCTTTATGGACACATTAAAATAAAATACAAATTTTTCTATATTTATTAATTTTGAAAAGTGTTGAAACAAGCACAAACTCAATACTCTGCTCTCACTCTTTGCTGATGTTGTTGAGAGACAATAAAAAATTTAAAATGCAATATCTCTTGATTTTGACCCAATCTTTCAAAACGGAGTATACCACTGTATTCTATGGCCCAAAATTAATTTGGGGTATCTGGGGGTTTTTCTGTGTCATGTCGAAAGTTACAATTTTCAAAATTTCTACAACACAATTTGACAAATATACAAAAAATTCTGAGAAAATATATTTGATTTAAAAAAATTTTGGCATATGGGCATTGTAACATTCATAGTTCCAAAACAATAGAATTCATAAACTTTTTACCAAATCAGCTGACGGTAATTTTCCAAGATTATATTTTTACCCCAAAAATGTATTGCTTTTTTTTTTTTTTTTTTGTTTTTATATGTGACATAATGAAAAACTGTGTCCGTAAAAAAACTTAAAGTTTGACTTTTCTTCTATCATCCATCACTGCCAAACTTTTGTTAAAGGAAATGATTTACAATAAATGAAAGCCGAAAATGCCGCTTTATCTCTTTGTAATAATTTTAAAATTATAATTTTACAAAGTAATTTATAGTCGTAAAACAGCCAATTTTTAATTCACTTCCATTAATACATTCAAATACGAACAGCTCTATTTATCAATCAATATTATTTATCAAGCAGCCAGAGAGCTTTAAAAACAAAACAAAAAACAAAACAAAAAACCTCTTCCTCACTAAATAAGTATACATATAGTATATGATGGACAAGATTTTATGGGCAAATTAATGTGTTTTTAAACTTCCAAGAGACCTTTTTCTATCAATCATTTCAGTAGCTGGGGTTAACAAAATTAAAACTGGAACCTCTTATCTTGTTTACGCACACAAAGTAGTTTATTTTTTTATTTTTTATTTTTTTCAAATTAGTTTGGAAACATTAACATTAACAATAAATAAAACTCATAAAAAATCTTTAAGCTTTTAATATAATTTGCGCAAGGTGTAGGTAGCATAACTTGTAATACAAAACAAATTAAATATGATGGTAATAAATACGATAAAAATCTTAGAGCTGGCGCTAGGGCAAACAAATACCGAATTAAATTGAATTATTAAAACAACATGCGTTACATATTAAATCAATAAGTACTCGTATAGTAAGATAAGGGCAGAATTACTAAAAAGCTGTTTGAAAAGGAATGTGATGTGTTTTATGGGCATAATTTAGTGGTTTCAAAACCGCCGCGCGGGTCTGGCAAAGCAGTCAGCTGTTAAATATCTGTAATCTGAAGTCACATTTATTTATTTATTTATTTACAAAATAAATTTTGCAAAGCATTGTTGCACAAATATTAGCGGGCTAACTAGACCACATGCCCAAGATATTATTAACAGTATTTTAAAAAAGTTTTTGAGACTGACTATACACGACCTATTGCTTCACTTCCTTTAGGAAGTGGCAACGTAGTTGCCAACGAAATTCCACAAAAGAACCGCAAGATTATATCGTTATCCGTGGCAGAGTCAAGCACTGTTAGACTATTATGCTTTGTATGAATACATGGCAAAAATTGTGTGAATGCAAAATGTAATGACGAATGGCAAATAATACGCTAAAAAATTTACATCCCGTAAGACTTGATCCTTTTTTAATTTTTTTAACGATAAGACTTTTCAACTGATCAGGATTGCATTTTTCCAAAATGAAGTATTTTCCTTCGTCTTAGGCCGGCTCTAAATCTTGAATAGTTTTATCGTATTGAAATATATATATTTTGTGCCATCCATGTCTAAAGGCTAACGAAATATTTTCTTTTTTATTTCTTTCTAATATCTAAATCAATTACTTTAAGCATCGAATATTTTCAAAGGGGTGCGCCACGTCCACAGCCCATATGAATTTGCTCTGGCGCTGCAAATCAACGATTAATGCAGGCATTTTTTTTTTTTTTTTTTTTGAACATCTGTTTGCTGTTTGCTTGTGTTCGTAACTTTATTTTAGGCATGATGGTGTGAACACGAAATGTAATTTCACGTTAGATTTTTTGAAAGTCGAAACAAATATTGTTAAATTTTTCTCTCGTAAAATGTGATGAAATTCTTAATACTTGTATAGTAGTCTGAGTAGCCCTTTATGAATATTGATGGTTTAACAACCGATCAATAATCAACCTACTGTCCAATACATTGGCAAGATTATAAAGAAATTTTAAGAGACTGGAAGCTTTACAGATGTTGTTTAAGGTTTGGCAAACATCAATTGACCATACAAATCATGCGGTTTGACGCCGTTAGACTTTATTTGTAGTGCTACGCTAAAGGTCATGTCTGAAGGTCAATCCCCTGAAGCTTAAATTAAACGTGACATAACCATAACCATACAAAAGCAGCTGTTCGAAATAAACTTATGGTTAACACTGTATTTGACTACAGGTGACTCGCGATAACGCCACGGCCATAACCATAAGCATAGAAAGCAATTGAATTTTGGCTTTTCGCCATAGCCATAACAGAGAACGAAGCCAACGAAAAAAGTGGGCGGCGGCGGCTGAGCTCAAAATGAACTGGCAGCAGCTAATAATCGGCTTTAGCCGACTTGTAATATTGTATCAGATATGTCCGATGAATTATTTTTATTTGAAATGTTCGAAAACATATTTTTCTATATTCTTTTGAGATATGTTCACAAATTATATTCACTTTAACTTTTTTTACACTTTTGTTTCATACATCTTTCAATGACACGTGTACGATATAACGGAATATAAAGTATATGCAAGTACTCAGGTGATTAATTTTTTTCTCGTGTAGTGTGAATGCCTGAATGTCAAAAGTTGTTTACAATTTTTGTACGCCATTTTGTTTTGTTTTGCTTTGTTATACACAATTGTGTATACTGAAAACGTATGTGAAAAAGTTTAAATAAAGTTTTACTTAGAAAATGTGTTACATAACATTTAAAAATAATTATATTTAATTATTAAACTACATATGTATTCTTTATTATACTTATTTCTCATATTAAAGGTTTATCAATTAATAAATTTACTTTGGTTTTGTCTATCCATACATTTTCTTTTTGTTGTATGCAAATCTGGGACTATTGCATTAAATAAGCAAATGCATTGACCATTTTCCCACAATAAACCAAATCAATGCTAATGCAAATTTATTACATTAGCACTAACTGTAATAATATTAGTGCAATTTTTATTGCATTTTACTAAAATCCCTTCGAAGTAATTCATCAACATTGCATTGTTATTTTTAGTGCACTATTTTTTGCACCACTAAACACATTATGAATAGTATTATTGCATTATCAGTGGAACATATAGTGCAAAATATAACGTAAATGTGTACATACATAAAAACATACGTACATACATAAATATGTAAATTTTTTCCTATGTACATATCGTCATCCAAGACGAAAAATCATATCACTACGTTTTTTTATAATTTTTCGAGAGAAAGAGAAAACTTCATGAATTTCAAGCGGTAGAATTTTTCGTTTATAAAATCACCATTTATTAAGATATAACTTTACAATAAACTAAAACATAAGTTCTGATCTTTTGTCAATTGCACGGTTTTTCAAATAAGCTCGAGATGCAACGTACTTGAAGTATGAAACTTTTTAATTTTTTTTAAATTGGTTCTGTAATCTAGTTTGTATTTATATTGACAGTTTTTTTTCGTTAATTTGTATGTACGTACTTATAAAAGTGCCCTCAATGACTTTAGTGTATTTTATATTTTTTATTTGTACTATCTCCTAAAAATATTTTCACGTTTTATTAAATTTTACTGTGTACAATATGTGATAGTGCAATAATATTGCATCACTTCATGATGTGCTTAGTGGCAACACAAAATTAGTGTATTTTTTGTAATGCGATTAGCTGCTAATGCAATATTAATCCATTACTTTTAAGAGATTTTATTGAAGTGAAAAAAATAGTGCACTACAAGCATTAAATTTAAATTTGCACTAAGATTTTTGTTTTTCAATCAGTGCTTATGCAAAAGTGATGCAAGTTGCCCAGGTCTGGTTGTATTCATCTGTTTTTGACATTCATCCATTATTCTTACACAAACAAATCGCCTGTTGTTTTTGTACTTTCTTAGTTGTTGTACACCTGCATATACTTTATATATATACGCTTTGCAAATCTGCAAATGCTATGAAACAGTGCTACCAGCTTTTTCAACTTAGTCCTTTAGGGCTTTTTAAATTTCAAAGTTGGCATCGCTGTATAGTGGGATTTCACGAAGTCGGCAAAATTTTTAGCCAAAAGTAGCCGCCAGAATCAGCGGCGGCTAAGATATCTGAAAATAAGTAGGGGGCTGCTTAGCCGCCCTGAACAATTGAAATGAATAAATAAATAAAAACATAAACAGCTTTTCATTGTTATGGCAGCATTAATAGGTGAAGCAAATATATTTATGGTTATGGCGATGGCATTGTTGCATGGCAAGTCTGATTGAACCTTAAAGTGTCGGTCGCTGATAATTGTATCGAGTTACGGTTTTTCAGTGGCGCCATTTTTTTGACCTAACGCACAATAATTTTCGAAAACACAATTACATAAAAATTTTACATTGGTGAATGGAGAGAAGATTTTAAAAAGATTTTGTATGACGATCTGGAATTTTTGGATAACATTTGGAAGACTTACTTACTCTGGTTTACTACAACATCAAACTCATAAACGTGGAGAAGTTTTAAGGATTAAGTGATTTTATTTGACTTGGTGGAGACCGTAGAATACTTAGAACTGATTTTTTCAATACGAAGGCTTAGGTCGAATTGCAGCTACTACAGGACGCTCCTATATGAAGCATTTACCCTTGGTAATATAGCTGCACATGCCATAAAATTTTAAAATTTAAAACAGTATATTTATTTTATGCAAACCTACATATGTGAAGTTCTTTTTACTATTTTCACTGATTGGCGCTATTTTAATTAACAATATTGGTTAAATTCATCTATAAATATTTTCTGTTTAGGTTATATTTTTTTATTGCATCTACTATTCTGTATCAAAATCTTGCAAACGCATAAAATTTTCGAACCGGTAAGCTGACTAAAATCAACTTTTATGATTCACTAGAATGCAAGCTTCAAATAATTAATCATATTTAACAGCCGCATTTAGCTTGTCTTCGAAATTTTTATGCAATATTTTTGGCTTGTGAATTAACTATCACAGGGCATCCATCAGCAGTTACTTTCGTCATTTCAGTTTAAATATATTGCAATTCAAAACAGTCATATGCATGCGTACTTTTCTTACCAAAAACGAGTTATGACTTTTGATCTTTTCATTTAAAATTTAATGTGACAGTAAACTATATGTGAATAGTTTATAGCTTCAAATCTTAAAAAATTACTGTGACAAATTTTAGTGATGCTATTTAAATATGTTAATCAGTCACATAAGTTACCTACAGTAAATCTTGAAGGCATGATTAGCTCTAATATAAGTTTCTCTCTGGGGCTTTGTTATAGATAGCAGATTGATCAAATCGTAATTAAAATGTTGCAAACTCAAAACGAGGTCAAGGGAACACCCGTACAATAACGAAAACCTAAAATCTAATTTAACAAAATAAAATAATATGATAAAAATCACCAAAACATACCAGTGCCATAAAATAATTCTGGTATTTTGTTGTTGCTTTGGATGGCTGGTGTGTCAAAAGCAGCTGATTGAAGATACTAAAGTAAAGACCTATGTGGCTGAGCCAAGCAGCTGATCATTTTATGCAGCCGCGCCGCCTCCCAAAAAGTTTGGCTTATGTCTTTTGAAAAACAGCCGCCAATTATCCGTGTAAAATATAAACTAATAATTTTATTATTTATTTATTTTATTTTTTATTTTAAATTTGATTTTCTTGTTATTTGTTGTCAGCCGGCTGAAGCTGAATTTTAGTCTCCGCTGACGATTTTCTCAAGTGCCGCAACCGCCGACAAAATCGATAGGCGCAGGTCTCTTTACATAAACAACTTTGACATACGATTCAACAATTATATGTAATCGCCTTGAATTAGGCAAAAAAAAAGTAGATCAGATGTGTTTTCAATAGGGATGTAACGATACGCCATTTCGACGATCCGATACCGATATTCAAAAATAAATATCGACGATACCGATTCCGATACCGATACGCATATTGAAATTGAGCTCAAGTAAAAAATTAACAAAACTCAAGTAGAGTAATTCTTCTATTATACAAAATAAGTGTTTATTTATGAGCCATTCAAATCATCAAAATTTTCAATACATTTTAGTTTCTAAGATTCAAACTGCAAAACGTCTGCAATATTTATGATTTTACAAAATAAACGATGGCATTCAGTTCAGATTGGCTCAAGATTTAAAATTGATATTAATAAGATTAAAAAAAACTCTAAAGAAAAGTATAAGAAGTATCGGCGTATCGACAGTAAAATATCGCCGATATCGATATATCGGAAAACCAGCAGTATCGCCGATATATCGGTATCGGTATCGGTTGCATCCCTAGTTTTCAACTTGACCTTATTAATCGTCCTTGATCCAAAGTATGCATTTTTCAAAGCGAATTGAAGCGAGCATACCTTATATGAATATGCCTTGTTTTTATTTTTGTTATGCGATACAAATTCGCCTTGTTCAATTTCTGACATATTTAGCAAACGAAAATGACATGTTGTTTTTTGGCATTGTTGTTGTTAATATTAATATAAGACAGATTCGCCTCAAGTCGCTTAGAAAATGAGTTCACATCCGAGGGAGATACAAACTACTACTACTCACACACACTTTATTTTATTTAAATTTTAAGATAAAAAGCTCTTAATGAATAATGATTTTTTTTTCAATCTGAGCAAGCACATGCGAATTGAAAATTTTCTAAATTCTAAAAATTCATTATTAGGTGCCCATTTCCTAAAAGTATTATTCTTCCAAATTCTAGGAATACCAAGGCAACAAGTAAGGACTGTATTTTGTATATTCAACCTAAAATTTAATCACTAAGTGAATTTCCAAGCGCTATGATTGTTCGTTCTATACCGCTCTTTCTTATTATCGTTGTTTGTTTTTCGTTTTCTTTTTAAGCACAACAATAATTTGACAGATCAGATCAAACAAGTTTTGATTTTGAAATTTCAGCGAATAATGTTGACTAGTTTAGAATTCCAATTTTAATCGGTTTATGTTAGAAATACATACTACACGCATTAGTCAGCAGGTGGGGATAATCACGAATTTTCGTTTGGAAATACCGCACTCACACATGCACACTTACATGCATACACATATGCATACATACATGCACGTGAGTTAAAGAAGATAAGTTGTGAGTGACTACTTATATATTTCAAAATATTCAAAAAGAATTCAAAGAATTTACAAAAGGTAAAATATGTACATACATACATACATACATACATACATACATATCGTCATATAAAATCAAAAAAAGACATCAATTTTGGTGAGAAGCTCCAAAAATATAAATTTCCGAATACATATTTAGTTCTCAGCAGTCTCTTGACTCTCTTTAAGAAAGAAAGGGTATTTACACCTGCACAAGACCTAGGAGATTTCAATTTAAATCTTTATGAAAAACTATACCGTTTACATCAAGTTTTTTTTACATTTATCAAGATTTTTTATCCTAAACGAAGCCCATTAACTGAAAAATTTCTCAGACTACAACCAAACGACTGCAATGTAGTCAATTCATACACCTTTTTATGTATAAAAGCTCGGCTTTTTAGTACAAATTTTAAAGAAAAAAATACAACATAGTTGCATCACTCAGTTCAACTAGACTTTCAGTAGATTTTGACAAAATCTAATGACGAAGTAGATTTTGTTTTGTATGGGAAATCTAATAAATTTTTCCCGAAATCTCTAAACTACCAGATTTTGCTCAGATGTAAGCGCACTATTAAATTTAAAGTTATTTATTTTAATGTGCATCAACAAGATGCATATGCGACTCCATAAAGTATGTATGTACACATATTATGGATCCCTATGAATAGGGAAGTCGAATAAGCGATGTTTGTCTGTACATGAAATCGATTTTCCGTAATCTCTAGAAAAGCTGTAGACTACGTTCCTGGACTGATATGATTATTATGAAAAATTAGCAAAATAAAAAAAAATGGTTCCAGGCTTGGAAAACTGAAACTTTTCTTTGGTATATAAAATCAACTAAATTAAACTATTTATTTTATTGATGAATTAAACATATCTTATATATTACAAAGAAAAACATTGCTATTGAAAACTAGCAAAATCAATAAAATAGTTCCAGGGCTGGAAAATGAAAAAAACAATTTTACACAAAAGTAACTAATTCAAAGTATTTTTTTTTTTTTTTAATTAAAAATAGTTTACGTTTTCGAAAGATCTTTGCTCAATAGATTTTTTATATTCTTCTCATTTTTATTTTAAAAAATCTAGTTTTACCATATAGCATAGCGAAATCGAATAGTTTTTACGGAACAAAAATTCTGTCGTAGCCAAATTATGGATTGGACATACTTAATGGCGATTTAATACAATTTTTGTTCCCATTAAACCACGATATACATAAATAAATATTCACAAATAACTTCGGGTATTTACATAACTTTTACATATTTTTTATATTTCTCAAATATTTTTTTGCCGCAAATTAAACACAAGCGTTGGAAAAATTATTTCGATGCGGGCATTCTTCAATGTTCTTAAAAAATACTCAATTTTTATTGATACGTATGTGCTAGCTGTCAAACTATTATGCTGTCCACACTTACTGCAAAATAATGTCAAGCTGAAATCAATTGATCGCTAGTCAATCTATGGTACTACCTTTCCAATACACAGCAGCAAATAACCACAAAATTCGTGTTCTATGTCAGAAATGTTACAAATAATTAACACACCAACATTAAGAGGACAACTTTAAAGCAGGTCCATTAATCATAATTGTAAATTTTAATATAATCTTAATTTTTACACATACTTTTGCTCTGAATTTTTTATGACAATAATTTTTTATAGTTTATTGTTATTTTTAAAATGAGAATTTTTTTAGTATAACGAAATGCTCAAAATAGATCAGTCTAGTATTTTAGGCTTCCGCAAAGAATTTTAAAGTTGTTTTCTTCAGACGACAAAAAAAATTATTTGAAGCGCAGGATGTAGTAACTTTGTGTTTTTGTTGTATTTTAAATGTGATTGCTTACATTCCTACTAAAAACTTTTAAGAAGACAACAAAATAATAATTTAAATAATAATTCAACAAAAGCTTAAAAGCAGCTAAAAATATATAGACAACTTTCAAATCAGAAAAATTTCATTTGTTAATTACATACATATATTAATACAATATAAATTGAATCCATATTATTGGTTTCTTTTCATTCTGCTGTTATCAACACTAGTAATATATATTTTAAAATGCCAGCAAAATCAATTGAAAATAAATTCAATAAAGTGCGACTGTGACTCGCACACGAAGGGAAGCCAATCGGGACTGGTTTTTACTATCCCGGGATTCAGGATTTCAAAAAATCAAATCCCGGGGTTTCGGGATTTTTCGGGATCCCGACATTTTTTGAGATTCAACAGTAAAAGACACATGCTTTTTATAGGTATTTGCTAAAAAGGGGTTCACAAGCAAAAGTTTTATAATTATTTCATATTACATAGTCAAAAACTATTTGAAAATTCACAAATAATATTTTGGAACATCACAAAAGAAAAATAAGCGTAGCAGGCTTATAAACTTAAACAAAGCCCACATTCATATCGAATATAAATTATTTGCTGGGTTTTGTTAAAGTTTCTTTTGTGATTTTCAAAAATATTAGTATTTGTGAATTCTCAAATAGTTTTTGAAAGTATGTGCATAAGATAAGAAGATTGTGACTGTTCAAAATATGTGGTTGAAGTCTACTAATGATTTGGCAAAGCATCAATGAAATACATATGTATATTGGCAATGCTTAGCTACCGGCAAATAAATTTCAATTATAAAAGATGAATATTGTGTTGCCACGGTTACTATCTTCACATGCGGGAAGGTCATGATGAATTTATTTTTAAAAAACAAGCAAAACTTAGTAAACAAAAAAATTGTTTCACTTTTTGGCGTTTTTTTTTTTGTTTTGGCTTTTTTATTTTGGCGATTTTTCCGTTTTTGGTCATTTATTTTTGTTCAAGAAATTTTTTTAGTTTGTCGATTTTTTTCGGTTTTTGGCGACATTTTTCGGCTAGGCGATTTTCTTTTTTAATTTTAAAATTTTTTTTAGTTTCAGAGCTTTTGAAAAAGAAAGAGTTTGCCTCTTACGGTTTCCAAGATACGAACTAATCAGCTCGTTATCGAAAGCGACGATTAGACCCCAGGTTTTTTGTGGCCACACTTTGCTAATGTTGACAGCAATGATCTTTGGTTTCAGTACTCAAAGGCCCCAGCACATAGAATCCCTCATACCTTAAACGTCGCCTTTTTCAACTGACGGCTAAGTTGACATACATGATTTCTTATGAGGTCTATTACATTCAGTACATGTCCTGTCAACGCAAAGTACAACAATTGGCCAACCTTTAACTTTTTGCGTATGTTGAGTAGTTTGACAGATATTGGTTGGTTTTTTTTTTTTGCAGGTTTTGATTTAAATGTTTGTGTTTTGTGGCAGCCAAAAAGAAATAAGCGAAATAAGAGAAAAAAATTTAGTTTAATAAATAAAATATAGAACCAACCCACTGAAGCTGTTCAAATGCTTCCACCCATAAAGTACTCATTGTGCCAACCTTCTCCTTTGTTGTGTTAATTTCAGTTGAAAAAGTATTCTATGCACCTGGGCCTTTAACCGTAATCGAAGCGTTTTTGCAAAATATGGTTTAAAATTATTTATGTAAAAAGATATTTGCAAACATCAAAATTTTATTATTAATCAGCCCAATCATGAATATTCCCACGGAATTTAATTCTCACGGAGAATAATTTTCTCGAGAAAATATTCCTTGGGAACAAAAAATAGTAATACGTGGCATCACTGTATTAGGAAGCCAGTTGTTTTGCTTGTTTGCTGACATTTTGTTTCTCCCCATTTTTTTGAGTGAGAGAGTAAAAGTAAAAAAAATTATTAAAATTCACCAACTTGAAAAAATATGTAAAAAAAAAATTTATATGTAAATGATTTATTTGGGCATTATTTGTGTATTTCCAAATAAAAGAACTTTAAAATACATGTTTACGTATATAAATTTTGTTTTAATGGAGTATTAACCATGTTTTTATGTAAACTCCCTTCTGTTTTGCAACAGAAAGATTTTTAGTGAAAAAAGCAAGTTCAATTGCGTTCATAATACCTACTTTTACCCCGGGGGAATTTTTTTATTCCCACATTTGGCAAACAAAGGGGGGAAAACAAATTCATGATAGGAGAAAAGGGAAAAGTGAGAAAACTAGCGCGGAATTTTTGTTTATGATTGGGCTGAATAATCACAATCCTGCTGATTTACATAAAAATCTATTATAAAATTAAGTTATATTTTCCGAAAACGAAAACCTCAAATTTGTCCACATAAATATTACGCATATGTATGTAAGTATGTACTCGTATGTATGTTTGGCATTTAAATGCTTAAAAATTGAAACAATTTGTTTTTTAACTTCTCACAAAATTCTATTATACGAGTATTCTGCTCTCATAAATATCAAGTTATAAATTAATTACCCAAGCTGCTATTTCCTCTTATGTTAAGAGCTCTAATCTGATAAAAGCAATTAAAATAAGGTATAGAATATATATGTATATACAGGGTGGGCCAAAAGTTACCAGGGGGTTTAAAAGTTTAATAACTTTTTCGTTTATTAATTTTTTTTTTATTTTTTTTCTCAGATTATATAATATACAAAATGGAAATTTTTTTTACACTAAGTATGAAAAATAATGTCTCTTAAATGACCACCGTTTTCAGCTTCGCACTGATGGGCGATTATGATTATGAGTGATGAAGCTCATTTTCATTTGAATGGCTTTGTTAATAAGCAGAACTGTAGGTTCTGGGGTTCTGAAAATCCAAGAGCCATTCATAAACGCCAATTGCACCCCATTAGGTGTACAATATGGTGTGGGATCACATCTGAAAATATCATTGGGCCTTACTTCTTCGAGAATGAAGATGGAAGTGCTGTAACCGTAAATGGAGAGCGGTATCGGTTTATGATAGAAAATTTTTTACGTCTTGCTCTTGAAAACAGACCTGGTATGTGGTTTCAGCAGGACGGAGCCACTGCCCGCACTGCCCGAGACACAATGGCACTTTTAAGTCAAATTTTTGGAGAGCGAATAATTTCCAGAAATTCGGAAATAATTTGGCCCAGCGCGATCGCCAGTTTTGACACCACCCGACTATTTTCTTTGGGGTTATTTGAAGTAGCGAGTGTATGTGAACAAGCCAGAGACAATCCTTGAACTCAAGGCAAACATTGTTGCAGAAATTCGAACGCTACAGCCACAAATTTTGAAAGATGTTATGGAAAATGCTCTAAAACGAGCCCATAAGTGCGCAGCTGAAAACGATGGTCATTTAAGAGACATTATTTTTCATACTTAGTGTAAAAAATGTCCATTTTGTATATTATATAATCTGAGAAAAAGAAATAAAAAAAAATTAATAAACTAAAGTTATTAAACTTTTAAGTCCCATGGTAACTTTTGGCCCACCCTGTATATATTTAATATTTATGTATGTATGTGAAAGATGTGTATTTATGGGGAGTACGTGTTTCAGATACAATAAAAAATTTTAATAAAAACTATTAATCTTAACTTAGAGTAAAAAAATTATTGAAATTAATGGATATTCAAACACACATGTGTATATGCATAATGAGCAAAAAAAAAAAAATTAAAGCATTTGATATGAAATTGGAAGTTATTTTTTTGAGCATAAGCGGATGTTTTCTTTTTAATGGGGTGTAGAGGTATAGTAAAAATAGTAGAAACAAAAGTTTACTCAAACTAACTTAATATTCTGTTGTCCATAATATTCGTACATATAGAACTAAAATGGTCTGCATTAGAAACATTAAAATACAAATAGGAACTACCGTGCGGTAAATGGAGCTGACACAAGACTAACTAGTCATGTGACGGGATAGGGATTAGTCCTATGTAGCGAACCAGTCGCTCGCTTTTACATGGGGATGACATGGGATGGGGTTAATTGATACTTTGTATGCACCTTGTGACTTGTCACTAAACTATCTTACAGGGATCGAATAATATAAATTGTTTATAAATGGTATTCCGTCATTCAACTATAATATTTGAAAACTTATCTATTTTTTTTTATTATTAAAAATGCAGTTACATTTTATTTTTAAACAGAGCCTTTTTTAGGACCCGAACTGAAAATCTGCGTGCGGCATGACACTCTAGCACACTAGCCACTCGACTACGGGGTGCACTCATATTTCAAAAGTAATTTATACCTTAAATCAGTTAATGTAAAGTTAATATCCAAATATACATAGTTACGGAACTGGTTTCAGAGTGACTTGGTGGTCTCATTGTAGGGAACAATTAACATTATATTTATACTGTTTGATAGGTCTTAGTTAAAGGCAGCCTCATCGAACTTGTTCAATTCCCAATAAAATTTATTGAATTTTAAGACGACACATCAAAAAAATGGTGAATATGTAAAACCCTTTACACGATATGTCTCTTTTTTTCACCACACACTAACTACTCCCTACTTTTTGCAACTCTTCCATTTTCTCAAACCATAGGATGAGTACATTTGGATGCTTTCTCATCAAATTTGCCTCAAAAATCAACTTCAATATATTGTAAAGCAAAAATTAATATTTTACTGAGCAATTAATATATAAAAATTACTCACGTATGGTTAATGGTAGAATTACTGAAATCGTATCGTGCTGTTGCGTATCAGCTGACAAAATCCGTAAAATTTAATAAGCATGTTCCCTACAAGAAGACTACTAGTCAATTGACTAGTCATTTTACTAGTAGCGATCACCGAAACTGTGGTCACAGTCCCCAGTTAGTTTATTAAGGGCTTGGTGAAAAAAATGACCAAAACATTTGAATTGTATATTTTACAATAAAATGCGATATCTTAAAAGTTTTGGTATATGCACACTATATGTTTCACTCTAACATACATGTTAGAGAGGAGCAAATATAATTTATATATGTGTCGGTCATCACTACCGGTAAAATGACCAGTCAATTGACTGGCACTCTTAAATTCGATGGAAAGTTATTGCAAATGTGTTAGTGAAAAAATTTCGTTTGTGTTAGTTTCAGTCATTCATTTCTTGTAGGGTTGTTGCTTATTGAAAATGTGTTGGCAACGTTTGCTACGTAAAAATCTACAGAAATTAGATTTTTGCGTAGCAAACGTCAACTTCTGGATTACATACATACACACACTCGTAAAAAGCAAAGAGAAACACGATAACAGCTGACACATTCGCTGGAAGCCTCAAAATTTTACTAACTAACATCCAGACTTGAACGATACGACAACTTCAAAAGTATGACGATACGATTTGACTAACGAAGTCTAAGGGCTAAGCTACACTTTAGGGTTCCGTATAGTAAAAATGAAAGGGAACCCTATTGTTTTCGCTCGATTGTCCGTCTGTCTGTCACAAGTTGTGTTCTTCAGAACCGTAAGAGCTATGGACCTGAAATTTTCATACATTTACCTAAAAGTACAACAACATATATATGACAGTAAAAATTAAAGGGTACTCTAAAGCGAGCAACGAAATCCTAATGTAATATGCAGAAAATTATATACTCTCCCCGCGCGTGTATATATTGAACCAGTTTTTATAGTGCTCAATAACAACTAAATTACCTTTAAACTAAACTTAAAATCAAGTACGTAACTATATTTTTGAAGAAGCTATGCACTTTTGAAAAAATTGTGTTAGGGGGTCCTATTCATGTGGCAGGGAGTGTATATAACAGTTGAAGTTTTCAAAGTTAGTGTATTTTTATGCAGACTACACCAATTAACACTGAAATTAAGATAATCAAAATCAAAGGATATTCTATCAGTTAATGTAATTTTGGCTTTGTAATTTTGGCAACTTGCTGTAACTTGAAAACACGGTTATGCTTCCAACAGTACAGAGCCACATGCCACACAGCGGGCGCTACAATTGATTTACTGAAACAAACTTTTGATGAAAAAATAATTTCGCGCAATGGCCCAATTAATTGGCCACCAAGATCGTGTGATTTAACCCCATTGGATTATTTTCTTTTGGGGTTATGTTAAGTCACTTGTATACATCGATAAACCACAAACAATTGAACACCTGGAAGTCAACATTCGAAGAGTTATCGGCGAAATACGGCCGCAAAAGTTGTTGAAAATTGGTGTTCCAGATGGCGCCATCTACGTGCCAGCCGAGGCGGCCACATGGCAGAAATCATATTTAAACATTAATTTTATAAACTTTTCTTTTCAACAAAGCCCGTTTTATTGATTTTAAAAATATATTTCTTTTCCAGCAAAAAATAATCGAAATTTAGAAGCAATAAAAGTCTTTATTGCATTTTTATAGCTTCTTTTTCTGCAATAAATATTTTATTGCTTACCAAAAAAAAAGCAAAGAAAATGAAAAAGGAACCAAGTTATTTAGAAAGCAAGTTGTGTTGCTGTGTAAATCAAAACCGGCAGCAGTGTATCCCGTCTGCCTTACGAGGATGCAATAACGTAAGCGAATGACGAAATTTAACACAAACACTACGAAGTCAGTCAGCTGCTTATACTCAAACTCTCAAAGTTGCTTATATAGCATCCTCTCTCGCTTACGTGGATACAAATTTGGATGCGATTGAAATTTTTACTTCGAGTTTTGATTTTTTTATTTTTTAATTGAATTGAGTACAAAAATAAGTATTTGCTTCGGTAGTTCAGTAGTGTTCTAGCCTAACATACGGAAATCCTGAGATTAGTGATGCAGGAATTCGAATTGCCGAATATTCGGCCATTTTTACATATTCGTATTCGTATTCGCCAAATTCAGGCAAATACGAATACGAATATTTTTCCAAACAAAATCAAACAAATAAATGCATAAATGCTAAACGAAATTTAAACAAATGGCTAAAAATATTAGTTTGTACGAATCCATTAAATTTTTTATAGAAATTTGTGCCAAATGCTATTTAATGACGATCATTAAAATTTTGGATAGTTTTTGAAGTTCTTTTTAATAACAATTTTTTTCATATTTCA
Source organism: Nowickia ferox (assembly GCA_936439885.1). Taxonomy (NCBI): domain Eukaryota; kingdom Metazoa; phylum Arthropoda; class Insecta; order Diptera; family Tachinidae; genus Nowickia; species Nowickia ferox. The sequence goes on from OW387024.1 coordinate 79,143,099, forward strand.
TATTGCAGGCGTAAATAAAGCCCCAATTTAATGTCTATAAATTTCACATATATAATATTCGTATTCGAGAATATCGTTTCAAATATTCGTATAAAAAGTATTTGATTTGATATTGTATTTAATATATATAATAAATATAAAAACAAAATATAGTGTTGGAAGTTAATCTAAGAGTAGATATAAAATTCTTATCTTATTATTATTCCAGGTAAACGAATATTTTTGCTGAATTCAGGTCACTCCGGCAGGCATGAAAGAATCATATCTTAGATCGACGAGGCACAGCTTCTATGCGAGGAATCCCATATAAAAATCATAAAGGGTGTTTTTTATTGAGGTATAGAACTTTAAGTTGGCATCACTTTTTTAACTGGCGGCCATTTTGTCAGCTGTCAAGTGATTAATATTTAGTTTGGTTTGCCATTTCATCATGAACAGGTTGACAAAAGAACAACGCTTGCAAATCGTGCAAATTTATTTCGAAAATAATGGTTCAGTTCGCGAAGTTTACCGCAAGCTCCGTCCATTTTATGGTCGACAGAGCAATTAATTCGGTTAACCATGGATCGTTTTCGCACTACGTTTACTCTATGTGATAATACGCATCCGCTGAAGTCGCTCGTCTACGCCAACAAACCAGAAACGTTAGGGGACTTGGAAGCCAACATTCGTGGCGTTATTGCCAACATACATACGGCCCCATATGCTCGAAAAAGTGGTTGAAAATTGGACCTGTAGAATTGGCTTTATTCGAGCCAGCCGCGGCGGCCACATGCCCGAAATCATATTTAAACGTTAATGGCATAAAATTATCCTTCCAATAAAGCCAAATTGATGGACATTAAAACGATTTTCTTGTGTTTTATTTCAATTCGAAGTTCTATACCTCTAAAAAAAACACCCTATATAATATTTCATGCAATCTGGAAGCGCTGGCTTATCAACATTTCCCTTACAAAGCTGCTTCGGCTTAAGCTCCATTTTTAACTGGATTGTTTTATTATGATTTAAACTTGTGTCCCTCTATAAAAAAACACCCTTTGTAAGTATATATTTACCACATAATATACGAAATTTAGTTCAACATTTTGCAAATTATTCTTTTAAGCGTCTGCACACAGACGCATATTAAGCGTCTGATATTAAAAAAAAAACTGTTACACTAAATATAAGCGAATTAGCCCAAAGTAAAGCATAAAATTTTGTAAATTTTTTCAAAAAACATCTTTTTTCCGCTTGATGTTTTAAATTTTAAAGTTTAACTGGGGATTAAAAGAGCACAAATGCAAAAATATATACGAGTACATACATACAAGTTATTTCATTTTCAACATGTGTACAAGAATGTACATACGAGTATGTATGTATGTATTTGGTTTATTGCTGGTTATTGCCAAGAAAAATAATCTTTTAAATTAAAAGTGTTGGCAGACATGCCTCACCCGCCAACTTCACATTCATCATCATCGTCATCATCAATGTGATCTCTATTATAATATTTTTTTTTTTTTTTGCATTTAACAGTGATTGTACGTACAATTATTACCAGTTTAGTCAGCAAAAAAAAAAAAAAAAAGAAGCGAAAAAGTAAATTTAAAGTGTAAAATTATTAATTTGTTAAGCATTTATTTTTTTTCAATTTTCTTGTCTCTTTGCAGCATTTTAATTTTGAGGGATTGTTTGCAATCTAATTCAGCGCATATAAATATGTGCAGTTTTACCACAAATACGTTATAAGCACTTTAGATCTTTAAGATACAACATCAGTAACAAATTCTTAGATAATATTCTTATATTCTTAGGAACAACAAAAATGTACAAACTTGTAAGTTTTTAATTGGAAAAAGAAATTAAACTATCAACAGCTTAATTATTCCTCGGGTTGTGGCCAATACAAATTTAAATTTATTCCCGGTCTCACTGCAAGACATCTAGGCGCGAACGCCAAAGAAAACCTAATTAATAATAATGAGTTTTTTTTTTTTTTTGTACTTGAAATATTTCACAGCTCATTGTTTCCTTGGCCATTTGTGGTTGTGCTTTGGCTGTTGATCACCAGGCTGAAACACGTAATTACATCAATGAAATCAAAGAGGATGGCAGCTACAATTATCAATTCGATACCACCAATGGTATCGCTCAGCAGGAGGCGGGTGTTGGTGGCCACTATGCCACAGGCTCTTCGCAGTACTATTCACCTGAGGGTGCTTTAATACATCTTACCTATACAGCTGATGAGAATGGATTCCAGCCACAAGGTGCTCATTTGCCAACACCACCACCAATTCCAGAAGCGATTTTAAAATCGTTGGAATACATACGCACTCATCCCTACCATGAGGAGCAGCAGCATCAACTGCCAGCCATCAAACAATACGGCAATCAGTACCAACAACAACAAGGTCCTTATCGTAAATTCTAATTTAGTAGCAGAACTAAAAAAACAACAAGAACAACAAAAAACAATTGTACGTGATTGCGACATTTGCTGTGATTTCCAATCTTGTCTTCAGTCAGTCAGTCAGTCAGCCATTCATCCATCTATGTATAAATAAAAAAAAAAACTAATAATATTCTTTAATCATTTTACACTTGCCGCTTAGATACATAACTTTCAGACACACATACTTACATACATACTTACAAACATGCCCGTGCATGTATGTATGTACATATGTATATATATATTAATTCTGCCATATAGTAATACACACACAACAACTTTAACGTTCATTTAAATGTATCCTTATCCTTAATATAATTTTTGTGAATAGTGAGAATAGAGAAAATGATTTTGTTATACGTATAAATACAATTTTATAAAGACAAAATATTGTCCTAAAGAATTAGATAATGTGTTTTTTTTTTCAAGCATATAAAAGAGTTTCGATATCATTGAGAAGCATTTCTACACGTTCCCACAGCATAAACTTCTTGATAAATCATACAAAGCAGTTATCGCTTGTCCAGCCCTGTACTAACATTAATGGTTAGACACATTCACGACTATAAACGCCCCTGTAGGAAATGTCACTAGTGAATCAGTACTGGACGGAAGTCAACCAAATAACTGAATGGTGTGTGCTTAAAAGGTTGTCTAGAACAATTTTTGGTATAAACAACAACCTTAGAATATTAAATTCAGTACCTGTAGTGATTGGTATGCAATGGTAAACCTTTGGAACTAGTTCCGATTTTTTTTTTTTTGCTAGGTAGTGTTACATACATATGTAGTGTCCGTACGGAACCCTTCGTGTGCGAGTCACAGTCGCACTTTACTGAATTTATTTAAACACAATGCCATGATAAAATTATACAAGGTACTTGCACGACTACAACAAAATTACAACACCAAAAAACACACGCATTCTGTTGGTAGAAACAAACCAATAATTGTCAGAAACAGATGTCTTTTGTTTTTAAAAATAACAATCACAGGGTAACTAAAGTACAATTGCACACGCGGCATTCATGCATGATTATAGTCATTCAGTGCTGCCAATATATGTGTAATACACAGTGTGTAATTTCTCCTCTCATGTGTAGGCCATGTAATGAGATTCATGTATAATCTGTGTGTAATTATACTTTGGGTTCTATTTTTATTTATTTTCGTTTTAACTTTAACCTACACAAAAGATGTGTAGTGTAATTTTCTTCAATGTGTAATTGGAGACCCAGCTATGTGCAAATTCATTGGCAACACTGTAATCATTTTATGCACACACATACACTAACATTTTTGCAGCTTGCAAACAAAGTTTGACAACTTTCTGCATTGTATACATTAACAAGCTGGGCTTGTGCATGTATATACATACCTTGTATAATTTTACCATGCACAATGCCAAAATTCACATTTACCGTGTCATTTTAATTAGTGGTGCCATGAGTGTAATATGCGGTAAATTGCCAAATTTAAGAGAAAATATGGCAAATCAGGCAGCACTACTCATACATGAGCAGGGTTGAAATATCAACTCTATGTGCTATCAAATTTCTCGTATGCTGAAAAGCTTGCATGAACATTTTAAAAAATCACAAATCTGTCAGCATACATAGTAAATTTGTTGCAAAGTAAATAGAAATATGGTGTCTACACGATATGCTAAAATCGTAAACATACGTTTGTTGACAACGCGATATTTTGGTAATGGTAACAAATTTTTTATCATAAATATACGGATTCAAAATATCGTCTAGACTTAGCTTAAGATTTCCATTTGTGTGTGTACAACACTTATGTACATATATACATATGTATGTATGTACGTGTCCTAATATGCTGATTTACACGTACATAATTATGCCGGCATAACATGGCAGTTTGTTGGCAAATTCGGTGAAAAAGTTTATAACAAAATGAATGATTATTTCAATACCAAGTGTTTATCATAATTGCAGGAATCCATTTGCATCACGATTTCCCATTGTAATAAATTTCAAGGCAATTTTCGGGGCCACTTTATGTTTACTTTTTCTTGGATTAAGGTGATTGTATTCAAAATTAAATACAGCTTCATTATCTACGAGTATTTATACTCGTATTAATCGGAAGTTGAAAAAATTTCCAATTGCTGTTTCACGCATTTGGCTGTTTGTTCAGCTGCTGTTGCGCCGCAGCATCCATGAAGGCAAGTGCTTATGTGAATGAAGATATTTTAACCTTTTGTAACTTATTTAAATTTAATATTTATTGATTTTTGCTTCTTTGAGTTTATTTTATATACCCTGCCTAATAATATCTGCATATTAAAACGATAATTATTTCAATAACGTTTTAATGATTCATTATAAGTGTTCACACCTCTTAATTGTTTGTACATATTTTACATGATTTATAACATCATTAGGCATTTGTGCGAGTGGGTACATTTATTTAAATATTTGTGGCATTTGCTTTAGACACCTCAAAATTGTTAATGGTTGTAGTAGAGCAATTGAGAATTGTCAACTGATGGCACAACATTAATTTGCATCTTTGTTGCAAATTAATGTAATTGTCATGTAATTATTTCAATGCATTATTTGGTGCAAGATTAAAGCTATTTTCAATCTCCAATTAAGAAATTTGCAAATCGATTTAATGCATCATTAATTGAATTTGATGTTTTTAAGTGGCAATTTAAGAGCCAGTCCCACGATGTCGACAATGCTCGACTTGTCGCACACTAACATTCAAAACAAAAACAAATTTTAATATTTTGTTGTTGTTTCAAATGTAAGTGTGCGACAATTCGAGCGTTGTCAACATCGTGGGATTGGTCCTAAGCTTCTTGGTATTACCCTGCTAATGAGGAATATTTTATTTTTTGAAAAAAACCGCAATTTGTTCTTTTTGCTTTTTTCATTTAAAAAATTATATGACCTTATTAAGCTCTTGAATACTTTCTCCTAATAAATTTTCAGTTGCTAAAGAACAAGCAATATAATTCCTTCTCTTTGAGTTGGTAAAAACTGATGGCCTTGTTTTGAGAAAAGAAAACTCCATTAATGTTTAGTGCCTAAGCTAGCAGCATTGATCTCTTAAGCTAGGAATCGACGAAGTCACATAATCGCCAAGTCAAATACTAAAAGCAGAGCTTAAAGTTATTTCAATCTTAAATGCCGAACTCAAAAATCGGCTCTAAAATATCAATTTCCGGAAAGATATTAAACTGTTATGCGGCTGCCAGATCTGGCAACTCTTGAGACATTTTCACAGATAATACTTTTTTGAATCAATGGGCTTATTTACTTTTTTGTAGCAGGTTCAGACTTTAGCTTTCAAACACCGATGCATGCATATTTTTTATTTTCCGCTATCAAAAATCAAGTTTTCATCGTGTTAATATACTCTGACTATTTTTAGCATGATATCGGTATGTTTGGTTGTGTGTGTGTGCTTGTGTGTGTATGTATATGTAAAATGTGTTTTCTAAGCCTGATAGAGCTTACGGAGTGCCTAACTGTCATACAAACTGCTATACTTCGGCAACAATTCGAACAACTTTTATATGGCAGCATCATTGCATTATTTCTTCAAAATATGAAGCCAGAGCTCGCGTTGAGGCCAGTCTAGATCGTAACGGTACCGTAATCAATGATTTTTATAGATATGCTATTTATTGCGCGATACAGGAATTAGGACGTGATTTTCGTAACAAAAATAATCGACACTATTACAGTTATAAATTTATTATTGTTTTGATATTTTTGTTTTGGATCGTTAGAATCTTGTTATTTTGGAAAAAGTTTGATTTTGTTGCACAGTGCTTTGTTTTTAAGATATGGATATGTATATGTACGAGTATATACCACTGTGCAACAAAATCAAACTTTTTCCGAACTAATAATAACAACAACAACAACAACAACGCAACAAAAATGCTTTACATGTCTTTATTCAACATCAAATTATGAAGCCCTTAATTATATATTTTTACGGATTTTGTAAACTTCTCCAACAAAAGCTAAATCTGTGTTTAAAATGTATGAACGAACGACTTTATGTTTTATTTTGGGCATCCAAAAATTCTGTAACTGGTTTCTATACCAATGAAGAAAAAAACAGAGGAAAAAAAATACACAGTTGACATATTGATTTCAATCGAATGTATCGGATGTTCTGAAATACAATGATTAATATGACCTTGCAACACGTAGACTTATCGAAGGTGGCTACGTTCGAGTATGTACATGGCAGCAAGAACAACAACAACAGCAACACCAAAAAGTAACAAGACATAAAATGCTGAATAAACGACAGGTGAAGTTGAACAACTTTTTATTTCTGTCGCTGGATCAGCAGGTTTCTTGCGACATGAGGAAACTAAAAAGTGTAAATAATTCTTAAAAACAAAAAACAAAAATTGCAGTTGCACACGTGAGTTGGTTTTAAGTTTGCACATGAGATTTTAGTCAGAACTTAAAAGCAAAAATAAAAAAAAATAAATACATGCACAAAAAATTTTTCTTGCCAATTTGCAAGTCTTGAAAAAATGTTGCATGACCTAAATACAAGTTTGTATTTGTTGTTAAACGAAAATGAAAAAAACCAATTTTAATTCCTCATAATCAGCAAAAATTTTAAAATCCAATGAAAAAAAATTATTTTTAAGATGAAAAAGTAAAAAAGAAATAACAGCCAAGCAACATTCAAATCAGTTGTACGTTTCTAAAAGCTTTTATCGGAATGTTTGCATGAACGTGTGTGCAATTGTTTGACCTAGTATTGCCGTGTATGATTGCTTGCTATGGGCCGCATCCAATAAATAAGACCTGTTGCATTATTAACCTCTACATGCATACATACTTTATTGTTTTCCACATTATAATTATGATCAAGGTTGTGCATACTCATCATAATCGGGAGCACATTTCACACGATAACACAGCAAACATTTTAATTGATTGGAACATCAGCAGGCATTCATATGTACATAAATATAGACACAAGCAATCATAAATGACAAAGTGTAATGGCAGCACATGCTCACCAGGTATGACCAACGGTGAACGCGGACACTATAACCGAATTTGTTTCCTACTTCTTTGAAATCCGTAAGAAACCGTATTTTTCTTATTTGCGAGAGTCCAGTGATCATGCAGTCGCTTCCGGTGAACAACCTTACATTCTGAAGTCATAAGTAATGAACCAAAATAGCCTTACTTCTCCACAAATTCCGAAATAAGTGTATAAGGCCTTATTTCCAATTCACTGAAGTGCAATCATGTCTTTATATTTCAATTAGTTGAGAAATGTGGCTATTCCGCTATTCTGTTTCGGACTTTCATGCAAATGCACTTCTTTTTTGGTTATAGCTAAAAATTATCCATCCGAATCATCAAATTTTAGAGTGTCACAATTTTGAGTTGGCATCACTGCTTTATTTGAGCACCCATTTAACAGCTGATAGTTGCTTTTTGTTTAGTTTACTTTGAAATTTCATTATGAATCGACTTACACCAGAGCAAGGCGTGCAAAGTATTGAAAATTTTAATCAAAATAATTTTTCTATTCGTCAAACTGATCGTGCACTTCTTTCATTTTATGGCGTACATAATTCTAGTTGCCGAACTTTCGTATTTGAGAACAAGCTTTTGGCGAAACACTATTATATCCACAGAAAATTACTGTTTGGTGCGCTTTATGAACTGACAGAGTCATTGGCTGAGAAAAGTTTTTGAAAATTGTTGTGCCAGATTGCGCCTGCTACGCGCCAGTCGTGGCGAGCAAATGGCATATTTAAACATTAATTTCATCAAACTTTCTTCCCATAAAGCCCGTTTCATTGATATTAAAAATATATTTCCTTGTTTTATTATGATTTAAACTTGTGTCGCTCTATTAAAAACACCCTTTCCCGGATAAATACCCCAAAAATCATGACAGTTTTGATGAGGTAATTAAACGGGGCTTACTGTATTCTGTTGCGAACTACTATGTAGAAAATAGTATTCAATGTTAAGTGACTGCCGAAAATGCGTATGTATTAGTTTGTTGTGGTATGAAATAAGAGAAATTTTTTGTTAAAAGCTAGAAAATTTTGTTTTAATTAAAGATATTTTGAATAATTGTGTATTTTTGCCAATTAAGCTACAGGGTTTTCCCTTCACAGATAAAGAAATTGCAAAATATTTTCTATGGAAAAGAAGGACACACAGAACGGCAACGAGAAGTAAAAACTAATGAGACCTTAAGGCTCAGTTAGCCTATTGTAATGGAATGTAACTGTAACAGTAGGAAACAGCTGATCGATATTGTTACGTGAAAAGTAATGTTACGTTACATTACATCTCTATAACCATTTTCATTACTTTTCGCATAACAATATCAATCAGCTGTTTCCTACCGTTACTGTTACATTCCATTACAGTCGGCTAACTGAGCCTTTAACCTGTTACGCACTAACCTGCAGTTGAACCGGCCACGCAGACATTCCTTGCGATCCATAAAGGTTCAATCATGCCATAACGTCATAGCCATAACCATTGCCATAACCATAAATGTATCTGCTTCGCCTAGTAGTGCTGCCATAACCATAAACAGCTGTTTATGTTTTTATTTCTATGTCAATAAGGAAAAAGATCACTGTTATATTTTCAAGTCGACTTTTAGAAATATATTTCTTTTACAGTTAAATTAGGAAATTCGGTATTCACTTACATTTCTTTTAGAAAATTTCGTTCTACACACTATAAATAACACGTTTGCTTTTAAATATACCAAGTATGTATAAGCGAAATTAAACTAACTATTATTCCAAACGAGATTATAAAATGAAAAAAGGTAAGAAGCAAGTCATTGCGCTATAACTTCCTGAAAAAAAACACACAAAATAAATGAAATTTTGCCCAGGGGTACTTTAGAATACGAAGATTACAGGGGTACTGTTAACTCAAAAACAGCTTATATCGACTTAAGCACTTTTTCCTTTTTTGCCACAGATTTGTTTATTTATTTTAAGAGCTGTTTATGGTTATGGCGAAAAACCAAAATTCAATTGGTTACTATGGCTATGGTAATAGCTATGGCGCTATGGCCGAGTCACCTATACATAAATACAGTGTTGCCCCTAAATTTGGTACGAACAGCTGTTTTGTATGTTAATAGTTATGGCACGTTTAATTTTTAATTTATATATTTAAATTATTATATTTGTGTTTTATATTACAAAGAATTAAACAATATTCTATAACGAACAGCCTTAAACAATAACAATTTTTGGTTTGGTTTCTTTTTTTATTTAACAATATACAATTAAAAAACAATACATGCCCACATTTTTTGAAACATTAACATTTTTAATTTTTAATATAATTTTAAATCAAAAACAATTGTTTGTAAATTTTTATGAATCTTTTAAGTCAGACTACATTAATAAACTTCCCTTAACTTTATAATGAGTAAAACACAAAACTATTAATAATCTCTGGCTTAGTAATATTTTATTTCTAAATAAATTAAATTTTAAGTGGATCGAAAAAAACTTTTGCAAAATAACACCAGCATGAATGTGATTTGTTCTATGATATTTTATACAAATATTTTATGAGATGAAGTAAAATAATTAGCTTTATCATAATAAATGACAAGCTGTGTTATTAAAACGTGAAGTTAAGGATAAAAACTCATTAACATTTCTATGGTTATTCGATTTTTTTTTAGAGTGTCACAACTTTGATTTGGCATCACTGCTTTATTTGAGCACCCATTTAACAGCTGATAGTTGCTTTTTGTTTGGTTTGCTTTAAAATTTCATTATGAATCGACTTACAAACTCATCGTGCACTTCTTCCATTTTATGACGTACATAACCGTCCTTCAGAGCGGCTATTTCGAAGAACAATAGATCGTTTTCGTACCACATTTACTATTACTGATAATGTGCATCCTGTGAGATTTGTCGAAACACCATTACATCCACAGAAAACTACTGTTTGGTGCGCCTTATGGCCTTTCGAAGTCAGTGGCCCATATGTTGTCAAAAACGATGATGGTCAGAATGTTACTGTCAATGGTGAACGGTAAAGGAACATGATCCGAAATTTTGGGGTTGTGTTAAGTCACTTGTCTACGTCGATAAACCACAAACAATTGAACATATGAAAATCAATATTCGAAGAGTTATCGGCGAAATGCGGCCGCAAATGCTGCGAAAAGTTGTTGAAAATTGCTGTTCCAAATTGCGCCTTCTACGCGCCAGCCGTGGCGGCCACATGGCAGAAATCATATTTAAACATCAACTTCATAAAATTTTCTTTCCAATAAAGCCCGTTTCATTGATATTAAAAATATATTTTCTTGTTTTATTATGATTTAAACTTGTGTCACTCCACAAAAAAGACAACCTTTATATATAACATTTTTTTTTCTTGGCCATGAATACGACTAAAGAAAATAACGCGGAAAATCAATGCACTTGAACCATATTGCATTCCAATGTGTTATGCTACGATATTTTGCATTTGCACTAAAGCCTGGTACTCTGTTCACAATTTCGTGCGGAATGCTGTCAAACTACATATAAAAGTATTTGGTGTGAAATATTTGCGAAATAAATTCGCAAAAGTAGTACTCTGTTCTTGTTGTGAAAAACACGTAAAATCATGTCTTTCCATGCAAAATTAGTCTGGCATCATTTTAGTTTAGCTGCGAAACAACATGAGCAGTGCTTTTTTCGCACGGAATTTTAACAATGTTGCATACTTTCAAGCAATAAAAGCAAGAAATTTATTAAAAAAACCGCGAGTTTGGGCTACATTTAGTACATGTCAAATTTTTCACGCGAAATAATCAATGGTGCTGAAAATTTTTCACAACTTTGAACAGAGTACCAGCCTTAACGCACGAAAATTTGCATCGAACATCGAATACCGCCAATGTTTATTTTTAAGTACACAAACACAAAGTTTAAGCTGTTTTTTGTCAATTTTATTCACAATAACGACGTTCTTTGTCGAATGCTCGTCATAATACCAAATGAAAATTCGTTCGATCAGTACTTTCGACTACAGTCGAAGATCGAAAGTTGCTCATAATAAGGGCCAATACCATTTTAATAATTTTGAGTTGTGAATATTTATGATTTAGTGTGCGATATGTACTTTACATACATACATATGTATGTATATGAACTTATTTTTTATATTTTACCTTTAGTTTTTATATTATTTTATAGTATTTACATGAACTGTTGATTCTTTTGTTTTTTATAAAGCAATTTAAAATCAAAACTTTTGTGTAATAATGCTCCCACTGTAAAACCGGTTGACCGGTCCTTCCTGAAATTTTAAAAACCGAAACCGGGTTTTTCATATTTTCAAATATTCGAAAACCGGTTTCTGGAAAATGTCGAATTATCGATCACGCTGATAAATACATACGTGTCTAAATCAAATAGTTGTTCACTAGTAATTAGTGGTTACGCTTTTTTGGGTACATGTGTTTGCATAAGTTAAATCTCAAAAGTTTTCTAACTAATTAATTGTTGGTTTAAGAAATATTGTTTGCAATTAAAAGACATATATATCATTAAAAAAAATTATTTTAGCTCAAATGCGGCATAAATAAATTTGTTACGTCAATTCGCGGTTGAAAGCTGTCTACAGGTTTGCATGTACATATACTCTTATATTTTTTTAATACATACTTTTAAATTTCAAGTTCAACATAACTAAAAGCGCGCCCATTGTTCTAAACTCAACATGAAGCCAAAAATAGCGTCAATTTTAAGCGTAAATATATTTTCTGTTGACCACGAAATTTGTGTGGTATTCACAACAACAAAAAATACAAAAGAACATAAACGTTTGAAAAAACAAATTCACTCCATTTTCGTGCAAAAATAAAAAATAAACAAAAAAACTTTAACAGGGATTTTATTATTTTCTTGTGTTAACAAAATCAAGACACTAAAATACGGGTAATAAATGAGATTCGTGTAGCAGAAGAAGAAGCTGCAGCCACCAGTGAATAACCAACAAGCAACATAAGCTACAACAAAAAAAACAATGACAAAGGCAGAGAATAAACCAAAGATTCCTGTAAAAAAAATTGACAAATTGACCCAAAATCTTAAATCCAAAATACAAAACAGAAAAAAAAATTTAAAACACACATGGAAAACAAGGTCTGGAAGTAAATTGAAACTTTTGAGATGTACTTTGCCAAGCAAAGAAAAAATTTTTGGTATAAATTGCAAGCCAAATAAACTGAAACGTATTAATTCTTAGTTGGATCTTAAGGAGGGAACAACTCAAAAACCCTAGTTTTAACCTTTTCACATACAAGTGTACATAAAAAGCACAAAATATTTAAAATCATGTATAAATTGGTAAGTTAATAAGTTTTCATTTAAGCAATCCCGCTTACTCTGTGTTTGTTTGTTGATGTCACGTCAATACACAACAACTGACTGCTATTGACAGGCTCATGCTATTTTCTAGAACTTACAAAATAGAAATGGACTGTCAATAGCATAAAATAATTTTAGCAAGCGAGCTGTCTGCTCCCAACTTTTTGATATTTTATTGACGTGGCGTCGACAGAGAGTTACAAAATGTAAGCGTATTCAATATTTCATGACACGATTATTCCTAAATTGTGCTCATTTGATGACTTCCAAATAATGAAATTTTAAAATTATTATTGATAAGAATGATAACGAGGTGTTAGAACAATAAATTCAAGTAAACCGAAAGTAAGGCAAATACTTTAATAGAAGTTAAAGCATTATGTCAAAAATTAACTGATTTGATCAATTTATTATTTAAATGAGAATTATATAGTTAACATTTACTCAGACACGCGTGTTTAGTAGGAGGACGTTATAATAACCTCTCTTTCTGTGTTTATGAAAGAGATAGATGAAGATAATTGTGACTCCCCTCAGCCATCTTATATTCCTCTCACGTCCATGAACTAAAAAGTGGCTCAATACTTACAATACTTTTTTGTTATGCAATCAAGACTATGCTTGGAGCACTTTTAATCATTAAGTTGCTCATGGAATTACATATTTTATTGCTTACATTCATACATGCTATTAATTTGTCCCTCTCTCTGTCTCTGTCTTTCTTTACAGTTTATTTGCTGCGTTGCCACCCTAATCTGCCATTCTTGGGCCCGCCCTAATCAGTACGATGCCGCTGCTGAGACTCGTAGTTTTACTAATGACTTGAAAGAGGATGGCAGTTACCAGTACCAATTTGATACCACAAATGGCATTGCTGCCCAAGAATCTGGCGTTGGTGGCTATTACGCCAGCGGTTCTTCTGCTTATTATGCACCCGATGGCCAATTGATCACTTTGACTTACACAGCCGATGAAAATGGCTTCCATCCCAGTGGTGAACATTTGCCCACAGCTCCACCAGTTCCAGCAGCCATATTAAAGGCATTGGATTACATTCGAACACATCCGAATCAGGAGAAACGTGAAGGTGGCAGTCAGTTGAAGCAACAACAAAAACCTCAATACAACCGTTTTCACCACTAAATTGTTAATAAGTAATGAATTTTATAAACGAGATTTGTTCTAAATTCATTGACGCATATTCATAGTCAAAAAGAAGTACAATTTAAAAAATTAAAATCAGTATTATCATACAAAATCCTTGTCTTTTCACAACGATACAAAAGTAAGAATTTAAAACCAGTATTTTGTATTGAAATACTAGTTTTAAGACTCTTAAAGTATAATTTTATTCGTTGTGAAAATGGCCCTTATACTCTTAAAGTATACTTTGTTTTGACTATAAATATGCGCCATTTTGTTTTATCCCAGTATTCCAGTCAGTTCCCGCCCAAAACTTTGTTACTTTCTTATGTAGTTAAGTGTCTTTACAAAATTAAATGAAAAATATATTATAAAAACAAAAGTTTTTATTGATTTGTTTCTAATTTTAGTAATGAAACAATGGCGCATATTCATAGTCAAAACAAAAAAAAGTATACTTCAAATATTTAAAACCAGTATTACCATAAAAAAATATACCAAATAGGTATACTTTGGTATTTCTCATGTAATTATAACACATTTTGAGAACTCGATTTTGTCTCCATTGTTTATGTGTTTGTTATCTTCATAATTCAGAGTAGTAATTTTTTAATGATGTCGATTTTCTAAGATAAAACCAGTTGCCTACTATTGCATTTTTCCATTAAAAAAAACAATACAATAATATACAGTGTTGCTACAATCTGTAAAATTGATTTTTAAACCCTCGTACTGGGCAACACTGTTCTAAAATTAATTTCGCATTTGCAACAAGCAAATCTCAAAAAATCACTACATATTCTCACAAATCTCGTACAAGTTTTTATTATTCGCACTTGCTTCCATAAGAAGAGTGTGTTAAAAAAACCAAATAGACATGTACATACATATGTATATATCAAGTTGGTGCCAGTACTCAACTAAAAATAAGTACAGCGTGCAATTTTGAACATTTATTGTCTATTATCCCTGTAATAAAGGCCAATTTTTCTCGTACATATAAATTTAATGTTAACAACACCTTATATTTCGTGACTTCATAGATGTGTACTTCGAGAGCCCGAAAAAAATTATAAAAAATAATAGAAACTGTTATAATATACAGTTACTTTTTTTGTACACATATTTTTGCATATAGCTAAAGTTGCCATATTAAAGTTTTGTTGAAAGATACGCAAATGTAAAACAAAGATGACCAATATTATGTCTACATATATGTCAAGATATAGCAATTAATTTTAAGCATTTACTTTAATTTGATCCCAAAATTTTATATCAATTATATTTAACGTTATGTACGCATATTAATGCTTCCTAGTGTATACTTAAAAATTTTTAGAGCTATGTGGGTAGTAAGATTGATTAAGTAAAGTGATTACTAACATTTCTCATTTAAATTTAATGATAACATCTTAATTTAATCTTCTCAGTTTAATTTGTTGACAAAAACATGAATTTAAAAATTACAAAAAGAAAATTTTAATAATTATGTCATGAATTAAGGCTCAGTTAGCCGACTGTAACGCAATGTAACTGTAATGTAGGAAACAGCTGATCGATATTTTTATATGAAAAGTAGGTTACGTTACATTACATCTCTATATCGATTTTCATTACTTTTCACATAACAAACATTAAACATTAAATCCACGAGTAATAAAAAAAATATTTAAATTTAATGATACCATCTTAATTTAATCATCTTCAGTTTGAATTTGTTTACAAAAATATTAATTTAAAAATTAAAAAAAGAAAATTTTAAAAATTATATCATTAATTTACTTACCTTGTCCTACCGCAACATTAAATCCACAAGTAATAAAATAATCCAACTTGGTAGCACTTATTTTCTATAAACAAAAGAAAACAAACCAACTCTTCTTTTTTCTGTCGTTGCTGGGATGAATTGGTGACATTTACTTTTAAATGCAATAACAACACAAAATAGAGTAGGATTTTTTGGGGATTTATTATACACAACAACAAACACTTTAATAAACCGAAGCGACGCGAGTAAAAGAAATGACAGAATAACTTAAGAAATTGCTTTACTTCTATTTAGATTTATATTTTATCATAAAGATAATTGCGCTAATGAAATAAATAGCCATTTATTTAAGAATTTTTTTACACCATTCTTATTGCAAGTTAATAACACTGAAGGCTTTTACATACATATATTTTTATAAAACAATTACACCACACCGCTCTTCCCACAGACACGTACCGATCAAATTACAAGAAGTTACTGAAGTGTATAAAGGGAAATAGGAATGAATAGCAAGTGATAATTATTTGTTAAAGAGAGTGGTGACTCCAGTTAGAGAAGGGAACATGTATCCATATTTGCATACATACATACTTATGTATATATACATACATATCTATACATAGTAACTTAGATAGAAACGTAAAATTAAATCTCTATTAGGTGTTTATAATACATATATGTACATACATACATATGTACATACATACATACATATTAAATAAATTTTTTTATCCCTAAAGTTTTAAAATTAAAGACTTGCTTGGAACAAATTCTTTATTATGTAAACCTGTATTTATAAAACGAAATAGTATTTTTGTTCGATAATTTACATATGTACATACATACATGCATGCTTAATATAAAAATGCCCTAACTTAATATTTTGAAATCGAAATTTTTGCATTTTTAGATACATTTCTTCTATCGAAATAAGTATACAAAAAACTCATATCAAAAAAATAACGAGTTAGGGCGTTTTTCTATTAAGATAACGATACATATGCAGGTCCATATGTACATATGTTTTATATTAAAAACAAATGCCCAACGACTTTTTGATAGTAAACAGAAATAACAATAGCAAGAATAAACTAAAGCAGCTTTTTCCATATTATTGGTGTTTTCCATTCACATTGTTAAACGAAAAGTTTCTTTTGTTTTTAAACACAAGCAGTAAATCATAATTTTTTTATGAAGAAACATAAAATTAATTTAAAAAATTACCTTTGATCTTATAATTTCTTTATAATACGAGTATAACCAACGATCCTGGAACTGAATTTATGTTGTATGTATGTACATATGTAAGTATGAATGCCTAATTTTAAATTGTGTCTGTCGAAAATAATCAAATTAAATATGTACGTACATAATATGTACATACATACATATGTATATAGGTAAGTATTTACTTATTTATTATTTATTTACCTGTATGTATACCAATTCAAAGATTTAATTTTTTTAATTATTTTCAAATTCAATGCTTTCGTAATCATTATATTTACGAATACTTTAAATCTTACAGTTTATAATATCATTCATATCTGACCCTTGACCAGACGTGACTAGAAAAATATTTTTTTTTTTTCAATTATTCTTATGACTGAAAAAATCAGGCCAACTTCAATTTTTCGGCTCCTCTTTGGGTACCACCAACTGCAAGTCGGTGTTGGAGGTTGCAGCCAAATTTGTAAATCCCGTTGTGGTCAAGACTTTAGAGGTTGAACCTGCTGTCGCTTGGCCGGCTGAATTGGGAACCATTGTGGTTATTAGCAGTTTGGGTGGCAACATAATTTGACTGTTTTGTGCAACACTGGCCTGGGACGCATTTGTCGTAAAGATTTGTGGCGATGTTGTTGGTCTTTGTTGCAATTGCAGCTGTTGCTGTTGTTGCAATAGCTGTTGCTGCTGTTGTTGTATTTGTTGCTGCATCTGCTGTTGTATTTTTTGATTCTGTTCGACTATACTAAGAAATCTATCCGCAATCGATTTTTCGTATTTTAAGCGTTCACGTTCAATGGCCAGGCGCTCGCTTTCAATTTCATTAGCTTCCTCTTGGACCTTGAGTATTCGGACTAGGGTTGTTTTGATGCCTAAAATAGCAATAAAATTTAACAAATTTGTTTTCTAATTTACAAATACAATTAAATATTATATTATAACTAAGTATAACGAGTACCCACAACATGATTATCTATCTCATTAAGAAGTATTTTAACTTAATTCAGAAAAGATTTGCCT
This sequence comes from Nowickia ferox, assembly GCA_936439885.1. Lineage (NCBI taxonomy): Eukaryota > Metazoa > Arthropoda > Insecta > Diptera > Tachinidae > Nowickia > Nowickia ferox. The sequence continues at coordinate 79,161,096 of OW387024.1, forward strand.
TAACCCTTATACATACATACATACATACATATGACATGCTCGGAAATGCATTACTGTGCTGCAAACGGAAATTTAAATTCGCTGAAGCAGACAACGCACAAAGAAATGTCAAATATGAGGTACAAACATGGCTACTACTAAAAAAGATTATTAGCGAACTTGTATTGCATTTTAAATTAAATTTTGTTCGTATGATAAAGAGGAGTGATGCATTTCCGAACAGGCAATATGTATATACATATGTATGTATAAAAAACTTAAATGTAAGCCACACCATAAAAAAAATTCACTTAAACAATAAAAGCTGTATAAAAGCGCTAAAACGAAAAAAATACTAAAACTGAAAAAGCGCTAGAACAGAAAAAATTATCAAAACAAAAAATTATTTAATCTGTCGGAAAAAAATCATCAGCAATTAATCGCCAACACCGAAAAATTACCGAAATAATAAAAGAAAAACGGCAAAACGTAGCAAAACGAAAAATTTAAGCTAAAAAATCGCCCAAACGGGGGAAAAATACAACAGTAAAACAACTCCAAAATGTCGAACCACGCAAAAACGTCTTTAGAGTTAAAAATCGCTTAAATGTAAAGTTTCTAAAAATGAAAAATACAAGCAAAAATTTTATATTCTCGAAAAAATTCTTTGATTTTTTGATTAATTGCCAACACAGAAAAATCACCAAAACAGTAAAAAAAAAACCGGTCAAACCGTAAAAACGGAAAACGGAAAAAATCACTGAAACTGAAAAGGAAAAATATTTTATTAGTTGTGGCAAATGTTTTAGATTCTTTCGGAGTTTTAAGCACACATTAAACCATATTCGATTGCAATTTGTTGACGATTTGGTACCAGAAATCACGCAATTTTCAAACAAGATGGTGACCTCAAGCGTCAAGCACGTTTTTTTTTTGTCCAATGACTTTTTATTATTTTTGTTATTATTGTTGTTATCATAATTATTAGTTACTTTTTTTTTCTTTGTATAAACATATTTATTAATTTGTTTACTAAATTTCTTCCCAAGTTTCCTCAAACGCCAAAAAGTATGGTCGTATAGAGAGTTTAGTCCTTGACTGTATATTTCTAATAAAACAGGGCTCAAATCGTCACATCCATGATCGAATCGACAATCGTACGAAAATAAATTAAGTGATACGTCAATCGTATAATCTGAATGGGCTTTGATTTGAGTACGTTCACGTATGTCACAATGCGAAAATTGTGTTTTTACCTGACGAGTTGTATGTTCACGGATTTGACGATTCAACCCCTGGTTTGTTTTTTATAACAAAAATTGTATTGCCCTTTATAGAATCCAAAAATACTCTACCCCTCAAGCTGCAACCGAAACCTATGAAAAAAACTATTTAAAAAAAGTATAGATTTTGTCTAGAGAGACGTCTATGGGACACAGCCAATCATAGAAAGATAAAAAAAACTTTTACGACCTGTCCTACGATGTCGATAACGTTCCACTTGTCGCACACTTACGAAATTTTAAAACAAAATATTAAAATTTGGGTTTGTTTTGAATGTAAGTGCGCGACAAGTCGAACGTTGTTCACATCGTGGGACTGGTCTTAAAAAACTATTTACGATATCGAGAACAGTGCCACCTGTGGATTCCAAAAATATGTAAGAAATGTTTGCATTTCCTTACCCAACAGATCTCGTTTCTTCAACTGCTCCCGGTATTCCTGACGAGTTTTTGTCGCTTCTTTGAGTTTCAAAAGAGAAGATTGCTGTGAATCCGAATTTTGAGATTTTTGTGGCTGTTGTTGTTGCGTTATTTGCTGTGGTTGTTGCTGTTGTTGCTGCTGCAACTGTGTAGTGTTTTGTATGATTTTAACATTCGATTGATTTGTTATTGTATTTGGACGATTTGTACCCGTCAACGGTATCGCAGTCGTTAAGTTCGCTGTTGTTATAGGAGGACCCCTTTTATCGGCAGCATTGACCAATAGAAATTTTACACCATTAGCGTTAGTAACGGTTGCTCTAGACCCAGAAGCAGCCAGTAGAGCATGTAAATTGCCTGGTAAGCGTACTTGTCTCTGATCTGTTGTAGTCGCTATTGTAGATTTGGCAGCCGCTATTTGTTTTGGCATTAGGATGGTGGGCGACACCACCGAAATTTTCGATTGAGTTGGTATTGAGGAGTTGGCCGTAGAAATAGTTACGGCTGTAGAGTTCGTAGGCATTGAAAATTTAATCATGGTAGATGATGGTGGCATATTTTGACCTTTCGTCGGTTGATTTAAAATATCCACCAATTGAGAGAAATTTTGTTTCGCTGGTATTTGAGCTGCTACTTGACCTGATGTGTCAGCTGTACTTCTGAAAGAAAATAATACTCTATTTAATATTAAATTTAATTTTCTTTTCTATTTATTTATAAGTCATATAAAAAATTAAATTTTTTTAATATATTTTAATCAGGTTGGATCATTGTTGATTTCATTTCCATAAAGTTTTATACATATACATATACATACATATTTATGTATATGAACTATTAAGAATTAAACACATTCAACACATCAGGCTACCGACTACAAGCTGTTGAAAATAGAATACATGTGTGTATGTGAAAGTGGTTATTTTCACAACAACAGGTCTACACGACTACACGACCACTTTTGTGGCTGTAGCCAACTTAGAGTAATTTTTGTTTTGTTGGCGTTAATGAGCAAATACATTGCTACCAATATAATACAACATGTGAAATGAATTATTTATAGCTTGAAATTATTGGATATATTTAACAGAAATAAAATCTCAAAACTCATATAAAGGTTGATTGATTAATTTTTATACTTTTACGCGATATAAGAACATTTTGAATCAGTAATTTTACTTTTATAAATGTGAAGTATTTGAAATATAGGTGTTTGTATTTCAATATCAGATGCTTACGATGCCGCTGCCGCTTTCAAAATAATTAATTTTCTAGCTACATGGCTACAATTATTGCTAGCCGCATTTGTAGTCGTGTAGTCGGTAGCCAGCTGGAGTGAATGTGTTTAATACATTATAGATACATAAGTAGTGTGTGAAAGTGGCAGAAGTCCCTCATTTTTTAAAGTAAGATGGCTTTTGCAGACGCAAAGTTTACTTCCCAAGGTCTTGAGTTTTTAGGACAGAGACAAAAGATAACAGGAGCTCTTTCCGCTTCTCTACTTGGGATATCAAAAAAATTCTTGTTTTTTAAATGTATTCTCATGGCATGTATTATACTAAACCAATAATAAATTCTGTCGTATAATAAGCGAAGCACGATGGATGTATTGATGTTCGTGTATATGAGTGTTTACAAGCGATGTCGCGAAGACTTCTTGTTCGTAACAAACACTTAACAGAAGTAATGTTGATGCGTGTATGCTTGTTATTTTGCCTCCCTCCAGTTTTAAAAGTGGAAATTGACGCCAAATCGTTAGGTATTTCCCTAACGAAAAATAGACTAGCTACTATACTAGCCACAAGTAATGCAAGAGTTCGATTTTGACTCTCTCACTCATGGATATGTCAATGCCTTTAACATCAAAGAATTTTTTTTGCGAGTGTAAAAAAACTGTGCAGTTATTCCCAAGAAAATCAACACGAAAAAAATTATTTTAAGTACACAATTATTTTGATTTTGTGATGGCGTCAGTTACAATTGGAAGTTCGTGGTCAGTGAACGTGTAATTTTTAGTGAAAAAAGTGCTTTTCTTTTAGAAAGTTAAAATGAGCAGCAGAAGTAATATTATTAATATTAATATTGCATAAAAAAGAAAAAGAACAATTAATTGAAAAATTTATTAATCACCCTTATCGGGGATAAAAGTTCCCGTGAAATTGTGAACACCAATGTTTGCGTTATTATTCTTTAATTTTGTTCACCATTTTTTGTGCACGGAAAATATTTCACGTGAACAAAATGTGTGCCTCATATTCCCGATAAGGGTGAATAATTATTTGTTTTATCAACAGAAAACTTAATTGTATTCATTAGCGAAATCGCTGATGAAGGGTTATGCATATGGTGGCAATTGACTACAGTCAATCAGTCTTTTGCATTGCTAGTAGTTAGGCTGGTAGTTAGTGGTAACGATTGGTAGTAACGAAATAGCTAGACATTCGCTAGCTACGCCGACTGCAGGGATATTGTACGTTTGAGTATGTAGATGTAAGATGTAGATGGTAAGCTATTATGTCTATTATGTTGTGTTTAAGGGTGGTTTTTTAAAGCAAGCGCACACAACTCATGTCAATGCATGTGTGCGTCTGTATGTTCGCAGAAAAATAAAAGATAATACACAGAACGTGTGTGCGTAAGTACATGCGTGACGCGCCCATGCGTATGAAGAAAAAAGCATCACAAATTCTTCCGTCACGAAGTATTTTCTTCTTTGCTCCTATACCTGCAATAACTGAAACAAATGTCTTGCCAACAGTGTTGTTTAGCGTTTGTTTTAGAACACTTCGCTGCAATAAAGCATTTGAAAAATCCCTCATGTCTTGAACGTTCTTTTAAATTGCCTTTTGCAGGGGTCTAGTATGTATATTCCAATTACAAGAGGCAAAAATTTCACGTGACCTCGCCTTGGTAAATTGATTTTTTTAATAAAAAACATTTTGTTAAGAAAACTGCTTTACCGAAACTACTTTATGAAATTTTTAATAAAACTTCGCTTAATTTGTTGCATGAAACATGCGAAGAATTTTAAATAGAAAAGTATAGTGATTCTCTGAAGCATTTTTGGTAGCTCTTTTACACTGATTGCCTTCTCGATACCTGCTATTAACAAAGAAAAAATTTTTCATTGAATTCATTTCAAGAAAAATTTGCTAAGCAAATTCAATCCTTGTTATTAAAAACGAGTGAACATAAACGACAATCGAACTACTTACGTTGCATTATCTGAAATTATAAATTCTTCATCTACATCAATCGGTTCAGGTTTTGGTACCAACAAATTTTCATCTGACGATATGTTTACAACATTAACCGCATCGTCTGTCTGTTTGCTATTTGTTTCTTTATTGGTGGACTCAGTTTCTTCGATACTTTGATATTCTTGGAATTGCTCTGATTCGATTTCCAATTTTATGGCCATTTCCGCCTCGCTAATATTTTGCTCTAAATAAAAATGTGTATTAAATTTAATATTAAATTAATTATATACATAAATATGTATGCATTTACTTGTATTTGTTTACCGTTTTTATTTTGTAGATCATCCTCATGGGATAATTTTCTTCTTTTCTCTGTACTGTTTTCCGAAGTTCCTGATGCGTTATTCTCATCTGATTCCAATTCAGTACTTGTTTCAGCACCAGCCTTATCTTTGTTTGCTGATTCTTGTATTTTTTTATTTGCGGCTGCATTTGGCACAGCCAAAATATCACTTATGTCATCATCGCTATCGGAAATCGTGCAGCCTGTTAAGGAGATACAAATAAATTTTCATTGAATTTATGTAATTTCGAAAAACAAAAGATTTTGATTTTATTTCTTGAAAAAAGAACTGTAAAATTTCGAAAAGTGGGCATTACCATACACATAAATTTTGATATTAAGCGTAAGAAAATGTTGCAGACACGATGCAAGCGCGCCCAGCAATATTTAGTAATAAAAATTATAAAATTCTACTAATCAGTTCCTATGAAACTTTACACGCGCCTTGAGCTCTTGTGGTGGCAAAATTATGCATGGCGAAAAGTGGGCGCAGTTACACCTTTTAAAAATACAACATATTTCCGACAGTAAAAATTATCACAACAATTTACTACTATTAACATGCTCCATTAATTTACAAAGCCTTAGAGCCAATTGTTGCCGATAAAACGTAGGCAAGTGACAATATTTACTGTCAGCTTGGTGTGACGACGACGCCATTCACAATAAGGGGGAATTTCTTATTAGTTTCTATTCAACCCATTCTTAGGAAATATTGCACTGACCTTGAGGTCTTAAAATTTATGAACAGGATGCATTTTTAGTCATTCCATTCCTAAGGAGCTTTGCCTGGGGATAAGACAAGTGGAAGGTATGCGCGATCTTGTATATATTATCATTGTTGCTAGACTTTAAAACTTAACATTAAGAAATTGAATATAAACAATTTTTAAAATATATATTTGATCGAGTTTAAAAAGTGCCTAATATATTAGACATTTTCACAGGAATCACTAGAGTACAATAGGTGTGTTCCACAAGATTTCGTGCAAGTTTGGAGTAATGAGAGTAAAAAGAAAATTACTCTCTGAATGTGAGAAAGTTATCCAAAATTGCTGGAACGCAAAAAACCATAGTTACACATCTTGAAATACTAATGTTGCTTACTTTTTAAATTAAATGTAATTAAAGGGTTTTATTCGCTTAGTCCTAGTTTACACTATGCAAGTCTTATTGCTAAGCTGATTAGTCTGTTAGGAGAGAGAGACGAGGGGTTTCTGTTTCCCTCGTCTCTCTCTCTCGCTCAAACAAAAAGTTGCACCAATGGCAACAGCCTGTAACTGATCCGTAAAATAACTTCAGGGGGAAATATACACAAATGTACTTAAAAATTCAAGTTTTTTAAAACAAAATCATCCATTGTGCTTTTTAATATACATATTTTCAAATAAAAACTTGTTTTCTTTATTTGTAAGTTTTCTGATTATTTTCTAAGTTTCATATGTAAACAAAAAACAGCTGATTATTTAATTCTTGTCCGAACTCACCCAAAGAAAAAGTTCGCACAAATTTGCACAGGAAATTAAAAAAATTACTCTCTCATTTCCTCTCAAAATGGCACAAAAATTGTTATCTGGAACGCTTTTGAGTAACTTTGTATAATTTCGGACTGTTTCGTTATGCATCTGAAACATACCTAATATAAACTATCTAAGTGCCACATTTCATTGTGCTGATTTACACGGGCAGAGAATGGTTTTATGGTTGGCATAATTTTTCAACCAGCTACAAGCCTGCATTAGCAGCACAAAATCAATACACACACAACTTAAAAAACATTAAGGGCCAGGCCCACGATGTCACCAACGTTCGACTCGTCGCACAGTTACATTGCAAACAACAACAAAATTTTAAAATTTGTCTTAAAAATTGTTCTCGTGTAAATTACCTCATTCAAATGCATTAAGTTGTTTTCACGCGATTTAGTAGCACAGATAATAAAAATTTCGACTTTCACAAAACATACTTATTATTATTTATTCTACTCACCCTCTTCTTCTGCTTTGCGCTTGCGTTCTTCACGTTTTTCTTTTTGTTGTTCTAGCAAATATTTCAATGAAGGTGCCGGCACCTCATTTGGCCTCACACTAAATATAGGCCTGGTCATTATGGTATCCATTTCGGCAAAGTGACGCCACGAAGGATCCATGTTCTTAGTTGTTTCCATTTCCTTTTTCAAACGATTATAAAAGCATTTCATGTTCTTAATGCGCGTGGTGATTTCTTCGGGCGAGCGATAATAACCGAATTCTTTCATTTTTGCTGCCAGCTGTGCTATGACAACATGTTTCTTGTGGGTGGTTATAAGTTCACGTTGTGTTTTCGGATCACCCCACAACTGTATAAGTAATTTCGTTTCGTCCGTATCAAAATTAGGATTGCGATAAATGGGACAGTTTCTTTTGGACTTACTGCCACCACCATTTAGAACACGATTTTTTGATATCCAAGGATCACCAGGTCGTCGTTTGTTCTTAAGACGATGACTTGATTTAATCACAGTGCTCATTGTTTTAGGTTTCCTTGTCTGCAATCTCTATTGACAATAGGAAAAATCAATACATAGTCAGTTGCCCATTTAATAATTCTATTAATCATTACAGCTTTCTTGTGGTTGTTTTAAGGTGCTGCAAGATTTTAAATAACATTTAAACATTCAACTTCAGCTAAAAGCAACCAACAACGGCGCATATACATTAAGACAACTCAAACCAACTAAAACCCAAATGTAGTAAGCAAATGTCATTTTTGCTTGTTAACAAATATTCAACAAAAGCAAATTACAACAAAAACACTTGCACACTCTCGATAAACCCAAGCTGCACACTTACACACACACACGAATATATACATATTTACATGCATTCATATGCATATCTACATACATATGCATACATATGTATGTACGTCCAAATTACTTGCAACCCTGTTTTCAATTTGCCCACTTTTATTTCATTCATAAGCAAAAAAAATAACAACGAACGACCAGCATGCACAAATAACAAAAACTACATACATACATAGTATATATGTATGTATGTATGTGTGGATGTATGTATGCATGTTTGGAGAAGAAAAACACATGCTCCCTTTACTCACCGTTATTTAATTCTTTTATACTATTTCCACCCAAATTCACTTTTGATTTTTTATTATTGATGCTTTAACAATATTTTTGTCTTAATATTGTCGTTGTTGTTTTCTTTTTTCTCAAGTTGTAAAATAAATAATATTTATCCGTTTGTTATTCCTTTAGTTCCTTTTGCGACGATGTATTTACTGATACTGAGCATTGCGGTGATGTCCTTTGCATTAGACATTTTACTTGTGTGAGAGAGCATTTGAATGCCAAGCAAAACATTCGACTTTGTAGGTGCACAGTGCTGCGCAGTTCGACATGCGCAGTGGACTAAAAGTATTATTGATTTTTCCCAAAAAAAAGTATAGCATACAAACATGAATGCATACATACATACATATGTACATACATACATACATATTATGTAGATAAATGTGTTTATGCATTGGAAAATTTTTACGTATGTATGTAAATATTTACATACATACATACTTTTGTACCTATTTGGATTTAATGAAATCAAATACGTAGCGCCTTGGTTTATGAAAACATACATAGTTTGTATGTATGTATGTACATATGTACATATGTATGTAAGTAAGTTTATTTCTTTTACAAATCTGCTGTCTTTTTATATATATATTGATGTATGAATAGAGAAAAATCCAAAGGGTATTTCATCAACATGTGTTATTTTTAAAAGCCCTTTACAATGGTAGGTACACACTTTGCGACATGTTTATGCAACCAATCAAATTTCATTGTTAGTCGCGTCTTGTTTATGATTTCATTTCGTGTTGCATTCGAGTCTTCAAAAATATTAAAATATTTCGATATTTTCAGATTGCATTGATGGTGGTGCGTGTCAAAATATGCAACATGAAATACAAATGTATTGCGTAAACCCAATGCAAAGTGTGTACCTATCATAAGGTCAGTTCTAAAATGCTCGAATAAACATATTGTCCAGTTGTAAAGAGCGGCCTTTTAGACGTGCATGTCCATGATACAATAATACAGGTAACCTCGAAGCGCCAGCTGATGGAGTTTGTTTCGTGATTTGATCTGCCAATTGTTGTTTACGTTTTACCAATACAATGTCAATTAAACTGTAACAGTGCCGTTTTGGAAATTCCGTTAACTTTAAACTAACTTTAAGCTAACTATTTCGCAACTACTACTGACTGGCACTTGGATTACTTTTCAATGTAATCAACTGACTATTTTAACATTGCGATGCCTTAGTAGGTAGTCAATTGTCTCACTCTGCATTACTTTCAGCTAACTTAAAGTTGGCTTTTTTAAATCACCTGGTAGTCAGTAAATTTAAAAATTTTTTCTGTGGTTCGAACATGTATCATCACACGTTGTATACTCAACGCGCTAACTACACAGCCAAGGTACCATCTAAAATAATAACAGCAAAATGTTAATATAAAACTGAAATGAGTTTCAAAGTAGCTGAGAATTAATTTTGGATTTGTTCGGGATGACATTGCAGTTAGCTTTTAGTCAGTCTAAGAAAAGTTAACTATAAGTTAACTATTTTTGTAGTCAACCACACATTCTCCGACAGGGCAGCAAATGTTAAATGATTACGGAAAACACTAACACACACAAAGCTGTGTATACGTATACATTTTGTGCCATATGAATTAGTCTCGTGTAATTTGGAAAAGAACAAAAATTGTGCGGCCTAAAAATTGTTCTCGTGTAAACTACCTCAATGGGTATTTTAAGGGTTGCAGCTAATCTGCAACAGCTTATTTCCGTTTGCAACAAAAGTATGTATTATGTACATATGTATGAATGTGCAATGCACCATATGTATGTATGTATGTATCCTGTATGTAAATAAACTCAAAATTGTTTCTACCCTCCTTACAAATTATTTACATATGGATGTACATATGTATTTAAGTATGTATATAACAAAATAATTATTTAAAGTGGTTAAAAGGGAAAAGAACTGCTAGAGCGCAAACGTGAGAGATTAGCACAACTGCAACTCGTACGTTTAAGGGTGGTTAACCAAACAATTTTTTTATTTGAATTATGTAGATCACTTATATCACTTCAAAAAAATGTACAGTAGAGACAAAAAACTGTTAATATTTTCTAAGCATAGCTTAAGAAATAAGCCTAACACATTAATTTTTTATTTTTTTTTGAAATGTAGAATTGCAAATTAAAATAAATTTTGAGGCAGTCGATGCGGCGTCCTTCTCTTTCTCTTTCATTAAAATGTCATATGTTATAAAAAGTGTATTTAGAAGGTTTATACTCTAAGCTGACGATATGCTATTATTATATTAAAAAACAACAACAGCTATACATTGCTTTCCCAAGAATAGAGTGTTTGCCAAAAATAGTAATATTTTTTACTGGATGCTGTCCAGCTAATAATTTGTGCTTAAAATACAAAAAATAAACACAAAATAAAAAATCAAACTTCTTTTGTTTAAGTTAAAATTCTAGAGAGTATCTCAATGTTTCATTGCACATTCCGCTTACATTATAGATATTCCGAAACAACTGAGTAGTGTTGCCAATTATTCGTGTTTTATATTTATTCGAATAAGATTCCATGATTTTTTCGTGTTCGAATAGACGAATAATTTTGAACTTTTCTTGGAATATTCGAACGAATAAAGAATAAAAAATTTTATTCGAATTATTTGAAAATTTTTTCGCAAAAAACGACACTTTATACATACATATATATGTAGGTACGCATTTATGAATATCGTTCTGTTACTGCAAAAGAGGCATAACTCAAAAAGCTAGTTTTGCAGGAAGTAAGTTTTAAATTTACAATTTGCAAATTTTGATATTTTCTCTTTTTAATAGGTGCATGCTCAAACCTATTATATGAAATTTTTACACAAAGTTAATTATGATGTAATGATTTTTTCTGCATTAGTATATATATTAGAGCCCTGCGTAAACACTCTTGAAATGCAAGTACGTCCTGCTTTTTAAATATATTGTCGTGGTAGTAAATGCTGTCGTATAATAAGCGGAGCACGATGGATGTAATGATGTTCGTGTATATGAGTGTTTACAAGAAGAAGCAGTGTCCTTACCTGGTTACAACTACACAACATGATGGTGCTGCCACTGCGGATTGTTTAGATTTTCAGTGTTGCCGTACTATTCCGGGAAAGTGGCGGGAAACTCCTGGGATTTTTGAAATCTTTAGCTTAGCTTTAGGAAATCTGCATTATGTTTTGTGTGCTTGCTAAAATGTTCGTCTCTGCTAACTAATATAAATGCGAAAGGGAATTTATTGTTTTGATTGTTGCGCTTTAACGGCTAAGCCACGGAACCGATTTTTATGAAATTTAGAACATAGATAGATCTAAGTCTAGGATAACGTGGGGAGGTAGGGGGAAATTTGTGCCTTTCAGAAACTATCCAACCGATTTTTATGAAATTCAAAACATGGATATTTTATCAAAAATAAGCCCACAAGGGGGTAAGGGGCAATTTCTAAGGTAAGTGTGTCCCATGACACCGTGCGTTCTTTTTTCGCGTATTGTACGTTTGAGTGTGTGTGCAAGATGTGGATGGCATGCTATTATGTTTGTGTTTAAAGCAAGCGCACACAACTAATGTAAATGCATGTGTACGCCCATGCGTAGGAAAAAGCAAACATCACAAACTCTTTCATCACTAAGTATTTGATTCTTTTCTTCTATACCTACAATAGCTGTAACAAATGTCTAGCAAATAGTGTTGTGCAGTGTTTGTTTTTGAAGACTTCACTACAGTAAAGCATTTGAAAAATCCCTCATGTCTTGAAAGTTTTTTAAAATGGTCTTATGCAGGGCTCTAATATGTATGAATGTATGAAATTTTTTTCTATATGTATCTCATTGATTCCTTTTTAAATAATCATTTAATCATTATTTATTTTTAATAAAAAAACAAGTAGGGAAATCTTTTTCAACAATTTGTTGATTTTGGTGATACGGTCAAAATAGAATTAAAAAGCATGTCAAGTTTATGATATTTTCTTTTGATGATTCCAAATAATTTAAATGAACCTCAATGTTTTTATATAAGAAGTTCTTTTTGAACTATTAATGGGCTTTTAAGGTCATTAAATTTTAAATAAAAGAATATTTTAAATTTGCAATGTCATCCGACGTTTCGTTGGAAAATCCCAACTTCTTCAGGGATGTTTATGTTTTTTATTCAATCTGGTAACATAGGAAAATTGTTTGTTATTAAATAAGTACATATGTATATACATATGTTCAGACATCATATTTTAACATACATATTATTTTAGAAAACAATCATTTACTTACATGTAATCTTAATTCATTTTTTTATTAAATTTGTTTTTATATCTTTGTATTTTACATAAAACATTACATAAGACACAAATCGAAAAACAAACGTCCAAAACAATTTTGATCACATAAAAGGTACACAATTGTTCTTAAATCTAATATCACAGTAGGTATGTTAACTAAAATAAAGCTATAGAATAATTTGCGTTTGTGTTATCTTTGTCCTCTTTTTGTTTATTGCACTATTCCCTTTTTGTTGTATTCTAAAGGTAGAGGTCCATAGCTCGCTTTTTGCGCGTTACGCTTTCTATGCATCTGTCAAAAAAGTAGAATCAATGTAATAGTATGTGACAAGTTACATTGCAAAAAGCGCAGAACGCGTAGGCGCGTTCAAAGCAAAAAGTAGGTCTACTTTCTACTTTTGTACGCGTTACAAGCACCATGAAAGAAAGTCAGCTGTTCTTGAATGCTCAAGATGTTAAATAATACTTTATTTCTTACGTTATCGATAAATATTATTTTGCCGTGGATAATTTTTTTCTTTTTTTTCAATAAAAAAAATTTCTTAGTAAAAAAAACTTGTAAAATATGTGAATATTTTCATTAAAGTGATGTATTTTAATTAACTTCTCACCACACTTTTCTCAGTAACAAATTTTGCATATTAGTGTCTTCTCCGCTAAATCTGTATTAAATAGCTGCTTAGAAAAGTTATTGCTTAAGCCAATAATGTGCATACATTTATATGTAATTTTCAATTTACTTACATTAAAGTCAACAACAGCCGACAATCTGCTGGAATAGCCCTAGCCGAGTTCTTCTCAAGACTATCTTTTAAAATGCTGAATAAATAGTCAAAGACATCTGCAGACATTCTTGTCGCGGTTCGAAATTGCTCAGGGTCAGAAGTTTTAATTTTTTAAATGTGGTTTCAAAAAACCCACTTAAATTCCGTTCTAAATACAACGGCCGTACCCAAAACCTTTTCTTTTTTGAAATTGTTCATAGGCATTTTTTGCACATAAAATTAAATATATTCTTTATAAGTATTTATAAACAAACGCACACAGCTGATCAAAATAAAAATAAAATGGCGCATGAAAAGCAGTGCATGTAACTCAACGCGAACAAAGTATAGAACGAAACAAGAGGATGAAACGCCTGTAAAGCATAACGCGCAAAAAGCGAGCTATGGACCTCTACCTTAAGACTCTCAAGAGTATATATTTTGTTCTCTCGTCTCTCCTTATTCAATATTTTAACATTCGTCAGATCAGGTGTATGTTTATTTTCAATGCAGTGTTGTGATAACGCTGTTGAATATTTCTGTTTTTTAATATCTACTTCATGCTCATTTGTTCTTGTATTTAAATTCCTTTTTGTTATTCCTATGTAAACTTTACCGCAACTTTCAGATATATTACCTAAGCATCTTATTTGATATACAACATTACTTTGTTCTTTTTGTTCAATTTTTGTTTTGGTTCTTGTAAATAACGAATTTATTGTTTTATGTGGTTTGTAAGCCAGTGTAATTTCTTGGTCATTTATTATTGTTCTTATTATTGTTCAATGTTATTAAGAACTTTTATGTTAGTACAATGTCTTATTACTCTGTCGATAGGCTGAGTTTACATCTCTGGCATTTCATGTGTGCCATGTACCAAAAAAAAAGCGTAACCACTAATTACTAATGAAAAACTGTTTGATTCCGACACGTACTTATTAAGTCAAAGAAACATTTTGTTCGTTCGAATAAAAATGAAAAAATTTATTCGAATATTCAAATTTAATATTGTTCGAATTACAACACTACAACTGAGACAGTGACACAACCAAATAAAAGAGCGATTAAAATACAAAAGTCAAGTTTTACGTTTTAATCAACTGTAAATTTTAATATTAATTTTTTCCGAAAAATATTGGTAAAAAATAAGGATTTATGATTTTATTAAGCTAAAGTTCGTATTGTTCTGTACGCCAAATTAGGATTGTATACAAAATTAAAAAAAAACTTTTTAAAATTAAAATTTTTTAAGATTATTATTGCTTACTTAACATATGTACATATTTACATGTCGAATAGTCAAATTAGTATATCCGTTTGACTTTTTTAATTGAAATTTTTTAATTGAAATTACTATTATTTTCGATCACTGGACAATGCTTTAATAAGAAACAACTATTCAAAAGACACTTTTTATAGATACTATTCGGAATATAATTTAATTATCAGGTCAAAATACTCTTGGGACAACATATGTACATACTCGTACATGCATATATTATGAAACTATTAAATTATTTACCTATACTTATCTATAAAACTCTGCTATGTATGTATTAATTAATTAATATTAATATATGTTTACAAATACATACATACATGGCTACCCAGTTGGCCATACCTCTCAGACATCTTGCATGATCAGTGCGCGACAATGTTACAGCGTGGAGAAGCTGTTTGCGACAGCTAACAAATGGCCGGCCGCTATGCTCACACATGACAACTAGATCGATTTTTTCGCTCATATTCTCCTTTCGCTCACATTTTCATTAACTAAACTATACAATAAGTTCACACATGACAACTAGACTGACATTTTCTTTCGCCCATATTTTCCTTTCGTTCACACTTTCACTAATGAAACTATGCACAATTTTATATTGAACGTTACAAGAATAACTTGCAGACAATATCCGCCAACTAGTTTGATGCATGAACATTTGATTAGTTTTTCCTTTACCGAGTATTTGAACAGGGTTTATGTTAGATTGTCTTGACATAGTGTCCACACCTGATGAATTTATATCATGATGAATTTCAAATTGATATCATGATGCAAATTCATCACGTATAGACTCAATATATTAATATTATGGCAGCGTTATGCTATAATCATAAGAGCTCACGGCCTGATAAATTCATCTTGATATCAAATGTCATTTAACGTTTATTTATTAAACAATTTTCGTTTAAAAAAGGCGACACAACAATTATTTGTGACTAGAAAATTAAGCAACACTCAAATTAGACATTTTTGGCAAGTATTTTGCAAATATTTGTTTGATTCATCATGATATAAAATCATCAATGTCTACCCCTTTGTGTTGATATTAATGAAAAAATTACAGTTGCTCTGCTGGCGTTATATAACGAGTTATGATATAAAATCGTCAGGTGTGGACACTATGTAAAGGAAACTGTAATCGATAAATATCGTGCATGACATATGTTATAATTTCCCTAAGTATTCGTTGAGGAAAGTGTCCTCTGCGACAAGCTGGCCAACTGGGTACTGATGTATTTATAAAATCAAGCTAAAGACTCTGAAATCTTCCCAACAAGTCTCTCTAATCAGAACAAATAAACATTTGAGAAAAATTAAACTGACACCCAAACACAAATAAGTTATGACTAAATGCCTAATTGAGTAAGATTTTGATATAAAACCTTTTGTTATTTGCATTTAAAATCAGTAGAATCAACAACATTAATTAGCCAACATGTTCAAAACCGTAAGTTTTAAATATTAAAAATCCATGAAATATAAGCTTACATTAATTAGTGCATAAGTACATACATATGTACATATGTATGTATTTATGTACATACACACATGCACTTATTAAAATAAATCTTAATTGCAGTTATTTGTTTTGGCCGCTTCTCTTGCGCTAGCGCATGGCAATGGCGATCCAGCCGATACGAAGGCAACTGTTCTAAACTACAAAAATCAGTTGAGTCCCGATGGCACTTACAATTACGAATATGCCAGCTCAAATGGCTTGAATGTTGCCGAATCTGGCGTGGGTGGCTCGTATGCTGCGGGCTCTTATGCATACACTGCCCCGAATGGCGAACGGATTAAGTTGTCCTATGTTGCAGATGAGACCGGTTATCATCCAATTGGCGATCATTTGCCCACCCCACCACCAATACCCGCGTACATCTTGAAAAGTTTAGACTACATAGCAGCCCATCTTCCTAAGAAAGCAGAGCCGTAAAGAACAGGGACAAGGAAATAGAATTAATGTTATTCATTAGAACTAAGCTACAAAGAATAATAAAAAAATATATTTAAGAATTATAATTTACATTTCAATAAAAGAAAAGATTAACATACATATGTATATAAATATATGTACGTACATAAGTACGTATGTACATACATATATACACCAACCTACATACAAAATATGTGAAATCATTCTTTTACCTGATTCCAGTCTGTTAAGTTAAAATATATTTTAATAGATACAGACATACATAAGTATTTTATTAACACACAATTATGATTGATTGATGATTTGTTAAGCAAGTTTTTTCCTCCGCCTGTTAAATTTTTCAAACTATTGAATGGGCCGGCCGGTTTGCATTTTTTGTAGCGATATACAGAAGTATATAACATTTATGAATGTACATATGTATGTATGTATTTGTTATCTATATAATATAACGAGCTCCGGGTTAGTCGACCTGCTGGTGAGAAAAATGTAAACAATACGAGTACACTGAAAATATTTAAAAATAATTTCAAGCATAAAAATATTTAAATCACTGAAAAAATATTCCATTTTTATAAACAAACAATAACCATTCAATTACATTCCATTACAGGTGGCTAACTGAGCCTTTACATTCCGCTTACATCTCTATAATCATTTTCAGTGCTCATTTTATTTTTTATTTTAATATTTTTTTCCTTTGATAACACTAAGCTTGCACTCATTCGTATATTTGCAATGGCTTGCGATTTTTTAACCGACTGTAAGAGTTCGTTTATATAAGAATTGATTTTGTTTTTATTTTGTTTAATAATACTTCCCCTTTAGTACGTACCAATTAAATTTATGGTTGGAAAATAATGATTTCTAAGAAAGTTTGCAACCACTTCTGGTATCATACAATTTTGTGATAAGAAAAGTGAGCAGCATCCATATCATCCATACAAATTTGCTATTGTTTTTTTTTTTTAAGTACTCGTACTTAAGCTCCACCAATTCTCACGAAATTTGGCACTCAGATTTAATTTCGACGTCAAAACAATTGGAATGATTAGAAAATTAGGCAGTGTCATTTGTAATCAAAAATAATAAGTACGATGTCTGATCAAAAAATAACCGTTAATTTCAATTTTTTCAAAAAGTATTTATTTATTCATCAATAACTATCTTGTCCCCTTCAAAGTAATCCCCCTCAGATATAATACACTTATGCCAGCGTTTTTTCCAATCCTCTAAACACTTCTGAAACGCGCTTTTTTGTATCGCCAGCAGCTCCTGTTTCGATTTTTCTTTTACCGCCTCAATCGTTGCAAAACGCTTTCCTTTCATCGGTGTCTTGAGTTTTGGGAAGAGGAAAAAGTCAGCGGGGGCCAAGTCCGGTGAATACGGTGGTTGAGGCATGATAACGGTTTCGTTTTTGGCTCACGCACAAGCATCGATGGGTGGGCTGATGTGTTATCATGGTGCAAAATCCATGATTGTTTTTTCCACAATTCTGTGCGTTTCTGACGAATTGCTTCGCGCAAACGGCGCATAACTTCAAGGAAGTATTCCTTATTGACCGTACGCAGTCTTGGCTCTTCTGGACGCTTCCATTGGGATGATTGGGCTTTGGTTTCAATGTCATAGCCATACACCCATGGTTCGTCACCAGTTATGACCTTTTTGAGGAAATCTGGATCGTCGTTGACGACGTTCAACAGCTCCTGAGCGATGTCCATGCGAAGTTGTTTTTGCTTAAAATTTAGTAAAAAATCGAAGAGTACACCAAAACACGACTAACCTTTTTATCTGTCAAAAACAAACTGACAATCCAAAATGGCTGATATTGCCAACATATATAACAGACATGTGTGCCATGTACGTAACTCACGAAATTTGAAAATAACGGTTATTTTTTTATCAGACCTCGTATGTATGTATAGCTTTTGCACAAACTTTGTTCACGCATGGACTGAAAATAACGTGAGCAGTGCGTGATCTTATTTTGTTTTACCCATTTCACAGCAAATTTAGTGGGAAAAATTCTCAGAACTTCCATATAAATAATTCTATATTGATATTGAGAATATTCTTGGCTTGGTAAAAATATATTTAAACGATTCTTAATATTCGTCTGATTTGTTCAAACTTGTAGTTATTAACGCTCCTCACTAGAGTTCAAGATACGAACTTCAAAAATTGTTTTGTGTTAAAACCAGTGTTGCCGTTTGAAATTTTTTTCCGACCAAAATTTTCCCAAAATCCGACCAAAATCGCCTGCTTCCGACGAAATTTGAAAATTTAATTAATATTTGTGTTTTCTGATGTACATTTTATTTAATATTTAAGTAAAATAAAAATGTCAGATATAACATATTTGCATTAAAGAATTCAGGCATGTAAATTAATATTTATGTAATGTAATTAATAATTAAATACATTAAAATTGTAAATAAAAAATTTTTATTCGGTCTTTTTAACATATGTTGTTTTCATTTACTTATGTTATAATTCAGGCATGTATTAAATGCATCACATTAAAAATAAAAAGTTAAAGTTCTTGATTTTACATTTGGTTATGTAGGTCCCTCTTGGCTGACCAAACATAGTGCGGATTATTCATTTTGATAATTTCTTTACACGTCATAATACCGTTGACAGTATTTACTTCTAGTTTATTCCTTAGTTTAGTTTTTATTAGCGCTAGTGTGGAAAATTTGCGTTCAGCCGCGGCGAAACTATGTGGCAGAGATAACAAATTAAAAATAAAATAAAATATTTGAGAAACTTGTCTCGTTTAATCCGTTTTTTATAGAAGCTATTTTGTTTAAATTGGCCAAAGTTTTTATACCGCTGAGCCGTAGCAAATTTCACTCAGTAACTATTAAAATCGGGATCACAGTCAACTAACTTAGGGAACTTTAAAACAAGATCCAGAATTGGTAAGTCGTCGTTTGAAAGTACCTTATCAGGAGTTATCATATTTAAAAGTTTTATACTATCGTGTTCAGTATATCAGTTCACTGTCACTGATCTAATATAAATTAGGGATGTAACGATACGCCATTTCGCCGATCCGATACCGATACTCAAAAATAAATATCGCTGATACCGATTCCGATACCGATACGCATATTTAAATTGAGCTCAAGTAAAAATTAACAAAACTCAAGTAGAATAATTCTTCTATTATACAAAATAACAGTGTTTATTAATGAGCCATTCAAATCATCAAAATTTTCAGTAAATTTCAGTTTCTAAAATTCAAATTTTCAAACTACAAAACGTCTGCAAATATTTATGATTTTACAAAATAAACGTTGGCATTCAGTTTAAATTGGCTCAAGATTTAAAATTGATATTAATAAGACTTAAAAAATAGAATTAAATTAAAAAATTAATAATTGTTTTTCACAAAATAACAGTGTAAGATTGAATGAGTCAATTCAAACTGAATGAGTCAATGAGTCAATTCAAACTGAATGTCATACTGTTTATTTTCTAAAATCATCAAAATTGTCAATACATTTCAGTTTCAGTTGTTCAAAAAACTCTAAAGAAAAATATAAGAAGTATCGGCGTATCGACAGTAAAATATCGCCGTTATCGATATATCGGAAAACCAGCAGTATCGCCGATATATCGGTATCGGTATCGGTTGCATTCCTAATATAAACGTCGTTAATAATTACTTACCCGGCCATAATTTATTGGTAAATGGTAAACAGTGTGGAAAAAATATTTTTAAGATAAAATATATGAGATTTTAAATAAATTATGCAAAGAAAAAAATAGTTTGTGATTGGAGACAAAAACCGACCAAAATTAAATTGGTCCGACCATCCGACCAAATTAAAAATTTTAAATTTTTTCCGACCAAATTTGGTCGGATCCGACCAAAACGGCAACACTGGTTAAAACGATATTAAAAGAGTGACTTGAGACTATCTTATTTTTAAACTTATGTAATTGTAGCTAGATATCATACATGTATGTAAATATGAAATTGTTCTTTTTTTTATTGAAATGCACGCTTATTATTCTAATAACTAAAAATTTTCTAAATTAATGCTAATAACTAAAATTCTATTATTTCGTTCTCGTTCCTTCTGGTGCAGCTTTAACATAAGGATGGGCTGCTATGTATTCTAAACTTTTTAAGATGTACGCGGGTATTGGAGGTGGAGTAGGCAAATGATCCCCACTTGGCTGATATCCATTCTCATCTGCAACATAGGACAGCTTAATGGGCTCACCATCGCGAGCAGTGTATGCAAAAGAGCCCACGGCATATGAACTACCAACGCCAGATTCGGCAACATTCAAGCCATTTGAGCTGGCATATTCGTAATTATAACTGCCATCGGGACTCAATTGATTTTTGTAACTGAGAAGGATGGCCTGTGTGTCGGCTGGATCTCCGTTGCCATGCACTAGCGCAAAAGAAGCGGCCACAACAAATAACTGCAATAAAAATTAAAATGTACTATATAGTTAAAATTGTATTTTTAGTGAACTTTTTATATTTAAAACTCACAACTTTCAACATGTTTGCTAATTAACGTGTTTGTTTGCAGATTGAAGTTCCTACTGATTTTAAATATAAATAACAAACGTTTTTATATCAAAATCTTACCAAATTAGGCATTTAATAGTCATTCGTTTGAGTTTAGCTGTCAATTTCATCTTTCTCAAATTTTTTATTTATTTTTTTTTTTTTGTGGTTTTGATTAGAGTGATCTGTTAAACAGACTTGAGAGTTTTAACTTGATTTTAACATGTGTACATACATACATGCATACATATATGTAGATATACACATGTGCATACATATAAATTCATAGTATATGCAAATTTTTTTAATATGTAAACGAATTAATAATTTTATCACATAGTTGCGAAAATATTTTGCTTAAAAAATTTTACTGCGACCTGATAAGTAAATCAAATCCGCTATCGGGTCTCTAAAGATGTGTCTTAAGGCCTAATGTTTTTTTTTTTTGTCATAGAAACCAAATAAATGTAAAACTGTTCATTTAAAATTTGGACGCATTTAATTTGTAAAATGAAAAATAATCAGATATTGAAAATCATAAGTACACTAGAATAGACTGGAATAGAAGGTAAGATATGGTCCACCCAGTGAATCTTTTGTGCCATAAATCTGTAAATTAAAATCAAGTTCTCTGTAACATGAGAGAATTCACGATGACGGCGTTTCCTTCCTTATTGTCGAAAAAAATACAGGCCGATGATGCCGCCTGACCACAAACCGCACTACGAGTGGATTGTTTTGATCTATTGTCAGTCCCCCCAGAGGGATCTCTTTGAAGATTACAGGTGTGGCAAGACCGGGCCCCAGCTGAAGTAATTTGGATTTTTTCGTCGGCGTACCTTTCGCTTTTTACCCATTGAACTTTTGTTTTATTTTATAACGGATGTGCACATATATTTTTAAAAGGGAAGTGCAGCGTCACCTGCAACTGCACTGAGTTCAAAAGACGATAGAGATGAAATCTTTCGGGGTGGAACTTCAAGGTCTAAGCAGAGGTTTATTTCTGGTGCCACGGGTGCCGGTGGCCCAACAGCCGAACTGCTCTAGGAGTTGGATGTGTGTAGCGGTTGTCATGATACTTTGCCAAAAGGTCGATTTCGATCTACCCCACGGGGTTAATGGGATGATGTTGAGCTGTGTGGAGTAGGCACTGCATCGTTGGCGGCTCATGCATACGTCTGGCTCTGATGAGTGGTTGAGCTGTGCCGGCAATTGCTGAGGAATTCTCTTGGAGACCCTGCTGTGGGTGTAAGCAACTACACTCGCGGCGTGTGAACTTGGAGAATCGTACGTGGCGGCTGGGATTGCTGCCAAAAACGCTGGGAGAATAGTCTTGGCTTCCCAATGTTAAATTAATTCAAGTGATTGGTGTGTCGCGCTCAGCCAGAAACTATTCTAGGTTCTGTTGCCACACAACAAAAGCTGTTTTGCACACGGCCTTAACAGCAAGATTTTATATAGCTCAGCAAGGTACTTGATCGTAGTATAGGGATAACTATGTGCAAAGATTGCAACATATGTGTTCTTGGTGAGTCACATGGCGAATTCTAAGGGTGCTTTGGACCACCATGAGATTAGGCCGTAAAGGCAGGTGATCACGTAATTCTAAAATACATTTGTCAGCAACAGTACCAAGAGCCCCGAATTTAGCGATTAAATTATACACAGAGGTCTCAGAAGGATCCTGATTACGAAGTGATGCAGCAAAATTTGCACCATTTTGATAGTAAATTTTCACAATTAAAATTCTTTGTTCAAGAGTGCAACGTTCCATGGTTAAATTTTTTACTAAATAACTGTCAAAGGATGACAGCTCAATTCTTGATAGTTGATTATTTGATAGCCAATTTGCTTCCTAACCAATTTGTTTGTTGAATGTGTGCCATTGTCTCATCATCTTCTAAGCATAAGCGACACCGGGAAGAACGAACTTGGTTGCTTCTTCACAAAGTATAGTTCAGTCCGAAGTGACCAGAGAAAAAATCAATAACGAACGTATGTATGTATATCATTTCTGTTGACGTTCACGATGCTATTATGTATGTATATAAAAATGACTGCATCAATGCTTTGGCCTGCCTTAAACCAACTTCTTCAGCGATCGACGTGACCAGCAGCTTAATGCTGGTACAAACTATCCTACATAGTCAAATGACTTTTGTGAAAATGCAACCCTGACGAATTAATATGGGCTCAATCATTCGAAAACAAATTAAATGATACGTCAATCGTATCATTTAATTTGTTTGTCGTTATCCGAATGACAGCTGTGTCCAGGTATCCTGTACATGAAAACCTTATTCTATATCGAATACTTCTGTAGTGAGTCAAAGCACTCTAAAACAGGCTTGGAACGGAGCTCCCATGAAAGGAGGGATTCAATAGCTGCCTGACTATTTTAAAAGTAAGCTGTATGCGCACCCTTAACTAACTTAAATTAATATGTCTATATCAATTTGGGACCACAGACTCCAGCACTTGCGCGAACTTTTGCGAGAAGTAACAAAACAAATAAGTTAAAAAATACTCACATCAAACAATACTTAAAAAGTAATCAAATTTATTTTAATATAAGTAACACCTGCTATGAAAACGCTTAAAAATTGTAGTTTTTACGGAATAATGCATTGCTGATGGTAAAGTTTAATGCGCCGTTGGAAGCGGCTTGAAAAAATCTTTCAGATGATGTACTTTTTTTAATATGGTCTTTTGGGAGAAAATACAAAAATATGCAAAAAAGAACTAAAAAAAATAGACCTTTTTTAGAAACGGTCCAGGTCACGAACAGTCATCTCTAGACTCCTCATCTATCGATCTATAATTTGGTTGGGGTAACAAATTCACAATCTTCGCACAAGATGAGTCGCACTCATATACATACATACTGTGTACATATGTATGTGTATATGTATATATATATGAATACATACATATATACTTTTTACGGTTTCCGACTTTAACTCAAATTTGATTTTACCCACTCAGTGTTACCATATGTGAAGATTTATTTTATTTTTGAAGTTTTTTGACATGTTAAAACGACCAAAAAGATTTCTTAGCTTAAAATAAGAGTTTTTAAAAAATTTTATATTATTGGTACTTTAAGCATATTATTTAGTTTTCATTAGAATAAACTCATTTTCTGATTTGATTCGCAATAAACTTACTCATACTTGTATTCTATACAGTAAATAGTTTGTGTTAATTAGCCTTATGTTTAATAGATCACTGGAAACAAAATAAATTTTAGCTGAATTTGATTTAATATTAATGTACTTTGAGTGAAATCATAAAAAAGATTTTTAATAAAAAAAAAAGATATTTTTGGTCGACCTCAAAATGTATTAATATCAAGTGGCCTTATCAGCGCAGTTGATCGTCAGCTGACTTTACCCCATGCTTCAAACTCCATATAAAATAGCATAAAATCTTAACCCGAATTGTCAACATTCAAATAAAGATATTCCTACAACAAATTTCTATGTATGTTGTTGTAATGATAAGACCACTTGGTATTAATACACTTTGGTCGACCTGAAGATTTGTGAAAAATAAATATGGCAACACTGCACCCACTAAACGCTGCACTAATTTTAACCGACTTGAAAAAAGGCGGAGGTTATCAGTTCGTCTGTATTTTTTTTTTTCCTAAATTTCAACAGTTGACTTATTCAAGTGCACTTTAACTTCTTTTAACTCACTGCCAATATTTATTAACTGTAACAATTTGCTGCTGGAATCTTAAAGAAAACACGGCTTAAATAAGTTTTACCAGAACACATACACGTATCAATTTTCACATAAATGTATGCATGCATACATAAATAAGTATTTATTCATATACTGTGCACAAGAACCGCGTATGTCGTAAAATTTTTATTTTTTTTTTGCAGTAGGCGACAAAAACTTTTCGTTTGAGGAGATGCACTCGACAGGAAATTTTTCAATAGTTTTTGCCTGAATAAAAAGCTAAAATGACTTATCTCAAGCTGCTGCTACATAAAACATTAGTACCAGTATATTTTCTTAACTGACTTCTAAATATTAAGATGTTCTCACCCACGTTATTTCACTTTTTATATGTATATGTTTCTTATTTAATAACTAGGACATTTGCAAACCAATTTTTAAAATTATATTGTTGTCTGAGAAGGTATAGCCGCTGTTAAGTCCCATTGCCAAAGAAAAGTGAGGGGAGACATAAACATAAAAATTTAACTTGATATTTTATATACTTGCATCCAACCGTTGAAAAATATTTCAAGCATTTCTCTCACTATTCTACAAAATTCTACGACTTTTGAAAAAATACAAGCCTGATCTAAGGAATCCTTGTTGTCTTTGGAAAATTTTCAAAAACTTCATCATGCCAGGGTTGTATTTTCTCAAAAGTTTTACGATTGTGTTGTGTGTGTACGATTTTTTGAAGAAAATTGTTTTAATAAATATATGTAGTACTTGATATTTATAACATAGATCGAAAGGTATAGTATGTACTACTACCTTTCGCAAATATTTAGGCTTCTGCAAAGCATATACAAATGAATAGCTTAAAGTGATTTAAGCAGTTATGGATGCAAACCGTAGATTTTTAATCCACGTTTCTTTATTATTTAATTATAAATAATATAAAAAGCGCAATAATCTGGTTTTTTGCACTTTTTTTATTTTTCTGCTCTGTCTGGTTAATTATTAACACGGTACGACTTTAATATTGCATTCTGATTAAAAAGGCGTTTCATATTTTTTATTTTCTTATTTATAAATTTTTAATTTAATTTGTTTGCTTTTCATATTGTTTTACGTTAAACCAAATCATGCGTACATGCTCTTAATTCACTTATATTTTGAATTAAAATGAAATGATCGAAGCCTACAAATTTTAAATGAACAGTTCTTCATATAATTTGAAAATTTTGTTACATACTCGTACATACATATATGCGCTTTGTATTGATATATTATTTTAATAATCAAATTATGTTAATCAGTGTAATTTCTTGCTATTGTTGACTAATCCAATATTGCTTCAATGCAAAATTCCAAATTAAATCAGCAAGCTTCAGAGTAATTGGCCGTCCTTGAGCGTAAAAATAAATAATATTTCCAAATTAAAATGAATATTTAAGATTTCTTGTTGATGCACTTTAAAATCGAGATTTCAATTAGATTAAAAAAATGTAATAGGTATCTACACAGCGAAAAATATAAAATTTATAAGTATGATATAATTTTCACTTTCTTTACTAAATAAAATAAATAGTTTACAAATTTAAAAATAGCTTAGTTTCTGTTATTTAAAATATTATTATTCGTTTTGCAAACAGTTCTGTTGCAAATCGGTGCCAAGCGGGTTAGATAAACATAAATACATACATATGTATGCATTTATTCAAACAATGTCATAACTCAAAAAAAAACTAGTTTGATAGAAAACGAGTTTGAAGTTTTCAATTTACACACAACTTAATGGAAGAAGAAAATTAAATTTTTCTCTCAAGAGTGGAGTGAGCAAGATATTTGATGAAAACGATATGAGGATTGATCTGCATCATTAACTCAAAAATTCCATTTTTTGAGTTATGATGTTCTTTGAGTAAATGAGCGATATGTGCCCTTAATTATGAAAGCTGGCTAACTCACATGTAAATATGTACATATATGTATGTACATATGTATATACATATATGAATATTTTGCATCGAGATATCAAATACACTCAACCAAATATTTACTGAATACAGGGTGGGCCAAAAGTTACCAGGGGGTTTAAAAGTTTAATAACTTTTTCGTTTATTAATTTTTTTTTTCTCAGATTATATAATATACAAAATGGAAATTTTTTTTACACTAAGTATGAAAAATAATGTCTCTTAAATGACCACCGTTTTCAGCTTCGCACTGATGGGCGATTATGATTATGAGTGATGAAGCTCATTTTCATTTGAATGGCTTTGTTAATAAGCAGAACTGTAGGTTCTGGGGTTCTGAAAATCCAAGAGCCATTCATAAACGCCAATTGCACCCCATTAGGTGTACAATATGGTGTGGGATCACATCTGAAAATATCATTGGGCCTTACTTCTTCGAGAATGAAGATGGAAGTGCTGTAACCGTAAATGGAGAGCGGTATCGGTTTATGATAGAAAATTTTTTACGTCTTGCTCTTGAAAACAGACCTTGTATGTGGTTTCAGCAGGACTGAGCCACTGCCCGAGACAGAATGGCACTTTTAAGTCAAATTTTTGGAGAGCGAATAATTTCCAGAAATTCGGAAATAATTTGGCCCATCGCGATCGCCAGTTTTGACTGCACCCGACTATTTTCTTTGGGGTTATTTGAAGTAGCGAGTGTATGTGAACAAGCCAGAGACAATCCTTGAACTCAAGGCAAACATTGTTGCAGAAATTCGAACGCTACAGCAACAATTTTTGAAAGATGTTATGGAAAATGCTCTTAAACGAGCCCATCAGTGCGCAGCTGAAAACGATGGTCATTTAAGAGAAATTATTTTTCATACTTAGTGTAAAAAAATTTCCATTTTGTATATTATATAATCTGAGAAAAAGAAATAAAAAAAAATTAATAAACTAAAGTTATTAAACTTTTAAGTCCCATGGTAACTTTTGGCCCACCCTGTATTAATAAATTTTCATACTTTTTTTATTTATTCAAACCTAATCCAATAAATATGTTGCAACAAAAACTTGATATTCTAAAATACATCTCAGAAGAATTACAATACAAAAGAATTGCAGATGCAAAAAACTACTCTCATCCCCATTACTCCCAAATCAACCCCAACGTAACAACACCCAAATATGCAACAAACATCAAAAAAAAAACGAAATCAGAACTTTCTCCCGTTTACCTACATATGGGACGCACCATTATCACACATCGACATCTAACAAACAACAGTTTCAATGACAAATGTACATACTGCGGAGCTAAAATCTCAGTTGAACACCTGTTGGCAACCTGTCCCAATCTAAGAACACTGCAAACAAAATATTTACTCAACAATGGTCTTAACTTACTCACAGTACCGAGTCTTAACAATATAGCAATAATTTCAAATTATTTTTCGCAACTAAATATACAAATTTAAATGAAAATACTCTAACAGCTGATAGCCAAAGTAGCTAGTGCTATTTAAATATTTATATTAGTCTTATATTTATATAAGTTTAATATCATGTAAATAAATAAATAATAAATAAAAAATATGTATGTACAGTATTTTTCGTTTATAGCGAACCCGCTTAAAACGAACTTTCGCCTAAAACGAACCATTTTCGAAAGTACGAACTTTTATTTCTATAAAACCATGAAAATTTTTTCACTTATAACGAACCCGCTTAAAGCGAACTTTTGGTTATAACAAACTTTTTTTGCATGTAAATTGTTGTTTTTTTTCGCTTAAAACGAACCAAGAAGTGTGTTGCCATGAACAAAAAATTATATTTTTTAATTTGGTAACGCTGTATTTTATTTGTCGTATGCTCTATAATCAGGTACTTCCCCTAGGTTTAATTGTTTTTTGTTTTTGTGTGAGTGAAGGCGATGTGAATTCAGCAGTTGAAAATTACAAAGCTGGAAGATGGCCGTAGCAGCGGTTGCAAAACAAAGAAAGTGTTTTTCTTTAAAAGAGAAAGTTGATATAATAAAACGCTTACAAGATGGGGTAAAACAAAAGCAAATATGCCAAGAAATGGGCATCAGCAAGTCAACAATAGCTACAATTTGGAAAAATTAGCACCTGGTGCTAAATAATTTTGAGCAAAACTCCACAAGTGTAAAGAAAGTTAAAAAAGGACATGTGCACACACAATAATGGTTCCTTGATGTCTTCACTTAAAACGAACTTCGCTTAAAACGAACAAATTTGATCAGTCCCTTGAAGTTCGCTTTAAGCGAAAAGCACTGTATATATGACTAAGATCACTTTCATATAATTGAGGCTATTAGGGCAACAGTGGTGTAACCCCAAAGTATTTAATTATTTAGTTGCTCTATTACTTTGTTATATTATGTTCTGTGCAAAAACAAATTTTCAGCTCCATTTTCTTCTGAATATTAAAAGGTGGCTGAACACCGAATACGATTGGGTTACACCACTTTTGCGCTGATGGCCGCAATTACCGGCACATATTTCTGTGCTTAGTTACAAAAGTTTTTGACATTGACTTTAAACTGAAATTTTTTCTATATAATCCACTGAAACTTTATTATTTTGAAACTTTTTTTTGCCTATATTTAATTTTTAAATATTTTAGTGCAGATTTTCAATGTCCGACAACACTCATAATACATACATATGTATGTATGTGCCCTTAATTATAAAAGTGGTCAAAGTCATATATTTCTTTGGTAGAGATATTTATTTTATTTTTATTTTTATTTATTTGTTTATTCAAAGTAATATAAAGCCTAAGAGGCCAAACTTAAACATACATATATTACTTAGTGTTAATAATGCCCTTGCATATGAAATTAAAATATATTATTTACAAAAATATAAATTTTTAATTATAAAAATATAAATTTTTCATTATAAAAATATAAAAATTTTAATTATAAAAAAGGAATCTTTTATTGGTCCCCCAACCATAGTGTTCAACAAAAATAATTACAAGCATTGGAATCTCAAAAGGCAGTAAATATTCTGATAGTCCAGATCAATAGCAATACTGCTAAGATAAGTCAATTTAATTAGGATTAACTCAATAAAGTATATTAACAAATCCTATAATATTGGTGAAATTAGAAGATATATTTGTATTTAATTCAATAGTACATGTATAAGGTAAAGTATAAGGATATATACATATACGTATATACACAAAGCAGTATGAGAACAGATTATGTAGATTGAAAGAAATTTAAAATTTTTAGTAGATTACATTTTAACAATTGAAGAATAATTTTTATATTATGAAGTTAAGCCCGACTGAGAAATTATTTCTGATTAAAATTATGAAAAATTTTAACTAAGAGTTGTACTAGTATCGATTAATTTAAATTTATGTATTTAATATTCATTAAATATTTGTTGAAATTTTTTTAAGATTTATTTAAAATTTCGATGCAAAAATGCACATGACTTAAACCACTTTCATAATTAAGGGCACATACATACATATGTACTCGTATGTATTTCAAAGTGCACATACTACCCAATTTCCTTTTTAAAGTTTCGTATTCTTAGTTTGGCTTGAAGCATAATTAAAACATAACGTTACGTTTTAATGAGTGGGAACTCGTACAGTCTTTGGAATGTGACTATGCCATAATACCAATTTCAACAACCTAATGCTATAGGTTGAAAGCGTAAAACAGTCGGCGAAAAAAATGCTAAGATGATCTGCTTTTTAATTATAAGATCTGGCAGCATCGTGCCATTCAAATACTTATCTCTGGTTACCAAAATTGTTAGTAGCAAATCCAACAACCATTTGGAAGTATATATGTACGCACACTAAGCATACGGACCTGCCAGACTAACATGCATTTTATTAAGTATATTAAAAATATTTAATTAACTGTTATCGGCATATACATACATATGTATGTTTTTATATAATTAATTTTTTAAGCTTCATGCGCTGCAAGAAATTTGCTTATTGAGATCTAGCTTATTAGATCTACTGTTATATAACATATAAATATATGTAACTTGATATAATGACTAAACATATGCAGCATCATTTCGATATTTCGGACATCTGCAAGTCTGGACACTGCGATAATTCGGAAATTTAATTTTTTACCACAGTACACTCATATTTGTCTACCTCAATAATTCGGACAGCATTTATTTCTGTTACTTTTGCACCACAGCTTCACCTGTCTTATCTTGTTTTTTTTTCTAAAGAATCCGTACCATTAACTTTTGTATTGTATTTGGCATTAAAAATAATACACGCCGTCAATTTTTCATTGTTTGTAAAGAGAGAGGAAGTGTTTATTTTGGCGCAAATACCATTGATCGCTATGGAACTTCCTGCCGGTTATATTCATATACTTCATAAGCCTCAGATATATTGCGTACAAAGAGCAAAATGAAGCTAAACCTCACCAGATAAAAATGTCCAATTTTTTTGCAATAAGTAATGGAAGCATTTGATAAAAATTAATTTTTTGTACTCGTATATGAACTTCCATGTAAGCATTTTCAAAATTTGTATTACATTTTTTCTCTTGCCTCGCAAATTTTGCCATTTCGAACATCACAAGGTTTTTTAATTATAACATACATTTTAAAACGTAAAAGAGATTATGAGCAGAAGTTTTTCATTATTTCTTACTACATGCTGAATCTTGAAGATATTTACAATTAAGCAATTTTACATCCATAACCTATTATTGTTGTAATAATGTATTATGTAATAAATTGCTTAATCAAAATATGTAGATATTAGATAAGAACACATTTCCAACGACTCCAACCGGATTTCGCGCTGTAAAATAATTGTTATAACAAATGTTTTAGCATTAGCAATGATAAAACCCAAATCCGATATACATATAATTAGCAAAAAGAGGTGGCCACACTACTCAATTTACACTAATACGAATTATTACAACTATGTGAATGCGTTTGGTCAAATACCACTGCTGCTAACTTGCATGTTTCTTATAAAACTTTTTGTATAATTGATATGCTGTTGTACAAAGTGGAATGTGTTGCAAAGTATTCGCGAAACGAATGTTTGGAATTTAAGATTACAAATTTTGTGTTATTCAATAATCAATGCAGCTAAAGAATTGCCACAGAAAATTATATCTTATCATCTCAGTATCTAGAAAACTATACGAAACATGCGATTTTTTATTACGCGTTTAAATTATTCATGAAGTTTTGGCAGCATTGTCACGAGTTGTTATTCTTTACATGTGTTTGCGCTAGTCCTACATTTTGTTATTTTGCTTTACTTCAGCAATTTGCAGGTGGAAAGTAAAGAAGTTTGTGTTTTATAAAAAATAATTCCATGAACTAGTAAAGAAATTACTTGTATCGTGATTATCAATATAAGAATAAATGTAGCGTAAGGGTAAAATTTTCAAGATAAAGATTATTGCTTATAAAAACAAGACCAAGAAGAAACGCCAGAGGTGAAAATATAATTGAAAAAAAATTCAGTGTAAAAAATCGATTATATTTTGTTTTTTAATATAAATTAAAGTGGAAGCTCTTTTTTAATTGTTAATGTATAGAGTTCACATAAAAACAATATCGTGGTCGTATTTTAAATATATAAAGCATTTCATGTTTAAAAAAAAATTGGGATTGTATAAAAAAAATTATTATAAGTATGTAAATTTAATTGTGATTCAATGCGGAAAAACGATACATACATACATGAAATAAAATTACTGAAATTAAAACAAGTCGCAAAATAAAAAGTGAAAAAGTAAAAAAACAACTGCAGGGAGAGCTTTCAAAGAAAATTTTCTTAAACCAGGAAAACGTTTGGTTCTATTAGAGTCAAAACAACTGCAATAAAAAAGATTTATAAAGCAGCAGAACAATTAAGAGCCAACAGCCAGTCACCAGACCAAACACCTCTGTTTTGAGGAACTGTTTGTTGGCACATACATAAGTTTAGGTGAGTATAACGTATTCTTTATGTTGCTTTTATTCTTTTTACATACCATTTTTTTAGTTTTTCTATTTACACCGGCATAAGTACATAAATGTACGTATGTATATATTATTTATTTTTGTAGTTGTCGTCTTTTGCTTTTATGTACATATCGTCGGGTGGTTACTGGTTTGCCGCACTGATATTAAGAATACATTATTATTGCGGCAAACCAGTAGCCACCCGACGATATGTACATATGCATGTATGTATTTAAAATTTATTGTTTGTTGTTTTGTTTTAGAGATCATCTTAATCATGCGGCAGTTAAAACACAATATTTAAATTTGGTACTTGGCAGATGAAGTACAAACATGCGTACAATAATGGTACAATTATTGTAAATTCAAATATACCCTGCAGGAAATGCGAATAGTGAAATTGTAGTGATTTACTAGTGTCATTGTCAGTAGTACTACTTACCAGGTGTACCTCAGCCAATGTAATCATCTATTGACATTTAACATTAGCTTTTCATTGAAAATCCACCAGCATACTGTAGTACTACTGACTAAGTAGTTCTTTTGGGATCACATGGAAACATATAAACCAAAGATTCACTAGTCCATTTTAGTGACCCTCTTCTACAAAAAATCGTATTATTCTAAGAGGTGTTTTTTTTAGAGGTATAGAACTTCGAATTGAAATAAAACACAAGAAAATCGTTTTAATGTCCATCAATTTGGCTTTATTGGAAGGATAATTTTATGCCATTAACGTTTAAATATGATTTCGGGCATGTGGCTGCCGCGGCTGGCTCGAATAAAGCCAATTCTACAGGTCCAATTTTCAACCACTTTTTCGAGCATATGGGGCCGTATGTTGGCAATAACGCCACGAATGTTGGCTTCCAAGTCCCCTAACGTTTCTGGTTTGTTGGCGTAGACGAGCGACTTCACATATCCCCAAAGAAAATAATCCAATGGTGTCAAATCACACGATCTTGGTGGCCAATTGACCGGTTAACCGAATTAATTGCTCTGATGGAAGATTATGTCGACCATAAAATGGACGGAGCTTGCGGTAAACTTCGCGAACTGAACCATTATTTTCGAAATAAATTTGCACGATTTGCAAGCGTTGTTCTTTTGTCAACCTGTTCATGATGAAATGGCAAACCAAACTAAATATTAATCACTTGACAGCTGACAAAATGGCCGCCAGTTAAAAAAGTTCTATACCTCAATAAAAAACACCCTATATTAAAAACATTTGTTTAAAATTGAAACAGTCAATCAGAGGCGGCAGCGGCTAGCCGACGACCGGATTGCAACTCTGCTATTGACTGCACAGCATAATAAAAAAAAAATAAAACAAACTATTGACGCGTTCGTTGACAATGTCACCAGAAATACACTAGATCTGTAGTTTCTAACGTATTTCTACCCGTGCATAAAAGAAAAGTTGTCGACATTTTAACTAGTGCAATTGTCACTAGAGAAGAGAGTGTTGACATATAGACGTATGGTTCTAGGCTGACTAGAGGGTACATACATATGCACAAATGTATATGCATAGTATTCATGCATGAATGCATGCACATATGTACATACACAACTGTTTGTTTTATCCATGCTTTATGTCATTATTACTTTTTTAAATTACAAGTCTATAAGTACTGGGGTCTACTCTGTAATTCGAAACGAAAGCAAATGCTTTCGAATTGTAATGTTAATAACATTCAAATTCCAAAGCATTTTATTTCGTAATGTAATGTTGATAATATATGTACATATTCGAAAGCATTTTCTTTCGTAGTGTAATGTTAATAACATACAAATTCGTAAGCATTTCCTTTCGTTTCGAATTACAGAGTAGACCCTCTGGTTTAAAATTACAATTCACTTTTACACCAAAAAAAAAAAAAAAAAAAAAACTTTTAAAATCAAGAAGAATCAATTTGGTTTTAAAAACGATCGATACCTTCATGAAATAGAAATAAGTTTGTTTTGTGTTATTTTAAAAACGAAGCATTTTTATTTTAAAACTAATTGTTTTTATATTGAAAATTAAATGTTTTGAATTAACAATGGAGAGTTTTTAAATTAAGAATGAAGCGTTTTAGAATTTTCCAATTGCCGTTAGTTTGTTTTCTAATTAAAAATGATAATTTTTTATTTTGGGATCAAAATGCACTTATGAAAAATTTTCGATCTACGAGTGTAGTCCAAAGCGCTAATCGAAAAAATTTTTATTTGGGTTATGACGAGCATTCAACAAAAAATGTCGCTATTATGAACACCGTGTTTTTTTTTACGGCCTGGCCCACGATGTCGACAAGGAAGTTTCTTTCGCTTACTTACATTGAACACAAAAACAAATTCTCTTGTTTTGTTTTTGTTTTCAATATAAGTAAGCGAAAGAAACTTTCTTGTCGACATCATGGGCCAGGCCGTTAATTTGCAATAATTTTAAGATTTTGTGCTCAAGGTTCACACAGGGTAATGGACATTAATTTTACCCTTGGTCGCAATAATAAATTAATTCTCTTGTTTTAACACGACACAAATATAAAATGTTACTTGGAAAAAAATATATTTTTTTATCTAAAAAAATTCAAATTCTTGATAAAATAATAAAATATTTATGTATATTAATTTTTAAAATGGTTAAAAATACATTTTTCATTATGATTTCAAAAATTTTAATTTTTATTTTAATAAGAAAACATAGTTTTTGAAGTTCTGAAAATGAAAGCGCACATTTTTGTTTTAAAACTGCTTCGTTATAAAAATAACAATGTTGTATATTAATATTATAAGAAGCATTCTTCAATGCAGCATTTTTAAAACAAAATCGCAAAATGCTTGTTTTAAGAATTCTTTTTTGGTTCAGTGTAAGTATGATTGTTGTTTAATATTTTACTTTGCAAATGTTTCCAATACATATATTTCCAATGTGACCAATTGGGTCACATTTAATACCCTTCAGGGTACCATATCTAGTAGTACGTGTGCTCTTCCATATTTTACCAAAATGACCTCCAATCTTCTCAAGAAATTTCACAAAAAAAGCATATTTTTCAAAATCGTTTATTTCAATTCTCAAAATTAATTTTCAAATTATTTTTCAAAATCGATTATGTCAATTCCCTAAATTATTGGAGAAACTTGACCAATAGGGTCACATTGAACACCTTTCAGGGTACCACTCCTACATATATGGTGTAATACGTTTGCTCATCCATATTTTACCAAAATGACTACTAATCTTAACACGAAATTTCACTAAAAAAGCATATTTTTCAAAATCAATTATTTCAATTCCCAAAATGATTGGAGAAACGTGTCCAATAGGGTCACATTTAAGACCCTTCAAAGTACCACACCCACATATATGGTGTAGTACACGTGTGCTCTTCCATATTTTACCAAAATGACTACTAATCCTCTCAAGAAATTTCACTAAAAAAGCATATTTTTCAAAATCGATTATTTCAATTCCCAAATTATTGGAGAAACGTGTCCAATAGGGTCACACTTAAGACCCTTCAGGCTACCACACCACACCTTGTAGTACATGTGCTCTTCCATATTTTAAAGAAAATTATGTTTTCTTAAATCTAATTTATTGGCTCTACCAGACATATTTCCACCATCCTTTTCTTATAATTTCATAAACTACATTTTATAGCAATTTTTTCAACAAAAAAATTATCTATCCCAATTCAGTTCCAAGGATTTGGAATCCTAATCCATTTAGCGACTATTGTACGCTGTTATGTGCTTAAATGCTATGTTAGAAATTTTGGTTCCTGTCTCTGCTAGTGAAATTCGGTTTTATCTTCACACACATGAATACACGCATACATATGTATCTATTCTGTAAAGCAAGATTTTTTTTGAATTGTCATATTTATATGGATTATTAAATATATTACGCTTTCTCAGTACATAAGTAAAATAAAGAAAAAGAACAATGATTCACACTGTACTTGGAAAAAATTTATTGTAATTACAGACAAGCATACGAGTACTATGTCTTGTATGTTTACTTCTGCATACTCGTATACTTTATGATAAAAAATAAACTTATTGATTCAGTGTTTAATATTCTTTCCCAAGTTTACAATCTTTCGGTGTATTTCAAATATGTACATAATTACATACATACATATTTATGTATTATATGTGCTTTATTATAGATATGGAGCCTTTGCTTCAAAAGAGTAAAAACTCAAAAAAAAAATTTGTTTTGCATTACACATAAGTAATTTTAAATTTACACATAATTTCATGGAAAAAGAACATTTTGTTCTACTCTCAAGAGTTGACTATACAAGATATTTGATATGACAATTAAATCTGCTTTATTAACTCCAAAATCACGTTTTTTTGTGTTATGACTCTTACTTAAATAGATTTTATCTTATGCATATTATATTCCTTAATCACCTTTTCATCATGTGTTGACATTTTATTTTAATTTTTCAGTCAACACGACTAAATTTTTCGCAGTAATCACTGGATCTCTCACTTTTCAGAATGAATGATTCATATTGTTTTCGTTAAATTTTTCTGTTATCAATTTTCAGCAATAAGAAGATAAGTTTTCTCGCATAATACACAAAAATTATATACACAGTAGGTATATACTTATGTATATATGTATATATAGTATTTATACTTGCCTAAATTTATCCTCTTTTTGTAGTAAAACTCGGATGCGTAACCAAAAATGGCGAGTGTTGTGTTTTTACCGCATAACATCAATGCTCAAGTGTCATACCTAAATAAAAGCGGCAACGCTATGTATGTATGTATATATTTACATAAAACGAGGTATATAAAATCAAAGTCCATACATACGTGTCTACATAAGTACATACTTACTTATGTATGTGCATATATAACGACCTTGTAACTGGTTTAATTCAAAAGTTTAAAGTTTGCGAAATGTTTTTGATAAATTATGTATGTACATACATACATATTTATAAATAGGCAATAAAAAATTATTTTATACATATATTTTTGATTAAAGAGTCGTAAAGCAGCTCTGGGCGAGTCAACATCAAGCGTCGTTGGCAATTATCTCTTAAGTGCAACCAGGCCACTGTTGTTTATTGGCCTTCGAGAGTTTTGCG
Source organism: Nowickia ferox (assembly GCA_936439885.1). Lineage (NCBI taxonomy): Eukaryota > Metazoa > Arthropoda > Insecta > Diptera > Tachinidae > Nowickia > Nowickia ferox. The sequence goes on from OW387024.1 coordinate 79,198,980, forward strand.
TCTCACTCGCACTGGTTGACTGATCTGCCACGGATAACCGTATATTCTTGCGGTTCTTTTGTGGAATTTCTTTAACAACCACTTTGCTACTTCCTATGTGAAGGCATAGGTCGTGTACAGTCAGTCACAAAGCCTTTTTAAAAAACTGTTAATAACATCTTGGGCATATGGTCTAGCTACCCCGCTCATATTTGTGCAACAATACTTTGCAAATTTACTTTGTAAAGTATTTCTTAAATAAATAAATAAATTTTTGATTAAAAAAAATTCGTGTGTGAAAGGGCTTAAATTCAAATCATCATCAATTAAATAAAATATGTCATTCAGCGTTAATATTTAGCTAGTATCTTACTTTTATTCAAATTGTATATTATTTTTATGTATCGAGCAATTTTTCAATCGAGCTCAAGTTCAATACATAAATACATATAGTTAGATTTTTTATTTATTTTTTTATAATTACATACATCGCTCATTTACTCAAACAACGTCTTAAATAAATAAAAAACTAGTTTGCCAGAAAACACGTTTAAAGTTTCCAATTTACACTCAACTTAATGGAAAAAGAAAATTTAATTTTTCTCTCAAGAGTTGAATAATTCCCCGTCCATACAGTGAAACATTTGCTGCGAAACATTTTTGATCTCTCTTTTCAAACTGCATTCGTGTTCACACTGTGAATTTTTTGTTTTGCAGCTTAATACATTTTCTCATATATTTCTCATGAGAATGAGAAGAGAATGGCGTACTCAACAAGAAATGCATGTACATGAAACAAAGTGCCCTTTTCCATTCCTCTTTCCCCCTTCAATTCAAAATTTATTTATGGTATCGAGCATTATGCTAGAAACCCAACTGAAACGAACGAAGAATTTAATTTAGCCCAACTGGACGAATGCGTCGGTAAAAACCGTGGATATCTCCTACCGTAACTAATCTCACCGTCTTTAATGAATATTGCTTAGATACTCTCAGGATAGTATACTTGGGCCTCTATTATTTAAATTATTTATTAATGATATTGGTTGTTGTGTTTTGATATTGAAATATCTTTTTATTTGTAACTGGATTCCTTAATTAATTATGCGCTAATTATGCAAAACGAGCTTAATACATTTTATACCGATTATAAAAATTCTTTTTTTTTTTGTCTGAGAGGGTATAGCTTCCAATTGGTCCCATTGTAAAGTAGACGGGGACATGTACAGAAATTTTTTTATTTGAGTTTATGATATTCTACTTATTTGATTGCTGCGAAGTCTAGCAAACACTTTTGGTTCTTGTAATTACACATTTTTAAAGTTAAAAAAAAAATGGGCGGGGCTACGCTCACGCTCACATTTATTATTATATTTCACGTGGTTCTACTTAACCAATTTTTATGAAACTTGCCACACGCCTTGAGCTCTAAAATAGTAACAATCTTTCACTTAAAATAATGGAATGGGCCCATTAAAATTTAATATTTTATTTTACGTGGTACTACTTTACCGATTTTTACAAAATTTAACACACCCTGAGCTCTGAAAAACACACAATCTTGCATATAACAAATGGGCGGAGGCACGCCCATTAAAATTTAATTTTATATTTCACGAACTTCTTAACCTACAGATTTTCCAAAAAAAAATTTCTTTGAAAAAGTTTACTTCCAATTTGGTGCCATAAATATTTTTCGAAAATGTTCCATCAAATCTTTGCATTGAAGTCGGGTTCTTTGCAGAATTATGTGATAGTAAAATTATATTTAACATATATTGTTGATAGATGTAAATAGTAGATTATTTTACAAATATGTTATTTAAATAAAAATATAAGTTTTCAAATAAAAAAAATCACAAAACAAATACAAAAACAGACAAACAACATCAGCTACATAAGAAAAATTATTTTTTTAGATGCCTTACAGTTTCCTTTAAAAAAGAGGAAAATATGGGTAGCCGCCAATTTTTTTTTTTTTTTTTATTTAATTCTCAACAATAATTTTAAAGCTCAATGTAAGAATCATTTCAGTTTCAAAACTGGCATTTCCCAAATTGGAGCTCACTATTACAAAAGAATTCATTTTGATAACTTCAAACAGTTGCATTTGTAAATTAAAAACGTAAGATATTTTATTAAAGCTAGATGTCCGCATAAAGAAATATTTTCGTTTTTTAATTCTCGTTCAATTTATGTTTAAAAATCATATTACTATCAAAGTCAAATACTTGCTTGAGAAAATGGAATTTCTAGCTTGCAGAACATTTTTTTAAACTTGTGTACTTGTAGAGCTTATAATACAAAAAAAAAATAAATTTCTTTTATTTTTTATCTTGGTGAATGCGCTTAATTTTATCATCTAATGATTAGATTAATTTCCACTGTTTTTACGCGAGCCATATCATAGGTTACTTTATTGTACGTAGCGTCTTTACGCACATAATATAATATTATGTACACACATACATATCGCACATTTACTCAAACAAGGTCATAACTCACAAAATGGGATTTGTAAGTTAATGATGCAGAATTAACCCTCATATCGTTCTTCATATTGCGCAAAAATTTTATACAAATATCTTGTTTATTCAACTCTTGAGAGAAAAATAAATGCCCCTATTACGGTTTACAACTAAATTGATAGTTGAGTTGTAGTTGTACAATTTTTATTATGGATTACAACTTTTTTCACCATGAGACCACTGCTTTTTATCAGTTGTATTTTGTTTTTTATTTCGAGTGTTGTACATATTAGTTTTGCTTCATTATTCCAGACGCCAACCAATTCCATTTGTCAAGCAATATTGTTGCCATGTTCATAAAACATGAAATCTAAAAATAAAACACAAGACCAAGAGGCAAGCTCTGGAAATTTTCGAAAAATAAAAAATTTCCCGAAATTAAAAAATCACCAAACCGCAAAAAATCGCCCAACACCAAAAAAAAAACGCCAAAAGGATGAAAACGCAAAAAAAAAAAAACGGAAAAAAAATTCCAAAAGCGAAAAAGCGCCAAAAATAAGAAAAACCGTCAAAACTAGAAAAATCGCCAAAAATCGAAAAAAAGTTTATCGGGTACTTATTTTTTTTAATGTCTATATCAGGTAAGATATTTTATCATATAGGCTAAAGTTCGTATAGTTTTTCCATAGGCGTGGAAAGGCCATTATGGGGGTGCGTTGCCCCCCTCCCCTAGAATTATTAAAAATTGCATTTACATATTTATTTTATTATTACTCATGAAAATCACCAGTCATAATGCCCCCTAGAAAAAATTTATAGCTACGCCATTGAGTATTACATATGTAGTGGCTGTACGGAACCCTTCGTGCGCGAGTCACAGTCGCACCCCTGCAGAAAATGCGAATAGTGAAAATGTAATGATTTACTAGTGACATTGTCAGTAGCACTACTGACCAGGTGTACCCCAGCCAATGTAATCGCCTATTGACATTTAACATTAGCTTGTCATTGAAAATCCACCACTAGACTGTAGCACTACTGACTAAGTAGTTTTTTTGGGACCACATGGAGACATTGGCACCAAAGATTCACTAGTAAATTTTAGGGGCTCTAGTCTAGTCGCTCGATGTCAATAGTAAAATTGTAGTGATTTACTAGTGACATTGTCAGTAGTAGCACTGACCAGCCAATGTAATCATCTGTTGACATTTAACATTAGCTTGTCATGAAAATCCACCAGTAGACCTTAGCACTATTTTTTTACTACCATATGGAGACATTGGCACCAAAGATTCAGTAGTACATTTTAGTGACCCTCATCTACAATTTCATAATGTTAGGGCAACAAACTTAAACACATACATACATGTGTATCTTAACAGTATTGCACAACATAATAAAAAAGAAAACCAAACTATTGACGCGTTCATTGACAATGTCTCTTACGTATCTCTACTCGCGCATAAAAGGAAAGTTGTCGACATTTCAACTAGTGCAATTGTCGCTATAGAAAAGAGTGATGACATAGAGACATAGGTACCATCTGATTTATAAAATAAAGTTTGTAAATAAAAAAAATTTATAGACAAAAAAACAAATTCGCTGTTTTGGGGTGTGAATTAAAATATAGCCGGCGATATTTTTGCCTGAAATTTAACAATTGAATGTATTAGATAAAAAAATGTGCGCTCATTATTAATAACGACAAAAAGTATCGTCTTGGCATCCTGTCGACAAGTTTTTGACATGTTTCTACAAGAATGTTATCCCACGCATGTTTAATCAACGTTCATAGCTGATACTTATTATTAGACGGATTTTTTCTCCGGAGATTTGTTCTAACTATTTATTTTTTATATATACATAAATTCACGTTTTTTTTTAAATCCATCTGGTAGTTTTGTTTGTAAGAACTCTTTTTTTCCTTATTACTATAGGGTCCGCCATCTAACGTTTTTTTTCAGCTAGTGCTTATTTCGTAAATGGTAACACTTAGCTCATGTCTGATTTGACAGATAATTAGTTTTATCCTTCCGCTGAACGAATATGGTTGTGTATACGCTTGAACAACGCTTCGCTAAGTGGGCCTGCGATCGACTTACAGAAGATGCCGATTTTGCCAAAAAAAAATCATCTTTTCAGATGAAGCTCATTTTGATCTTGGCGGGTATGTAAACAAGCAAAATTGTCGCATTTGGGGCACAGAAAACCCGCACGCATACATTGAAAAGCCGACGCACCCAAAACGAGTCACTGTTTGGTGCGGATTTTGGTCCAGAGGCACAATTGGGCCAATGAGCAAGGAGTGGCCGTTACAGTCAATGGCGATCGTTATCGGGCCCTGTTGAACGAATTTTTGTTCACAAAAATTGAAGAGGAGGATATTGGCAACATTTGGTTTCAACAGGACGGCGCTACGTGCCACACAGCCGAAGCTACACTCGGTGTTTTGCGCCCTGTTTTCCAAAAAAAAAAAAGTTATCTGGCGGACCCTTTATTTATTTACTCATTCGCATTGTTGTTGGCTAATTTTCCTACCCGCATTTCCTACATTTTCCACACAACATTTTATAAATTTATAGATTTTTTTTTCTGTATTTATATCACTCAACATGTTCAATACTCTTTGTCGTCACATTTTAAAATTATAATTTACATTGAGCAATGTTAAATTTAAGTGAAGGCGCGGTCAAATGGGGAGAATATACATATGTATATGTATACATATGTACGAGTATATGACTAATTGTTTTTTTATCACGTTTTTATAATGAAAGAAAAATTCGAAAAATCGAACAATGTAATAATATGGCACGATATCGGATGCCATAATCTCAAACTGAAAAAACGTGATCGAATCAGCTCGTTATCGAAAGCGACGATTATTCCTTGATTAAAATTAATTCTCAAATATCAAATACTTGGAGCGAATCCCTGAATTCCTTCCGCCGTTTTGGTTTTTTTTTATTTATTTTTTTTTCTTCATTTACTATTTCTGTTTGCTTGCGTTCCATAAAAATAAAACAGTCTTGCAAAAATATTATTATCTCTGCCATTAACACCTTAACTTTAAAACGCAATTTTGAAAACAAAACAACACATCGCCAACACTCATTTAATTCTGATATAAATGTTCTGCATACATACATATGTACATACATATATGTATGTATATTTTACATACCTACTGCCAAGTTCTTATCTTCTATTTTTCATAAACGAATCGAAATGAGTGTCTTGAAAATTATATTTGGGCTTTATTTGCGTGGGATTGTTATCAGCAAATTTAACCGTAATATGTGGTTTATGTTTAAAAATGTACAGTGTTGGTTAAACAAAACATAGAATGACTTCTCTCACCATGTGACTATTATATTAATATGTATGTATGTACATATGTGTGTAGGTCTGTTCCACATGCATAACGAAACAGTCCGAACTTGTACAGTTACCCAAAATCGTTCCAGATAACAATTTTTGTGCAATTTTGAGAGCAAATGAGGGAGTATTTTTTTTTTGTGCAAACTTGTAGGAACTATTTGTCCCGATTCACACACCTCAACTTTCGTGGATCAACTCATAATTCAGCTGTAAGAAAAAAACAGATATTTGTATTTCCTTCTCCATCTTTCTTACAGCTGAATTACGAGTTGATCAACAAAAGTTGAAGTGCGTGAACCGGGACTTTGTTACATCCAGAGAGTACTTTTCTTTTACTCTCATTACTCCAAACTTGCACGAAATCTTGTGGAACACAATAATAATATTTTTCACCAAGTTAAAATATAATAAAATTTATTTTAATAGAAGTAACACCTCACAACGCTTAAAAATCTTAGTTTTTATGGAATATCGCATTGCTGATGGTATGAATGGTAAAGTTTAATGCACCATTGGAAGCGGCTTAAAAAAATTGTCTGATGATGTACTTTTTTTAATATGTTGCCTTGGGAGAAAATACGAAAATATGCAAAAAAAAAAAACTTCAAAGATAGACCTTTTTTAAACACGGTCCAGCTCACGAACGGTCGGTCATCGCTAGACCCCACAAATATTTAGGGAATCCTCATTAAAAAGACCGAACTTTAATTTGGGAGGGGTAACAAACACTTTTTTCAGTGAGTCGCTCTACTGTACATAAATATTTAAGTGCTCGATATGTACATATAATAGATACGAATATATGATTCAAACAGATGATCATGTACAAAAACATTAGAAAAGTCAGTTTTCTCATAAAATTTTAATTTACATAGATGCAGCCTTTTCTTGTTGTGTTAGGTACATATGTATGTACCTAATAAAAATTGGATATACATACGATTATGTACATAAGAGTGGGCGTTCTTTTTTTATTTCTTATATTCTCTCCCCCCCAAGTCGGTTCAGTTTTATGTAAAAAAAAATGCAAAAAAATTCATAGCAATAAGTTGTGTTTTAGGGGGTGCGTTCGCCTCTCAAATTTGGACTTCAAACCCATTTATTCAATGAACCGGGTTCACACACTTCAACTTTTGTTGATCAACTCGTAATTCAGTTGTAAGAAAAAAAGAGATATTTGTACTTCCTTCTCCGTCTTTCTTATAGCTGAATTACGAGTTGAGCAACAAAAGTTGAAGTGTGTGAACCGGGACTTAGAAAAAATACTCGAAAGTACAGAATGTGAGGATTATAGTTCTGATAACTATAAATGATCCTATATATGATCCTACGCCAAACTCCTCGGAAAACGATGAAGATGAGGAACTTGCAGACAACATAGAAAAAATTTTTGAAACTCTAGCATTAGAAGAAAATACCGAAGAAAGATATGAACACCAAGAAGAAGATCTGGTTCTAAGTGATTTACTTTTTCACCCCGTTTGAAGCTGTTCGTCTGTTTACTGACGATGAAGTAATCGCAAACAATACAAAAGTACGTCGAACATGTACTTTATGTTATTCCAGAATGAAACAGATGAGAGGGAGATAGACCAAGTCAAAAAAAGTTTACACATATTGCCCGGATTGTCCGCATGTGTTTAGAATGTTTTGGAAATCACCAAAAACAAGTTTAACGTGTCATTTCATTATAAAAAATAATATGTAAAATAATTTTTCGTTTACTTTTTAAGTTACTGTATATAATAAAATCAATAATTTTTTTTCAAAAACTATTTTTTTTTTCAATTAATTTTTGAGCTGCGCCGAAACCATTTATACAGAAATTTAAAGGGAGGTCATACATAACGTGACCAGATGGTTTTTTCAAAAAGCGGGGACATGATCGATAAAAAAGCGGGATTTTGAAGAAAATACCTCCAAAAAGCGGGATTTAAAAATAGATATTTTTTAAAAAGCGGGATGTGTAATATGCACACACACATTTTCGTATGTAATTTTGAGTTTTCAACTCAAAAGAAATGCTTTTAAATAAACAGAAATAAATATAAAACAAAATATTTATCAAATGTCGTTCGTTTGTAATCGCATCAATTAAGAGCGGCTGCACCGATTTCGCTTTATTTTTAAGTGGCACCTCCCATACAAAATTTTTGTATTTTGGAATATCTTTGCATCTAAATGACCAAACAACTGTATGCAGTCTGCAACTTCAGGATCAATTGCTGTGAAATTACCCAAGCCCATAATAAAATCTACGACAGTTCTTCAACTTCTCTCTAAATGTTGTTATATTTTCCTGTGTGGTTATTTTTCTTTGTAGTTTTGTTTAAACATTTTTATGGAAAATGTGTTCACAAGGCAATTCTGTTTAATCTTTTGTGTATGTAACGATTTTTATAATGTGCGTTGTCGTATAAAAAAGTTCAAATTGGACATATAAATGTGACACCTCCCATAAGGAAAATATATTTACTGTGAGATATCTGGAAAACTGATATAAGGAGACCTTGAAATTTTGTAGGGATAACTCTGTTGATATAAATTTAATTAAGAATTTAACAAGTAGGCGTGGTGCGTTTCATATAGTGCATCATATTTATTTATTTAAAAATAATACCAGCGTACCGAACTTGCTGATTTGCTCACAGTGTGTTACTGATGATGATATTTTAGTGCAGTGAGACTTTTGAAACTCTTCATAACTATTTATGTTAATAATAAGAATTGTATTCTACAAAATAGTGAAGATTGAACCGCTAGATTTTTCTTTTCATCTCAAAATGCAAATGGAATGAATTTTTGCCAATATTAATTAACATATTAATGAAAATTGAATAAGAGATTGAAAATTTCAAAAGTCTAAAAAGCGGGATAAAGCGGGACATAAATTCGAGGCGGGATCGACCTATGAAAAGCGGGATGTCTGGTCAGGTTAGTCATACATCATATTACTGCAATAAAATCCTAGTTATCGTCAGCCACTATTGTGTGACATGGCCAGAGAGAATGAAAATCGTGTCACCCATATGTGTCCGACGTGGCAGTCAATGTGTTAAAACGAGACATTTTAAGATACATACATATTTACAATTCTCTTCCAATTGCTTGCGCTACTACTGTAAAATGTCTACAGTTGTCTGTATACATATTTTTTATTTATTTGTTGTTACTGTTGTTGTTGTTAAATAAATAAGGTAAGACAGCTTAAAGTTTTATTTGGATTTTGATTAAAATACTTTCAAGTTTACAAAAAAAAACAAGTTTGAATGTATCTCCTCTGTAGATATATTCTATGACGTTTTCGAACATTATGTTCTAATTTTTCATGATTGTTTTGTATGTACATCTATATAGTATAATATGTACGAGATGTATTAAAAAAGTCTCGCGAATTTTGAATTTTCGCGGGTTATGTATATTCGAATATTGATTTTTTTGTGGCGTTATGTTGGTACTCATGTCTCTTACTTAAGGCAGAATTAAGGCTCAGTTAGCCGACTGTAATGCAATGTAACTGTAATGTAGGAAACAGCTGATCGATATTTTTATATGAAAAGTAGGTTACGTTACATTACATTTCTATAACCATTTGCATTACTTTTCACATAACAATATCGATCAGCTGTTTCCTACTGTTGCAGTTACATTACATTACAGTCAGCTAACTGAGCCCTTAGTTTGTACGTGCTGTTCCGTTCTTAATCAGCTGTTTTGTTTCTATTCAATTGGAAGTCTGTATGTGTGGTTTGTTTTTTCTTTTTCGTTCTGTTCTGTTGCGGACAAATCTGTAGAAAATAGAATTCAACGTTAAGTGACAGCCAAAAGTGTGTATGTATTAGTGTGTTGTGATATTTTGTATACAGCTTTAAGCAGTTCTGTAGGTTGACAGCTGATTCCTTGCACAGAAAAAGTAATTGCAAAATATTTTATACAGAAAATAACGGCACAGAACGACAACGAAAAGTAAAAACTAATGAGGCCTTTATGTCGACAATTTCGGCCATTTTGAATGTTCAGTTAATTGTTGACAGCTGCTTTGCTTGCACGTGTTTTGGTTGGCTCGTCTTCGATTTTTACCTTGGTTCGTGCGGCAGCTTCCATTGAGATGATTGAGCTTTGGTTTCCACGTCATAACCATAAACCCACGATCCGTCGCCAGTTATGACCCTGTGGAGCAAATTTGGGTCGTCGCAGACAGAGTCCAACAGCTCATTAGCAATGTTCATGCGATGCTGTTTTTGGTAAAAATTGAGCAATTTTGGTACGAATTTCGCGGCGACCCGTCTCATGCCCAAATCATTGATAAAAATCGAATGGCAATTCGAGGAATTCTAATGTGATTTGACGATTGGCCAATACCATTTTCTTCACTTCATCAATTTTTTCGTCTGTTGTTGAAGTGCTCGGGTGTCCAGCACGCTCTTCGTCGTTCACATCTTCTCGCCCCTCTGAGAACATTTTGAACACACCTCGTATATATATAATACAATTAGTATAATTTTAACTCATTAGCGCTGTAGACATGAAATTTTTCTGTAATTATACAGAAATGCTGCAATGATTTACTTCTGTTTAACAAATGAAAAGTGAATTTTATATATTTAAAAAGTCTTAATCTGAGATTTGTATAACTTTGCAAATAATGGAGCATTTATTTTCCAATTGAAACGATTTATTTCACATTTTATGAGATTTTAGAAATTTATATTTCCAATTAATGAATCTATAGTGATAAAAATGAATTAAGCCTGGATCCCACTATCGGCACAATGTACCGATTTTCGTCGGCTAATTGAAACAAAGTCATAGGTAATAAGCTAAATTGGCCTTATTTTTCAAATAATTGAAATATAAGGACATAATTTAATTGCACCACACTGCATTTATACTAGAGAAATAAGGCAATTTTGGTTTATTACTTATGACTTTATTGCAGTGACCCGATGAAAAATGTAGAGAACATTGTGTCGATAGTAGGGTCCCAGCTTTATGGTTTAAACAAAATTCAAACCAAAAAAGTTTACTTATGCTGAATACACATTATGGCATTTTGTGACATCGCGATAGTCTATACTGGTGGCAATGTTTATAATTTCCCATAGTTTTCGTTGTATGGAATTGCGTTCCAAAGAAAAAACATAATGCGAACTGCATTGCACACATTTTGAATTTGAGAAAATGGCAACAAAGGAATGACAAATGCAAGGCACATTCACCAGGTATTAGCGAAGACGCAACTGAGCTATTTTTTTTTTAATTAAATAATCAAACGGAATAAGTCCGCAAACTTCAGGAAAAATCGCTGCCCATAATAATAATATCCACGTTATTAGCAACTTCAAATGCTCCACAATTATTGTTTTATTTTCTTTTGTGCTTATTTTTCTTTAAGTTTTGTTTACAAAATGTATGAAATTTATTGAAAGTATTACTACCCCTTTTAGACACAGAAAGTTTACTTTGCAAAATCTTGATTCAGCTGAGAGAAAGACAGAAAGAGATAGTATTTCCTCCTCTAGCATTGTTGAGAGAATATTTATTTATATGTGAGAGCATAAGAAAAACGCGCTGTCAAAATAAAATAGATTCTACCTTTCGACTGCTTTCTAAGGGCTGATTTTTTTTGTGTCAATTTGTATGGAAAATGTGCTTATGCCGCAATTCTGTTTAAACATTAAAGTTCATCGGAAACTTCAAAATTTGTTTACGAAAAAGAAATTTAGAAAAAATTTAACATTAAAAATATTTTATAAAAAAAATTCTTTATACATTTTAATTTTTAATGAAAATTAACTTAAACTATATTTAAGTTTTCACTGATTTATTAGCCATAAGTTGAGCACTTAATATTTTATGTTAACATTCTGAACTTTTTTGTTGCCATATTTTCTTTAAGTGTAAGTAATAACAAAACAAGATGTTAAGTTTTGAATTGCACTCTGTCCTTGAGCATCCCATGAATTCAAAATACTGAATTAAAAGCATTTCAAATTAGTAATGTCTTAAACTTTGGATTCATTTGTATAGTAACAACACTGAAATAAATTCCACTACTCTTAACTACATATACGCTAACGGACAATTATACAATTGCTTATTGCTTATTGCTTATTATTATGCATCAAACAGCAACCACTATTTCATTCTACTCAACCTCTATAAAATTTACAATAGAATATAAATAATATAGGTAATTTTATTTCAGTTCATTTTATTCGATTGTAAATAGTAATTGAAAAGTAAGATGGTGATAGAAACCAGCGACAATTTCTGCGATATGAAGAGGAAGAGGAAACGTAATGAATTAAAAAATATATGCAATATGCTTATCTACTATGGCGTAGTAATTCCAAGTTCCTTTAATTCAAATAAAATAATTTTAACGCTCGAAGAGATTAAAAATAATTCATGAGAGTAAAAAATCTCTTATGAAAAATATTTATTTGCATTTGGCTTACCCTCACACCTAAATAAGAGCGGCAAGCGTTGCGTTAGCAGCAGGGTACGCATTTTCAGTACATTTAAATGTGAAAATATTTGATTGTACTGAAAATGCGTACCCTGCTGCTAACGCAACGCTTGCCGCTCTTATTTAGGTATGAGGGTTATAAACTGAGTTTAATTTTATTTTCTTTGTTTTTTCATTCACAAGTTTTTAATAAATATAAACTTGAGATATAACTTTAAGAACATATCGCTGCCCAAACACGAAAAGGCCGTGTAAAAACCTTGACATTGTAAAGTTGAGACTATTAAATTAAATTACACTCTTCCGCAAAAAAAATTAGGCTCCACAGAAAATTTTTGCACAACTACGCCGATGTATTGAGGTAATTTGCTTAAATAACTTAACGACAAAAAAACGTACATTTTTAGAAATAATAACACTTACTGAAAAAGTTCAGTTGCCAGTATCGAATCTGCTGTCATCGCAGCAAAAAAAGCGATGAAAAAAAAGTAGAAAAAGCACCACAACTACTAATACGAAGTACTCCAAACTCCGAGCAAAAAGTAGTGAATTTTACATTAGCGAAGTGGTTTGTTTTTGCCAACCTGTGAGCAAATGAAATTCACTTTTTATTTGCTTTAAAAACTCTAAAATAAGGTGTGATTTTTATTGGTGAAGTAAATCCAATATATTTTACATTTAGGATGTGGTTATATTAACCACTTTTCCAAAGCAGTTAAATCTATGATTTAGGGAGTGGTGCTTATTCACTTTTTTATTATCCCACCTGGAAAGCCTTTTAATTTCTAAGAGCATTATACTCATTAAAAAATTTTTTGAAAGAAGTTGAAGAATTTGTACTTCTAAGCATTTAAATCAATCAGTCAATTATATTAGCTTAGGGGATTGCTCGGAGCTTGAAGTGGTTCGTATCAGTAGTTGTGGTGCTTTTTCTACTTTTTTTCATCACTTTTTTACTGGGTTTTTATTTTAGAGAATAATAATAATAAAATAGGTGATTTAATATTACTTTAGATATGTGATTAAAAATAACTTCGTTAAACCAGAATAAAATGCATAACATACTTTGGAAGTAATTAAGAAGTGCTTCCTAAAGAAGTACTCATTTTATTTTTTGCTGGGCATTTATTAATAGGTCCCATCTAGTATTTTGTATCATAATCAAATCTTTTCCGAATCACCTTGACGGGAAAAATAACCGCAACGGGAGAACATAAATGATACTCCCGTTGTGAGAAAATGGTACCCTACAGATGAATCATCCCAAGGAATCATTTATGATACGATTTGCTGATTAATTTATGAGCAAATTTCTGGTAGTATTTAAGTCATTGGGTTGCTTTTTGCGGTTTTTTTGCATTTTGTTCCTCTATTTTCAAGAAATCGTTATTTGATCATACAGATGAATCATAAGTGAATCCTTTCTCAATTACCCAAGTGATAAATCAGTTTTTAATTATCAAAAGTGATCTGAGGAGCATCATATAAGAGATTTTTGCAAAAAAAAATGCTCACCCAAATGCCAGCAGGGGTATTATATGTATGCACATACATATCGTTAGCTAAAATGTAAAAAGGCGTAACTAACAAAAATTTTAAAATCTAGTTTTTTATTGATTATTATGAATGCAATTAAACATTCATGTCTCGACAACATTTAATTTTTGGCTTCTCCTGTAAAATTATAATTTTGTTAGTTACGTCTTTTAGCATTTTAGCTAACGATATGTATGTGTATGCGCATATGTACACAGGAAAAATTCGATTTAATAATCGATTTGTTCATCAGTTTGCTTGAATCAATAAAAAAGTTATTAAAATTTTCATCTATTACTGAATTGATGATGACATCATTTATCATAATTGTTAAGATTTTGAGAAGGTATTATTTGTTTGCAAAATACCATTAATTAATTAATGGTAATTAATTTATTAAGTTTTAAGTTTTAATTAAAAATATAACCAAAAATATATATGATTTTAATTAAAGTGTTTAATTGAATGAATCAAAAAATTAATTGAAAATAAATTCAAAGTCAATTAATCGAATGATTTAACTAAACAACTCAATATTTGAAATGTTGACCAGAATAAACTAAAAATTGTATTGAATTAACAAAAAGCAGTTTGTTGATAGTGATAATGCCATCTCAATAAAAGACCTATAATCAAATTCTTAAAAGGGCCTTAAAAGTTATATAAATTTGTATAAAAATTCCAAAAATGCTAAAAAAAACTTCAAGAAATCTTATAAATATATTTCGTTCTAAATAATAGAATGATTGAATTAATTAATATTCTAATTCAATATTGAAAAAAAAAATCTTAAAAAAGTTGACTGAAAAAAATGTGGCGCACAGAGCTGTAAATGAATCATTCATTCATGCACTGAATTAGCAAATTTTTAATTAATTCTTTTCACAAAAAAAAATTAATTGAAATTTTAGTCAATTTAAATGAATTTGGTAAAAATTAATTTCCAATTAAAATTAATTTGTCAAATGAATTGCAATTCGTTTCTAATTCAAATGTATTTGTCAAAGTGAATTGCAATTCATTTCAAATTCATTTGAATTGAATTGCTTTTGAATTAATTCAAATTAATTAGAAAAAATAATTAGCAATTCCTTATCAGCTCATTTGAATTGAACTGATTCATTTTTCTAATGCATTTGAATGAATACAAAATCAATTTAATTCAAACTAATTGGAAATTAATTGCAATTCACTTTAACAAATTCATTTGAATTGAAAATGAATTGCAACTCATTCTACAAATTCATTTGAATTGGAAACGAATTGAAATTAATTTCTACCCAATTCAATTCGTTTGAATTTATTCAAATTCCATTCAATTCTTTTTTGTTGTGAAAAGAATTAATTCAAACTTTAGCTAATTCGTAACGAATTAAAATAAAAAAGGAATGATTCATTTACAGCTCTGGTGGTGCATATCCATAGTAATAGTGTGTTTTTAGAGATGTTAAAAAGACTAAAAGATTTCTTAGATAAAAATAAGATTTTAAAAAATTTGATATTTAGTACTTTTAGTATATACATTATTGAGGTTTCTTTTCAGTAAACTACTTAGATATTTTCTTATTTGCTTCGCATACATATACTCGTATTTATCTTATTTTGTGTTATTTAGCTTTATGTTAGTTATGTTTGTTAGTTCACTGAAAGGAAAATAAATTTTAACTGAATTTGATTTGGAAAAAATCAAGGTATATTTATATATTTTGAGTAAAATCACAAAAAAAAAATGTTTAATGAAAAAATTTAATTTTTTGGTAGACTTGAAGATGTTTGAAAAATAAAATATGGCAACACTGTTCGTAGTCAAACCAAAGTATTAAAAGTTTAAACACAAAATAATGGGTTTAAACTCTTAACCCCATATTCATAAAAACAATAAAATGAATTTGAAATCAATTTTAGGAAAATTTTGAACTAAAATACATTTAAAATTCATTTTATATTTTATGAATATGGGGGTTAAAGTATACTTTCTTTTGACTATGAATTGAATATGCGCCAATATTTTTATTATTTGATTCAATAAAGAAAATTACTTAATTTTATATAGATAACATGTCAAAAAACAATGGTAATTAAAAAAAAAACTGGTGATAATAATTTCTTTGAGTGTGTTTTTAGATTTTTTTTGTATTGGTTACGCTCTTTTCGTTTTTAGGTGACAATATGTACGTACGTACTAGCTACCTTATTTGACTATTATGTAACTATTTTTATATTGAGTCAATTAATAAGAGTATTATTTTTTTTTATTAGTAGTATGAATTTTATAAAGAGATTTAAATAAGGAAGGAAAATGCATGAATAACCAGATTTAGATTTAATCACATTGGATTGATTGCCGTCGGGTCTCATAAATATTGTTTTTGATATTTAAAATCATTGGTTGTGCGGATGTTCGTTGTTCTATGTTAATTTGAAAAATGTATGATGTCATTCATTTTTCCAAAGCACTTGAAATAATAACGGAAATATGAAAATCTTTCAAGAAATAAGTTCAAGAAATAAGGTCCATTTCACAATTGATAATTTCGCAGAAAAATTTTGCAATTGTACCTAGTTTATTTTCACAGCAGTTATGAAATATAATTTGCGAAAGATTCTAATGACGGCTTTTGAAATTGTTATGATGCCTATCATTTACATATCTTGATCTTATCTGAATTTCTTTTTTTTTTAATAACTGCACATATTCTGCTCATTGCACAAACCAATTCGATATTGCTATTATATATTTTTTTTTTAAGGTAGCACAACTAAGAAAAAGTGCGTGTTGGACATTTCTGTATGTTGTTAAAGAACTATTAATGTGTACTAGAGATGAGCGATTGTTCTAAACCTGTTACTTTTTCACAGCGATTGAAAAATCACTAATCACAACTGTGACTGAATTTATCAAGTAACAGATTTTGAAAATATAGTTCTTTCATACAAACTGTGAATATTCTTGTATGTTTACTTTACAGTAAATAAGGCTACCACATTAAATTTTTTTATACCTTCAGCTTTTGTCGAGCACAAATCGTCTTTTCTGGCAACTATGTACAGCTCTCACATTGTTGTATTGGCAATTTTATTGTATGTCTGCCTCTTATTTGGATAGGGTTGATTGCTAATTGCAAGGCGAATTCACATCAGGTGATCTTAATTCACCAGCTGACATAACTTCTCTGCTTTCAATCAATGCAAAACGTTAGGAAATATTCTGACAGCAGGAAATATACAAGGCCAATATGCAGAGTTGCATGCAAATCGAGACCACCTGGTATTAATTCGCCTTGGCTAATTGTTTGTTCTTGTCGCTCTTCTTATTAGTATTTATCAAAATACCAATACTTTTAAAGCAGAAGAGCTGAAATGTGTTAAATCGTGATCACAGTGACTGTTTAATTTCACTGCTGCTCTTCTTATTAGACTTTGCCAAAATAACAAAACAGGTACAAACAAAATGTTGCCAAACTGTAATCACAGTCACAGTTTAAAAGAACAGCGATTTAGAAATCACGTTCACATCACATTATCGCTCTTCACTAATGTGTACACCAAAATACCCTGGTTTGCGTCGTTTCGAAGTTGCGTCTTTTTTTTAAATTTCAGTTATTTTGAAGTTGCGTCGTTTTTGTTTCAGTTTGCGTCGCATGGCGTCGTTAATATGAAAATGTTTGCACGAAGCTAAAACAGAAGAAGGGGATTATCCGTTTAAGTCTAATGCAATACAGTATATTAAAAGTTATCAACATTTTGGGCATTTTGATAATTCTTAACTGTGGTTAGTTCGGCCCATAAAATTTTAATTTCAATAAAAAAGTACATATATTTTCGATAACATGTCGCTTACGATAAAATCGAAAAAAGGTAGAAGTTTTTTTTTTTTTAGTTATGAATTTTTAGTATAAATTGTCTTGGCTGCAGCAATTCAAAAATATCGTATGATTTAGTTTAATTTCTAATTAAAACAATGTAATTCTATTAATAAAATGACTCACGTTTAATTTTTTTTCTCATATTATTTGCACATTCAAATATAAAATCTGTGTGTTCACACTTTTTTAGAACGTTGAAAATAAAATGTAAAAAACTTAAAATAAAAAAATAAATAAAAAACGTTGTTATGTATGATCATCACAGGAATGTGTCTGTTTCTGACATTTTATATACTACATACGAGTACATACATTTGTATGTATTTATGTATGTACATTGATACATATTTTTCATTAATGTAGTGTATTCTTAATCCCTGCAGTCGGCGTAGCTAGCGAATGTCTAGCTATTTCGTTAACTACCAATCGTTACCACTAACTGCCAGCCTAACTACTAGCAATGCACACGACTGACTATTTTAACATGGGGATGACATTGACGGTAGTCAATTGCCACCATCTGCAGAGCCCTTCGCCAGTGATTTCGTTAATCAATACAATTAATTTTTCTAATGATAAAACAATTGGATGCGCTGTGGCTGAGTGGTAGCGATGTTAACCTCTCAGTCCAGAGGTCGTGGGTTCGATTCCCACCATAGACCCTGGGTGTTTTCTGCAGACAAGCTAATCGCTTTGCAAGTTGTGTTTGTTAAAAAAAAAAATTAAAAAAAATTATTAATACATTTTTCAATTAATTGTTCTTTTTTATGCGCCGTTTTAAATGATTTCTGCTGCTCATTTTACCTTTCTAAAAAAGGCACTTTTTTCAATAAAAATTACACGTTCACTGACCACGAACTTCCAATTGTAACTGACGCCAACACAAAATCAAAATAATTACTTAAAATAATTTTTTCTTGTTGATTTTCTTTGGAACAACAGCACATTTTTCCACTCACAACAAAAAATTGAGGTTAAAGGCATTAACATATCCATGAGTGAGAGAGTCAAAAGGCGAATTCTTGCATTACTTGTGGCAGCTGTAGTAGTTAGTAGATTTTTCGTTAATGAAATATCTAACGATTTTGCGTCAATTTCTACTTTAAGAACTGCAGGGATGTTGTAGCATTTTGCATAAAAATGTGATTAAATATTAGATAGTCAGTAAGCAGCAACATGCAATGCAATCTTTATTTTAATTTAAACAAAAAATTATCTATGTTTGTACATGTCTATTTTTAAAAATAACAGTGTATATATGTATCTGTGGCAATAAATAATAATGGCTTAAGTTGACATAAGTGCTTTTTCATTTTATTACATATTCTTATTGAAAACTTAAAACTTACTAGCTTTTTCAGTTATACCTCTATTGCAATAAAGGAGGTCTATAATAATAAATACATATTTTCTTTCCTTCAGCAAAAGAAATCTTAATTTTCTCCTTAATTTTAAGCTTTAAAATATGAATATTTGAACATAATCGCTGCACCAATGGTTTGTGTAGAATTATTATTTTTCCAAAAATAACAAAGTTCAAAGTTTTTGTGTTTCCTTTTATGGCTTGTAAAATTCAGAATTTGTTTATTCATTTTTGTTTTGATTAGAAATTTTATAAAACAATAAGCAATTGATTACTGCAACTGCTGCCGCGCAACCACTTTTTCGCAATCAAAATTTCATCGTTAAAATATGTATGCACGTACATATGTATGTATGTACTATATATAATTGTTATTGTTTTTCTTTTTCAACTATTTTACAGCGGTACGCAATCATACAATAACGAACAGCGTTTTAAGAGTGTAAAAAATTAAAGTAATCGAAAAAAAGAAATCATAACAAAAAAATGGGTCAAACACTTTCGGAGCCGGTAACATCAAAGGAATCGGCTTATTGCCAAAACGAAATGTACAGAGTGGGTTCGAGTTGTATGCAGGGATGGCGTATTAATATGGAAGATTCTCATACACACATTCTGTCATTGCCTGATGATCCTGGGGCATCCTTTTTTGCAGTTTATGATGGACATGGAGGTGCCACAGTTGCTCAATATGCCGGCAAACATTTGCACAAATTCATTTTAAAAAGACCTGAGTATAAACAGAATATGGAAGAGGCTTTAAAACAGGTACGTTAAAATTTTAAATTCTTTGCTCATGTTCAATGTTCTTCAAGAATTTATTTCTGTTTTGAAGGCCTTTTTAGATATCGATTATGAAATGTTATACAATGAATCGTGGGGCGAACAAATGGCTGGTTCCACAGCTGTAGTAGTTTTAATTAAGGATAATCGTTTATATTGTGCCAACGCTGGTGACTCACGTGCTGTTGCTTGTGTAAATGGAGAGGTAATGACTTTATCGATGGATCATAAACCAAACAATGAAGCTGAATCGAAACGTATAAATGAGGGTGGAGGTTGGGTTGAATGCAACCGCGTTAATGGAAATTTGGCATTGTCGAGAGCTTTAGGTGATTTTGTTTTCAAACGAAATGAAAATAAAAAACCCGAAGAACAAATTGTAACAGGTAAGTTTGCTTATTAAGAGTTCCTTCCCTCCAATCCCTAAAAATATTTTTATATTTACGATAAGCCAATTAAACTTTGCTGAAAGGAACCAGAAAGAATAAAAGTTGCTCATATGTAACGATAATACTAAAGAATCTAGTACCGTATTAGATCATAACGCATTTCCTGATTATGCATTTTATGTAATTACATTGATCCTTATCGGGAATAAAATGCGGACAGTTTGTTCACGCGAAACGTTGGTACTTTGTTTGTACAAAAGCAAAATTTTACGTGAACAACAAACTGTTCCCCGCTTTCTCGATGAAGGGGATTATATCTGCAGTTCGTTTTTTTCTAAGCTGCATAACTTTGAATCTAAATAATATACAGAGGGTCTTATTATTATGTTCAAATATCGATCTTCGAGTGTGGTCGAATGCGCTAATCGAATGAAATTTAATTCGATAATATGATATGATATGATAATATTTGATGAAGAATGCAGCCATTGTCAATTTCACTCGATTTTCGAATGTGATCAAAAGAGCTGATCGAACGCTTCTGTGAGTTTCATACACATACATACACCCCTTTTAGACATGCAAAGTTTACTTTGTAAAATCTTAATTAACCTGGAAGAAAGACAGAAAGAGATAGTATTCCTCCGTTAACAATGTTATTGTTATATATTTATGTACATACTTATGTGTATATAAATAATTGTATGACCTTGGAAAATATTAAACCCCAATTAACATTTCACATTTTTGTGGGATTTATTTTTTATTCAACAACAAAAATTCAAAAGTAAAAACTGTCTAAAGTTCGTATCGCTTTGTAAGCCAAATTACATGTGATAATTATTAATGAACAAATAACATCAAAGTTAGTTGTAAATATTCTGACAACACATAGTTGAACGGAACAGCTAGCCGTTTTCGAAGGCCACTAAACCTTCATCATCAGCGTTCTTCTGTGTTTGGTCCACTGTGTGTGGTGTCAGTTGATGTACATATATTGACATATTCCATTTGCAGAAAAGTTTCGTATATAAGGCAGAAATCTACATCAACTGACACCACACACAGTGGACCAAACACAGAAGAACGCTGATGATGAAGGTTTAGTGGCCTTCGAAAACGGCTAGCTGTTCCGTTCAACTATGTGTTGTCAGAATATTTACAACTAACTTTGATGTTATTTGTTCATTAATAATTATCACATGTAATTTGGCTTACAAAGCGATACGAACTTTAGCCTGATTAAATCATAAATATATAAATAAAATGAAAGTTCGAACAATAATAATTAAAATTAACTAAGTAAAAACTGTGAGTTTATGCTGTTCGTGCTCTTTGAACTTAACTTTTTACTTTTGCTGTTGACGACTGCGCTCTGCTACTTGGAAGCAACACTATTAGTTTTTTTTACGAACTGTTTCTTTGATTTACTCGTGTCACAGCAAAACAAAACTGTACGAACCGCAAACACAATAAAAGACTTTTCAACAGTTGCTATTTACTTTCAAAACAGAAGCGAGAGCAAGAGTTTACTTTTTGAACAAAAAACTGCTGCTTTGATTTTGCCTTTCAATAGTTCGAAGTGAAAGTTAAATAAAACTGACCAAAAGCAAAAAATTAAAAGACTTTCAAACACTGTAAAAAACATAATAGGTCCGTTTGTTTACCCCCCCAAAATTTGTGCAAATTTATACTGGATTTTACTGAAATGCGTTCGTTTACACATAAAATTGCAAAAGAGTGTGCCAATTGAGAGAGTAAATTGACAGTTGTTGACTGAGAGTCTGCAAATTTTTACTAGACAAATTTATGCCAGCAAAATCCAGTAGATAAGAGAAACATATGATTCAATCAAATAAACAAAAGTAAGCAAATACAAAGTATAAAGGCTCAAGGCTCAGTTAGCCGACTGTAACGTAATGTAACTGTAATGTAGGAAATATCTGATCGATATTTTTATATGAAAAGTAGGTTGCGTTACATTACATCTCTACAACCACTTTCATTACTTTTCACATCACAATATCGATCAGCTGTTTCCTACCGTTGCAGTTACATTACATTACAGTCGGCTAACTAACCGCAATGTAACTGTAATGTAGGAAACAGCTGATCGATATTTTTATATGAAAAGTAGGTTACGTTACATTACATCTCTATAACAATTTTCATTACTTTTCACATAACAAAATCGATCAGCTGTTTCCTACCGTTGCAGTTACATTACATTACAGTCGGCTAACTGAGCCTTAACTTTTTAATATGTAAAAACATTTAAAAGAAGAAAAGTTGAAGTAAAATTTTAACAAAAAAAACTGAAAAGTATTATGTTCAAGGTGAAACAAATTAAACAATAATAATCGTTAAATTTATCAGTTTTTAAATTTAGTTTAATTGTTTTATATACTTTAATTTTTTAGAGATGTAAGGTTTATGTATATTCAGGGTAACGACTTCAGAAATCAAATATTGATATATGCAATTTACCCAGAATAAAAACTAAAAACCAAATACAAGCTAAAGCTTTCACAGAACTTCTATTTTAGAAATATATGTACATATATCGCTTCAAATTTATAATTATAAGAATGCATGCATCAATTACCAAAAACATGTATTTGATGGGTAGTCAAAATAACACATACGAGTATTATACAACACTATGATCTGCTTTTTTTTTATTAATCTGCAAATTTCTGCAATTTTTCCGTTCGCGTACTTTTTTGTGCTAGAGACATTTTTGGGAGTAAAATTTTAAAATTGCCCAAAATTTACTCAACTACTGAATTGTGCTGGAAAAGTAAACAAACGGACCTAATTTTAACCGCGTTGCACACATTTTGAAAATGACAACACAAGAAATGCCAGATGTGTATTCATCATTGTAAGTAGCAAAACCGAAATGTTAAAATTCAGTTATCACTCACCGCATTCTGATCTCGACAATAAAAAAATAAAACAAAAATATCAATAACATGTATTAAGTTTTTATTGCCATTGATTTTGTTTATTTTATTTTCCACCTTTATACTCGTACATATAATAAATATAAAGAATGAGCAGGTCTTACGATGTACATATTTGTATATTTTGTTAAATTTTTCTTAAACAAAAGTACAAAAGAAAATATTACGTTTAAGTAAAACGCCTACACTTAGGACAACAATAAAACAGAAATATGTATAGGGTGTTTTTTTAGAGGTATACAACTTCGAATTGAAATAAAACACAAGAAAATCGTTTTAATGTCCATCAATTTGGCTTTATTGGAAGGATAATTTTATGCCATTAACGTTTAAATATGATTTCGGGCATGTGGCCGCCGCGGCTGGCTCGAATAAAGCCAATTCTACAGGTCCAATTTTCAACCACTTTTTCGAGCATATGGGGCCGTATGTATGTTGGCAATAACGCCACGAATGTTGGCTTCCAAGTCCCCTAACGTTTCTGGTTTGTTGGCGTAGACGAGCGACTTCAGCGGATGCGTATTATCACATAGAGTAAACGTAGTGCGAAAACGATCCATGGTTAACCGAATTAATTGCTCTGATGGACGATTATGTCGACCATAAAATGGACGGAGCTTGCGGTAAACTTCGCGAACTGAACCATTATTTTCGAAATAAATTTGCACGATTTGCAAGCGTTGTTCTTTTGTCAACCTGTTCATGATGAAATGGCAAACCAAACTAAATATTAATCACTTGACAGCTGACAAAATGGCCGCCAGTTAAAAAAGTGATGCCAACTTAAAGTTCTATACCTCAATAAAAAACACCCTTTATTTGAAAACCATGAATATGAAAATTAGGATTATTTAATAATTAATTAAAAAACCGGAAAGATCTTTTAAAAATTATAAAACTTCCGCATGGCGATTTCTCTTACTCGGTTATGAATTATCGGGTCAATAAAGTTATTTTTAACTTGTCACGTGCTATTTTCAAAAGTAATTTTTTCATATTATTTTCTTTTTTCTTGAAAGTCTTCAATAAAATTATCATGTTGAACTTCTCGTTTTAGAAAGCACAAAATAAAAGAAGAGGAAGTCATGTCTCTTTTTGCGTACGTTGAGTAGTTTGACAGATATTGGTTGATTTTGTGGTATGTTCTGATTTAGGTTTTTGTATTTTGTGGCAACAAAAATAAAATTAATAGACATTTATTTGCTATACATATATTTCATTGGTGCTTAGCCAAATCATCAGTAGACTTCAACCACAATGTTGAATTTAATAAATAAAATGGAGAATCTACCTATTGAACCTATTCAAATGCTTCCGTCAATAAAGTACTCATTGTGCCAACCTTCTCCGTCGTTGCGTTAATGTCAGTGCAAAAAGGCGTAGTTTAACGTATGACAGATTCATTGTGCCCCGTCCTTAAGTTAACAAACAAAACGATCTTTCACCTTCATTTCCACATTAAAAAAAATGTTTGATACAATTTCGCTGAATTGCATATGTATAGTTCTATAAGTGCACAAAAATAACTTCTATTTTTGTCGCGTCCGTTTCTCGCTGACATTTGCTTATATGTATCTTTATACTACATTTTTTCTCAAACACATATACTACTCCTTCATTGCTGAAAACACTTAAGATATATATACAGTGAATCAAACGCAAAATCGGACATTCCTAAAACATTTATGTTAAGAAACATTACAAACAAAATGCAATTTTTGTTTTTGAACAAAACGTAAATTTTTATTAAGAAAGATAATTTCGAAGTTATTGATAAGAAAAAAGCAAAACATTTAAATTTTTTTAAGAAATATTAGTGATAAATAATTTAACTTAGTTTTTTTTAACTCAAACGGAAAATCGGACAAAGTGGTAATTTTTTAATAACATAAATAAAAACGTACAATAATAAAAAAAATTAAATATAGTATTTTGTAGCATTGCCTTTAGAGTCAATAACTTTTTGTAGTCTTTTTTGCATAGAGTTAACTTAATTTGCACACACTTCTGGAGGTATTTTGTCCCACTCTGTTTTTAAAGATATTTTTAATTGACTGATGTTGTTAAATGAGTTCTTGTAGACCCTACGCGCTAATTCATCCCACAAATGTTCAATGACATTCAGGTCTGGCGATTGTGGGGGAGGTTTCAACAGTTTAGGGCAGTGATGAATGAGCCATAACTTGCAAACTTCGGCGGTATGCTTTGGATCATTATCTTGATAAAAGGCAAAACTGTCTTGTATGCCCAGTTTTTCCGCGCTTTGTTTGACGTTGTTCTTTAAAATGTTAAGGTAAACATGTCTGTCCATTTTTCCATCTATAAATACTAAATTACCTACTCCAGCGCTAGACATACAGCCCCAAACCATCACAGAACCTCCCCCATGTTTAACTGTGGCTCTAGTATTTTTTAACTCAAACTCAGTGTTTGGTTTTCGCCAAACAAACCTCCTTTCATCTGACCCATGCAGATTAAACTTACTTTCGTCTGTATACAGAACCTATATATAAAGACAACTGGAATGTATTTCCTAAAAAAATCTGACTTGAAACGGACTTACCGTATTCCAAAAATCTTGGTTTTTAAAATATATTCTTTTGCAAACTTCAGGCGTAATGTTTTATTTTTAGGGCTTATAAAGGGCTTTTTTCTCAAAACCCGACCATGAAAATCATGTTTTCTTAAGGTATTTCTTATAGTCTCGCAACAAACTGACTTTCCTATATGTGTTTCTACATATTTTTGTAGCTCAACGGCGGATTTTAAGGGATTTTTCTTCACTTCAAGTAAAATACGTCTTTCGTCATGATCATTTAAAATCTTTCCAAGACCTTCTTTGCTTTTGTTTTCAACTCTATTTTCATTTCTGTATCTTTTAATAATATCATGAACGGTCGACCGACTTCTACTCACAATTTCAGCAATATTTCGTACAGTTTTGCCTTCTCCATACAGTCGAATGACAAGATACCTCTTGGAGCCATTTTTATTTTTTGTCGACAAAACTACTCTTAGTTCACAAATAGAATGAAACTAAATTATTTCTTTTTATTTTTGATTGCAAAAATGTAGAAAAATCAAAGCCTGCTTTGCTTGTCCGATTTACCGTTTGACTTTCAAATGTTGATCTTTTGGTTTATGAAAGAATATTTTTGTAACGGGATATTAATTTTTGCGCATGCTTGCCATATGCATTTACAAATACGCCAAATAAAAAATATTTTGGGATTAGAAATAAAAAAAACACACATTTAACTAACTTTTTAAATAAAACAAACACAAGAAATCCCATGTCCGATTTTCCGATTGATTCACTGTATATATTGGATCTTTCCATTCCTTTCTTGATTTTTGCTCAACTAATAGTGCATGAATGTCGCGTCCATTGCCTTGGAATTGCCCATATGTGCACATACATATACGTATTTGTGTAAGGTTTTTTCTTCTTACATTTTACAAAAGAAAGACATGACTTCTATAGAAAGATGGCTAACTTTTTATTGCTTTCTCTTTTTCCAGCCTACCCCGACGTTGAGACACGTAAAATTGATGAGAATTGGGAATTTTTGGTATTAGCTTGTGATGGCATATGGGATGTAATGAGCAATAAAGAGGTAATCGACTTCTGCCGGTCACGCATTGGACAAGGCATGTATCCCGAAGAAATATGTGAGGAACTAATGACTCATTGTCTGGCTCCCGATTGCCAAATGGGCGGATTAGGTGGTGACAATATGACCGTTGTCCTAGTATGTTTTCTGCACAATAAACCATATGCGGATTTGGTACAACGATGTGCCACGTCAACAACGCCAGCGAATACAAATACTTCATTGCCGGCTACGCCACAGACTTCATCGTCACAAGAAGAAGAAGAAGAAATAGATCTGAAATAACGGCATCAGCTAACGAACTACCAGCTCAATCAATCTACCACTACAGCAGTACTCACTTTCATCTAAACTTTTCTTAAGTGATGTTTTGCTTCTACAACAACAAAAAAGAAGAAAGAATAAGCAAACAAAAAAGGAAAATTCAAATATCTTCTCTTTCAAGATGATGTTATTCTCTTATTTTTGTTATTAGTTTTTTATACATTTTTTTTTCTTTTTATATTTTAATATGTACCTCCAGAAATTGTTATTTTAATTTAATGTTTTTTCTTTTTTACATAAATAAATTTTTTTACAATGCATATTTTCTTTTGCAATCGATTTAAATATTTAAAAAATAACACTTATTACTTAAATTAACTGGTGTGTTCCTCTGTATTTACAATGATTTTCTTTTATAATTAGCTCAGTTTACTTTTTTATATACTACATACTTGAAAATTTATAAATTTCTTGTGTATTTCTGCACTATAACTATAAAAAATATATATATACATATAATACATCTTGTAGAAAATTTTATTATAAATTATATTTTGTTAATGTTTAAGTTTTACAAAATTTGTTAAAAATTGTTAAATTTTTTTAACAACATCAACAACAATAGAAAGCCAAAAATCCATTGCAAATTAAATTAGATGATTTCAAGCAAATTCGCAGAAATTTAGATAGTTATGCTGCGTACACGTGCATACATTTAATACAAAACTTGATTCTTTTTATATATATTTACATATGTGCATATGTCGAGTTTAAAAATCAAAAATTTCAAAAATTTCATGTGTACATATCGCTCTTTTATTGCAACATAGTCGATAACTTCAGAAAAGCTAGTTTTACAGAAAACTAGTTCAGTTTTCCATGAAGATGTAAAAATAAATGTTATCATTATTAACTTCAAAAACAAATTTTTTGGAGATATGACTGCGTTGCAGTGAATTAGCGATATGTACATATACATATATGTATGTATGTATGTATGTATGTCTTATGTAAAACGGAACGGCTGGAACGATGCTCTTCAAGCATAACTAAGAACACTCTCGATCAAGTCACCTTTCAAACAGCAAAATAAAATTAGGCCCATCCGTTTGGTCTGTCCAGACATACAAATATACAGACACACACTACAACCCCTTTTTTTGATCGGGGGTTAAAAATACTCTTTGATAGATATGTACATATATTGTGTGCGTTTTTTATTAAACAAAAATACATATATACATACAATCAAAAATTAGAAGCACTCTTGATTTACTTAAACAAATTAAATAATTTTTTAAATAAAAATAAGAAGCAAGTAATCACATGTCCCAGGAAAACCTATTGCAGTGTACTTCTAGCACGGATGCAAAAAAAACTACTTGAATATCATTCTGGATTGTTTAAACAATAATTTTTATTTAAAATGGTCATCATGCTAAGGTTTTTATTGGTTATAGCAAGTTGTTCAATACAAAAAATTCCTTTTACACTTACATATATACATACATATTTATTTTAGAAAAAAATCGAAAGTAATTTTCATTTAATAATATCTGTACTAGTATTTTTTATTTTTTTTTTTCATTTTAATTATCAAATCAATTACAATTGTAATAACACGTTTTGCGTCGTAGGTGCAAAAATTATATATTACAGTTCAGCAATAGTTCTTGAAATATTCCTGGGTGTTCTTTTTATCTTTTTAAATTCAAAGATTTCAAAGTGAAAAAAACCGAAATAAAAATTGTTAAATTGAAAAGAAAGTTTTAATATTATTCATCCTAAAAACTGCTTGACCTTAACGAAAACGAGAAAATCAGTTTTATTTTCAACTAAAATTAAATTTCTCGGAAATAATTCAATTGTAATTAAACAAAACTTTTCATATTTTTATATCCTTAATCAAAATAAAAGAAAATTTTAATGTATGTATGTATAGAAAAAAGCTTTAATTATAGAAAACAACAAAGGAAAAATATCATACAAAAAATAATGCGTCTTTTTTAGTGGTATATTATATATATAAATACATACATATGTAAGTTTACGTTTTAAGATAAAATCCAATAAAATAAAAAATAGCCTAGAAAAAATAAGTATAATGTAACTGATGTTTTATTTCATAAGGCCGGAATGGAAATATACAATTATTTTTTGGAACAAATTTGGAATTAAAAGATTGCGTTTTAACATCTTCATATTAAGTAACTTAAGGGAAAATTTAATAAAAAATATCATGGGCCTCATCGTATTTCGACATCTTTTATCTGTTACAAAAGTGTCGAAGTCGAAATTCGCCAACTACGATAAAGGGACTTGAGTTAATAGTTTAATATAAGAATTTTAGTATAATTTTTTCAGCGCTCTCTTAATCGCATAGTTACCTTTTCTCAAAACTTTTGTTTGTAATTGATCATAGCTCTTACAATAGATAACGGATATAAAGAACACGGACATCCTTTCAAATTGTGTTAAAATATGTTCCTAATTGAAACAATTTTAAATGTTTAGTTGAACTATAGTGAATTTTAATCAGAAGTAAATTCTTAGTCGGGCGTCACGTGTATCATACGGAAGTTCAGTAATTTCAATTCTTATTGAATGAAATATTTTTTATTAATTAATGTGAGTTTCTAAAGAAGAGAAGAAAAATTAAATTAGACTATAAGCTGGGGGAAATACCGATATTTTTCTGTGCAGCAACGCACTTCATCGGTATTTCCCCCAGCTTATAGTCTAATTTAATTTTTCTTCTCTTCTTTAGAAACTCGCATTAATTAATAAAAAATATTTCATTCAATAAGAATTGAAATCACTGAACTTAAGCCCGACTAAGAATTTACTTCTGATATGTTCCTAATGGTATATAAAGGAACGCTCTCAAAAAATTGTTGTTGGTCAGTTTATAAATAACGGTTTTTTTTATGTAATTAAAATTTCTTTTAAATTGCAATTGACTCCATTGATTTAGATTTCTTCCGTATCACTTGAAATTAATTTCTTGTGCAAAAATATTATTGGGACGCCGATATTTTAATTAACTGGAAACTTTTTTAAAAATGTATACCTGCATGAGTTTCAGATTGGTTTCTTGATTTTTCGATAATCGTTGTGAAAGTACTGTTATGTAGATGAAATAATCTTCCCCATTGCATTGAAGGAGAAAAGGTAAAGGGTGACTTTTTAACCGTTTGGATTTTGAAAATTCAAAACAAAATTTGCAAATTGAATAAAATATGTACATATGTATATATCCATTTAATTTAGCTGTAATGTCTTCGAAAGCTAAAAATGTGGTTGGTTTATCCCTCTACAAGGGAGACTTCACGTACCCCCACAAAAAATAGTCTAGTGGAGTAAAATTGCATAATCTTGGCGGCCATTAATTGATAAACGAGATTAATTGCTCACCAAACTCGCTTCTCAATAAGTTCATGGTATCGCGTGCCGTGTGACATGTGCACCGTCTGGTTGAAACCACTTGTCAACCACGCCCAATTTTTCAATATATTTTGTGTTTCCATATTGGGCAAAATAAACTCGGTAATAATTGCACGGTACTTTGCTCTATTGCCTGTACTGTAAAAAGGTCTATATCAAGGCGAATTTATGTATGTCAATTCGCCTTGGTCTATATCATGGTAAAATTATACAAGGTACTTGCATTACTACAACAAAATTACAGCACCAAAAAACACACGCATTTTGTTGGTAGAAACAAACGAATAACTGTCAGTAACAGATGTCTTTTGCTTTTAAAAATTACAATCACAGGGTAACTAAAGTACAATTGCAGACGTGGCATTCATGCACAGTGTGTAATTTCTACTCTCATGTGTAGGCCATGTAATAAGATTCATGTAGGTATAATCTGTGTGTAATTATACTTTGGGTTATATTTTTATTTATTTTTGTTTTAATTGTAACCTACACAAAATATGTGTAGTGTAATTTTCTTCAATGTGTAATTGGAGACACAGCTATGTGCAAATTCATTGACAACACTGTAATCATTTTATTCACACACATACTCACTCGAAATCATTCGATCGATAGCTTGTATTGCAAACAACAATAACATTAGAAAATTTGTTGTTGTTTTCAATATAAGTATTCGATGGAACGATTTCGAGTGACATCGTGGGACAAGCCGTAACATTTTTGCAGCTTGTACACAAAGTTTGACAACTTTCTGCATTGTATACATTAACTGGCTGTGCTTGTGCATGTACCTTGTATAATTTTACCATGGTCTATTTATTAGGTCCATGCAACTTTACAAAAATACAAAAAACAGCACTTTGTTCAAGCTGTCAGAAACACACACAAACATCAACTAATGTGTATGGTGTCCTAAAAATGAAAACAACAAATCATCAAGATGATTACATTGACCTGATAAATAGACCTTGTACTGTACCATTTTTAATTTTTTCAATGTATCCTCTGTTATGGCAGCCCTATTGAACATTTTTGGCATTGCCACATGCCACCAATCTTTTTTTACACTGAAAACAGCAGAAAAATCATCTAATAACTATTTCGTAATCGTATCTGTCACGGTGTATTTTTTTATGAAGAAATAACAAAAGTAATATTTGGAAAAACAAGTAGAAAATGTGTACCTATAACATCAAATTTTTTATAAAAATATATATACACAGGCACATTAACATTAATGTACTTTGTAACCATCCACAATCCATGTTTCAATTTTATGTTACCACATTTTCTAGGACATCTGGCACCATTTTGTTTATATTTCTGAAAATGCGAGACAACTAGCAAAATTCTTGCAATTTATTTTATTCATCTCTTTTTTACCAACTGAATTGGGTACAAGAACACGAACGCCTATGCTCGCAGAGATTTTTTTTCACAGTTGTTTCATCATACATTTCAATTGTTTCACAAATTAGGCATTTATTTGTTCGGACATTTCTTCAAAAGTTGCACACATTTTTACGCGTTCGAATATTTCTGTTCTGGTGAATTCAAAATATAAATTAAAAGTTGGTTTTTTTGTTTGAATAAAATTGAGAATCCAGAAGAATATAATATTTGTGAAATATATTTAAAGAAAACTAATTTTCATTGGATTTTCAATTCTTCATGTACTGTAAAAATTCGACTTGTTTCTTTTCAAGTTACTTAATATTAATAAAATTTGGTTAATAATTTATATTTTGTATTCACCAGCACAAAAATACATTCTTATACTATATTTATATACATACATCCATATAAAAAAGGGAGCAAACTTTAAACTTCGCAGAAGGAATAATACGTCAGGCACGCTTTTTATTTTTTGGCTGTTGGTAATTTTTTTTAATATCGTATGTCCATCCAGAATTTAAATACATTTGGTAAGTTTTTAATTAATAGTACTTCGTAGTGCTATATTTAACAAAAAAAAACATGAAGTTAAATTTGTGAAAGTTGATATTACAAAATAGAAAACCAAAAACCACGACATGGTGGCATGATGATAGGTTAGGTTAGTGTGTTCTGTGCATAAAATGGCTGTACAATTTTTACTCAGCTCTGCTTCTATGTACGTTTTGGCAGCACAACGCATCGCAGTTGGATTCTAGGTGTAAAATTCCTAAAACAATTATCTTAAAAGTTTAAAAAGAATACAAAACCATTTTACTTATCCTATATTGATAGAAATTTATTTTAGATTCGTTTATTCCCTTTGTTGAAATTAAAAAAATACTATTGATGAGTCAGCAATTAGTGATTTCCTTGTGTTTATTATATGTACATATCGCTCATTTACTCAAACAATGTCGTAACTCAAAAAATGGAATTTGCAAGGTAATGATGCAGAATTAATCCTCATATATTGTGTAAAAATTTCATACAAATATCTTGTTTACTCAACTCTTGAAAGCAAAATAAAATTTTTTTCATTAAGTTGTGGGTAAATTGAAAATTGGCAAAATATTCTTTTTTGAGTTATGACGTTTGAGTAAATGAGCGATATGTAGTATGTAAATGTGTTAGTTTAAATATATATACATATTTGTTGGTATATGAGATACATATGTACTAGAGATGTACATGTGACGCAGAAAAATATTTTACTCACGCACGAATGCTTTTGAAAATTTTCACGATCACGCACGCTCACGAATGAAATATTCGTAATCACGTACGAGTGCTTTACAACTTATCACGATCACGCACGCTTTCGAAAAAGTATCAAGTTCAATTTGTATGTTATTTGGGTTGAAAAATAGGTTCTTACATATACATTGCATCATGGTTTTGCTTAAAAAATTTAATTTTCTCTTTCGAAGGTTTTTGTCTGGTCATAATAAAATAAAAAATTATTGTTAACTATAAAAACTATGAACTGAAACGGATTTTTGAAACAAAAAACTGCACGACTGCTCAATAATTAAAAAAAAAAAACTGAGAAAAACATATGTATCACGGGTGTTCTGTAAACCGCATGTTTTGAAATCGCCTAATTTCCAGGAAAGAACTTAATTAAAAAGGTGACTTGTTGCAGCTTTTAATTGGTTTTAATATTTTAGATGTTTAAGATATTTTATACGAACTGACCTGCGAATGCGCTAAGTCATCCGATCACTGTTTTTCGTTTTTGAAATCGCACGATTTCAAATCGCGCGGTTTGCAGAACACCCCTGATAACCTGCACATTTGGCAATTATATTTACCCTGTCTAGAAGTCTCACTTTTGTCTATTATTATGTTGACTTTTTGGCGACATTGTCAACGGAGCGCCTATATATTAATATCCCTATTTACTGGAAACGCTGAAGAAATTAATGAATTAGTCCCGTTTTTAACCGACTTCCAAAAACGAGGAGGTTATCCATTCGCCTGTATTTTAGTAATTTTTTTTGACGGATTTGAGAAATTCTCTTTTTTTTTTTTCTGGAAGGAAGCTTCCAATTTAGTCCCATTATTGGGATTGCTACGATACTTATAATACACCTTGCACGCTCATAATGACACAATATAGATGGACCCATTTAAAATTATATTTCACGTGATTCTACTTAACCGATTTTTACGAAACTTGACCCATACCCTGGGTTGTAAAAATTATACGTTCTGGCATTTAAAAAACTGGGCGGGGACATCCGTAATTATTATTTCATGTCTTTCTACTTGACATACATATTATGTACCTATATACCTACATATTTTTTTTCAACTAGTTCTTTTCTTTTAATAAAACACCAAATGTGAATGTACTAGTGAGGCAATGTCTACATATTTTCCAAAAATGACTACCTAGTCTATAGTACCAACGGCATTAGTTGATTTTCAATAACATGCACATGTTAAATGTCTAGAGCAAAAAACATTTTCTGCGGTACAATTCGTCAGTAGTACTGGTGACAAAGGCACTGGTGAATCAGTAGTGTTTCTCAATTGATATTTCCTACATACTCGTAGTATCTAGAAAACATACATAGGTACAGTTACATATGTATGTACCTACGCAGGAATGTTATCTCGTGAGAGCGTGAGAATTCGTGCGTGATTCTTAGAAATAGCTCACGCACGAGTAATTTTTTTTAAGTCGCGTTCACGCACTCACGCGTGATTAATAATAAATTTGATTACGATCACGCGTGACACAATAAAATCACGATATTTGCACATCTCTAATATGTACGTACATATCGCTGAAATGCAAAACTACGTAACTAAAAAAAAAATTCAAAATCGCATTTTTAATCACATATCCTTCAATTTTCAAACCTTTATCAGAAAATTAGAAACTTTTGTTTGCCAAATTAAACTTTAAAATCGCTCTTATGT
Source organism: Nowickia ferox (assembly GCA_936439885.1). NCBI lineage: Eukaryota > Metazoa > Arthropoda > Insecta > Diptera > Tachinidae > Nowickia > Nowickia ferox. Next base: position 79,233,870 of record OW387024.1, read on the forward strand.
ACAAATTTACGAAATTATATTTCTTTCTCCATTTAATTCAACTGTGGACTAGAATACAGTTTTAAATATGTATATAATCCAAAAAGTTCACTTTGGAAGAAAGCTTTTCAATCACCCTTATTACAGTTTACTCGCTTTGGAGAACAATTTTGTGCTACTGACAATCTATTTCCGTTCCCTAAGGTGTAGAAAATAGTATAAACCTGCCAACAGGAGTCATTTGTTTTCGACACAAGCCCCAATTTGTTGGTATTGTGTTAAAGTGACGTCAATGTCGTCAACTGCAATAAGGGTGAATGCTTTGTTCACATTTTGGACATATGTACATACATACATATTGTTTTAACGAATGTTGGGTTTTTTTTACCTTGCTGTTTTTGCAGTTTGAGATTATGGCATTCGCTATCGAACAATGTAATAATATTATTTGATATCGAATGCCATAATCTCAAAGTGAAAAAACGTGATCGAATCAGCTCGTTATCGAAAGCGACGATTATACCCCATCCCTGAGCTGGCTTGTGTGTGTTGTTTGTCCTTCGAGAGTTTTGCGTCTCACTCACACTTGGTAACGGTTACCGCAACTAACTGTATCGCTTACAGTTAGTCCCCGTGCATACAGTGAAACATTTGCTGCAAAAAGCTTTTGAGTTTATCGATGAAGGGGAAAGAGGAATGGAAAAGGGTACTTTGTTTCATGTACATGCAGTTCTTGTTGAGTACGTCATTCTCGTCTCATTCTCATGAGAAATATATGAGAAAATGTATTAAGCTTCAAAACAAAAACTTACAGTTGGACACGAATGCAGTTTCAAAAGAGAAATCAAAAATGTTTCGTAGTAAATGTTTCGCTGTATAGACAGCATTTGTGGCATTTTTCATTAACAAGTGCCAACGTTTTTAATAAGATTTAACTGGTAGAGACTATAAACAACTCTAGGAATGGATCCTGGAAACTCCTACTCCTATCTAGTCGTTCGCAGCAACCAACCTCTTACAAATATACAAACTTTAACTCTTCATAGTCCGGTATGTTCTGTATTCCACGTGAAATTAAAATGTGCGGAATTGCTATTGAATTGGCTGTTAGAAAAGTGTATTTATAACTCCAATGATATGGCAATTCCAAACGATTTAATTTCACGTGGAATACAGAGCATTCCCGAATATCAGTAAAGATAGATTTGTATATTCCTTTCTTTCACTTCAACTTGAAACTTCGATAACAAAGCAGTATAGAGAAAAATAATAGAACTATAAATAATTTGAAGGCATTTATATTGAAGCTAGATGTTAGATACTGACCCCATCCATCCGTCATTAACACGATTGGTGAACAAATCTTGAGACAGATTAGTACTCAGGTAGTATAATTCAGTTGTATAATGTTTGAACAATTAATCGACAAATTTAAGAAATTTTCGATCAAAAGAAATTTTCTGTTTAAATTATTTCAACAATTTATGTTTCATATTTTGTAAATTCTTCAATTGTGAGAGGTTTGAGGGAAGTTTTTAAGAAATCAACTTCAATATTTAGTAGACCCTGATCTTAGAAATTAAAATGTCTGGTGAAAGTTAATTTCTGCTCCAATCTTCCATGGAAGACATCCGGCATGTTCATGACTGCTTAAAAGTCAGAGATGAACTGACTATTATAGGTATCCTGAAATATGTACATACATATCGCTCATTTACTCAAACAAAGTCGTAACTCAAAAAACTAGTTCAGCACAAAACGACTTAAGTTTTCAATTTAAACACAACTTAATGCAGAAAGAAAATTTTATTTTTCTCTCAATAGCTGAGTAAACAAGATATTTGTATGAAATTTTTACACAATATGAATAACGTTATGAGGATTAATTCTGCATCATGAAATCAAAAAATTCCACTTTTTGAGTTATCGACATTCTTTGAATAAATGAGCGAAATGTTTTTCAACTAAATTTTTGTTTTCATTTAGACGAACAGATAGTACCTATTTATGTATTAATAATTTATATTGAAATTCATTCTATTCATCTTATAGACCCCTTTGCTGATGCAATCAAGGGCGCCGATGATGATGTACAGGACGGCCTTGTGCATATAAGAATTCAGCAGCGTAATGGTCGCAAAACATTAACTACTGTACAGGGTTTATCTGCAGAATATGACTTAAAGAAAATTGTGCGATCATGTAAAAAGGTTTGTATTTACGAAGTTTGATACTGATATGACTTTGTTTTTGTAATTATTGTCATTACTTTCTTTTAAGGAATTTGCATGTAATGGCACAGTAATTGAGCATCCCGAATACGGAGAAGTTTTGCAACTCCAGGGAGATCAACGTGAAAATATTTGCCAATGGTTGACAAAGGCTGGTCTAGCCAAGCCTGACCAATTAAAAGTACACGGTTTTTAAGCTTCATTACTTCTACAACAACAGAGTCCGTATTAGAAAAACAAAATTATAGTAACATTTGTTTGAATTTAAAATAATGAAATAAGAAAGGAAAAGCACGTGTGAAGTATTTTAGCTTAATCTTGTAAAAGAAAAGTATAATATACCTCGAGATTCAAATGTGAAAAATAAACTAAAATTATTTTTACGGAAAACGATCCTATCTAGAAGAAACAATAAATAGAACAACCGTGTTATCAAAATACAAAGCTCTTCGTTTTAATGATCAATAACAGCAGTAGCAGTAAAGAAACGTCAGTCCATCATTAACAAAAGCCTTCTAAGTACCAACCGCAACATAGGGGTTCATTTTATATGTTCTACAAGTGAGGCAAAGAAAAACACCGCTAAGATACGCTCCTGTATTTGAAAAGTTCCCCTTGGAATTTTTTTTATAGTTAATTAATTTTCAATATAAAATCTGAATCATAACAAATAGCTAAGGTACTACAAACAAACAAACAAAAAACATTTGTTTAACACAATTAATTCTAAAAATTATGGAAAAGAGAAAATTGATGTAACTGTTAAATTATATTTAAATGCAACTAAATGAACATATTAAAGAGAAATTAATTGTATTTTAATTAACCTAAACAGTAAAAATTAACCGGTAACGTTTTAAAATTAAAAGAAAACAACACTAAAAGCAGTTAAAACAAAATTTTATTTCATATGGCGCTCTGCTTAAAAGAAAATCTAACAAAATAGATTAGAAAGATCTACAGATATTAGGGAGTGAATACTTTAAATTTATGTACAATAACTAAATTGGATTGAATATGTTTTAATTATTTTTAACTCATAAACACAAATGTTCATTTATACGAACTTCAATTATAAACAATTTACACAACACAAACAGTTGATATATAATTTTCACACAAACTTGCAACAACGATTTTGCAAACACAGAAGAAAGTCTAATAGGATTTAATCCTAGATTATTAAAAAAAACATGTTATCCTTCTGATTTGTACTATCTGCACCATAAAACATTTTTATTGCAAATGCGAGAACATATAAGATTATTATATATTTCTAACTCTTAGTTCTTTTATTTTCAAATAATGAAATATGTATGTATATTGATTTTTTCATATATATTTTTTTGTTGGCATATGAATAAATTTAGTTAATCTATGTATGTGAGAGAATAAAACATGGAATAATATTTATATTTAAAATGTAAACGGTATATATAATCAAATAAAACGTTTAAAAATGAAACTAGGCACAAAGTTGTAATTATTTGTGGGATTAAACATGAATTAATTCATTTTCCAATCTAACGGTAACTCTCATATAATATAAAACTGAAAACGTTTTTAATTCCGTAAAGACGATATCACTGTGTTCTAGAAAACTAATACGTTTTTTCCACGACAATTTCATTCCCAGTTTATTTCAAATAAATATTTGAAGCAACTTGGAAAAAAAACCATATTATGCTATAAAAACAATTGGGACGAGCGGTGAACTTCGCATAGTTCGACGAAATTTCCTTCAAGAATTCGTTGCGTAAATTCGTCTTTTGAAACAATTAAATTTGACGACCTAATAGTTCCACTCAAAATCTCTGTCTTGCAATGGATATTCGCAATATTGGAAACAAGGCCTAAAACTGTAAGGTAAATCATTAGCTCAGGAGAAAGCGCAAAACATGAAAATTCGTCAAAGCTTGCAAAAATTTTAACTTTCTAAACAAAAATTTATTAGAAATCGCCAAAACTGTTTAAAAAAATCGGAAGCTCGTTAAAAATTCCTTTAAAAAAGAATTTATATAAAAGTGTTACTTATTTACTTACATTTTGAAATTGGATTGCAGAACATTTCGTTTGAAACAAACTGAAAATGAAATTTTACGTTTTAAATCACTTTTACGAAATTGAGAACTCAAACCAAGAGAAAATTTAACTTTCATTTCATTTTACGAATGTAAAACCTAAAGGAATATTCGCGAATACGTACACACTCGTACATACATATGTTATATATGAAATTTGTAGACATTTAAATGGGGTTCTATTTACGTCTGCAAAATGAAATATGATAATTTTTTTATGAAAAAGAACTTCATACTCCTGTTCGAGTACATTTAAGTTAATAAAAAACTTTCCAAAATCTTATTGTTAATGGTCATTAAATAACATTGAAAATCATACAAAAAAAGGTCAAATTATACCAAACAATCTAGAGACAAATTGTATTGTGAATTGTAGTTAAACTGTTTACATGGTTTCCCTTTCCTCATCTCCACCATTCACATTTTTAAATATTCTTAATATACAATTTGAAAATTTTGCTTGTTTTATGGTTAAGCATCATTGGCTATATGCATTTCGTTCCCGCTTTTGGAACTCATTAGTAGACATCAACCCAAAACATTTTTGATTTTAGCTAACAAACTTCGTATGTTTATAGTAAGACTCTTAATACTGTATTGATAATCACAATATACAAACATAATAAGTTTGAAAGCTGATGATCAGCTGTTAATTTCTCTTGTGTCAAATCAAGCAAAACGTTTGGAAATTTTGTGACAGTAGGAAGTTCTGCACCAACAAATAAATATGCATGCATTTTCTGCAGAATTGCAAATCTAGATAACCTGGTATAAATTCGCCTTGATATTCCGTAAATCACGCTTTTTAAAAAACAGTGTTCTGCTGATCGGACGATTTAGTGCATTTGATGTTAAGTTCGTATAAATTATTTTAAACATCTAAGCATTAAAAAGCTGCAATAAATCTCCTTTTTAAAGGAGCTCTACCCTGGACATTATACGATTTAAAAACGCGCAATTTACAGAACACTGATTATTTTATTCAAGTATGTCATAGAATTGCTTACTTGGGACCACATATTAAATTTTTGCCTTTCAATTCACAATACACTCATACTTTCTTTTACTTGCAATTTGACCTATCCATTTATTTAGCAATTTTATGTTCAATTTGAACAGGTGGTCACGGTAGCGCATTGAATGAAGCTGCCATTTTGAGTTGTTTCTTCGTCGGAAGCAAGGCACATTTACTACAGGTACATGCATTAGAGAAAACAGTGTGGCAACTCTGTGCTTCTCACATAGTTTTACAAAGTATTTGTCAAAAAATTGTATGCATCAAACAAGGCACAAAAGTAATTGTCAAATGAATTCTTCGTTATAAACGTGTAAACAAAAAATCAGCGGATGAGCAATTTGCCTGATGCATGTACCTGTTTGATATGCCTTGGTCGGAAGCATTTATAATATGAAGTTGACTGCAGATATAAGAAGTTGACTATCAATTTCAACGAATTTTGACATTATGTGTGATGAAATTGAAAGCGATTTACTGAGAGTGTGGGCGCAGCGTTACATATTCTGCTCAAAATTACACTATATAAATAAACATCTGGCATGCTTGGAATTTTTCAAAACAGTGGCAATAATAACAATTTTTCTCGTGGACGTCGTCCCATAATCTGTAGTCGCATCACAAAAGTGTGACAAAAGTTTCGTGATTTACAATTTTTGTGATTTTGCCATTGTACTACTATTGGTTAAAAAGAATTTTACAAAGTATTAAAAGAATATTGATACAGCAGCAACGCATTAAATAGATACAAAGTAATTTGTGAAGAAGTGAAGGGAAAAAAATGCATTGTCGGTGTTTTGCATGCATGCAGTTTAAAAATTAAGAGAGTGTTGTCTCTTTTTGTCCTAGAGCGTAAGCGTATATAATTGACTGTTAACGGTTGCTGCGACTGGGAAAAGAAAATATAAGCGAATTAAAAAGTAGTAAATACCAGACGGGCTTCATTGATACAAAATGGAACCGAAACGCGGATAATTTATTGTTTAGTGATTTTGACAAGTGGCTTTAAATCAATTTGGTAATAAAAAAGAACAATCTGAAGTAATAGAAAAATAATTCCAGCAACACAATATACATTAAACTGTGAAATAAATACTTGGCTATCTATATTAGTTTTCTTCGTACAGTGATAAGACTAGTTAAATACAAATAAACGGTTTGTGGAAAAATTCTTTAAAACTATTATTTTTTTATCTTGTATTAACGTATTTGACATTCCCTGCGTTAAAAAATAAACAAACAAACAGTTATTACAATAAGCAGGCAGCAAAACTTGAAGTTTGAAAGTGTACGCTGGTAAAGTTTTGGAGTTAATAAATTATTTTTGTGAGTACGTTTTTTAAATATTTTATTATCTGAGAGTATATGTACATATATAAAAGTAAATATAATTCTATTAAGATATGTATATGTATGACATTTGTTCAATTGAATATTTCACATACACGTGCTCTCTTTCATCTTCAAATTATATATTAATACACGCCTTGGTATCAATTAATACCAAGGCGTATCCGACGCTGCTGTAATGAGTTTACCTTGTTTACCTAGATCAACATTGATAGTAAATACTCACTTTTGTATATATGTACATATGTACATACATGTATTGTGCGCATATATAAATAATTACACATACACATAAATGCAAAAAAATGCATGGGTTTGTGCTGTCAATAATCCCGGTACGTACGCACTAGTGATGCACGAATATTCGTATTCGAACTCCCGAATACTCGTCCATTTTTAGATATTCGTATTCGCCAAATTCAGACGAATACGAATATTTTTTCCCAAAAATAAAATAATAAAGGCCTAAATCCTAAACGAAATTTAAAAAAATGGCGTATAAAAACATGCTTAACCACCAGCAAATAAATTTAAATTTATGTATTGTAAACTTTTCTGACAGTATGTCAAATAATGAATTTCTAAAAAAAGAAATTTACTTCAATTCAAACAGAACAATTCAAAACAAACAAGACAAACTTCTTGTACAAAAATAAAAGTTAAGAAGTTTTTTCTCCATCAAGCCTATTACAATGAGGTGAGCAAATAAAACAAACACCAACACTGACGAAAAGTCCTGTTCTTTATCCAACTTAGTTTGAACCATGTTAGATTATCGACGTCATTTGCTGTCCGTTTTTCCGCCAAATAGTCTGCTGTAATTTTCTGTATTAATAATGATAATATTTCTATGGGAAATTTGTCAAATAAACCTGTAATAAACCTAAAACATGTTTTATGAATTAGACCGTAAATATTTAATGACAACAATTACAATTTTGAGGAGTATGAAAATCTTTTTCATAAAAAAATTTTCCTATTTAATTTTAGGACCCCAATTTAATGTCTAAAATTTTCATATATAATATTCGTATTCGCGAATATCGTTTGGAATATTCGTATTCGCGAACATCAAAATTTGACATTCGTTACATCACTATTACGCATATATGTGGTAGTACATAATTATTTGCTAAATTCCGTTGATTCTAACAAACAACGCAAAAATCCTGGAAATGTTTTTAAGTCCTTGTTAATGTGTAAAAAAATATATGTATATGTATGTAAGGTATGTATCCATATTTAGGTACATGTCGCTCATTTACTCAAAGAACGTCATAACTCAAAATATGGAATTTTTGATTAGTGTGCTGAACAAATGAATTTCGAACAATAATAATTAAAATTAACTGAACCTAATAGCCATGGGCCTGTGGCAAAAAACAAAATAAAAAGACTTGTAAATTTAGAGATGGTAAAAATGAGCTTTCATTACAAAAAAGCTTTCAGCAAATTGTAATAGGTTCGATGAATCAAAACAATTCACATACATACTTACATACATATTCCATTTGCAATAAAAGTTGCGTATATGTATAAAGCAGAAATCTAATCCTTATATCGTTCTTCATATTGTGTAAAATTTCATACAAATATCGAGCCATAACCGCCGAAAAAATGTATCCCACAAACTCGAAATTTTACAGAGGAAGGTTTTTTTAAAATGAATGAAATCAGTTTGAATAAAGCCATTATTTTAAAATTTATAATGTAAATATTGTTTTGTGTAATACCTACATTTAATTTTAATAATTTTAAATAGATATTTGCATCATAATGGTTGTTTTTGTGGGATACATTTTTTTTTGCTTTCCTTCTGGCAACCTATTATTAAAATAGTGTGTGGGTTACACAAAAATTTATTTTAAGGAAGTCACTTCCCGTTTTTTTTATTTAATTTTTTTACTTACTCCTTAAAATTAAATTAAATTTCATTAAAAAAAAATAAATGTATACATTTCATAGTATATTGGATAAAACAAAAATAAAGTAATGTAATTCATATATTTAAAGTTTTGTATTAACAAAGTAATGTTATTCATATTAAAATCTTGTGAACTTGAATAACGATAGATAAAAATATATAAAGAACGCTAAATACTATCTTCCTGGTTGGTTTTAGGTAGCAAATCTTTAACAGATCCATCCCATATTAAATTTAAATACTCGTGTCGGAATTTTACGGGTATAGTTTTTTAGCAGAAGAAATGTTTAATATATCATCATATAATTGAGTAGGTCCATTATAAACTATTTCGGAGTTTCGTCTGGATCGTGGAATTGAATTTAGATCATAATTTATGGTTTCAGATTCATCAAAGTAGCCATTTTTAAGAGTAATATTTGGAATATTTTTGTCCAATATAACAGAGCTTAATTTTGTAAATTGAATTTTCACTGAATTTGGAAATAACGCCTGTGAAAATGTCTTCCAGTCTTTAAAATCACTGTTAGTTAATTCAATACAATTATATTTTCTTGGGTTAGTTCTTGCATTTGATATTATGGTGTACTTGGAGCCCAAATAGTTCTATTCCGAATAAATGATTCAATTGTACTATGTATCGAATCAACAGGCATCATGGTGTGTCCAGGCAACAAGTATGTGATTTTTATATTAGTCACAAAATTAGAATTTTCAACAAAATAGGTTAATGTCGCAAGCATAGCTCTGTTTTTGTTCTGTCCTGCGCAGCTATCACAATAAAGATGGACTATAGACTGGGTTTTTCTTTCATCGACTAATTTAAGGTATTGCAAAACAGTTGTGCAAATTTCATTACACCCTCGTTTACCATCCTTTTCTCCCCATAAAAAACAAACCCCATCTCTTGTACCACTCTCATAAAAACTTTCATTGTAGAATGAATATTTTCTAGAATAGAACAAAGTTACACTTTTTGCATAGGGAGTATTTAAGACCTTTTGCAAGTCGAAACTTGTACATAAATAAGCCGGATTCTCTTTGCATAGCTCCTCTAAAAATATTTGCTTAGATTTCTCTTTGTCCTTTAGATGCATTTGATACTCTTCTGATGAATCCAATTGCTTTTTGGATTCTGTGTCTAAATTATTGTAATTCTCGCATAAGATACATTTATCTTTTTTAGGTAAATGGAAGCCTAAATTTAAACTTTCTAAAAATATTACGGAATACTCTTAACGATAACTGACTATTTACTTTATTAATAGTTTTCAAATGTTCTACATAATGCTGATATACAGTTTTTATGTTTCGAAATTCTTGAGGTAGATATAATTTTTTACTTTTATTCCGGCAATAATGTGAAGGAACCGCTGGTAATTGTTCTATAAAGGATTTTACTAGCGATATGCTTGCTTCATCAGATTTGTTGTGCGCAGTTGGCTTTTTTATATTTTCAAGGCAAGTTTTATATGAACTTGTATTTTTTATTACGGATATTAAAATCGTTTGTGAAATGTTCAACGTTTTCAATAAAAATTTTTGACAAGCTTTAAAAATGGTATTATTGATATTGATAAAATAATTAGAGCTGCACTTTTTTCTGTCACTTTCTCCATATCGCCTTTTAATATCGACTTGTTTAACACAAGAAGACAGCCAATCTTTCTGTCTAATTTTGTTGCCTATTCCCCAGAAATGTTCATTTATTCTTACCCTTTCATCTTCACAAATTTTATCATGGCACGAATTTGGAAATTTTTTCTTTAAGCACGGGTTGGGCAAAACACTCGTATTTTTTTCCTTAACTTTTTGCAGCCTTTTAGGTATTCTCTTTTGCTTTCTGTAGCCCCTTTTCCCAACACACGTTTCCTCCTCGACTTCTTTTAAACTTTCCAAACCATTTAAATCAACGAAAGATTCATCTGAATCGCTATACGGTACCAGGGAGAGCTGTAAAAATATCCAATAATTGAAAACAAAAACATATTTTGCAAAAAAAAAAAAATAATGGGATACCTTCGACATATTGTTCTAAAGCTTCCAAAAATACAAATCTTTATCTTTATCTTTAATTAAAGTCTCAAAAAATTGTGTTTTTTTTTATTTTTTTCCACTGTGTTTCATTTATTTTAAAAGAGAATTTAATTGTATCCCATACAAGCGTTCAAAGAAAATGTAAACAACTCACCATATGCATTTACATTAAAATTGTTTTTGTTATAAAATCATAACGGTTTAATCTACAGCCATGAAATTTTGACAGATGATGCAAATGATGTTGAACTATCGATTTCGATAAAAAAAAATCGATTATGGTGTGGGATACATTATTTTGGCGGTAATGGCTCGATATATTGTTTACTCAACTCTTGAGAGAAAAATAAAATTTTCTTTTTCCATTGAAAACTTCAAACTCGTTTTCTGGCAAACTAATTTTTTTTTTTTTTTGAGTTATGACGTTGTTTGAATAAATGAGCGATACGTATGGATAGTTGTGAGATTTACTTAAATACATATGTACATACATATCTATGTATGTACCTTCACATTCTTGTGTACACAACGTAAACATGAAATTTAAGGCAAAGTATGTATGAATATCCATACATATTGATACAGATAAAAAATAGTCTATTTGTTCTTGCAGTTTTTAAAATGGATGGTACCTATAAGCTATTAACAACTAGATGAAACCATCTTATAAACACATTTCCATACATACATACATACATACTATGTAGGTAGAGACAACGTAAACATAAAATTTGACAGATACAAAAAATTGGTGTAAAAGAAGCAAATGTTAGTTTACAGGTTCGAAGAAAATATTTATGCACCAGGTTTTGCCATTTTATAACTTTTTGTGCTATATTTTAGCATTAAAGAAAATAATACTGAGTGCCAGTTTTGACCCCTATTCTGTAACTCGCTAAAGCTACATATGTAAATCTCTCGTTAAAAATCTATAAATTCGATTATCGATTTTCGGCTACGAATACAATTTTCGAACGTGTATTGCTAAAGGGCATGATACACTATCATACACTAGAGTTGTGTCCAACAGCTCTTTTTGAACTAGTTTGAGAGCGTTCGAATCAAAAGTTGTTTCAAACCCATTTAATTTACTTTGATATTTTTGACCGGACTTGTGTCCAACAGCTCATTTTAGTTCAAAAGAGCTGTTGGACACAACTCTATCATACACAGTCGTGCGATTTTTGAGAAAATACAACCCTGATATGATGGAGTTTATGATGCGATTTTTGAGAAAATACAACCCTGATATGATGGAGTTTATGAAAATTTTCAAAAGACAATACTAGTGGGTACACACTTTGCAACGTGTTTACGCAACACGTTTATATTACATGTTGCATATTTTGACACAGACACTGCAACCGTCAATGCAACCTATAAACATCAAAACATTTTTATATTTTAGAAACTTCGAATGCAACTTCGAACGCAACTATTAACAAGACTACACACTATGCGACCGACAATGCAACCTGCCTGGTTGCATAAACACGTTGCTAAGTCTGTACTAGAGGCCTGCGTAAGCAGTTTTGAAATGTAAATACGTCTTGTTTCTTAAATTTATTCTCTTGGCATGTACGGGTGTTATACTAAAGTTTAGTAACTAAACCAATAATAAATGCTGTCGTTTAATAAGCGAAGCACGATGCATGTATTGATGTTCGTGTATATGAATGTTTACAAGCAATGTCGCGAATACTTCTTGTTCGTAACAAACACTCGAAATAAGTAGAGCTGTGGCGTTCATGAACGAACGAGTACAATTGAACGAATCAGTCAAATGAACGAAGTGAGCCAGTTACTTTACTGAGCTGTTTTGATAAAAAGTACAATGGAACGAAATGAACGACCGAGCGAATTTGTTTTTTTTTTGTTTTGCTTGGCTTTTTCTCTGTTCATGTTCGATATTTTGTCATGTTCTCGTTTTCATTAGCCTTTTGCTTGCTTTTAGTAAAAGTGTGACCATTACAAAATTAATTAAATTGCCATTAATATTTTTTACGGATTAGAATATATTAATTTTTATTAAACAAATTTAATTTTAATATTGTATAAAATGTTTTCTTTGTGTTTCTTATATTTTCTGTTGTTTGTTTTGATTATTTTGTTAAACAATTCATAGCAAACATACTGCATATGTCCATTCTTATTGACCGAATCAACTGATCGGATCGAACTGATCGGATGAACGAAATGAACCAACTCGTTATTTTTTAGGAAATGAACGAAAATAAGCAGTCACTTGAATGAACGATTTGGTACAGCTCTAAAAATAAGTAGTGTTGATGCGTGTATGCTTGTTATTTTGCATATTGTACGTTTGAGTGTGTGTGTAAGATGTAGATGGTAAGCTATTACGTGTTTAAAGCTGAAGGTCCATACCATCCGTTCCATGCGTTGTTGCGTTCAAGGCGAATCCAGTATCAGGTGATCTTTTCCGCCCAGCTGATTATCAGCTGTTGATGCCAAATTGAGCAATTTAAACTAAAATGTCAAAATTTGCTTAGAAATCTTCTGACAGATTGGTTTTGTAGCATAGCAAACTACATGTTGTTTTTTGTGTAGTTGTATTGTTGTAGTGATAAGGTCACCTGATACTGAATTCACCTTGGTTGCGTTTTATGCATGTGTCAAAAAGGTAGAATCAGTATAATTGTATGTGGCAAGTTACAGAGCAAAACACATGGAACGTATAGATGCATAGGACGGATAAAGTAGGTTTACTTTCTACTTTTGTATCCGTCGCATGCATCATGAAAAAGGTCAGCTGTTTTCGATAGCCGAAGATAAAAATTTTTGTTTGGACGATTTAAATTTAAAATTGTTTGGTATAAAAAAAATTTTTAATAAAAGAAAAATCTTTTGTAATAAAGCTTACAACTATTTTCAAGAATAAAATACGGAGGAGGTACATATATAAAACGGTATAGAAAAAAGCAAGTCTGGGCAATCGATACGGTAAAGGTATAAAACAAAATTCATGTGGTAGCTTTAGGTGGGGTACAAATTATCGAACATGAGTGACAGTCAAAAATTCATCAGTTTTGAATGATAGTGTTGGCTTTTCAGACTATCGATCATGTTCGACATGCGCATTATTGCTAACAACATTTTATTATAATGAATTATTTTAATATTTTCTTATCTTTAACAACTCCTCGTACGATTTTGTTTTAAAATTTTTTCTTTAATATCACACACAACCTTGCATTTCATAAAAATATATGAATTTCTTAAAAAAATACTTTTCCGCATCCATCTTGTGTTATTTATGCTACAAAAATATCTCTTGTCTGATGCTTTTTGGTACACACTATCAGTCAAAAACCAATATGGCCGCTGACTGTCACGCAACCACAAACAATTCTGTGGTTGACTGTTGACTGACGAAATTCCTGTTCACACTATCGATCAATGTAAAATTTTAGCAAAACTGTCACTCATGTTCGATAGCGTGTATCCCACTTTATTTACTGTGAAGTAAGCATACAAGAACATTCACAGTTTGTATGAAAGAACTATATTTCCAAAACCTGTTACTTGATTTTTGTTTGAATCGCTTTGAAAAAGTAACAGGTTTCGAAAAATCTCCCATCTCTACTGGAAACGTAGCATTATGCATTTGACTCTAAATAATATGGATACTGTTGTGATTCGAAATATTGCAAACGATCAGTTCGATTTTAATTGGTTAAATACGATCTACTGTTCACCTTTAGGTTATATATGACACGAAATCGCATGAGTTAAGATTCTGGTCCGGGATTACTATATTTTGTTTTTTACTTTCAAGCCTACTATGTACCGTATCCATAAAAAATAATCTTAGCTTGCAAGCCAAAATTATTTTTTATGAATATGTCCTTAAGTTTTTAAGATATTTTTTTTCAATAAAATATTTTTTTTGCAATAATACATATTTATAAATTCAAAACACCACAATTATAAGTTTTCTTTATTATCTAACGTTTTGTTCTTTATAGTGTTTGCCTGTTTTATAGTCTCAAATAAACTTAACTTATGATAAATGCTTTTTCTAAAATCTGATCTCGAATTTTACTAAATAACATAATTCTCATTATCTGCTTTTGAAATTGGGAATATGTACACATACATACATGAGTAAATGATTCATACAAATGTACATACATACTTATATTATTATTTGAAATAAGTATTAAAAACAACCAGTTTCTGTTATCGTTTTCCAAATTATTTCTTTGTTGCCACGTCGCCATTTTTGAATGTAGAAATGAGGGAAGATTTCCGTAATAAATTCTGTACTCTAAGATAGAAATACATAAATGTAGTGAAAATACGAAGCCTGGATATGTATGTACGAGTACATACATACATATGTATATCCTCTTAATACGACATTGATTTGATCTGAGATACATACATACATATGTATGTACATAGATCACATACTTGCGAGCTCATTAAATTATCTCATGTCCCACGATGTCACTGGAAAACGTTCGTTCGAGAACTTGTATTGAAAACAACAATAAAATGAAATTTGTTTTTGTTTTCAATATGTGTAAGTAATCGTTCGAACGTTTTCTGCCGATATCGTAGGGCAGGCCGGAAGTGTCGATGTTTGTTGTTGTACTCATAGTTATCACCACAGCTCTTCTTCATATAATAATCAGTAATGCAAGCTGTTATTTTTTTGGAGATGGAGAAAATGTAATGTAATGTAAATAATTTGAAATGAGTTTCAAATATAATTTCCGATTGTATCACTTCTTTTAAATTTTGGTTATTTTTATTATTGAGTCAAATATTTATTCATTACTTAAAACAGCATTATCAAGGCATTTATTAACACAACAATGCCGGTATCAAATATAAAAGCAAAACAATTCGTATCATGTTAATTTTTTTTTTTTAATATTTTCACGGGGGAACAACAAGCTCATAAGCTAACAAAATGATGCGATTATCGGGATGACCCATTAAGACGAGATAACTTTTCATTCTTTTATAACCCATATTCCAAACGAATATGGCGATAGTCCTCATGAGAAAAATTATTTTATTTTATTTTATTCTTTATTTTTATTTATTTCAGTCTATGGACAAAAAATCCTTACAGACTAAGATAAAAAATACATATAATTATATTGTATAAATATCTAAATTAACAATGAAGTATGTGCAAAACCTACTTATATACAAACTTATCTTACAGTTTATAAATCACAGCTAATTATTATATTAAAACAGTTATTTTATTACACTAAAAAGCAGGAGTTTAAACTCAGATTTCTCAGTGCCGAATTCAATAAAAGATTGAGAAACTTTTTGTAAATTGAAGTTAATGTCATTGAGCTGAACAAAGGCACGTGTTAAAGTACCATTACGTGCATAATTAGTCCTATGGAAGGGAACATCAAATAGCTTATCCAACCTAAGATTTCTAGGAGGTGTATAAAACGGCCTTACGGAGTTTATTTTTGTTTTTAATGGAATATATGGATAATAAAAACGATGTATAAATCGAAAATTCTGTTATGTAAATCGAATCTGTTTGAAATCGCACCTTCTTAGAAAACTAACTTCGGTAATAGAAGCTTTTCAGACTTTTTCTTTAAGAAACAAATATCATATCTGAAAAAAATTAAGGTACATATAAGGCACGAGTATATATGACACGGAATCGGTAGGATCATTATTAAATTTGGAAATCGGACGATTTCAAATCCACTGTCGTTCACACAGCTGAATTATGACTTTTCAGAGTAAAATTTGCGTGTCTAAAACGTGTATATGCATGTATTTATATATGTACATATCGCTAATTTACTCAAATAACATCATAACTCAAAAAATGGAATTTTTGAGTTAATTCTGCATAATCCTCATATTGTGTTAAAATTTCATGCACATATCTTGTTTACTCTTGAAAGCAAAATAATATTTTCTTTTTCGATTAAGCTGAGTGTAAATTGAAAACGAGTTTATATTTATTTTCTGACAAATTAGTTTTTTTTTAGTTATGACGTTGTATGCAAATAAATAAATCACAAGTACCCGCTATAACACCGTAAATACAAAAAATTTACTTTTGTTTGGAAATTTTCATTGTGAACCCAGGGGTTACGGATCTCTGATCACTAAAACTGATCTCATTTAACCCTAGAACACTAAACCCCACCTGAGAGGCGCACTGAATTCTGATTTTGCATCATTCATTTCGATCGCGTGCAAATAACAACACAATCTTTCCAACCAACTCAGTACGTTATATTCTGAGCTCGTGAGTGGCCGCTCATTACGGAATTGTTTTTGTTTCGGAGATATACTCGTACAACTTTGTGGTGTCTGAGAGGCTACATGCTCTTATTAAATTTTTAGGAAATGAATTTGAATGAAATGATGTGGACTTCTCATTCAAAAATGGTAGAAAAAGCTTTCGTTAAATGGGAGCGAAACAGGTGACAATTTAGAATAGGATTTTGATACAGATGACACTCAAGTTGATGGAAATTTTATACTTGAATCGAGGACGAAACGCAAAATATAGTAGTATATAATGAAAGTTGTCATACGCAACGTACAAAAAAAAAATAATATTAACGAAATGTTCATACTTTTTAATTTTTATCAAAATTGGTATAAATAACTATAAGAAAAATGTAAATTTTTATTTCTTATTTAAAATTGAATGCATTTTTAAAAATTTAAGAAAAATTACCTCTCTGCAAAGAAAATATGCGAAGTGTTCTTTGTTTGTGATAGTTATTTTAAATTAAAAAGAAAATCTATGAGTTATTTTTTGTTTTTCGAATAACTATATAGATATCTTAATAAAAGATGTTGTCGAATAAAACAAAACATTTAAAAATATCAAAAAATTCCTAATTTTTTTTTAAAGTAGCCTCATAGGCGTATTGAACGTTGAAAAAGCGGTTTTAGTTTTCTAGGGTTAGGATTGATGTGTGACCTATTATTCCTGTCCTCACTAAACCTTCTTCTGGAGGGTGGCGTTGGCTGAAGTAGTTAGCACGTTGATTACAAAACCTAAGGTCCTGGGTTCGAGCCCGGTCTCCGACAGTCATTGAAAATAACAACACCACGCATTTTTCTGATGTGCATTAGTGTGCTTTGTATCAGTTGTTGTGGGAAAAGTTCTAGCGATGCAGGCATAAGGCACTGGTCACTGAAAAACTACACCGACTTCAT
Source organism: Nowickia ferox (assembly GCA_936439885.1). NCBI lineage: Eukaryota > Metazoa > Arthropoda > Insecta > Diptera > Tachinidae > Nowickia > Nowickia ferox. Next base: position 79,251,681 of record OW387024.1, read on the forward strand.
CAGATACTAATCCTAATGTAACATCAGAGCGCCCTCCTTTGTTGTGTAGCAGAATCATTGGCGAAGTAAAATAACCAATAAAATAGCTACTTAATAAACACAGCTTTAAAATTTAATACGCCTCATTTAACACCAGAAGGCGCTGCAATACTGCATTATCAAAAAACGTGCAAAAAAGCAGAGTTGTAAAAGAATGAAGCTTTCCTTCATCTCTTCCTTCACCACCTGTGTTTTCTATCACTATCCCTTCTCTATCACCCTCTCTCACTATCTTCTCTTCAATTAACAGGTAGCACAAAGGGATCATTGTATTGGACCCAAGTGAGCTGGACTCTAAATTTCACCCTTCCTTACCAGCAGCCTGCTAACCTAACCTAATCTTCTTCTGCGAATCTTACGAGACTTATAGTCGCCGTTCTAACCACAAAGTCCTTTAGAGGAAGTAGGTGAAGAATGACATCCAAGGCAGCCTGAGGTGTGCTCCTCTGAGCAGCTGTAATGCCTAGCGAGGCACACCTCTAAACCTTAGCCAGTAATCTCCTGTGACTTTCCGTCCTCAATGCCTCCCACCATACCACACAACCATAGGAAATAACCGGTCTGACAACCGATGTGTAAATCCAGTTAACTACGAGTATCTTCGGTTCCTTCCTATGGAGTTCCTGCATGCGTAGTAGGCATTTAGCCCTTTCTTTATTGATTAGTTGGAGTTGATAGGCATATCCATTATCAGTCAAATGTGACTAATATTTATACCATCATTGATTAGTAAAAAGCAGTAGAGTGATCTGTTCGGATATATGTTCAACATTTGACGAAATTCACCAGTTAAAGGAAATGCAAAATCACAGGTATACAAAAGTTTCCATCGCATTTTTCATTTTGCCCTTAGTAATGTGATAGAAATGTTGTTCTTCGCAATGACTGATACATTTTTCACTACTACCGATCAAATGGCCGTTCATTTAACAGGCACTGTTCTTGTAGGGTAATTATATACATATGTATGTAGATAGGATTCCATTAGAAATATCATAAGGTGGTTAATCGCTTTTAATTTCATTTTTTTTTTATATGTACAGGGTGGGCCAAAAGTTACCAGGGGGTTTAAAAGTTTAATAACTTTTTCGTTTATTAATTTTTTTTTATTTTTTTTCTCAGATTATATAATATACAAAATGGAAATTTTTTTACACTAAGTATGAAAAATAATGTCTCTTAAATGACCACCGTTTTCAGCTTCGCACTGATGGGCGATTATGATTATGAGTGATGAAGCTCATTTTCATTTGAATGGCTTTGTTAATAAGCAGAACTATAGGTTCTGGGGTTCTGAAAATCCAAGAGCCATTCATAAACGCCAATTGCACCCCATTAGGTGTACAATATGGTGTGGGATCACATCTGAAAATATCATTGGGACTTACTTCTTCGATAATGAAGATAGAAGTGCTGTAACCGTAAATGGAGAGCGGTATCGGTTTATGATAGAAAATTTTTTACGTCTTGCTCTTGAAAACAGACCTGGTATGTGGTTTCAGCAGGACGGAGCCACTGCCCGCACTGCCCGAGACACAATGGCACTTTTAAGTCAAATTTTTGGAGAGCGAATAATTTCCAGAAATTCGGAAATAATTTGGCCCCGCGCGATCGCCAGTTTTGACAGCACCCGACTATTTTCTTTGGGGTTATTTGAAGTAGCGAGTGTATGTGAACAAGCCAGAGACAATCCTTGAACTCAAGGCAAACATAGTTGCAGAAATTCGAACGCTACAGCCACAAATTTTGAAAGATGTTATGGAAAATGCTCTAAAACGAGCCCATCAGTGCGCAGCTGAAAACGATGGTCATTTAAGAGACATTATTTTTCATACTTAGTGTAAAAAAATTTCCATTTTGTATATTATATAATCTGAGAAGAAGAAATAAAAAAAAATTAATAAACTAAAGTTATTAAACTTTTAAGCCCCATGGTAACTTTTGGCCCACCCTGTATTATAAAATTAAATTTTATATTTACATACATTTGTATGTATGTATATGTATATGCATATGTACATTCGTTCCTTTAGTTAGTTATTTCTCAAAAAATACGTTTTTGGAGTTAATAATGCAGAAATATTGTACACTTACCGTATGAGGAAGACAATTTTTCTATCTTCATTGAGTTGCAAGTAAATTGAAAACTTTACTACCTTTTTTGAGTTATGCATGTGTTGCACTAAAGGAGCGATATGCGTGTATATGTAAGAACCGATTAATTAATGACATACACAGCTCCATCATTCAGTGAACTTTGCAACATATTTGAAAAAAGAATGTAAAATTTTTGACATGATATTTTTATCCGACTTTAAAAAAGGAGGAGGTTATTAATTCGTCTGTATTTTTTTTATATGTTTTCAATAAAACGAATTAGAATATGCAATGCAATTCCATAAATTCGAGATTCTCAAAAAACGTTTGATCAAATGAAAAATTAAAGAATTTTTAAAAAGCTATATTTTTATTTTCTAACGTGTCAATTTGAATAAAGATTTAAAAATACCGTGCCGTAACCGCCAAAAAAAGCTTAAGCGACATAATTTTCGAACTTGATATTTTACAATCGCAAATAATCGATTTTGGTAAAAAACATGGCCCAAAAATTGTGTTGGTTAAGCTTTTTTGGCGGTTATGGTGTGATATGTTCAATTTGTGTTAAGCTAGTCTAATATGCATTTCGTAGGTGTTATGCCATACATCTGAAAAAGAAATTGAAAACCTCTCGTGTAGTAGTTCTTAAAATTGATTTTTAAAGTTTTTTTCATTGTTTGTATATACACTTTTAATAAAAATTCTTAGAGTTTCACTATTAAATAGAATGAATCGAATTATTTAAAAGACATTGCTTTTCGATAAAAACAAGGAAGCTACCCACTATGTTCTAGTCGGTAATTTTTGAAAAGTAATAAATTTTAATATTACAACACTAATTCTACGCAAACTGGCACAATGGCAACCCTTTTATCCGTTTCATACCATCATGTTCCATGACAGCTACGAACGAGCAGTAACAAAACGAGAACAATTAATATTAAAAACAGGGCGAAAGTTAAACGGTGACGACGACGTCGACTTATTCAATGCTTAAGAAAAATATTTTCGGAATATTCATTGTGGAAAAAAGACAAAAATTATATACTACGTTAATTTAATAGAAATGAACTTAAATAACAAGTGAAATGCTTGAAATATAATAAATATACGCAAATTTTTCCATGATTTTCAAGAATGAAAAAATAACTTATCAAAATAGTGAACTGAAGAAAGAAAAATTTTTATGTGAAAAAAGGTGGTGGTGAATTTGCGAATTGAAAGAAGAAAAAAAAATTTATTCATAGAAGAAAAAGAATAGAGGAGGAAAGAAAATATACAACTAATACATATGTGTTGAAATAAAGAAAAAATAAATAATAAATTTGTTAAAGAATTCAAGAAAGAAAATATAAAAAACTGAAAAAATTTCAGTCATTGAAAACGCAAATGAACAACATAAGAGTATATATATTTGCATATGTATATATCTGACATTTACTAAACGAATATACTGAAGATTCAGAAAAATGTATAATGCACACAAGAAAAAAGTGGACAAAAAGTGAAATTAAAAGCTTTAATTTCAAGAAATAAGAATACATAATAGTTGTAATTAAAATGTGTAGTGAATTTTGTTGAAAAAAGCAAAGAACATTTTTTTTAATAAAGATTGTGTGTATTTTTTGGGTACGTACGTCGATCGTACGTACACCCGTATCACGTCGTTCACTTTAAAAAGTATTCAATCAACCAAACAACAAGCCAGCCACCTTTTTCTTCCTAACCACTTGCTATTTGTTGGCCACAACGTATTTTATGCAAGTAAATTGAAGAGATGCAAGAAATACATGCATATATCTAATAGCGAAAAGTATAATAAATAAGCTCCACCTAAAACTGAAACACATCATCACCATACTCTTCGATCGCTCGCTCTAAATAACTAGTATTTTGTGGAAATACCTACCAAGACTTTTCCTTCCTATAAAAGAGAAAATAAATTTAAAAAAATGGAATATTATTTAGGTTTGTAATATTCATGTTTTAATATCCTAACATTTTTTATCTTCAGGACTTCGGCACTCATTAAATTCCATGCACATACATACTCGTGTACATACATTTTCATACACACAGCTGCATACACATTCGCACATGCATATACATTCACACATTGAAACATAAAGTATGTACATATGTACATAAATTTTGCATTTACAAAACCCACATAGTTATTGTGTAATATCGCCCATATTACAAAGTACGAAAGAAGAAAACATGTGTTTAATAATTTCACATTATTAAAAATTTCACCTCACAGTGATGCATCAAGGTTGAAAAATAATAAATGTTGGTATAATTTTGTAAAATTTTTTCTTGATTGTTTTCAATGGCCTTTCACACACGAGTTTAATTTTTATGCCGCACAATTTTTGTTCACACACACGAGACTATTTCATCTGGCATAAAAATGTATACGTGCACACAGCTTTGTGTGCATTAGTGTTTTTTGTATTAATTTTACATTGCTGTTTTTTAAGTTGTGTGTGTATTGGTTTTGTGCTGCTGATGCGGGGTTGTAGCTGGTTGAAAAATTATGCCAAACACAAAACCACTCTCTTTGCCCCTCTCACCAACAAACTAGCATTTTATACCAGCACAATTGTTCTCGTGTATGACTCGCCAATGAAAGTAACCAGCAAAAAATGAAAGGAGTACTTCCAAGGCGAATTGATACCAGGTGGTCTAAAGGCTCAGTTAGCCGACTGTAATGCAATGTAACTGCAACAGTAGGAAACATCTGATCGATATTGTTATGTGAAGAGTAATGGAAATGGTTATAGAGATGTAATGTAACGTAACCTACTTTTCATATAAAAAATATCGATCAGCTGTTTCCTACATTACGTTACATTGCATTACAGTCGGCTAACTGATCCTTTAATTTGCAACTCTGCGTATTCGCCTTGTATATTTGTTAGTGTAAAATGTCCTGCTGTCAGAATATTTCCTAGCGTTTTGCATTAATTGACAGCAGAGAAATTATGTGAGCTGGTGAATTAGGATCACCTGATGTGAATTCGCCTTGAGTACTCCTTATGAACCACTTAAGTTAAGTAACTAAGGCCCAATAATTGACTTATCAATTATGTGTCATTTATCTTTAAGTGCCATTTAAGTAACAAATTAATTTTTTCAGTGCAAAGTTGAGAGACATTTAAATAATACTTATATGCCCAACCTTGCGTATATAAGTTCTATTTAAGTTTTTCGAGCATACCATATGTTTTTATGTTTGTGTGTGTTAATTGAAAACACCCTACAAAAGTAGTATCAGGCAATTAACTGGTCATTTGATCGAAAGTCATGCATGATATATTCATCATTGCGTAGAACAAAGTTTCTATCATATTATTAAGGGCAAAATTAAAAATGTGATGGAAACTTTTGTGTACATGTGATGTTGCATCTCTCTCTAACTAATGAATATAACATATGGCTGAACTGCTCACTACAGTGCTTTTTTACTAATCAATGGTAGCATAAACATTACTCAAGTTTGACTGATCATAATTGATTAATATATCCCCCACAATTGAGTAATCATACATGATCGATATACTGACAGCAAATATATGTACTTTTTATATAATTTTATTTGCTTTTTTATTATATAAAATAACTACGATACACAAGTAAATAACATATTTAAAACAAAAAATACAAACAAACAAAAACACCAAATAACTGAAGCGGTGTTTGGCCCTCTTCACACCTTTTCACTTCCAACGCATCTTGCTTTTTACAAATACCTAAAATTTTTAAAAGAAATATATATTAAATTAAATTTTGTAAATTTATTTTATTCACTATTGTTTTTACTTATCTTTTTTAGAACGTATAAATTTAATTTTCACATACAGACTGAATTGAATTTTTTTTAAATAAAACTCGATGTTTGAAAGGTTTTGGCATATGTATATTAGATGTTCCACTCTAACATATATGCTAGAGTAGAGCAACTATAATTAATAAATAAATCCATCATCACTTCCGTTCAAATGATTAGTCAATTGACTGTCACTATTGATTTCAATGTAAAATTGTTGCAAATGTGTTAGTGAAGAAATTTTGTTTGTGTTAGTTTCAGTCATTCATTTCTTGTAGGGCATGTACATGAACATAATGTCGTATTAAAAAAATTTCGTTTAATTTTCATAAATATACATATATCATATGCAGTAAATAATTTCATATCATGGAATAAATAAATAGAAAAATGCGTTCGGATACTCTTTTGGTTTCATAAAATATTTTTTTATGCAATTTTAACTTTCTACATGTTGATAACCTTAAGTTGTTATTTACATTTTAACATCTGTTTTCTTTTAGAACTATCGACATTTCACAGCTCTACCACACTTTAATAGTATTTAAGTGAGCATTTAATTTTATGACTGAAAAAATTAAACTGCATTTACGTGCAACTTAAATTTAAGTGGTAATTAGCTAAATGACATTTAATTGAGAAGTCCATTATTGGGCCTACAGCATACTTTTAGATGTAAAGATGTTATTTTTAACCACATATTTTTTTTTTCTAATTATTCATTTACTCCACCTGCCGAGAGTGCGGATGAAGAATTATTTGGCCAGTTCTGAGAACTATTACGCCACCACCAATTCACACGTATTGACGTGTTATAATTTAATTTCGATTTCTTTTAAAAATTCCGCCAAAACAAAATAGTTATCAGTAGTTTCTTCTTTAAAAAAATCTGTTAACGATATGTATTTAAGAATTAGAGGATATTTGACCCTTACTCTTTGAAAAAGGTCACATATACGTATGTAAATATTACGTGCGAGTTATCTTCTAATTCCCCGCAGTGTAAACAACAATCGGAGTCGTAAATATTCATTGTGGCCAGAGTCTTCCTTCCAAAGGAGTGTCCGCTCATTAATCAAATGGAACTTTAAATTACTTTGTTTTCAACAAATTCATTACTTTTTTGGCTCAAGCCAAATACAAGAGTTTTTTTATTACTGTTGAGATAACTTTCTTTTGGTTATTTTTTAAAACAACTATTTATTTTTCAATATTTTTTATAACAATGATATATATGATTGTTACAAAACTAATTAAATTATAAGTATATTTTATTTATAATACAACATCTCCGTTTTTTTTTTGTTTTTTTTAAGTAAAATCTATGAACTAATTAAATTATAAAGTTTATATTCTTTATAAAACATTATTAATAATAGAAATAAAAATACTAATGAAACAAACATATTACAATCTAATAATATAATAATAATAATAACTATGTAGGTGTATAAAACTTTGTTTTGTTTTTAATACGATCACTTTTACGCAAATTGATAGCATTTCCAATTGACATATTTCTGTCTGTCATCTGTTTTTAAATGATTATCCATTACTTTTCTAAATTTAATATAAAAAGAATTTCTTCTGTAAATTTTTTCATTTATAATGTTCTTTACAACATAAGACCTTGGTGTACCATGGTATGCAATTATAACTCCATGTATCCATTTTCGTGATATTTCAATTTTAAAATATATCTCATCTCCGATCTTAAACTCATTCCTTTTCCTTGCTTTTCTATTATAATACAGGGTGTTTTTTAGAGGTATAGAACTTCGAATTGAAATAAAACACAAGAAAATCGTTTTAATGTCCATCAATTTGGCTTTATTGGAAGGATAATTTTATGCCATTAACGTTTAAATATGATTTCGGGCATGTGGCCGCCGCGGCTGGCTCGAATAAAGCCAATTCTACAGGTCCAATTTTCAACCACTTTTTCGAGCATATGGGGCCGTATGTTGGCAATAACGCCACGAATGTTGGCTTCCAAGTCCCCTAACGTTTCTGGTTTTGTTGGCGTAGACGAGCGACTTCACATATCCCCAAAGAAAATAATCCAATGGTGTCAAATCACACGATCTTGGTGGCCAATTGACCGGTTAACCGAATTAATTGCTCTGATGGACGATTATGTCGACCATAAAATGGACGGAGCTTGCGGTAAACTTCGCGAACTGAACCATTATTTTCGAAATAAATTTGCACGATTTGCAAGCGTTGTTCTTTTGTCAACCTGTTCATGATGAAATGGCAAACCAAACTAAATATTAATCACTTGACAGCTGACAAAATGGCCGCCAGTTAAAAAAGTGATGCCAACTTAAAGTTCTATACCTCAATAAAAAACACCCTATATTACACTTAGCAAAAAAATTATGTTGGCAAAGCACTTAAATTGTGGTTTTCATAGTGTTTAGCCAACGACGTAAAAAATAGTTGGGCAACCCCATCATGAGGTTATCATTTGTGTGTTGGCACAACACTCCAAAAGTAGAATTTGTGATGTTTTGCCAACGTTTGAACCACCCTAGGAAACGCTTTGCCAACGTTAACCCCATTGCATTTTTCTGCGTGGGTATTTTATACACCTATTATAAGAAAAATAAAACCACATTAATGAAAAAGATCAAAATGATAAAATTACATTGATGTATGAAATATTATAACTTTATCGATTTGTGCATCAGTAAACGATTTTAGTCTTTTGCTCATTGATTCTTTTAGGTAGAATCTTTTTAAACGATGTAAATACTTTAAATATTTAAATATGCATTTATTATTAAAATTACTGTTCATAATTATGTGTTCATAGACGTTGTGGTGTGATTTCACATTTTCTACCACTAATAATCTAGCCCAATGGCCATATCATTTATTTCCAAGAATATGTTAACATTTTATGGCACTTTGGCGACGCCCTGAAATAATTATGTATGCCATTTACATGCATATGCCATATATGTACATACATATATGCAATATGTTCCTAACAAATGCAAATTTGTATAAACTTTGCAATTTTGAAATTTCAATGGTCCAAAATATGACATATTTTTTAATCTATTGATTTACATACTTGGTATATTCTTCAAAGAAAATTGGCCTAATTACGAGTGTCGTATTTCGACTTTCGACCATTTAGTACTATTTCTACATTTTGTAATTTTTGCAATATTCTTTAGTATGGTACAAAATCGTCGTAGTCGAAGTTGCAATTAGGTTAGGTTAGGTTAGCAGGCAGCTGCTAAGGAAGGGTGAACTTTAGAATCCAGCTCACTTGGGTCTAATACAATGATCCCTTTGAGCTACCTGTGAGTTGAAGAGAAGATAGTGAGAGAGGGTGATAGGGAAGGGATAGTGATAGCGAAGACAAGTGGTGAAGGAAGAGATAGAGGAAAGCTTCATTATTTTACAACTCTGCTTTTTTTGCACGCTTTTATTTTTTTTTATAATGCAATGTTGCAGAGCCTCCGTAGTAGCCATTCTGTTGGTTATTTTAATTCGCCGACAGGACCACGGAGCTGGTGGCCAGGAATGTAGCTGAAGGTGAGAAGGTAACCTTCTACTTGTTAGTGACTGTAGGAGAGCCCTCAACTTGCTTATGGATAAATATAGTGTTAGACTATGTTGGGTTCCTGGCCACAGCAGTGTTGAGGGAAATGAAATTGCAGATGAGCTGGCAAAAATAGGGTCGGCATTAGATGAAGGAATGACACGACAGGTCGGTGAAATTGCCAACAGGTCATTACTATAGGGAACTCAGTAATTGGGTAGAAAGCAGGACCAACAGTTCATGGCGAAGTAGGGAGGATTGTAGAGTCTCAAGGGGTTTGTGGCCAAAACATGACTCAGGAAGATCCAAACTGCTACTGGGCATGAATAGGAAGGCGATGCGATTTGTGATAGGCGCGTTGACAGGTCACTGCTCGGTCAGAGCAACAACCAGCATATGGGAAACTGGCACACCAGATTTTGGTAGGATGTGCGGGGATGAAGAAGAACCAGAAACGATTGAATATATTATCTGTCACTGCCCGAAGCTGCAACGTCATAGGCTTAGATGGCTGAGCAGACGTTTCCATGAAAGCATTACTGATATCGTGTAAACTAAAGGACAATAAGGGCTTCATCATGGGAATTTGGTGGCTCATGAACGGGTAATAAGGTCATTTCTGGCTACAAATGGGGGGTAAATATTACTTTTTTTGGGCAATAGAAGGGAATGACAATGGACCCAATTGGGGCCATTGCTCGTATGATCTAAAATTTTGTTGTGTATCGAGCTGCGTACTTAGTACTTAAGATTTCTTTAAAATAATTTTTGCCTTTATGTCAGCTTTTTGGCTCAAATACTCCTCTGTGCGACATTTCGTTAATATCTAAGAAATTGGTATATAAGGAACCGTTAGTACCATATGAGATTCCAAACTTACCATTTGAAAAAATTGGTTGTGATATTTTAGAATATCGTGGAAAAAATTTTTTGATTATAATAGATTATTATAGTAAATGGATTGAGTTAATTCATTTAAAATTTAAAACATCATCGAATGTAATTGAAGTTTGGACAGAAGTTTTTTCACGGTTCGGTATACCAAGTTATTATAGCAGATAATATGCCGTTTGGCTCGTACGAATGTATAGAATTTTCCAAAAGATGGATTTTACAATAATAACTAGTAGCCCAAATTATCCCAGGAGTAATGGTTTGGCTGAAAGAGCTGTAGGAATTGCTAAAAGAATGAACAAATATATAATGCATTGTTAGAATATCGAAATACTCCAGTCAAAGATTTAAGTTATTCACCTGCTCAACTTTTATCACATAGGCGTTTACGAACTAAGATCTCCGTTACAGATAAAATTATAGAACCAAACTCAAAATATATCAACAACAAATTTATTATAGCGAATTTTCCAAAATATAGGGTGTTTTTTATTGAGGTATAGAACTTTAAGTTGGCATCACTTTTTTAAATGGCGGCCATTTTGTCAGCTGTCAAGTGATTAATATTTAGTTTGGTTTGCCATTTCATCATGAACAGGTTGACAAAAGAACAACGCTTGCAAATCGTGCAAATTTATTTCGAAAATAATGGTTCAGTTCGCGAAGTTTACCGCAAGCTCCGTCCATTTTATGGTCGACATAATCGTCCATCAGAGCAATTAATTCGGTTAACCGGTCAATTGGCCACCAAGATCGTGTGATTTGACACCATTGGATTATTTTCTTTGGGGATATGTGAAGTCGCTCGTCTACGCCAACAAACCAGAAACGTTAGGGGACTTGGAAGCCAACATTCGTGGCGTTATTGCCAACATACGGCCCCATATGCTCGAAAAAGTGGTTGAAAATTGGACCTGTAGAATTGGCTTAATTCGAGCCAGCCGCGGCGGCCACATGCCCGAAATCATATTTAAACGTTAATGGCATAAAATTATCCTTCCAATAAAGCCAAATTGATGGACATTAAAACGATTTTCTTGTGTTTTATTTCAATTCGAAGTTCTATACCTCTAAAAAACACCCTATATATTCCCAATACTTCAAACTCAAAAATGAATATGTTATCCAAAAATGTTAAGCTTTTTTCAGCTAGGCAGTTTTAAGCAGAATTCGTTTTAGAAGCCAATAATTTCATTAGCACAGGAATAAGGAAAAACTTTCAAATGTTAAACCTGATATGTATATATTTTTTTTTATTATTCTTACATAGGTATACAACTGAACGAAAAACTTTAAAATTTGAAATTTTGCTTTTTGTTGCGATAAGCTAGCCCCAGGTTTTGTTAAATGCTACAGAGGTCACACTGGATTTTTTTCCTGCGAAAGGTGTATCGTTAAGGGCAGACAGTCAATAAGAATTTAAGGAAACAAATTGCGAGGAACGCTCATATTCATTTAAAAATAAATCAAACCCGCAACATCACTTATCAAAAAAAGATAGCCCACTACTGGACAATTATTAATTTCGATCCCATAAAACACGTCGTTATTGATGAAATGCACATGCTTTATCTCGGAATTAGTAAACAATTACTTCCAAAGCTAACTGTAAAATAAATTCATTCTCTTATATTTCACAAGAAAATGTATCAGCACTTCAACAGAACTTACTAATGGTATCTAACAATATACCATTTCAGCTTGAGGAAAGCTACAGAATTCCGTTTCTTCTTATTATATGCTTTTGCAATTACTTTAAAAAAGGTATTAGATGTTGAAATGTACAAAATTTTTTTTATTTTATTTACTTCGTATTTTGTCGTAAACCAAGTTAGGCATATTAAATTCAAAATACGTTGAAGAATTGTTAAAATCATTTGATGAACTTATGCCACGATATTTCGGCCCTAATTTGCAAACTATGAATATACATAATGTAATCCATATACCAGATGATGTAATTAACTTAGGAGCTCCTTTATCACAATTTTCAGCTTTGACTTTGAAAATAGTGTGGGGCATTTAAAGTCAATTGTTAAATCAACTACAAATCTAATAGCGAATTCAAAGGAAATTGCACATTTTCCATACTAACAGTTTCTCCAATAATATACTATTAGTAGGTATTTCCTTTTGTTAAAAATAGAAAACAATCACTACGAAAAATTATAGACACAGTTAACTCGAAAACACTATTTTCTTTTGTCAACATTTATGGCTATAAAATTACAACCGTTCCTCCCGATAATATCTGTTGACTAAGTAATGGAAATATCATGGTTATATCAAAAATTTTTATTAGCAAACTTTCTGTAAACAAATGTGATATTTACTCAAAAGGCAATATATTTAACGATACTCTTAATTTTTTACGTATCCAATGTCATCCAGGGACCTACGATTACGTATTGTTGAAGATTTAGACCAGAAAAAAGTTGAAATAGAGCTAAACATGGAAGATGTGACGTGTATTTTTACCAAATGCCAAAATGAGACAGTTGCTATCATCACCCTTTTACATAAAGAACTTAATGTACATTAATATAAAAATAGAAAAAATAAAATGTTTTTTTGAAAGCACTGGCAAATAATTTTTCAGATTGCAAACCGTAACGTTGGCAAACCGTTCTGGTTTCTTCAGTAAAAGTACTTTCCCAGTGCTAAAATTTTTGTACGGTTGGCAATTTCTGCCTGGGTACACACATACGAGTATGGGTAATACCAGAAAAAGGTCAACCAAAAAAAGTTTTTTTGCTCAAAAATTTTTGTTTTGTTTTTAATAATAAAGCTGAAAGGCGTTTTTAATTTTTGAAATTTATTGACCGAAATATGCGACTATAAAAAAACCATTTCGTCAGTAAACTGGTTTATAGAAAAACAAAACCATTTGATAATTGTGAATTGTGACTGTTTATGAGGTCTGATCAAAAAATTTTCGATTTTCGTATTTTTTTTCTGTTATGTTGGTACACATGTCTGTTATATATGTTGGCAATATCAGCCATTTTGGATTGTCAGTTTGTTTTTGACAGATAAAAAGGTTAGTCGTGTTTTGGTGTGCTTTTCGATTTTTTACTATTCGAAAAAATGGATCAAAGAAACTGTATTGTTTTGTGTAAAAAATTAAATTAAATGCGCAAGGACATTTGAAATGTTGACTGTGGCGTTTGGCGAGTCTACTATGAGCAGATCACAAGTTCAATTGTGGTATAACCGGTTTAAGGAAGGCCGAGAAGATGTCAATGACGATGCTCGTCCTGGTCGTCAAGTTCAGTCAAATGTGAAGGTTTTGCTCACTGTTTTCTTCGACTGCAATGGCGTGGTGCATCATGAATTCTTGCCACAAGGTCGTACAGTCAATAAGGAATACTACCTTGAAGTTATGCGCCGTTTGCGCGAAGCAATTCGTCAGAAACGCACAGAATTGTGGAAAAAACAATCACAAAACCGTTATCATTCCTCAACCACCGTATTCACCGGACTTGGCCCCCGCTGGCTTTTCCCTCTTCCCAAAACTGAAGACACCGATACAAATCATGCGTTAATAACAAACACACACTGCGATTTTATATATATAGAAGATATATAATCTAGCGCCTTAAAATATGCAACATACTTGAGTTTTTGTATTGCAAACTGTCAAACAATGTATCACGCACCGGCGTCATCTACTTAAAATGAAACAAAATGAAACGTACTTATTTTCGTGAAGTATACTCACACACCACGTACTTGCGCCGTTGTAGTACATGCTATGTATCAGAGATGGCGCTGTATGTGAAAAATGATTTTCCTTGTTTTCCTGCTTTTCTCTTGAAATTTTCCCTGAATTTTTTTTGCTATAAACCTCACGGAGCCCGATACTTTATTGTGAAATGTAAAGAGAATGAATTCTTTACAATTAGCTTTTGAAGTAATTGTTTGAAGTATTGGGAATATATTACACTTAACAAAAAAATTATGTTGGCAAAGCACTTAAATTGTGGTTTTCATATTGTTTAGCCAACGACGTAAGAAATAGTTGGGCATTATCATTTGTAGAACTTGTGATGTTTTGCCAACGTTTGAACCACCTTAGGAAACGCTTTGCCAACGTTAAACCCATTGTATTTTTGTGCGTGGGAAGGTATAGGTGGTTTGCAGCTACCGAAGGAAGCTCATACACGTAGCACACACTGGCTCTTTGGCTACATGTCTTTGCCATTTTTTATTGCATTTGGAACACTAATTTAAAAAATATATATATATATATAAATTATATATTAAAAAACGTATTGAAGCTATTCTGTAGTAAAATAACGACAAAAATATGATTATTATGATTTTTAATGAACATTTCCTCTCATTTTGTTTTAACAACTACGATTACTATGCACATACAAATCAATGTACATATATGAACAGGAGGTTATGTTTATATGAATGGCGATCCAGTGAAGATACCGCCACCCGTTGCTACCACCGTTTATGCGAATGTTCCTGTTGATACGGCAGTGTTAGCGACTAATTTATACGGTCCAACAACACAGTTGACAGCTCAAGCAGCAACACACATACCATTGATAGCAACAGCCGCCGGACCACAACCAGCACACCATCAAACTTTGCAAGTTGCTGCAGCACCTGGTCAACATCAGCAGTTGATTGCAGCTCATACCACTGGAGCACACACACAACAGCCTACATTACAAACAGTTCAGGCAGCAGCGGCTGCGGCTGCAGTAGCTGCAGCTACACCACAACACACAGCACCCCATCAAATACAAGGTCATCCTCAACCAACCCATTTACAATACGCTCATCAGCAAACAGCTATTGCTGTTGGCCAACAAGGTCCTACAGTTACAACAACGATCGATAACACAGAATATACAGTCATGAATGGTGCCATAACTCAAGACGGCACTGTCGTCTGTTACAGTCAAGACGATCTACAGGTATTAGGTGCGCCAGTTGGAGCAGGCGGAGGTAATGTTACTAATTTAATTGCTGTAGATCAAATGTCTGGTACATCGGTTGCAGCAGCCACTGCCGCCCAGCACCAGCAGCAACACAACATTCATGCTCAACATCATGTCATTCTTAATAACGGTCCACCATCAACATCAAGCAGTACCCTACAACAACAATCACAGCAACTAGCTGCCGGTAGTAGCAGTAACAACAATAACAATATTAGCTCATCAAATTCGAGTGGTAATAGCGGTGATAACGGAATACCGCTAGATCAACTTAAACAAATGTTGGCTACGCAATTGGAATATTATTTTTCAAGGTAAGACTTACATACATACATATGTATGCACATATACATACATAAGTACGTACATATACATACAAACATATATAAATTAGGAAGGGTGGTGCTATACCGCACCTCCAATCTGAGACCCAATTGGGTCCATTGTGATTACATACATACATATCTAAGTATGTACATAAATTATTTACCTATGTACATATCGCACCTGTTCCTCAAAAGCGTAACAACTCAAAATTCATGAATTTTCAGTAGAAGCCAAAAACTGTTTCTGTTGATTATAACGATAATTACAGCAAAGAGAGTCATAACGGTTTTTTTTCACGGAAAAGAAGACAAATCAAAGGGAGATTTTTACAGTGGGTAGATATGATCTCTGTTGTTTGATTTTTTGCAAAAAGTGAAAATTTGAACATTTTGAGTTGTTACGCTTTTGAGGAATAAGTGCGATATGTGCATATCGATGGCTTAATATAAGAATAGCGTAACACGAATTTTCGATATTTTATAGGTCCTAGTTTACACTATGCAAGTCTTATTGCTATGCTGATTAGTTTGTTAGGAAAGAAAGACGAGGGGAAAAGAAACGTTTCTGTTCCCCTCGTATCTCTCTCCCTCAAAGTAATTAGCTTAGCAATAAGACTTGCATAGTGTCAACTAGGACTAAGAGAAGGAAAAAACTGAATAAAAACTAAAGCACTTACACGCAAGAAACTATTTTTTAAATGGTCATAAATCCTTGATTTTCAACTGTAACGTACTTATTTCTTCAAGGAGGATGTAATTATACGTTGGCTACCAGAAAACGTTAAAAACGTTTTTTATATTATATTATTATTAAACTCGTCCATTTCCAAATCATTTTTCTTTTAAATTCGGATGCTAGAGCACATGCTGTTAATTTGTAAATTTTAAATTTCAACTTAAACAGGTGTAACCATATGCAAGAAAATTTGTGAAAACGATTCGGTAGCCAGAATAATGTCGATTATTTTAATAAAAACAAATAAAAATATGTAATTTGAAATAAAAAAATTTTATAGTACAATTAAGATCAAAAAAGTACAAATTTTGAAAGTTCTTGGTACAATTTCAAAATCCTCAATGCCGTCCTTGATTCTCAATATTTGGATGGGGTTGATTGCTAATTGTTTGTTCTTGTCGCTCTTCTTATTGGTATTTATCAAAACACCAATACTAATAAATACTTTTAAAGCAGAAGAGCTGAAGTGTGTTAAAACGTGATCACAGACTGTGATTCACGGTCACTGTTTAATTTCACTGCTGCTCTTCTATTAGATTTTCTCAAAATAACAGAACTGCTACAAACAAAATACTGCTAAACTGTGATCACAGTCTCACAGTTTAAAAGAACAGCGATTTCGAAATCACG
Organism: Nowickia ferox; assembly: GCA_936439885.1. Lineage (NCBI taxonomy): Eukaryota > Metazoa > Arthropoda > Insecta > Diptera > Tachinidae > Nowickia > Nowickia ferox. The sequence goes on from OW387024.1 coordinate 79,268,755, forward strand.
TTCACACGGAGCAACATTATTAAAAAATCACATTGCTCATCTCTAGTACACACATAAGCTTATAGCACACGGCATGTAAAAAGCCACATGCGTATGTGGCGTTGAAGTCACGGGAATTTTCAGCGTATTGGTTGAATTTTTAAAATTACTAGTAGTGGGCTACATGCCTTAAAATTTTCATAGTATTTTTGTTCCAAAATACAAATATGACACACGTAGCCGAATCGAACACATTTTCTGAGGCATCACATCTGTAAACATGTGAATATCTACATGTACATATGTTACTAGTACACGGCATGTGGCAAATGTAGCTTCGTGATGACGTCAAGATTGCGTCAGAGCCACATGCACATGTGGATTTTAACATGCCGTTTACTATAGGCTATATATTTTTTTGTAAATGAATTGCAACAAAATTACAACAAGATAAAATGGCATGAGTGAATAGAAATCTTATTTGTCCTGCCTTGACATTTGCATCAAAATCCAATTTGCATCTTTCTTGTAATGTTAAAAAAAAAAATTAGAAAGCAAATATTCAAGTATGTAAAAAATATGAACGTTATTTTCAGTGTTTTTATATACCAGGGGGGTTATTATGTAGTTCGATTCGAAAAGAAAACTGTTCGAAATTGTATGTTATTAACATTACAATTCGAACACATTTCCGTTCGATTCGGATTACATAATAAGGCCCCAGACTTGGACAATTTCAATTATGTACATTAATTTCAACTGCAATTGTATTGTAATTGAGATTTTTCCCACCTCAATTACATTTAAATTTAATTGCTTTTTTTTCATTATATATGAAATTCAATTACAATAAAAAATATGGTAATCCATGTGTAATCAATCGATGTATAATCAATTACAAAATGTAATCATTATTGCCCAAGTTTGATATACATATATGTATGTATGTATGTATCATATGTATATTTGCATGTGTAAAATAATCATATGTGAACATAACTGACCAATAATTAATTTATTGGAATTTTATTATAGAGAAAATTTAGCAAACGATTCTTGGCTCCTATCACAAATGGACAGTGATCAATATGTACCCATATGGACAGTCGCTAATTTTAATCTAGTTAAAAAATTAACTAAAGATATTAAACTTATAACAGAAGTGCTTAGGGAATCACCGAATGTGCAAGTAGACGAAGAAGGTCTGAGAGTAAGACCAAATCATAAAAGATGCATTATAATATTACGTGAAATTTCTGATCAAACTCCGGTTAAAGATGTTAAGGTAATTAATATAAAAATTATTGTAAAAATGAATGAAAACAGTTTATTTATTATATATTTTATAAAGAACATTTTTAACAACGATAACTGCCCACGTGTTATTTCATGTGAATTTGCTGGCAATAATTCATGGTATATAACTTTCGAATCTGATGAAGATGCACAAAAAGCTTTTAAATATTTGAGAGAAGATGTTAAAGAATTTCAGGTATGCCACATACTTTCATTAATTATGCAAATAAATTCTAACGGCCTTATGTATAATTAAAAATTGGCATGGAGACAATTTTACATTAAAAATCATTCTAAGATGTAGTCGTCTGTTAAAACTACATTATGTACGGAGGAACTCGTCAACACGTACATAGTTCAATTTTGCCAATTATGCTAACTTCATGCAAGTTTTTGATTATACATAAGGCCGTAAGTTTATAAATATTACTAAATGTATAAACATTATTATTTTTAAGGGAAAACCAATAATGGCGCGAATGAAAGCAAAACCATTTATAAACAGACTACCAATAGGTCCTGTATCAACTATAAAAAATGGCTTCCGTTTGACTTCGCCACCAGCCGCTGTATACGATCCGAATGCTGCTGCTGCAGCGGCTGTTGCTTATAGTGCAGCACCACAGCGTTTTGTTTATGCTGCAAACGGAGCAGCTATGACTCAACCACCAGTACCATATAACGGTCAACTACATTTAATTGTAAGATATCCTAATAGTGGTCTTATGGCAGATTGCATTTATAATGAAACTTTTGTTTTAGCAATTCCCACAACAACAGTTTTATCCTGGTATTGTAACACCTTGGCCCTCAGCGGCTGCTGCAGCAGTAGCAGCAGCCGCAACAACAGGACATGGCCAGAACTTCTATGAAATTGGTAATGTTTTTACAGCTAACGGATTGTCTCCTGCAGTACCTGCTTACGCCACGACAGCTCCACCTCCTGCACAAACTCCGGGTTTAACTGGCAGCACAAAACCGCAAAGCGGTGCTGGTGGTGGAGGTGGTGGCGGTGGACGATACAATAACAATCATCGTAATAATTCTGGCAACAGTGGTGGCCAAAGCGGAGGCCATCGTAAGCAACCACGTAACACGAATATGCAACAGTTGCAGCAGGCTCCGCAACCCCAATCTCAACTTGCTGGTAGCAATATAATTGTATCTAGTGTAAGTGTTGGAGGAGCTGGAGGTTTGGTTGGCGTTATGCCTACCGCCATTGTAGATCCCCATCAACAACAGCAAACACTTACACAACAGCATCAAATGCAACAGCAACAACCACCACCGAATCAGCAACAGCAGCAATCGGCTTCGAGCCAGCAACAGGCCGGCTCTCAGCAAAGTAACAATACAAGACATTATTCAAGTATGAAATCAAGCACTGGTAAGGAAAAGCTATGAAATTGTGTATATGTATTTATTATATAAAATATCCTTTAAGGTGCCATTCACAAAAGTTCAATTGATAAATCCTACGGAAGTGGCAATTCGAATGCGGTTAGTAGTCATCACCACTATAGTGCGCAAAATCAGACCACTCATCATGTACAAACACAACAACAATCCCAGCAGCAACCTCAACAGTTAAGTGGAGGTGCTGCTTCATCACACATACAACAAACTCACTATCAAATGTCTTCCTCCAACCCACAAACTGGTTCAATGCAGCATACTTCCTATTCTTCTCACGCTGTACCAACAGTGTCAGCGCAGCAGCATCATCATCAGCAGCCACAGCAGATACATCAGCAACAACATGACCTACAAGAAGATGTCAATGTTGATGTGATCCATCAATCACAAATGGTAGTGCAACATGTTCCACAGCAGGGACATCACCATAATTCAAGGAACAATGTAGCATCTTCATCCTCTTCCTTGACAAATTCAGTTGGTGGAAGTGGCGGAGGAGGTAACAGTAGTGTTGGAAAGGAGCCGCCGCATTGGTCCCAATCTCGGCCAAGACGAAGAAGACGCGAAGACGACAATTCCGGCATGACATATTCACCGAACAACCGCGTTAGTGGCGGCGTCGGGGTTAGTATTACCACATTTTATACTTCAGTACCTACTAACAATTGTTGTTATTTGACAACCTCGTCTAATAGCAGTAAAAGCACAGTAGTAGGTTTAGGTGTTGGGGGTTTTGGTGTTTTAGGTGGCAGAAGGGGGGATGTAGATGCTCATTTAGTAGGTAGTAGAGAATCGGCTGATGTTAGCAGAGGCTTTGGCGGCTATGTAAGTAATTTTAACGTGATGGAAGAAGAAGGAGTCTACAGCGACCGAGGCAATATTACTGAAAAAATATATTCAGTAGCTTGCAATCCCACCTCTACCACCATCACCACTACTACCAATAACATTACACAGAAATCCGTTGTCACCACTAGCAACAGTACCAGTAATCAAAGACCTTCACCAATTTTTCTTTACAAATATAAAGAACGTTGCTTTAAAATGTCCTCAACCACTTATTATGACTCGAGTAATGAATACCATTACGCTAATAGTAATAGTTTCAATTCTTCTTCTACAACTACCACAAAAAGTGTCAACATAAACAACATTTATAATACTAACAATAGTAAAAACATTAGCAAAAGTATAATTCAACAACATCTAATAAAATCTTCTAATTTTCAACAGCAATCGTATAATTCCACCCATCATTCTCAACAACAAAGTGGTGGTAACTCGGGAGGTGGAGGAGGATCAGGTGGCAGTGTAATATCCTCAACACAAGGCAGTAGTCATCATCATTCAAATCGCAATGATATTAGTGGTGGTGGTCATCATGGCGGTGGTGGTGGTGGTTATTCGTCGCATCGAAATGACAATGAACACCGCGGTGGTTATAAAGGTAACAATTATAATCCTCATTATAATAGCGGCGGTGGCGGTGGGTCCCACTCCCACCACTCTTCGAATAGTTCATCTTCCCATCATCACAATCAACATCACAATACAGCGACATCAGGTTCCTCACAACAACAACAGCAACATCAGCTGCAACAACAACAACAACATCATACTTCTTCCACTTCATCATCATCTACACAACACCATTCAATGACAACATCATCCACTCATCATTACAATCCACATCATCATAATAATGAGGGTGGTGGTGGTGGTGGTGGAGCTAGTGGTGGAGGAGGAGGAGTGGTTGGAGGTGTAGGAAGTGGACGTGATGTTGGTGGTGGAGGCCGCAACTATGAAGGCCGTCATACATCTGGTGGTGGTTCCAGTTATGCTGGTAATAATGATAGATCTGGTGGTGGTCATGGCAATGGAGGCGGCGGTGGAGGCCGTCATCATGACTATCATCATAACAGCCATCACCAGAGCCATCATCAACATCACCATCATCAGCAGCAACAACAACAACAACAGCAACAACAAAATGCTGCACCACCACAACCGCCGCAATTTGACTTAGAAGCAGCGGCTTTTCCACCACTGCCAGGTAAGTATCAATATAGATATTGGGCCTTGGCTTGATTGGCGTATTTCGACTTCTACTACGATATTTTTGTCCTAGATAAAAGAAAAAATTTTGCGATGCTCTTTTTAATCTATTACAAAAACGTCGTAGTCGAAGTAGAAATATACCAACCACTATATTTTTTTGTTACGAATCAAATTAGGTTTGTTTCTTTACTCTGCATTGGTATCTCGCGGGATCCCAATTTGCACGAAAAGCGTTCTTGTACTCGAAAATTGGGTAAATGAGAGAGGTTTTGTGAGAGTAAAAACTAACCCAGCAAAAAATAAATGAAATAGTGTTTCATGATTTCTTGAGCATTTGTTTCTTCCAATGCGTTCTGGATGTCATCGCAAATTGTAAATAATGCTAACGTCATCGAATCAGGGAACTTGGATGGGTTTTAAGCAGTCATTTAAATGATGAGCAGTTTTGTTAAATGTGAACTCATGCTCGTCAATGACCCCCTGTGTTAAAATCATGTGTTCTGCACCGAAATTGAACCAATTAATTTGCAGTGTTTGTTTATAAAAAAAACTAGCGGAAATGAAGAAAAAAAACATTTTATGCTGAATCGTGTAAGTCAATATGTGCGTGTGTATGTACATACATACATAAGTATGTACCTATGTGTTTAGTTATGTGTATACGTATGTATGTATATACATACATGAATTGACGTTTCCTTTCTTCTTAAAAATCTTGGTTTTACGCGTTCTCGTACTTTTGCGCTTTTTTGTACATTATTGAGAGAAATTATATTTTGCTCTCATTTTACCGAACTTTACCCAAAAAGTAAAGAAATATACCTATTAGGTTTCTAAGAATTTTTTGTAAAATTGTGGAAGTTCAAATGAAAACCAAAACTCAACTATGGAAAATAAAATTAACATTTTCAATGAGTTGGAAAATATTTCGAAATGGGGGCAAATTAGGGCGCTCGATATCGGAAGAAATTTTAAAATATTCCAATTGAATTTTTACGGTAAATATTTTAAAATTTCGGTAAATATCGAATGCCGTACTTTGCCTCCTGGTTTCAGAACTAGTATCTACAATTACAACATATTTTATTTGAATAATATAGAACCATCTAAGTCAGGCTGTATATATTGGTATTATTTCCAAAGAAGAAAATACTACGCACACCACACCGAAGGATTTCAGTCCATCAGGCTGTTTTCTTTCCTTCTGAAAACAATGGAAAGGCTAATTGATCTTTATCTCAGAATGGCAATAAAGCCGAGCCTTTCAGCACGCCTACACTAAGGGTAGATCAATAGAAACAGCATTACACTCTCTTATTGATTTCGTTAAAAAATCAATGGAACATAAGGAATACACATTGGCAGCCTTACTAGATATAGAAGGCGCTTTTAACAATATATACCCAGCATCAATTATACGGGTATCAAACGGTCGCTAATCAGTCTAGTAAGGATACTATTGACCAATAGGGCTATTATACACAGTATAGGGTAAGTTACGATAACGAACGTAGTAACTATAGGATAACCCAAAAGGGTGGGAGGTTTGCTTATATCGTGTCCTATGAAACCTAGCTTTGGATTCTCTTCTTAGGCGGTTATATTACACAATGTTTAAAAAGTGTAACATGCGTCGATGATATCACAGGTGCTATATTAGGGAAACATCTGAGATACAGTATCAGAATGGCTGCAAGCGTCACTACAAGTTATTAGTAAGTGGAGCAACGAAAGGTGACGAAAGCAAATAGTATTCATTTTAGTAACTGGGTATAATTATAATTGTAGCGTAAATAATTCTTACGCTTGCATATTTTCTCTCAAGTAACTTGAGCTATAGCCGATTCTAACATATTAGAGCATATCTACTTCATTTATGCAAAAAACTAAAATACGCCGCAACTAAAAATAAAACGACATATGCGTATCATACGCATTGACCCTCATATACTTGCAGTCTGAGGAGACAAAAAGAAATACGTATGATACTCAGGATATTTATTCATCATTCGCCACACATACATTTGTGTATATAAAATGGAATGCAAAATGCGTGGATGTGTGTGTGCCTGTTTGAAAACATGCTTTATGTGTGTGTGTAAATAAAATAGCCCTGTATAGTATTTTTATCCGATTTATAGTCAAGAGTATTTTTATTCTCATCCGTATGATTGTAGCTCACACAATCTAAATTTTAGCTATAGTTGTTGTGTGCTGCGTAATTTAAAAAATTTGTATAAACATAGTTGTTGGATGTTAATAGCTATACTTATTCGGTTTATTTTTAGCTGTACGCATTCATAGTTGTTTAACGGCCAATACTCAAACAGTACTTAAAACGATACTTTTGTCATTCTCTGCTCAAGATATGGTGGGCGCGTTTGCGTCGGCACCCACGATAATAGGTATTCGTCTCGCATTCGCTGCTTTCGCCATCTTGTGATTGAGGGTGTGTGGTGGTCAGGCGCGGATGCAGCTTAAGCTTTTGGAGGGGGACATTTTTTGGTGATATTTTTTTTAATGTTTATTAATTTGTAGCAAATTAAAATCTTGCACCAGTTTTTCGATTAAAAAATACATACAATGGTTAGTTAGCAAACTTTGTAAGTCCACTCTATATGAAAATTGCAGGGACCGAAAATAATAATTGTTCTTGAATTTTGAAAGAAAAAAAAACAAGTAAAAGGAAACAGCGTATAATGTACCGAATCACACCATTTTAAAAATTTAGTTTTTTTATTTTTTTAAGCAGAAATAATTGTTATTTTTTTATTTTATTTTTTTTTGAACAAAAATGAAAGTTGTTTCATTAACGATTAACTTACTATTTTTTACAATTAGTATTTGACATATGAAATCTTTCTCAGTGAACAAAAATAAGCATTTTGAACATCAGCGTAAAACCGGTCGTGTTACATGGTTCTCAGACTTGCAATGGTCGTTAAATGGAACAAACTTCAGGCACTCATAAATAAATGCCTGTGACGTACTATATGACAAATATTTGCGCCTACGACGATCTCAAATGTGGTCTTAAGGTGTTAAGGATTTTTATGTTTTTTTTTAACCATACTTTGTTTAAAGTTGAGATAGTTTTCTTATAATTAATTGATTGATTGTGCTTAAATTTTCGCATTTTAATGCAATTTTATATATGTATAGCGCTTTTTGAGCTATTAGTCTTTTCCTCTCGTGAATAAAAAATAAGTACCATTAATAATTACATATTTTTAGCGAATTAAAATATTGTAATTTAGTTCGCAACACTTTCAACTTGAATTGTTTTAATTATAATTTTTATCTGGACGAAGTCGAAAGGATTTGTCATATCATATGAATGTATGTATATGGTTAGGTTAGGTTAGAAAGAAAATCTGTTATATTTTAGTTTTTTCTTTAATCTACTTTGCAAGAAATGGGCCTTTTTTATTTCAAAAGATATTAACACAAGCACAAATCGTTTATTAGCGATATGAACAAAAAATATTTTTATCATTTTGGTGGGGAAATATCCTTTTTCCCCCTCCCCTGGATCTGCGTCTGGTGGTGGTGGGTCCACGTAGTCGGGACCCATATATCAGGAAAGAAAACACATTGTTGCTGCAGTTACCATACCTTAATCACTGTAACATAGTGTCCACACCTGATGATTTTATATCATAACTCGTAATATGACGCCGGCAGAGCAACTGTCATTTTTTCATTAATATCAACACAAAGGGTTAGACGTTGATGATTTTATATCATGATGAATCAATCAAATATTTGATAAATACTTGCCAAAAATATCTAATTTGCGTGTTGTTTAATTTTTTAGTCACAAATAATTGTTGTGCCGTCTTTTAAACGAAAATTGTTTAATAAATAAACGTTAAATGCACAGTAATACATAAAATGACATTTGATATCAAGATGAATTTATCAGGCCGTGAGCTCTGATGATTATATCATAACGCTGCTATAATATTAATAAATTGAGTCTATACGTGATGAATTTTAATCATGATATCAATTTGACATTCATCATGATATAAATTCATCAGGTGTGGACACTATGTAATGAGAGAGGATGAAGATATTGAGGTTTTTGTCACTGTTACCACGTTGTGTGTCCGCGGCTCTTGGACTACCGCAATGTCATACCACTAGTTTTGAAATAGTTGATATAACTCCGGCAAAAGGTCTATTTGTGTTTGAGGTTCAGTGTTGCCAGTATGGATTTTCACGTTTTCTGTGTTGTCGTGATGGTGTTCAGGGAACTTCTGGGATTTTGGAGATTTTTAGGCAAATATGTAAATGTTTTACCTATCTAGATAAATTAATTAATAAGATACTTCAAAATGTACGACAAAACCTGGCCTATTTGCATACAGTATGGTCGAATTTCGCGAGTACTCAACACCAAAGGCGCTGTAACAATACTATAGAAACTAACATAATGCTCAATTAGCAGAGTTCTACAAGAATTTAGCTTCTTTTCCTATCTAACTATCAAACACTTCACACATCCCATTCCTAGTCTCAGGCAACACAAACGGACCTGTTATTGGAACCAAGTGAAATTAAAGTTGCTTTCACATCTTATCAATCTTTCAATTTAAATTACCCAGGCAGAAATTGTGACTTTCCACAAAAAATATGTACACCACAAAACTGTAAATACAAATTACGACTCTTCCAAAATTTTTGTGCCACCACCGTACTGCAAACACAAAAATATGACTTTACGTTTACAAATACCGCGTTCTTAGAAATCATGTACCACTACAACACTAAATACAAAAATTTTAATTTAGTTTTCCAAATACTCCGTTCAAAATAATCCTATACAGCTGCAACACCGTAAACACAAAAATTTGAAGTTGGGACATTTTCATTGTGGCGACCTTATAAATTTGTATTTAGAGTATTTTGACAACATTGAAAACAAGAGTCGGAGGACGGCCATTCGGCATTATCATTTTAATGTTATGAGTACATTCAAATATTGGTAAACAGATGCTTTGATGATGTTAGTTGTACCCACAGACCACCGTAGCAAGGTCGTGCTGATTGTCTTTTCCTGCCTGGGTAACTTCTCACACGCATTAATAGATGAGAAACAAAATTATGCCCTAATTCAGTAAGAAGATTTAGGACGTTTTTGTTTGAAAATACTTCTGTGTTCTTGTTTTTGAATTCGTTTGAAAAAAATTTGAAAAAATGTGTGTTGGATATAATGTATAGAACAAAATCATAAAGCAAATAAACGAACCTTCCAGCACGGACAATAAATAATAATTGTTTTAAAGAATCACAACTGCTCCATAGACAAAAAGATAAAATCGTCGAACAGAATTAGGGCATTAGACTCTTTTCGAATGATTTTCCTTTGAAGTGAATGTTTGCGTAAACTGGAAACAGTGAATGATGATGAAATGTCTACTAATAACTCTTAATTAAGGAAATGTTGAGTACTGTTTCAAACAATTTTAACTATTTATTCAAGTCTGACCTACTAAACAATTTTCAAAGTGACATTTACACCCTGTTTCTACAATTTAGACGGTCGACTTGAGTATAAAATTTATATGGAAAGCACTCATTTCTTTGAGTGATTTTCATAAAAATTTTCTAGACGAGACTTATATCTATTAAGAAATACTTTATAGCATTGCTAGAATAAAATTTTGAATTTTAAATAATTCTTTCAGCCACCTCATCTTCAGTGGCCTCTAGTAATGTTGGTGCAATCAGTGGTACCATTAGTAAACAAACTGCCAGTGCACTTCAACAAAATCAACTGCAGCAACAACAGCAAGTGAGTTTAAATGATGCTACAACCTCTGCCAATAATAACAACAACATGACTATCAATAATAGTAACAATAACAATAGCAGTAACAGCATTAGTAATACATCTGATCAGCATCAACAGCAAACTCATCAACAACAGCAATACCATCATCAGCAGCAGCCAAAAAACGTCAATACTCAACCCTATCACCAGCAGCATCAGCAATCACAGCAACAAAATACAACTAACAATTTAATTCATCAAAATAGTTCCTCAATTAATTCGGGAAACAGTAACAACGGTGGTAGCGGTTGGGCTGAAAATCGTTTAGCTGATGTAGTACGTGGCAATGGCAACAACAGTAGTGGTGGGGGTGGTGGTGGAGGAGGAGGAGGTAAAAAATCTCGCAAAGATTCGGGTCACAACAACAAGCAACATAATTTTTACCAACAGCATAGAGGAAATGCAGCTGTTAGTCCAACACCCACTATCAGTGGGGGAAATAATAACAGTAGCAACCTTACAGCCAACATTGCCCAAACTTGTAATCCCCAAACTTGTAATCCAACAAACAACAATAACACCTCAACCTTAAATAATTCACCCGCCATAGAAACTGCAAATATTGAAGATTTTAAACAACGCGATCATACATGCGTCAACAACAAAAACAACAATAATAAGTCATTGACAAATAAGCAAACTTCTAATTCTAATAATTCTGCAACTGTGATACCGTGTTTAACACAAAACAAAATTAATACTACAAATATTAAGAGTGGTGGCAGCAATATTGTTACTGCAACATTTAACGCCACAAGCATTGCTCCTAATGCAGATTGCAACAGCAGTAGTACTTGTAGTAACAGCATTAACATAAGCGGTGGTCTAACTAATAGTCCTCCCGAAAAATGCAACAAGACTGAAGAATATTTGGTACATGCCATAAATAATACAATTGCTACTGGCGGTGAAGGAGTAGGAGAAAGTGGTATTACTAGTTTTGGTCATAAATCTGTGTATGTTCATTCTACTGATTCTGCTAATAATAGTGGTAGCTGCAACAACATCAATGATTGCAACAACGAACATAATAATAATACTACAAAAAATGTATCATCCTCAACTGGTACTGTGGCCGCAGTATGCAGTGTAGCTACAATGACAACAAACCTTGCCGAATGCAGTCTAAATAATCATAAGAAACCCCCTGCCATCGCAGCATTAATTGCCAAAAAAGAGACGCCAAAAGATACTACTAAGCAAAAAAATGCCTCCACATCAACTAGTTCAACATCCACAGAAAACATAGCCGACGCTGTCGTCTCGTCGATGCATAACAGCTCTAGCATCATAGCTAACCCGATTCTATCATCTGGTAATGGTGGAAACTCAGCAGCTTCACGTTTAAGTTATGCCCAAGTGGCACAACGTAAAGACGATAATGCGGCAACGGCTATTATTTTGCCTACCGTATCAGCTAACAAAAATGAATTACCAGCGGTGACCTCAGCTGTACCCTCGCCCTCCGCGTCCAATTCTATAAATCCTTCCCCATCGGCCGCTGTGAATAAAATTGATGGAAATGACAAAAATGCTGTTATCAGTAGTTCGTCTACAAGTGGTAGTGTAATTGCTAACACAACTGCAGTAGCAACATCCAACTTGTCCGCATCCTCTTCATCGTGCTCCTCTTCCGGTGCCGGTGCTGGTGCTGCATCTCTAACTGTAACTGGTGCTGTGAATAGTGGCAGTAATGTTCCAATAACATTGCGCACTGAATTTTCCAAAGAAAAAGGTATTTAAAATATGCACATTATTATTATAACTTAAAAAATCTTTTATTTCTCGGAAAACGTATAAAAAAAAAGATAAATTGTTTTTAACTTATTTTTCATATTTAAAGCTTTTAAATGTTAATTTGATAGATATACAAAGCAATGCACCGTCCTATGTTTGGTACCTTTGATATTGCGAAACTTTTGCAATTTCAACAGTTTTTCCATTCATTTAGCATGCTTGAGGTATAAATATGTAAGTTAGGCTAGGTTTGGAAGGCTGACAGTCCGGCAGGAACTAGCTAACTTGGGAGAGAAGAATAGGAAGGACCTCCTACTCGCACATTATCCCATGTGTTCAGAATTAAATCATATTGAGTTGCTAATAAGTGAGCGTACCATTCTGATCTCACAATCCAATACTTTTTTTTTTTTCAAAATTGAAATGCAAATCGGTACATATTCTGCAGAATTTGTTGTGTCGTTGGCGCTACTTCCAGTGCGGTAGACCACCTAAGATCTAATTTTATAAATACAGTAGCTGAGCTCGTTGTCTTACCCCCAATTATATATTTTTTGTTTGTTTTTAACTACAAATTACTTCACACAGTGGTTACTTTGTTGGGTCAAAAACAAAACAGAAATCTACCGGATATTGGCATTTGGCATTTTGTGCTGTCGTTTTCAAAATGTGTGCAATGCAGTTCACATTAAGTTTTTTATTCTACGATTTTATATATAGAGAATATATCGTCCCTACCATGTCAAACTATCCAATATGCAAAATTCCTTTTTCCATCTTTGTTATCTTGGTGCCCTTATATTATGTTTCCGCTATACGTGCTTCGCTCTCTATTCATGCTTCACACCCCAATCATGAGCTAATCAACTTGCTTCGCTATACAAAATTATGAGAGCGAATCAAGTAGATCCAATATGAATCTACTTGCGAAGCACGTAAAATTGGTATCTTCTCTGACTTTTATCGCAGTTTATCGCCAGCTTAACTGAACTAGCTATGAAAACCAACACAGGTAGTCCCTAAGAGCCAGCTTAGAGAAAATGCAAGTACATGTTACTTATTTTCTCTTTTTTTTACAGTTCTCAACACAAAACAACAATAGAAATCCCTGCTGTTTTGTTATATATACATATACATACATATGTTGTACTATTATACCATGCTCACACTTGTACATATGTATGTTTAAAATCCTAGTATATTTCAAATGGTTTTAAATTTAATATGAAGCACTAATTCTCCTATAGTGTGTTTTAATCTTACCTAACTTTAGCCAAAAAGTAAACAAAATCATATAAGTATGAATATATAAATAAGCAAGTGATATAATATTACACTATTTTTCTTTTGTTTTTATATTTCAGACGTTTCCCGTGAAAATCGTCAATCAACTGGAGGTAGTATTGCAAATATTGGTGGCAGTAGTTTTAATAGTAGTAGTTTGAATAATTCTTCCTTTTCCTCGTCGAATACATCCACGGCACGTAATCAACGTGCGGATTCTAAAGACTTTAAAAATTCCCATACACGGGATCGTAACGATAATTCTGAAAGTAGCAGCAGCAATTCCGCCAATAATAGTGGTGGTCGCAAATCACACAGGATTAATAACAACAATTAAATTCTCCTAATAGCATACTAAGAAAGACTTCAGAATATAAAATCAATTAGTTTTCTTTTAAAAGCAAAAAATAAAATAAAATACATTTTTCATGGAATTTGCTATTCAAAAGTTCCAAATGATAAGACAAAAAATAGAACTGATTTAGCTAGCCCGCTATTCCTAAAGGCAATATATATACATACATATACATATATATCGGCCAGGTTCTTAAAACCATTTCGTTTTGAAATCGCAAAGTTTCAAAAATGGAAAACCGGGTTCTCTTTATTAAGTTCCCTGAAATTTGTCTGTTTCAAAACGAAATGGTTTTCAGAACCTGGCCGTATATATATACATATATGTTGCATTCGTTTTTCTTGCAATTTACATATGTACATACATCCGCGTATATTTTAAAAATGTATACATATGTACAAACATCCATTAGTGCTTATTGATTTGGAACATAACTAAATATACATAAATTAAAATTGAACAGCCAAATCATTCGACATTGGTGTCGAAATATTTTAGAAAAACATTAAAAAATAAGAACAAGAAACTAACTAAAAAAAAGTAAGGTTTCGTTTGCACTTCATATAATATTTATTAGAAATCTTATTTTTTATAGTACATTAAAAAAATTCATTTTTATTGATTTCACTTTTTATAAAATGATCAATGTCTATTGTTATATAAAAAAGACTACACTAAAAAAAGATTATTAAAACTACTCCTATTATCACTACTACTAGTAATATTCTCTACTGCAATTACTATTCGCCTAATAAAAAAAAACAAATCTTTTGCTAAAATAAGATAAATGGTAATAACTTCATAAAAATTAACGAAATGTATTAACTAGATAACTACAAATATAAATAAGTCGAAATTCGTCTGCAGTGTTAATTTGTGCATAATAAAAGTAGCTGTGCAAGTAGACAATTGATATCTACACTTTACAAAACAGGAAGTTTGTTCAAGAGAAATTACCTTAAAGGTAAGTTTAAAATTTTTATAACTAAAAACTTAAGTTTCTATATATACTACGTTTATACGCGCACTATTTGCAAATAAATTAAGTCGCTGTTTATACGGTATTGTAAATGTATAAAAACTTGGTAGCACTTCTATAGAAATGTTACTTTTGTGTAAATGTATAAAATTTTGATTTTAGTTAATTTTAATTATGATTGTTCGAACTTTATTTGTTTCTATATTTATGATTTGATTAGGCTATAGTTCGTACTCGTTCGCTTTGTAAGCCAAATTACATGTGATAATTATTAATGAACAAATAACACCAAAGTTAATTGTAAATATTCTGACAAACACATAGTAGAACGGAACAACTAGCTGTTTTCGAAGGCCACTACACCTTCATCATCAGCGTTCTTTGTGTTGGTCCACTGTGTTTGGTGACAGTTGATGTAGATTTCTGCTTTATATACGCAACTTTAGTGCCATTATTTTCTTCTATCAATGTTTTTTGTGCAATATTTATCAATTTATTGTTTTTTGTTAGGAAACATTTGTAAGTGTGGCAACTTCAAGCATTTTATTTGCAAATAGTGCGTTAATCGTGAATAGTCCTACTTTACACTATCCAAGTCTTATTGCTATTGTTCCCCTCATCTCTCTCTCCTAACAAACTAATCAGCTTAGCAATAAGACTTGCACAGTGTAAACTAGGACATAGTTTTCTGAATTAGTAAGGCTGCTTGTGTAAATCGCGTAAAATTATTTTCGGTTGTTCAAAAAGCCATTTTATAAATACATATGTACTTTAAAATGTCAGCTACATTAAAAAGATGTGTAATAGGAAAAAACATTGTTAGCTACACTCCTGTTCAGTTGATTAGACCGACAAGAAATGTGGGCCACAACTTTTGAAATTGTATGGGTAAAAAAAGATTTTACTACCGGCGGATAGTGTATTTCAATGAGCTCAAAATCATATCGAAAATAAAGTCTAACGAAATTTTTAACATAATTTTTTCGAAAAATTTAGAAAAGAAAGTTTTATTTTTTATTGCCCCTACTCTTAAGTACATATGTATCTTTGTAAAAACGAAATTCTAAGTCAAGCAGAAGAAGCTAAAGTCGATGTGTCTCTGTCGTTAAATTATTCCTGTAGTGCCATCGGCCGCGAAATCGGGCGAAGCCAAGAAACCGTACTTACATACATACCTGAAGTACAAACAAATGTATGGACAAAATTGAACAGGAAGAGTTCTTAAAGCTTTAATTAATCCCGCAGAAACGAGAAAAGTTCTCAGAATTACATCAAACTCAATTCTTTCGGTATCAAAAAATTATATCAGAAGCTGGCTATGAGGATATTGATAATTGGATTTTTTTTTTGAACTTTCAAATATTGGATAAATATGAAAACTATATTATAAAACGCAACGTAATTTCAAAAAATATATCAAGCAAAAACGATTAAAAAATTAATTTATCCATATGGTTTAGTTACCCGGCACATTTTTGTATATTATTATTATTATATATCCGCCAGATAACTTTTTTTTTTTTGAAAACAGGGCGCAAAACATCGAGTGTAGCTTTGGCTGTGTGGCACGTAGCGCCGTCCTGTTGAAACCAAATGTTGCCAATATCCTCCTCTTCAATTTTTGTGAACAAAAATTGGTTCAACATGGCCCGATAACGAACGCCATTGACTGTAACGGCCACTCCTTGCTCATTGGCCCAATTATGCCTCTGGACCAAAATCCGCATCAAACAGTGACTCGTTTTGGGTGCGTCGGCTTTTCAATGTATGCGTGCGGGTTTTCTGTGCCTCAAATGCGACAATTTTGCTTGTTTACATACCCGCCAAGATCAAAATGAGCTTCATCCGAAAAGATGATTTTTTTTTTGGCAAAATCGGCATCTTCTGTAAGTCGATCGCAGGCCCACTTAGCGAAGCGTTGTTCAAGCGTATACACAACCATATTCGTTCAGCGGAAGGATAAAACTAATTATCTGTCAAATCAGACATGAGCTAAGTGTTACCATTCACGAAATAAGCACTAGTTGAAAAAAACGTTAGATGGCGGACCCTGTATATAAAATCGCAGTGTGTGTTTGTTCTTAACGCATGATCTCTGGAACTATAAGAGCTGTGGTGCTGAAATTTTCAACACAAGTTTGGGTCAATACCGGCTAGGTTTTCGTATTATTTTTTACCCAGCAAGTGACCACTGTGTGGAGTAATTTTAGTTAAAAAAATAATTGAGGGTAAGACAACGTTTGCCGGGCTCATCTACATAGTATTTTATAAATTAAGTTCATAAAATATATGTATTTGAAATAAATAAATATCGAGCATAAACAACAATTTTTTCAGAGTTAGCATATTTTGCCGTAAAATAAAAATGTTTTTTTTTTTTTAATTAACCATTTTGTGAGATTTTTTATTCAATATTAGATATAAAAATTTAAAAACAGAAGATAAACAAAAAATTACATAACAAAAAAAATATTAAAAAATAATACATACAGATTCAAGTGTCATCTAGGGCTACCACCCCTATTTCAGATGATAATTTTTTAAACGACTTCAAAAAAGGAGGAGGTTATCAATTCGTCTCTTTTATTTTTCATTTTTATGGCAGTGTTCATATTAGACCGATTGTAAAAATTCTTTTGTCTCAGAGGGTATAGCTTCCCATTGTAATAAAATTGGGCGGGGACACGCCCATAAACTTTTTTATTTGATTTTATGATTGCTGCGAAACCTATTTTAAATTTATTATTATATTTCACGTGGTTCTACTGAACCGATTTTTACGAAACTTACCACACACACCTTGAGCTCAAAAATAGACACAATCTTCCATTTGAAAAAATGGGCAGAGTCACGCGCATTAAAATTTAATACAACGTACTCGAGGTTTGAGATCGAAAACAGATCAGTACATTTTTTCTTAAAAAACGTCCTTACAATTGAGTTTTCCATGTAAAACAATTTCATTAGTTTTTATTAAAAACTAAAAAAAGATAATAATGATTTGAATAAATCACCTTAAAACATCAATCTATTTGACAAAATGTTTTTAAATGTAAAATTTATTAGGTAAATCGCTGCTCGGAACAAATTTTCACAAATGCAAAAGTGAAAGCAGTTGTTTTCTAAACGATCCCGCATAAAAAATCCCGGGAAGTCTGGAAATTTATTTTTCCGGGGAATTCCTAGTTGCCATACTTTTCTACAACAAATCTTATGCAGTCACCCAGAATAATAAAAAAAATATATAAAACGAGAAGTATTAAAAATATTTTTGTTAAATAGTGAATAATTCAGGTTTTAGAAAAATTTAGTTTTAATGCGTGTAACCAAATTACCAAAAAAATTAACATTTTTAATTTTTGGAAAAAAATTATGATAAAAATACAGCCGCACTTTAATTTTAAAATAGTTTTGATTGCTTTTGAGCTCAATTTTTCTTATACCCATATAATGTAAAAATTTTATGGACCGGTAAATAACGAATTTTATGTGGATCTAATCTACTGAACAGGAGTGTTATCTTCTTTTGGGCAAGGTTGTAAATTTTAAAACATTAGTCATCTTTCTCAAGTATCTTGAGAACTTGAAATCTTATTTTCAATACAGATTTGTGCTAGTTATTATCCCATTTTAAATTGCTAATTTTCATGGCAAATAACCTTTTAAATATTTTGAAGTATTCCTACAATAATAAAATATATAATTATTTTGCTCTTCCAGGATTTTTGTAAGCGTATAAATAACAAATGGATTATTTTTAATTAAAAAAGGAAATGATAAGGATAAGTTTTATTAACAAGGACCAGTCAAGTAGTTTTTTTTTACTTTATTTTATATAGTATAAAGATATGACTAAATGAAAAGTAGAAAATCAAGATAACCAACTAATGTACATACATAATATAACTAAGAAATTATATTAAATAAAAAGTAAATTAAATTTACCACATTATATAATATATGTACATACATATAAATACATATATGTAAACACATGAACAATGAAATTATGAGCAAACATACATTTTCATATATAGTATATGTACATATGTTAATTTGAAGTACATATTCATGCGTATGTACAATGTATACACCACATATTAATTAAAGTAAAAACTAAAAGATTATCTAATAACTGATAATTTAATTTTTAAACATAAATCAAAATAATAATAAAAAAACATTACATGTCTATGTATATAACTAACATTATGTAAAATATTATTAAATATACACATATACTTATTTCATTTAACTCAGTAATGTTCGTTTTTTATGTAAATAGATGAACACTTGTGTGTATTATTGTATTTATAATTTTCTCTCTCTAAATTGCATAAAATTTAAAAATAGTATTTTTTTTATTTTTTATCATAGATACACACTTCCACATTAATTTTAATAAATTGTTTTATATTATTAAAATTAAAAATTCATTGATTTCTAATAACAATTAAATTTTTATTAATTAAAGGGGCCCTTTTTCAATTTTGTCTATTTGCTCCATTAAATAATATCTATAACTTGCTTTTTTTTTTAATTGAACACTGTTGAAACTGTCTAAATTGTAATCTCGTGTTACATGCATTATGTATACTACATACTAAATATGCGATAAATTCATACTTTCTTTAGGAATAAGCTAATTGAAATAACATTGAAATTTATACCATGTACGAGTATATAAGGCTTTATTAAGATTTCTATTCCATTCAAAATTAAACCAGGGAGTTTTGCACTGTAATTCAATTTGAATGCAATTTTTTTATATATTTTAAGCATAAATTTCGTTAAACAAAAAGTTTATATCAAAAAGTTTTGACAAAAACTATAAGAAATGTAGCAAATTTTTTTTATTATTCAAACAAATTGCTAAGAATGCAGTTCTTTGCTAATAATTCATCATAATCATAATCAGTGAATAAATAAACAAAAATTCTCATAGAATACAATTCTGATCGAAGGATGTTTCAAAACTTTAAATTACTACCCCAGAAAACGAAAAATAAAAATTTGTTCAGAATGAAAGCATTTAATTTTCAAAACCGAATTGATGCAGACTTTTTCTTTTACCTGATTTGAACTAAATATAATATACATATGAATATGATGTATGTATGTACGTATATGAAACGAGCAAATAAATAAATAAAGATCTTTGCGAGTATGAACGTTTTCGTGAAGCAAAATAAATTTACAATATACATATACGTAACTTGTGAAAAATAAAACGAGAACTATCGGAATAACAACTGCGGAATTAATACATCCCGATCGGAAATACAATTGAGGGATTCAAACTGTAGTCTTATGGGTCATAATGGTTTAAATTAATTTAATGTAATTATTTTTGCTTTTGTTTTTTTTTTTTTTTTTCAAACAAAAATTTTAAAACATTATGACATGGCCATATGTGCACCTTAAATTATAAAAAAAGGAAAATATGTAACATATTTACATGTTTTCCATGCAACATATTCACACACAAAAAAATCGACAATTTTTCCCACAGTTGTATTTTTTGTACAGACGAACGCAGAAATGTAAAACATGTAACATACATACATATGCAAACTATTTGTCAGAAAAGAAATCACTACTGTAATTGCATTTAAATAAAGTTCTTACGAATACACTCAAACCTTTTTTTATGCGGCTGTGAAGTTATGCGGTTTTCGAAGCCGAATTTTAAATTTCATGAAATTGGCATTACCCAACTGGATTTTTATAAAAAAATTGTTTTATTTTTGCTTGAATTGTATTTGGGGCGCTTTTTATGTATTTAAGTGTGTTTTCGCATGCATAAGTCATGTTTTAGACACAGCAGTTTTTCTTGAAGCAAGTCCAAGTTTATGGGATGGAGAGGAGAGCAGAAGAGTACAGACTGCCTTGTACCGAATAGTTATTAGTTATTTACAAATTATTTTGTTAGCACAGAACACAATAAGAACTGCGAAAACTACAATTTCATCACACTTATTAATGCAACGAGGAGGAGTTTTTAAGCGAAAGTTCTAGTATAAATTAATAAATTTTATTTCTTTAGCATCTCATGAATTTATTTTCTTCTTAATATTATTTTGTATGTACATACATACATATATGTACACATGTATGCATTGTTTTGCTTCTTATTTATTAAAAATAAATGTATCTTTTAAAAGAAATACATACATTTTTGCTACATAATTTTTTTATGCGGTTTTGATTACATTTTGAAAGTGTGATTTGAAGTTATGCGTTTTGTATATAAGTAGTATCCTTTTTTATGCGTTTTTTTTTAATGCTGCCTTTTTGGTTGCCTTTGGATTGCATCTACCGCATAAAAAAAGGTTTGAGTGTATACTTATATGTATGTGCGCATACTCGAAATTTTATATTTTCCTTTGTGCAATAACCGTAGCTATCCGATTATACTGTTGTGAAAATTTTGAACAACCAGCGATTCCAATAGTAATCATAGTAATCTTTTCTCCTATTATGAATTCATTTTTTCCCTCTTTTACCCAATTAGGGAAGAAAGAGATTCCTCGCGAAAAAAAAATATTTTTCTTGCAAAACGAAAGGGAGTTTACATAAAAATGTAATTAATACTCATCAAAACAAAATGTATATAAATAAACTGGCTAAGCCCGGCAAATGTTGTCTTACCCTCAATTATATTGTTTTTTTTTTTTTTTTTTTTTTTTGTCATAAATTACTTTACACAGCACAACGGGACCTCAATGGACCCAAGTGGGCTGGTTTTACTATAAATCGGCAGCCTGTTAAAAAAAACTCCGCACAATGGACAGTTGTTGGGTCAAAGCAAAACAAAAACTTACCGGGTATTAAACCAAACCTGTTTGGAAAATTTCAACTCCACAGCTCTTATAATTGCAGAGATCATGCGTTACGAACAAACACACAATACGATTTTATAATCACCTTTATTCCAGTTGTCGACATCGACGTTACTTAAACGCAGTACCAAAAAATTGGGGCTTGCACCCGTTGTTGAAAACAACTGACTCCTGTTGGCAAGTTTTTGCTATTTTCTAGACCTTAGGGAACGGAAATATATTATCCGTAGCACAAAATTGTTCTCGAGAGCGAGTAAGGAAGTCCCAACTTTTTTTGGTATTGTGTTAAAGTGACGGCGATGTAGACAACTGGAATAAGGGAGATTATAAATAAATAAAATAGTATTTTATTGTCCTTATAGTTCGAAAACATTTTTTGTATACATATTTTTTTTTATCAATTTGTTTAACAACAATGATTTTGTTTATGCTTACACGCGAGACAACAAAATGCAACAAGCAAAAACAATACCTATTATGTAATATTTTTAGTTAACAAGAAATTTATGATTTAGGAATTTTTTTCTCGATAAAATTATTTTCCGTGAGAAACAAATTTCGAGGGAATATTCATGATTGGGTTGATTGAGTTCTATATGAAAATTATCTCTAGTTTAAACATAATGAGTGCCAAAAAATGTACGTGTATGCCTCAATTTTATTTATTAGCTTAAGCACTCAAATAAAAAAAGTATGCATTTAAATACATACATACGAGTATGTATACATATGTATATTTTGGAATAAACTTTGATTTTAGAAATCTTTTTGTTTTAACTTGAAAGAAAAATCTTAGTAGCATTTATTAAGATCAATGTGGGGAGTGTGTTATTAACGAGATGCATGATTTTTTTGTGTATGTTAATTTTCTTGTACACACCACCACAGCAAAAGATGATAAATCTTCACATTTGTATTTAAAACAAACAAAAAACATATAAAAACATAAAATTCTCAGTTTAATGGTTTCACTTTCACTCTTAAACACACTTTTACCAACACACGTATTTAAATACAAGATGGAAAAATCAAACTTATATTTATATTGATTTAACGCTCATGCATTCAAATAAAAATCAGTCATACTTTATAAAGAAAATATGTACGTAAAAAAGAAGTCAGCACAACACTCGCATTAATAATTTCTAATTCAAACTAAATCTGTCCCACGTTAAAAAAAAACATTTAATGTTTTTTCCTTTCTTTGTTTGTTTTGCTACAACGTCCATTAAAGTTGAACTTTATTTAAACGTATATGTATAATAAAACGAAAGATCCCCACAAAAAAAATATATAGTATATATAATTTTTTTTTTTTAATTTTATTTGATGTGCTATGAAGCAAATTAATATAATGAATGAAAATGATTTTTTTTCAAGTTTTGGTATGTTCTTTATAGATACTTCTTTTAATTTAAAATTAATTTTGTTTTTGAAACGTAGTCCTTTTTAAATTAATATTTGCCTCTACCCCTGAAGTTTTCTTGCAA